>BSBK01002451.1:680000-1300000 GCA_027943335.1 Chamaecyparis obtusa | reverse complement strand
TAAATGGGGTTAAAGTGAATTAAAAAGATAATAGTTTCCTTGCCAATGCCTTGAGTGCCAATATAGGCTAAGGATGGGATCCAGAGAAGATGTTTTCCCGTCTAGTAGTGACAATGAATCTAGCATGATTGGTTAGCCTTGTCTACATGAGAGGATTTTAGGTTTCACATATGATCATACTTGGGAGTCAAAGTATAGTGAGATCATTACAAGGGATTGACATATATGATGAAACTTCTTTGATTTAATCTTAGGTTTCCTACATGTGTTGGTTGTCTCTGGGTTAGTATGTCTACCTTTTATTTTGAGATGTACCCTTGAGATACAAGCTTATATGATCCTTTCTTACTTTTACCTGATTGGTTTGGTATTGTTATCCAAGTGGGATCTAATTTTATCTCCTCATGATGGTGGGAGTGGAACCACAGGTTCCCACAAGGTTGGGAGGTAGTGATTCTTTTATCATTTGATACTCTGACCTCCTTGTTCCAGTGTTGGATGACCCTTTTTGTAGTTTATTTCTATGCTATCATCTTGGAGAGATATTCTTATTCTTGTACTTCTCTATTTTGTATTTTGTATTTAGTTGTAACTAAATACCCTATGATTTGTGTAGTGGATGTTGGAGATGATGTATACATCATTATTGAGATGTATTTATGATGTAATATGTAAATGATTTGGATGATTATTTTAATTGATAAATGTAATTGTATTTGCATAGTTTATACATCAAGGAACCCTTAAGATGTGTAATCTTAAATTGAGATTATGTTTATGTTTATGCATACTTGTGGACTTTATGTTTTACTTTCGCTTGTTTATTCAATATTTTTTGTAAACACTTAAGAAGAAAAAAAATTCTACAAACTTAGTAACATGTTTTAGGTTAACATCTCCCGGGTTCCCTTGGTGGGGCATTACATGGGGGAATACAATCTTCTCCATGTTTCACATTGTTCACACACACACACACACACACACACTAATTCAATGCTAGTTTTCATTTGATCCTTTAACAACCACCTTTTGGATCCCTTAATAAATACACATTCATTAAGGAAAGCTCCTCCCTCTCTTTTCACTCCCTAAGGAAGCTTACCTTCCTTTAGGACATATCACCCTTTGGATCCCTGAATGGATACACTTTCCTTAAGGAAAGATCCCCCTTCTCTTTTTGATCCCTAAGGAAGCTTACCTTCCCTTAGGACATATCACCATTTCAATACCTTAATGGATACACTTTCCTTAAGGAAATATCCCCCTTCTCTTTTTCATCCCTAAGGAAGCTTACCTTTTCTTAGGATAGATCATTCTTTTCCAGATCCCTTATTGGATACACTTTCCTTAAGGAAAGGTCCTTGATGGATTGAACTAGCATAACACAACATGCTATAAATCTCAATGCCATATTTTGCATCACTTTCTTTGTGTGGTTCATAGTAAGACATACAATCTTATTAGCCTAGGTAATCTCTCTCTCTCTCTCTCTCTCTCTCTCTCTCTCTCTCTCTCTCTCTCTCTCTCTCTCTCTCTTCCAAGTGATGTCTCTCTTATCTTGGTTTTGGACTTCATGAGGACTTAAGTCACTTGGGAGATTGATATCTCTTTGTCACCTTGACCTTGATGAGATCATCCTATACATTTGATCTTCTTTATCGTGATAATGAGTTTGTCCCATACTCCTATTAGATAATTGAGATGGGGGTGAATCAATTATGTTCAATTATCCTACAATCCCAAATTACTCTCTAATTTATAATATCAAATTCAAAAAATAAACAAAATAGCTCAGTGATAACTTTCCTATGTGTTACTGATTAATTAATCGACTGCTAGATAAATCATTGGTGTAGGAGCACTAGGACCTTGGCTAGAGGGTCCTCTTCTCACATTTTGGCTTGTACTAGTCCTAGCTAGACTAGAGGTAAATAATAGGTCCAAAGTAGACCTAAGAATGCTAGGAGGTTAGTATATAGGGATAACTTAGAGTTTGGGTAGATGAAAAGACCAAAGAACCAAGGTACCCTTAGGACTTGACTTAGTCCTCAAATTGCTAGAATGGGTATATGCATGGAAAATTGATTCAAATGTTGTTTTTTGATCTTAAATGATCCAAAATGACTTTAGTAGGGTTTTTTGAGCTTTGTATGGGTTGAAATAAGGTTTTTGAGTCATGGATAACAAGTTAGCAAAAGTTGCTAAAAAGTTGTCATGACAACTTTTCCAACTTTGTAAAAGTTGCATGACAACTTTTGTCCAAAATGGACCGACCTTGTCCCTAGGTCACCTAGGGTCCTAAACACCCTAAAGATTGAACCTAAATCTATTTAATAAATGCTAAGCCCAAATCCTAAGGTTGGACACTTTGAAAATTACTGGTTAGTTTTTTTTAATTCACTGTTGTTTGCTTTGAGGACACAGTCCAGTGTCTGGTTGCCATAGTAGAAACTATTGTAATTATTCTATTTTGACAAGAAAGAAGCTATCTATTTTGTGTGTTTAATTTTCATTCTACATCATTAGGAATTTTTTTTAGGTATTTGATTAAGTTTAATTGTTTTGTGTTTGCCATTTCATTGGCTTATAAATAGCTCTGGTTAGAAACATGGCTCCCCCATGAAACCCTAATGTGTGTTCATCATGGATAGTTAGGGAATGGTAGAGGAACTAATGTAAAGTGTAAATATTTCTTGTGGAGGCTTGGAAAGTAAGATGGAAAATTTTAAGGCCTTTCCTTAGGTGAGCACTAGCATTTCCCAACAAGGGACAAGGTAGTGTAAAAGATTATTTAATTGCAGGGGAGGCTTGTCAACACAACTCCAAGACATTAGAGATAAAAAAAGGGCACTAGATAGTGTAAACATGAAGATATAAAGGTTTTAAAAATCCATTAAGCCATTGTAAAATTTTCATGATCAGTGAAAACCTTGAAGCCATTAAAACCCTCACCAAAAAATCCATTTTGGGTTAGCACATTGTACAGAGGCTTGAAACCCTAAGACCCCAAAAATCCTTGAGGATATGCCCTAGGTATCAAGAATCCATAATTATGTTGGTGAGATCTTTGGAAGGATTTTGGTAGAAGTCGTATAAATAAGGGTAAGGAGGCCTAATTGAGGCTCTAAGTCTACAAGTCCAAAATAAAGACTTTGGAAAAATCGGTAAGAAGCCAAGTGATATAACTTGATCAAATAGATCAAGAAGTGAGAAAAAAAAAATTATTATTCTACCTCCACACCCCTAAAATAATCTCAATTTTTTAAGGACGTAAGAAGCCAATTTCTTGAGAAGAGATCAACCATTAAGAGTTTGATCTTGAAACAATGATGTGATCCCTTAGGAGTTGGAGTGAAGCATAGAGGGAGTGTGGGACCTTCCAGGAATCCTTGGAGTGACAAGGTGGAGCCTTGTGAACTATTCATTGAGCCATTCGATACTTAGTAGAGTTAAGAATCTTAGTGATCCTAACCAAGTGGCAAGAACAACTACCAACTTCCTATTGTGATCACATCAGATTGGTATTAGAGAAATCTAAGATGTGGGCATCAATTTATGTCAAAATCAGTGGGAGAGACCACCATGGTGATCAATGTTGAATTGTCTAGGTAAGCGACATAAGAAAAGGAGGATAATAGGATACTCTAAGAGGAAATGGTATCTTTGAGAGATAAGCTAGGAGAGGTGGAAGAGAAAGCTAAATTGATGAATGAGAAACTAAAAGAAGATGAAGAAAAGGGAAAAGAGCTGGTAGAGGAGAAAAAATTTCCTAATCCTGACCCTATTTTAGTTGAATAATCCTTCTTGAGAGCACTCAAGGATATGAGTGGGAAGACATTAGAAGGGGTACCACTCTTTAGTGGAAAGATCAAAGATGAAATAGTCATGGAATGGATAGAAGGAATGGAGAATAATTTTGAATGTGAGGGAATTAGTGAAGCTCGAAGAGTTAGGGTGGGAAAATCAAGGATGAGAGGGGCTTATCTTACTTGGTGGAAGTTTGTGTAGGATGAGAGGGTGAAGGAAGGATAGAACCCCATAGAAAGCTGGAAAGATATGGTGCCAAGATTAGGGAAGCATATCTACCTATTTATTATGAAGTACAATTGCATAAGAAGAGATAAAATTGGAGGCAAAATGACCTAGAGGTTAGTGTTTACACCAAAGAATTCCAAAAACTATGTCTTAGATCCCATGTGGTGGAAGAGGAGAGTCTAAAAGTGGCTAGGTACCTTAATGGTCTTAGATGGAATATTCAAGAGGAATTAAGCTTGTTAAGCCCCAAGACTATCCAACAATGCTACCAATTGGCACTTAAAGTTGAGGAGAAGCTCAAGAAAAGACAAGATATAAGTAGATGAGGAAAAGGTAGGGGTAGAGACAATAGAGGTCATAGAGGAGGCTATGGTGGAAGAACTCTAGATTCAAGAGCCCAAGGTGAGTCTAAAATCACTGAGAAATAAGGATAATCCTCTAATAGAAAAGGAGGCTACAATAACCAAGGTAGAGCAAAAAATACTAACTCTAGAGGAAGATCAAGAGGACAAGGGAGAGGGTCTTACTTCTCCACTATGAAATGTTACCATTTTTGCCAATATGGACATCTAGCCTATAGATGCCTTGAAAAAGGATCCACTTCACAAGGAGGGGAGAAATGAGTCAATTACTTTCAAGAGGAGTCTTCAAGTAGTAAGCCAACAGAAGTACCCCTAGATTCAGAAGTGGGGGAGAACCTTATGATAAGGAGAAAATTGATTAAAGAGACAATCAAGGAGGAACCTAGTCAAAGGATATCTCTATTCAAAATAAAGTGCAAAATATTAGGAAAGGTGTGAAAGATCATTATTGACTTCGGGTATACTAATAATAAAGTGTCTCATGAAGTAGTCAACAAGATAAACCTCCAAAGAATACCTCATAGCAGTCCTTATAGAGTCACATGGATAAATAAGGGTCATCATGTCTTGGTGAATGAGAAATCTTGGGTAGAGTTCACCATTGGAAAGTACAAAGATAGAGTATTATGTGATGTGTTACCAATGGATGCTTTCCATCTCCTACTAGGGAGACCATGGAAATTTGATAGGAACAAAATCCATGATGGAGTCAAGAACTCCTATGCATTCAAAAAGGATGGAATCACTTTCAAGATTTAGTCCCTTCTAGAGGATGGAGAAGTTAAATCAGCGGGGCCCAATGTGCTATTGGTAGGAGAAAAATAATTCTTAAATATTTTGGAAGAAGGTGAAGGAGTGGGGTATTCCTTGGTATTGAAGCCTAAAGAGGAAGAAATAAACAAGAAACAAGAAATACCTCAGGAAGTTCAAGGGTTACTTAAGCAATACAAGGACATAGTAAGTGATGGAAAGCCAACTACCTTACCTCCCACAAGATCCATAAGCCACCAAATTGACTTTATCCCAGGAGCCTCCCTACCTAACAAAGATGCATATAAAATAATACCTCAACAAAATGAGGAAATAGCCAAGAAAATTCAATAATTGCTAGATCAAGGCCTTATAAGAAAATGCATTAGCCCTTGTGTTGTCCCCATGGTCCTAGCACCCAAAAAAGGAGGAACTTGGAAATTGTGCACCGACTCTAGGGCCATCAATAGGATTACCGTAATGTATAGGTTTCCTATCCCTAGGATTGAGGACTTGATGGATTTCTTAGGAGGGTCCAAGTAATTTATCAAGATCAACCTCAAAAGTGGGTACCACAAAATCAGAATTAAGGAGGGGGATGAGTGGAAAACTACTTTCAAAACCACTGAAGGCCTATATGGGTGGCTAGTTATGCCCTTTGGGTTGTCCAATTCCCCTAGTACCTTTATGAGATTGATGAATGAAGTATTGAAAGAATTTATTGGTAAATGCAAGGTGGTTTACCTAGATGACATCCTCATCTTTATAAAATCAAAAGAGGATCATTTGATGCATTTGAAAGAGGTGCTATAAAGGCTGCATGAGGAAAAGCTCACTATTAATCTTGATAAGTGTGAGTTCATGAAATTGGAATTGGTATACTTAGGCTTTGTGATCTCACAAGGTAACTTTAAGATGGACATGAGTAAGGTGGAGGAAATTTTAAAGTGTCCTACTCCCAAATCTTCTACTAAAGTAAGAAGCTTCCATGGATTAGCCTAATTCTATAGGAAGTTTATCAGACATTTTAGTCAAATTTGTGCACCGGTTCTTAACACCATCAAAGGAGGCATGAAGGATAAATTTCAATGGAGTGAACAAGATGAGAAAGGTTTTGAGACCTTGAAGAAAAGGATTTCAACCCAAACAATCTCAGTATTACCTAGTTTTGAGAATTTATTCACAGTTGAGTGTGATGCTAGCAACATTGTTATAGGGGCAGTCCTAAGCCAAGTAAATCAAAAGTGGTGTTCCATAGTGAAACATTTAGTGAGGCTAAAATGAAATAATCATATTATGGTTTGGAGTTATATGCTTTGGTCCAAGCCTTAAGGAAGTGGAGGCACTACCTCCTTCCTAAGGAATTTGTGGTCTACACTGATAACTAAGCTCTAAGTTTCCTTAACTTCCAAGATAACTTGAGTCAAAAACACATGAAGTGGGTTGAGTACATTTAGGCCTATACCTTCACCATAAAACACAAGAAGGGTCATCAAAATAAAGTGGCATATGCCTTAAGCTAGATACTCTTGACAGACCAAGAAGTTCAACTAAGAAGCATAGCCATAGATAGTTTCAAAGACTTGTACCTAGAAGATGAAGAATTATCAGCACCTTATAAGGTATGTAAAGACTTGAAAAACCATTTCTATAGTGAATATGTTGATTACCTCATCCAAGAAGGTATTTTGTTTAGGAGAGGGAAACTATGTGTTCCTAGAGGATCTATGAGGGAGAACCTCATTAAAGAGAAGCATAATGGGTCATTAGGAGGACATTTTGGAGTTCACAAAACATTAGAGTTGGTCCAAAGGTTTTATTATTGGCCTAGGATGAATCAGGATATCAAAAGATATGTGGATACTTGCATCATTTGTCAAAATTCCAAGGGCACTTCATCCAATGAAAGGTTGTATCTATTTATAGCTTAATGTGGACCTCTAATCTAGCCATAGACACAACATAGTCATTGCTCACAAAGTGAATTATGAAGATGAGTATGAATTGCCCAATTCATGAATTCATAGTGAATCAACATGTTGCCTCCTAGCTAGTTGAGGTGTTTGAATTACTCTTAGATTGAAGAGCCAAAAAACATTAGACCAAACTAAGATGAAGGATTTGAAAATCTTAGAGAAATGATTGAATTGAAAATTGCAATTAATCTATATGAGAATGCAAGTTGAACTAAGAATGAAAGTGCAGATTAAGCTAAGAAAAATTGAAATGAGATATGAGAATTAATCTAAAACATATAATAAAACTAATTAATATGCAAATGCAATTAAACTAGAATGATAAATTAATCTAATTATGAAATAACAAATCTTGAAAGCATAAAGATGGAGACTAAATTGACTATAGTTTGGATACTCTCACAATTGCCTCCTCAAAATGAAGAAAAGGAGCTCATAATATAGAAAAGTCAGGACAGAGGATGAAGAGTTTCTTGGAAAGAAATAGCTGACTCTTCATCTCCATGGTGAGAAAAATATTGATGATTTATTTAATTAAAAGAATGAATATTGCCACGTGGGTGGCTTTTCGAGTAATTTAGAATTAATAAATCCAAATAAAGATGTCCATTCAAATAACCAAATATTATTTAATTCCATGATGTGTATTAGCTAAAGGGGGTGGAATTAATTTAATTTAAAAGCACTAGGACTTTAGAATTGAATTAATTAATCATAGGGATTATTTAGCCAATAAAGTCAAATATTTAGGAATTAAATATAGTGTATGATTAATGCAAATTTAGGGTTTTCTGCATTTGACACAAAGTCAAATAAAGTCAAATAGGAGATAGAATTGCCTAGTACAATAGGACTTTTGAAGATGTAGAAATTCAAAGGAATGCACCAAAATTGATTAAAATTATAAGGTGTCAATTTTGGGGTATTACATTTTGCCCCTCTTTGAATTCATGTGCGAATAGTGCATTGATTCAAAGAATAGTCTGATGTGACAGATGATGAGGTTTCAAGGTCATCTCCATAACAGAGCTTAACCCTTGGAAGTCAAGGTTAGATTTCCAAGACACCAATTAGATCGAGATGCAGAACCAACTTTAGAACAAAGCATAATTCTCTGAAGTCTAAGTTAGATTGTGAAGACAATGGTTGGATTACCACTTGAGAGAAGATTGGAATTAGGCTTAGATTACCCCAATACCCATTGGTAGAATGATAATTGATGCAAATTTAGGACTATCTCCAAAACCAAGGTTAGATTGCCCCAGTACGAAGCTCAATCCTTCGAGACCCAGGTTAGATTGCCCAGATAATGGTCTAAAAGAGATTTCGAGAACCATCTCAAGAATGAAGCTTGACTCTTAGGAATTAGGGTTAGATTGTCCCAATACCTAATGAGATTTTGAGAACCATCTCCAAAAAGAAGCTTGATCCTCGAGGATCTGAGTTAGATTGCTTAGATACCTAAAACATAAACGACAAGATGACAAGATGCGAGGCCCAAAGATGCCCCTAGCGATGAGGACTTTTGATTCAGATTAGACTGATTCAAGAATGATTCGAAAAAATTCAATGATGCAATCATCCTACCGCCTCAGGAGTGAAATCGAAAGATGACATGTAAGAAAGATGATTGGCAACAAAAGGTTTCAGATAGAGATAAGATTGAAGATCCAGAGGAACTTAGAACAGATTAAGGAAGCATTGAGAGGATGCAGAAGCAATTTGGAGTGATTTGAAGGTCTTGTTGACCAAGTTTGACCATGGTTGACCAGATTTGACTAGAGTTGAATTTTGATGAAAACATTGAAGATCTCAAGAAAATGATGATCAGATAAGATTTTGGCAATAAAAATGATGCCTGAAGGTCCCAAAATTTTAAAATGCAATTTTAAGCTATCTCGGAGTGTCAAATTTCGATTTTGATCCCCAAAATGGATTTAGAATGGTCAATTTAGCTAGGGGTGCAAAATTTTTACAAAACAAAGCACTTTTGAAAATTAGGTCAAAACTTATATAAGGCTTGGAGGGGTCATTTTCAATTCATTATTCACTTTGTCTTCTAGCAAATTTAGAGCTCTAAGAGAGAGAGATGGAGGGTGTCCTAGTGCATACACATCATTTTGAGTGCTCCCAATGACACGAACAACCATCGGAGTATGACACACTAGTAAGTAATCGATAAACCATCCTGCATTTGAAATTTTAACGCTTTATTAGGTGATTTAGGCTAGATTTTACACATTTTAAGCCTTGTTCTTCAATCCTCACGCGAGGAAATAGTTTCCTCATGCCAGCCTCAATCACCCCTCATGCAAGAGAATGATTCTCTCACATGGGTTAGGCCTTCTTCACCCAAGGCATCTTCATGAGCTCGCACAAGATTTAATGCATTTACGCATGAGGTAGGATCCTGTCTCACATGAAAAAATAGTTTCCTCGCATGGGAAGATATCCTAGTGTTTAGAGTTTACATCCAATTTTGCATAAAATCAACCAATTAAAACATTCCAGAGTTATGTTTAGGATAGATGTATAGCCTCACTTGTTATTTCTTTGAAAAACCATCATAATTGAGGTTGATCTAATGTCATCACTTGCTTTACAGGTTGACCTCCCAAATGTTGTGTTACAGTCTCACCATCTGGTTATCACCACATTAGTATAGAGATTGAGTGATGCTGATAGTGCCCACATCGATGGGCTAGGATTGACTTACTTGCATGATATACCCAACATTCAGGTAAATCACAGTCTTCTATGTGCACTAGTCGAGCGTTTCCATTCAAAGATGAACACATTCCACTTGTCGATGGGGGAGATGACAGTCACTCCCAAGGACATATATCAGATATTGAGGATACCTTTCCATGGTGCCCATGTTGAGTATGAGATCCAGCCAAGAGCAGGTACACTGGCACTAAGGGCCTTTTTTTAGGATGAGTTGGTGATGGGCTGAGCGATCTCATGGGAGGACCTAATCAATAGACATGGAGCTAGGCACAGACTAGCAATTGTCTTGGCTATATTCTTGAGCTTTTACTTGGTTCCAGATTGAGGACAACATGGATTGAAGTGTGGCTAGGGTCACAGGTTACATCGGATGCTAGATAGGCTAGCTACCAGATTTGCATGGGGCAAGTGCATGCTCACTCAAATGTACCATGAGATGCATGAGATCATGTATTGAGGTGCGTGGACCATGGCCATGGGAGTGTTCGTATTACAGGTATGGGCCTGGGAGTATCTCCCCATGTGTAGGCCATTATTTCATGATACTAGACAACAACTAGAGCCATACATATACAGGTATGCAGGACCTATGACCCAGCTAGCACTAGGTAAGACAAATCAGTAGTGGGGTTAGCTGGATGATATGGCATCAATCATATGGAGACCTTGGGTAGCTACAGAGCCATGGGATGACACTCAGTGTGAGCTTTCACATATGTTTGTCTCACATCCACTGATCAAATGTACCATTTCTATCATTGAGCACTTCTTGCTCACACAAGTCATGAGGCAATCTGGGGGACAACATGACATCTCCCAAGAGTATTGCACCTATGCCTAATTTGTTGATGAGATGAAGAAGGGATGGAAGTAGAGGCTAGATCAGGGATGTTGCATGATTGAGGCATGAGTACCTCTAGCCTGGTGGGACTATATGGTGGATGTCACCAATGTAGGTATGACGCTTGCATATAGAGATCACTTCTTGGCACACCCCTTCCTGAGATTCATAGATCCTATCAGCATAGGCCAAAGGGCACAGCAAGAGTAGGGATAGTATGTACCTGTGCAGTAGTAGATACTAGTATAGCAGCTTGGATAGCACTAGGTTGCTCAGCGGCAGTAGTAGTAGAGAGTCTTGAGACCGAGGAGTGGATAGACCCCTATCCCTCCTAGGATGATGGGTTCAGATGTAGGTGCTAGTAGTAGTGGGACCTATCAGAGGTCTACGAGATAGAGGATAGGGGATACCTGTCAGTAGCCACCTCCTAACAAGGGGGCATAGGGTGAGGATATTGATATGCAGGATCAGGCCACTTCAGGTGACATAGCTACAAGAGGCTCTGAAGAAGAGCCGAGAGAGGATCTGACAGGTGCAGTGGGAGTGGGATGAATTTCATACCTAGGTCATCATACATGAGACTCATGTATCAAAGTGTGATCAAGAGATTTGAGGGCTCTAAGAGGTGCTAGCCAGAACATAGCAAGAGGCAAGATATGAGGCTGCATAGTTATCCTACTATTATGCAACATATGTCGGTGTAGTGCCAGATCTATCAAAGCAGGTGCCTCCATTCTCCAAGTATGATAGGGCTCAAGCTGTTCCACAAGGTCCACCTCCATCATAGCCACCTCCACAGAGATTGATGCCTCCACCTTAGGGACCACCATAGTAGGCTCCTCCACCTCCACCTCCTCTAGGTGGTAGTGGATCATGATGTATATTATAGTCCATTGTCTTGATACTATGCTCGAGTAACACCATTTTGTGCATTGACATTGAGTGACTGAGATAGATATATATGAGATCACCATTTTGATATCATCATACTTGTGTACATATTGCTTTTATGTTGATGTTTATGAGATGTTTTCCTATTTGATTATATGTATGGATTAGATATAAGATGCACATGATGTTTTTGACGTATGAAATGCAAATGTTTTATATGTTTTATTGATATATGTATGCAACTATGAAATGCAATGATAGATGGTAGATAAATGAATGCAATGTATGATTTTATTTATGCTTATAATGGATGCCCATGTATATGGATATGTAGATGTAGAATATATGCATGTGGATTTTCTATATACAAATGGAAATGCAATGTATATGATACTAATCATCTCATGCAGGATGTAGCAATACATGATAGGTACTAACCAAAATAATGTTTGAAGATCGAGAATGATGACCGGACACTTGTGCAGCCAAGATGAACCGACACAAAAGATGAGAACCTTTGATGAATAGATCCAGAAGAAGACAATCAAAAGAGCACCAAAACACTGTCTCAGTGCAAGCCTAGAATGAAAAAAACAAGCCTAAGCTAGATGCAAAACCCTAGAACTTGGTTGTTGGACTCATTTTATTATCATCATAGAGTTTTTAGTAATACACACTCATAGGATTCCATACAACCCTCACTGACATTGCAATCATGAGAATATGAATATGACATTAATCTTTGATTTGTCAGAGTGAGGTGTAAGCATTAAGGCACAACAAGCCAGAATGACCTGAACACCTATTCCTCTTGATTTCACAAGTTAACATAAGAATTAAATCACAGTTGCTAGAATGACCAAAATTTTTCTTGCATATAAATATGCCAGACACACAAGAGTTTCTTCCTTTTGCTAGGTGAATGATAAGCATATCAAAGTGCTCGCAGTGACCCTTACGATCACTTAGCAGGATGAGCATTTGCAATTTCACTTATAGCAGAAAGAAGTCACTCAAAAGACAAGGAGAAGAACCAACCTCACCAAATTTTCCATATAAAAGGACTCAAGGTACACATGACCATCCAACATGAGATGAAGGCTCTCATAGTGGACACCCCTCTTAAGTAGATTCATTGGATCATTGGAACTAAACTGACAAGCAGAAAGCAAAGGAAAGATCATGCCCCTAGTCTTTGCTTCTCTCGGTCAAGAAAGATGTCTTAGAGCTAATCAAGGAGGAAAGGTAAAGAGAAAAAACAAGAACACAAAAGAAAAGGTCATCACACTTTAGCGAGTTAAAAATTTAGTTTTTAGTTTTAGTTTAAGCAGATTGAAGTTGGATCATAAGTATACATCATGAGAAGTCCTAATGGGATGGTGACAGTAGGCAGACACAGTGAGAACCACTAGGGACTATTACAAGAGATGAAGTCTTAAGGAGATATCAGAGTACTAACAAAGTATCAATAGGAAAACATAGTGAGAACCACTGGTGACTAATACAAGTGATCCTCAAGGAGAGAGATCTGAGAGAAAATAAAACATCAGCAGGTAGACATAGTGAGAACCACTGGTGATTGAGGTATGAGGGATCCTCAAGGTGAGAGATCCAAGTGATAGCTAGGTATCAGTAGGCAAGAACATTGAGAACCTCTATGACTGATACGTGAGAGATCCTCAAGGAGAGAAATCTCAAAAGCAGCTAAGCATCAGTAGGTAGACACAGTGAGAACCACTGGTGACTGATGCAAGGAAATCCTTTGAAAATGATAAGACAATGCCCCCTAGACCAGGAAGGTGCCCCCAAGTGTGACCAGTTTGAATCCATGTAGAGCTGAGAAAAATCTTGAAGATAACTGAAAGCAAGTGCATGAGCTAGAAAACTAAAGCAGGAAATGAACTAAGAGCAGGAAACAAACTAAAGCAGGAAAATGAGAAAGCAAACTAAAGCAGGAAAGCAAGAGCCAAGCAGTCCTGCAATAGGTATAGCATTAGGGAACAAGAGGTGCATGTTTACTAGGTTTTCATCATCTTGGCAGAGATTCTATTTTTGCTACCATGACGCCTGTTTGCCAGGTTTTCATCAATGGCACATTTTTTCTTTTTCAATTTTTTTGTACTTTTCTCTTCTTCTTTTTTTTGTATTTTTTGATCTTTTGATTTTTTTGTGTATTATCTAGGTGCCTATTTACCAGGTTTTCACTAGGATAATAGATACATCAAAGTGCCTGTTTACCAGGTTTTCACTAAGATGATCATTTTTTTAGAACATTTTGCAATTTTAAGGATTTTTTCAGAATGAAGTATGCACAAGAGCATGTAGAGAATGTCTCAGCTATAGAATCCTTTTAGGTGTAGAACGTTGATCAACTCTTTGATATGTTCTCCTTTAGTAGTAGCTAGTTGGTAGGCACCAGACCCAAATGCTATAGTGATAATGTATGGACTGAGCCAGTTTGGTTCAAACTTTCCTTTTTGGACCCGCTACTATTGATTCTTGGGGTTTTCTCTCAGGATGAGATAACCCACTTGGAATTCCCTTGGTCTAAATTTCTTATTGTAGCTCTTAGACATTCTTTTCTGGTATAATCTTAGATGATCGAATGCCACTTGCCAACATTCATCCAGTAACTCTAGCTCTTGTAGCCAAGATATTCTAATTTCTTCATGAGTAATGAGGTTCCTTAGAGAGATTTGCAATGTAGGAATCTCAACCTCAATAGGAAACACAACATCTGTGTCATAGAATAAGGCAAAGGGCATAGCCCCTATTGGATTTTTAATGCCTATTCTATAGGCCCATAAAGCTAGATTAATCTGGAGGTGCCAATCTCTACCAGATTTGTGAACTATTCTGTGCGGGATCTTGACAATTATCTTGTTGGAAGCTTCTGCCTGTCCATTTCCCTGGGGATAATAGATCAAGGACCAATGCTGAATGATTCATAATTTAGTACATAATTCCTTTAGATCCTTGTTTTTGAATTGCTCCCCATTGTCAGTGATTATTAAGGAGGGTACACCATATCTACAGATGATGTAATTCAGTATGAACCTTGCTACAAACTTGCCATCAGCTATAGTTAGAGGTGCTACCTCAACCCATTTGGTAAAATAATCCATAGCTGTGATAATGAACTTATGTCCTCTTGAGGAAGATAAATGTATCTGACCCACCAAATTAAAGGCCCACTGCTAAAATGGCCAGAAACTAATGAACGAAATGAGCTCCTTAGCAGAAGCGTGGATCAAATTTCCATGTAATTGGCATTGCCTACAAGACTTGGCATACTTTATAGCTTCCTTTTCTATTTCCAACCAGTAGTAACTGGCTCTAATAATTTTATGAGCTAATTTCAGACTGCTCAAATGAGAACCATAGAGGCCTTCATGCACCTTAGCTAACACACATTTGGACTTGTCAAAATCTAGACACCTAAGGAGGTACCATCTACACCTCACCTATACAAGTCATTAGCAACAATGGCATAAAGTGAAATGCTAAGGATTAGGTGGTATTTTTTGTTTCAAGTATAAGTGTCTAGAATAACTTGGTCCCAGAGATAGGAGTAAATATGATGGTAGCGAGATGAATCATGTCCAATGACTGAACAAATCATCTTGGAGTCAAGGGTATTGTAGGCTAGGTAGCATAATGTCTCCACCAACAATTCATGTCTGAAGTCATTTTCTAGCATCCGTAACATGGAGGTAAGAGTTTTCATGGCATCAGCTACTTTATTATCTTCTCTTGGAATCTGCTGGAAGGTAACATGTGCAAAGCACTTTTTCAGATTATCAACCATTCATTTATAAGGCACCATCTTTTCATCCTTTATTTGATATGTGCCATTGACTTGATTGATAACCAATTGTGAGTCCCCAAAGACCTTAAGTTCATCCACATGCCATTCAATAGCTATCTTCATGCCATTGATTAAAGCTTCATATTTAGCAATGTTATTCATGCAAGGGAATAACATTTTGTAAGCCTTTGGCAAAGAGTATCTTTGTGGTGTGACAAATAGTATTCTAGCACCTGACCCCTACTAGGTAAATGAGCCATCAAAGAACATGTTCCCTATTTGATGTGTAAGAAGCATTAAAGACTCATCTAGAAATTCAATTTTCAATGGTTGATGATCCTTGAGAGGAGCTTCTACTAGTTGATCTACAATAGCTTGTCCTTTAATAGCTTTTCTCTCTACATACTCAATGTCAAACTCACTGAGTATCATGACCCATTTCACCAGTCTGCCTATGAGGGTAGCTTTAATGAGTAAGTACTTTAATAGATAAATTTTAGCAATAAGCCTTGTAGTGTGAGTGAGCATATAGTGTTGTAATTTTTATGAAGTAAACACCACTACTAGAGAAGCCTTTTCAATGACTAAATAGTTCATCTCATAAGAGACCAGAGTTCTGATGATCTGATAAATGGCTCTTTTCTTGTTGTTTTGATCTTCTTGAGCCAAAAGAGAACTCAAAGATGTGTTTGTAGCTAAGATATAAAGGATTAATGGCTTCCCATAAATGGGAGGCATCAAGATTGGTGGATTTGCAAGATATTGCTTTATTTGAGTGAGCCCTTTGTCACATTCTTCATTCCACTCATAAGTCACACCTTTATGCAAAGTTTTGGTGAATGGTTGTGACTTATTGGCCAATTGTGCAATGAAGTGCTGAATAGATTGTAGTCTACCTTGAAGTCCTCTCATCTGACTGATGTTCTTTGGTGGAGGCATCTCCATGATAGCTTGAAATTTTTTTGGATCAACTTCTATGCCTTTAGTAGATATGATATAGCCCAACAACTTTCCAAAAGTGACACTGAATGCACAATTTTTGGGATTGAGTCTCAAACTGAATTGTTCCATCTGATCTAGTATGGGACCTAGATCTGCAAGATGTGTTTTCTGCTGCATGTTTTTAGCCAAAGTGTCATCAACATAATATTCCGTTATTTTGTGCATCATGTCATGAAAGATTGTAGTGACAGCTCTTTGATATTTAGCTCTAACATTTTTAAGTCCAAAGGGCATGACATTCCAACATAATGTTCCCCAAGCACATGTGAAAGCTATCTTTTCTTGGTATTGTGGTGCAATTTTTATTTGATTATAACTAGAAAATCAATTTTCTTGGACATGCTTTATTTAGGTCTCTGAAGTCTGTACACACATGGATAGAGTTATCATGTTTTGTAATTGGAACAATATTAGATGTCCATTCTACATAATCAATAGCTCATACAAAACTAGCCTTGAGAAGTTTTTCTAATTCAGCTTTGACCAAAAGTGCCACATGTGGGTGCATCTTCTGAAGCTTTTGTTTGATAGGCTTAATGTCTGGTCCAATAGAAAGATGATGCATGATTAGATTGGGATCCAATCTAGGCATATTAGAGTAAGTCCATGCAAAATTAATTTTCTTGCTTCAAAAGAAATTTGTGAACTCTGCTTTCTCTTCTGCAGATAATGACTGTGCTAAATGAATAATCTGTGGTGCAGCATCTATACCCAAATTCACTGGTTGTGTTGGCTCAATCAGAACTAATGATCTCTCTTGAAAATGACTCAAAAGTGCATCAAGTATCTCATCCTTGGGCACCTTAGAGAGGTTTTCACCCTTGGATATGTCTTTTATTTTTACTTTTTTTGGCTCTAACACTGCCACAATGTGGTTTTCACCATCAGAGCATCTATTCTTTTTTCTTTTAATTTTATGTCTAAGATACTTGATATCAGCTTTAGTCATGTTGATATTAGCTTTAGTCATGTTGATATTGTCTTCACTGGTGGAGAACATTATAGGTTCAATAGTATTAAGATAATAGGAAAGAGTGTAATCATTCTGGAACACAAGGACTTCACTAGCTGAAGAGGGAGAGTTCCAATTGATAAGTTCGGGATGGCGGAGTGAAAGAGTAGTGGCGGGTTCAAGTGTGTTCATAGTATAGCCATCGAAAGCATGGATGAGTAAATCAAGACCTAAAGCGATCTCATCCAAAGTTGTGTTTGATTCTTCTTGAGTCCTCACAGTAGAAGTAGAGGGAATGTCAACATTAGTAAATTCACACTCGGTCGACCTAATACTAGACCCTTCACCTACTTCAAGAAGGTTTTCATACACATGAAAAACATCTATATCTTTATCAAAAGTGGCATTAGATAGAGAGTCAAACTCATATTCATGGGAATTAGTGATGCTTGATATGGGAATTCCATCAACACTAGCTATACCATCTGACTCATCTTCATCCCTTGTAGCATTAATGGTTTGCTAAAGTTGATCTTGTTCAAACCACTCTTGGAAATGTGGTGTTATGTACCATTCATCCTAAAAATTAGGATCAAACATTTGTATTTCTCCCCATTGGTCATACATGAGTTGATGCACTGAAGTGGTGTCATCGGAATCACTATCAGTCTCTACCAGATAGATAGGTATAATAGGTTCATCTGGTCCTTCAAAGAATGCAGCAAGGTTTGAAGGAATAGGATATGGAAAAGTATTTTTCTTAGAGTTGTTCTCTGATCTATCATTTGTGGTAATGTTCTCAAATTTTGGCTGGAATTCTGGTTCTGGTTTTGACTTAGGTACAAACTTGTTAATCCCTAGATGAAATGGGATTTTCTTGAAGCCTAGACCTGAGGTGTCCTTAGTACGATGACCTATGGCTTCAATTGGTTTAAGTAAACCATTTTCATTCACCCCTATAAGGCCACTCCCTTTATAACCGAAGCAGTTCATGATTTTGAAGGCTTTACTATATGGTTCTTGTTCTAATTTAGGAGCAGGAGTGATTTGTTCAGATATTTCTTTTCCTTTGTAAAGCCAATTTGTAATAGCTCTTCCCTAATCTTCATCTTCTAATGGTTTTGTGGCCATGTCAAAGGCACCATCATAGATTTTACTTGGGGAGAACAAGCAGAAGGTTTGTTGTTCTTAGAGGGTCTCGCATAGGAATGCAGAGATGGAGGTAAAGCTGCTAATGATAGCATAGGTTCAATTTGATACCCTCCCATGCTTGTATCCTTAAGCTTCAAATTTTGTTCCATTTCCTTGAGCTTGGCATCATAGAATTTAGTGGACTCTCTATTAGTTGGAACAAGATTATCTGTAGATTGTGTGAGTGTGTTGCAAGAATCATTAGTATTGGCAGGAACTATCACTTCTGCACCATGGAATGAAAACTTGATACATTGATGATATGTAGATGGAACCACCTTCATTTCATGGATCCATGGTCTACCCAACAGTATATTATATGCCAGAGAAATATCTAGAACTTGGCAAATGATGTCTCTTTCAACAGGCCCAACTCAGATCGATAGCACAACCAAACCTTTGGATTTTCGTTCTTCTTCATCATATGCCTTAATAGTAATTTTCTTACAAACATCTATGAAATATTCATTATAGCCTAGTTGGGTGAGCATCTTAGCAGAGAAAATATTCAGGATAGCACCATTGTCAATGAGGATGCGGTGGACGTGCTTTCGACCTATCATGACTTCTATATGCAAAGAAGCATTGTGGGGGTGGCTTAGCAAGTGGTCATCTTCTTTAGAGAAGGACATATAATGTGGTGACATGATGTGACCCACCATGGATTGAAATTGATCAAGATCTAAGTCTTTTGGGACATTTACCTTAGTGAGGGCTTTATGCAAAATCTCCCTATGGGCAGGTGAGATCTTCAACAACTCAAAGATGGTGATCTGAGTGTTGGTACATTGTAGCTAGTCTAAAATGATATAATTATTTTTGCTAGGTGTAGGAACTAATTTTGAGTTCTTTTTGGCAAGGCCAACAATAGTTTTATCTGTAGGTTGCTTCGGAGTGAACGTAGGAGGGTCGGGACCCTTAATAGTGATTTTCACATGAGAGCGAGTAACAATGTTTGCACAATCCTGAGATGATTCATGTTTGGAAGAATGAGACCTGGTGCCTTGCAAGACAAATGGAGTCTTAGTCTTAGGAGCATCTCCACTCCCCTTAATAGTAATCACATTGCAATACTCAACCTCAACAGGTTTAATCATACCAATGACATTGTCATCGGTAGTGTATGTGTAATTGACCTTAGCATTGGTGTTCTTAGTCTTTGAGGATTCACCTTTCTCATGAGGAGAAAATGGATCTTTAAATGCTTGATGGTTTGAATTCTTGTTATGGCCGTCCACAACAATGTCATCGTTATCGATCAAATCTTGGACCTTATGGCACAATTGAAGACAAGTAGAAGTCTTATGACCCTTATTTTGGTGATAATCATAGTATGCATTGTCATTCCACCAATGAGGTCACAGTTCCAGATCATAGAGACACTTTTCGAAAGGAGCGAGTATCTGATTCTTCATGATAGTTTTATAAACCACATCAAGTAGTTATCCTAAGGATGTGAACTCACGCTTGGGTCAAGATGCCCAAGCTTTGTTTTTAGTGAATCTCGAAGGTTGTTGAGTCTCCGCTGGAACCTTCTCCATAGCTTTGACCACCTATATACTAGAGGAAAGATTAAAAACTAATTTTGCAGGCTTTGGGGTCACATTGTCAGCCACTCCATCATAAATGCTTCTATGTGCACAACTTGTTTAATCATGCTATCAAAGGTTAGGGGACCTTGTAATTGTACTTGATATCCAAAATATAGAACAAGGTGTTGGAATTAGGAGAGATAAGTACTGAGAGGGGAGGGGTGAATCAGTGCATTCTAAAACTTTACTTGTAAACCTTTCAGATATATAACTTTAAATAGTAATAATTGACCAAAACAACTTGAATCTAATTGCATGTATCAATAATTTATTTAACTTATGAAAGTAAATAACATGAAATCAATATGACAATCACATGACACAAGTATTTTGGTAACACAGAAACCCTTGTTAGAAGGTAAAAACTACAGTGGGAATGACACCCACAAATTTTTCACTACTGCAGATAGAAAAGGTTTGCCTATTAGGGCTACAAGTTTTGATCACTTTTGGTGATCTCACCCTATTAGGAGTGACATGTTAGATTAGCTAGATCTACCTAGTTATAGGATTTTAACAACAGTAATGAAGTGTGCACTCGGTTAAGAGATTTACATAAGACTGTTAAGTCTACTCTGTTAAGAGATTTTATCCAAAACTCTATTACAATTTTCAAAAAGAAATAGGTAATTATCTGCTAATTGATAACTCAATTGTCTAATACAAATCTATAAGTTCTGATAAAATATCACCTCACTTGTGATGAATCTCTACTCTGAACTGCTTGGTAGCCTTTTCTAATTCTGCTCAATCTAAATTCCTCTATACTTGATTCTGCTCTGTTAACTGATAGACTTGAAGTTAGGTAATTGCTTCAAGTGCTCCATGATTCATATATCAGCTGACACAAAAAATGATACAAACACACAAATATATAGTGTTTTTTTTTTGCCACTTTAACAAAATTAGGTTACACAACATAGTCATAACCCTAAGATCTACGGTGTACAATAATAACCTAGATCAACTATTACAAAAGATATACATTGCATTTAATGAATATCATCACATTATATGTTCCTCAATCTTGGTAAAACATTTTATGAACCATTGTAACCATTTTCATAGAAGTATGTGCCATTTCAGATTACTATGTCATTTTTTGTGATCTTCGGTAAACACTGTATAAACTACTCAGTGTATACTATGATGCTCAGTGTTTACTGTCTATCGGTGTCGGTGTCTACTAGTGCTTGGTAAACTATCTGATGCTCAGTGTACTACTTTACCAACAAATCTATCTTGCTTCTAGTTACCAATTTTCTCAATGTAAGTGACTGACCAATATCTTTACAAACCTTTGATACTAATGACAACCTTAAATGCTCAATAGAGATAACACAAGGTTGTCCCAAAAAATGTCGAGCCTTTCAGACTCTGGTAGCTTATGAGGACACTTTGTACATAGTTGTCTCCATCTCTGGAGAAATGTTAGGAAAGGTTCCCCTTGTCACTGTTTCAAATTGCAAAGATCCTGGATGTTGATCGGATGCTGAATATTATGCGAATAATGTTGGAGAAATAGATTAGAAATTTCATCAAAAGTCTTAATGTCAGTGGACAATTGAGAAAACCACTCCATAGCTGGTCCACCCAAGCTATGAGGAAATAGGCACATAAGATATGTCTGATCATGCATGAATTCTATAGATAGAGTGCCAAAATCTCTTAAGTGATCTTGGGGATTAGTGGTACCCAAGTATTTGTCATATTTAGGTAGCTCTACACCTTTGGGAAAAGGTGGCATGTGAACACTCTTATCAAATGGGAAAGGACAGATGCTTTCCATTGTGAATTATTGTGCAGGTTTATCTTTATCCCTCACAAGTCAGCTAATTTTGTCTTGCATGTCTCGAACCATCTTTTACAACTTGGCAGTCTTAGTCTCTTCTTCTTTGGCCACAAGCATTTTGACTTGGTAGTCTCGAGGTAATTTGGCCAATTCCAGAAAATATTTATCCTTCTCCTCTAGAAGGAGGATCTCCATCATCTTGTTAAAACCCTTGTTGGCTTTCACCACATCTATGTCATTTTAGGTTATTACTTCATCTTCATTACTAAGAATCTCATAAATGCTTGGGACCTGATCTTGTTGCTAATCATCTTGGTATTGGTCATGTGGAGGAGGACGATAGTGATATGCTTGATGACCACCCTGCGATTTGTTTTGGGATTGATTTTGATCATACGGAGGAGGGCGATAGTGATATGCTTGTTGATCACCCTGAGGTTTGTTTTGAGATTGGTCTTGATTCTGATCATTTTGGGAGTGATCATAGCGTTGATCATTTCAAGAGTGTTCAGGATGCTAGTTATTTTGAGATTTCTCAGGAGTTTGGTAGTATTTGCCCGATTGGAAATCGAATGGATCTCTCATCTTGTTAGTGTAGGAAGACTTAGTAAAATGATGTGAACAATGTCGAAAGGGCTCAACCTAGGTAACTTTCAAAGCTCCAATAGATCAAAAGGGTCGACAGGTTCAAATGAGTCGATATCATTAGTAGGGTCGATAGGTTCAATAATAGGACTAGTCTGAGGAAGTGGCCTCCCAAGGTTATGAAACAATGAGTTGTTTTGAAAGAATGAGTTGTCCTGTTCTTGAAATGATAAGTCAGGTTGCACTTGAAACAACAAATTATAACACTCTTGGAACACTAGAGGTGATGATTGCGATGGGCTATCTTTCAAAGTACTCAACAAAGAGGAGCTTGCGGATCCCTCACAATATTCAGATTGCATGACAAGTTTAGGATGACCTATTTCTTAATTACGAGGTTTACCCCTACCTTGTCCAGTTCCATGGATGAGGAATGTGTTGCCACTTCTATTCGTAATAGGCATAGATGAAAATGAAACCAGAGAGGAATTGGGATTATGCTAGAACTCTATCTTTAGGAATAATGAAAAGGAGATAAAGGCTAGAATAGAGAAGATGTGAGATGCACCTCGCATGAATTGTCAAGAGAATGGCTAGAACAGCTGAGATGTGAATATCACATCACAAGGTACAAAAGCACAAAAAGATAGGACAAATAATAGGGAGACAATATGAGTTTAAGAAAAATCATTCAGTTCACAGCTTGAGACACTCAGTTTCAGATAGTAAATGATAGGAAAATAGGCAAACAGACCTCAAACAAAAATTAGATCAGGCAAAAATTTCACCAGTCAATGGGAAATTAGTTGTTTTTTTAAAAACTGGGGTATAGGTTCACACAAGAAAGGGCTGGGCTGCATGATAAAATGTCAAACTTTGCACGAGAGAATGAAGTCTCACATGAGAAAGTGCTCTTGAAAGTGAAATTTTGCACGGGAAAAGATCAAATTTTGATAGTTTGACATAGTTTTTGAGGTAAAATTCATATTACAAGACACAACAAGCACTGTTCTTTGATAGAATTTCCAGTTCTTAGACAATTTAAAGATAATTTGAATCAACAATCTTAGTTTTGAAGGTTTCAAGCATTCATTTACAAGAACAAAGTTTTAGATCAAGCAGTAGTGACACAAGAAGTAGTCACAAATAGTTCAACCAAGGACAAAGCAACTTGGCATAATCATGGGAGTCTTTATGTAATCATGATGGAAATTTTAAGACTCGATAACAAACACATAGTTATCCCCACAAAAAAATGGTAAAGAAGACAAAATTTGTGCCTCACAGCTTATGTGCATGTGTTCACCTCACATAACCATGTCACCCCCTAGAGGGAGCCCATTTTTTTGTTGTTTCCAAGGACTCAATAGTATATGTTCAAAGGTTACCCTTGAAGTAGAGGCTAGTGTCATATACCACCTTCAAACATCTAGGTGCATGGCTATGGTGAGAATCTAGGGGAGACATTCTTCCCCCTCCCTGGGCAAAGATTATGTCTCCTTTCAGAGGTGATCTAGATAGGCAACTAGCTAAGGAAATTTTTTAGTGGGCTTCTATTCACACTAACCTTCAATGCCCCCAATACAGGGATAGGGCCTCATACCCACACCAACACCCAAAAGTCATACACCCCTGTAAGCAGGGCTTGGAGCAGTGCTACCCAGTATAATGGACCGAGCCTTCTCAAGATGATAGTCAAAATAAAGAGAAGGAAGTTAACATGGTTTTGGAGTCTTTGAACTCAACAAAAAATCCTTTATTATAGTGAGGTGGAATCACTGGCAATAGGTGTGTACTCACTTGGGTCATTCCTGGAGGTTCAACTTCTGACAGGCCCTCTAAAGGTGACACAACTTGGCTTGGATCTGAGGGTTTGATTTTTTGGTTCTCTCAAAGAGAGAAGAGCATTCTTCTCTACCTCTTCACCTTACCCAAACATGCAAAAGATATTCATCACCAAGCTGGTTCCTCCTCAACCAATCCATAGGCTTTTGGGTTTCTGGTTCTCTCAAAGAGAGAAGAGCATAATCCCCTAACAAGTAGACGTGCTAAAGATTCACTACCTTTCCTTGCTTCCCTAGGTATCTATCATGCTAGTAAGATCTGGGTCTCAAGTTCATTCATGGGAATCACTTCCATGTAATGAAGATCCTATTACCCTAGCTCACTATCAAGACCCTTAAGAAATCTTCACAAGGCCCTAATTATACTATGTGATGAAAGCAATAAACAAGCAAAGTGTTTTGAATGTCTTAGACAATCGTCCTTCAAGAAAACTATTAGAAAGTTTTGTCTTCATCACACACCCTGTAGACCACTGTTATGCTGTCAAAAAAATAGAGATATAAAATCACAAAAAATAAAAAATGTTAGAAATCTGCAACAGAAAATACAGAAACTAAAAATTTTAAGAGCACTGATGGTAGGGCTCGCGCGAGTAAGTGTAGCACTGTGTGCCAGAAAGTGCAAGGTCTGGCGTGACAAAGTGATTTTTTTTGTGATAGAATTCTAATGAAAGCAAAACTTCATGCAGCACACTCAAAAATCTTGTGTGAGATTCCATACATAGTAAAGTACAGATGTACGACAGAGTACAAAATTTTCAAAAAATGTTCACGATTGATGAGGCCAGAAATCAATTTTTCTACCCCATGGTGGGTGCCAAAATGTTTATAGTTGAGCGTGGACCTCTAATCTAGCCATAGACACAACATAGTCATTTCTCAGAAAGTGAATTATGAAGATGAGTATGAATTACCCAATTCGTGAATACATAGTGAATCGGCCTGTTAACTCCTAATTAGTTGGGGTGTTTGAATTACTCTCAGATTGGAGAGCCAACAACCATTAGACCAAACTGAGATGGAGGATTTGAAAAGCTTAGAGAAATGATTGAATTGAAAATTGCAATTAATCTATATGAGAATGCAAGTTAAACTAAGAATGAAAGTGCAGATTAAGCTAAGAAAATTGGAAATGAGATATGATAATTAATCTAAAACATATAAGAAAACTAGTTAATATGCAAATGAAATTAAACTAGAATGAGAAATTAATCTAATTATACAATAACAAAGCTTGAAAGCATAAATATGGAGACTAAAATTGACTATAGTTTGGATACTCTCACAATTGCCTCCTCAAAATGAAGAAAATGAGCTCATAATATAGAAAATCTGAGAGAGAGGATGAAGAGTTTCTTGGAAAGAAATGGTTGAATCTTCATCTCCAAGGTGAGACAAATATTGATGAATTATTTAATTAAAAGAATGAATATTTCCACATGGGTGGCTTTTTGAGTAATTTGGAATTAATAAATCCAAATAAATATGTCCATTCAAATAACCAAATATTATTTAATTCCATGATGTGTATTAACTAAAGGGTGTGGAATTAATTTAATTTAAAATCACTAGGACTTTAGAATTAAATTAATTAATCATAGGGATTATTTAGCCAATAAAGTTGAATATTTAGGAATTAAATATAGTGTATAATTAATGCAAATTTAGGGTTTTCTGCTTTTGACACCAAGTCAAATAAAGTCAAATAGGAGATAGAATTGCCTAGTACAATAGGACTTTTGAGGATGTAGAAATTCAAAGGAATGCACCAAAATTGATTAAAATTATAAGGTGCCAATTTTGGGGTATTATAGTATCATCCCCTTCCAATCCCTAATACACCTTGGGAATGTCGCAGCATGGACTTTGTAGTAGGATTGCCTAAGACCAAGCAAGGACTTGACAATATCTATGTTATTGTAGATAGATTTAGCAAGATGGCTCACTTTGTGCCATAAAAGACTACCCATGATGCTTTCCATATAGCTAAATTATTATTTAGAGAACTAGTAAGGATCCATGGCCTACCACTAATTATAGTGTCTAATAGATACTCTAAATTCATGAGTCATTTTTGGAAAACCTTATGGCATAAACCTGGCACTAACTTGTCTTTTGGGTCTTCATACCAACCCCAAAGAAATGGGAAGACTGAGGTAGTTAATAGAAGCTTGGGGAATCTTCTAAGAAGCTTAACCAAAGAGTATGGTTAGTCATGGGATCAATTAATTACACAAGCTAAGTATGCCTATAATGAGACCATCAATAGGACCACTAACAAGAGCCCATTTGAGAAAGTCTATGGCCTACACCCAAGAGGAATTCTTGAATTGAGGGAACTTGGAGACACAACAAAAAGAAGTTGTTATGTAGAGGATTTTTCTCATTCTATGAAGGAAGTCCATGATACAGTCAAGAAAACTCTCCAAGACCATGTCACTAAGACCAAGAACAAGGTAGATGAAAGGAGAAGGGAGCTTCATTTCAAATTAGGGGATCTTTTCATGATGCATCTCAATAAAGATAGATTTTAGAAGGGTGTTCCTCACAATTTGCAGATGAAAAGGATTGTCCCATGTGTCATCCTAGCTAAGTATGGGTCCAATGCATACAAGGTAGACTTCCCATTAGATTTGGGCATCTCACTAGTTTTCAAAATTGCAAATCTATCCCTTTATAAGGTACCTATCCTTATTGGAGATGATGCACTAGATGAGGTTTCCAAAGACTTGGATGATATGCAGTTACCTATTACACCAAGCCTCCAAGTAGAGAAGGTCTTGAGCTCTCGGGTCATCAAAAAGACTAGGCATAGAACATACTTTGAATACCTTGTCAAGTGGATTGGAAAGGAAAAAGTAGAGGCTACATGGGTCTCAAAGTTAGAGTTTCATAGGTTAGGCATTAGCCCTAACTCAGTCCCCATCAATGGGACTTGATTTCTTTGTTTAGGGGAGAATGGTGCAGGAGAACTAGGACCTTGGCTAGAGGGTCCTTCTCACATTTTGGCTTGTACTGGTCCTAGCCAGACTAGAGGTAAATAATAGGTCCTAAGTATACCTAAGTGTGTTAGGAGGTTAGTAGATAGGGATAACTTTGGGTTTGGGTAGTTGAAAATACCAAAGAACTAAGGTACCCTTAGGACATGACTTAGTCCTCAAATTTCTAGAATGGGTACAGGCATGGGAGATTTATTGAAATTTTGTGTTTTAATCTTAAATGATCCCAAATGAATTTAGTAGGGTTGTTTGAGCTTTGTATGGGTTAAAATAAGGTTTGTGAGTCATGGATAACAAGTTAGCAAAAGTTGCTAAAATGTTGTCATGACAACTTTTGCAACTTTGCAAAAGTTGTATGACAACTTTTGTCCAAAAAGGACTGACCTTATCTTTAGGTCACCTAGGGTCCTAAACACTCTAAAGATTGAACCTAATTTCTATATAAGAAATTTTAGGCCCAAATTATGAGGTTGGACACTTTGAGAATTACTGGTTACTATTTTTTAATTACCTATTATTTTCTTTGAGTACATAGTATGGTGTCTTGTTGCCACAATAGAAGTTGTTGTAATTATTATTTTTTTCCAAGAAACAAGCTATCTATTTTTTTTGTTTACTTTTCATTATGCATCATTAGGAGTGTTTTTTATGTGTTTGATTAAGCTTAGTTTAATTATTTTGTTTTTACCACTTCACGGGCTTGTAAATAGCTCTGGTTAGAAACATGGGTCCCCCATGAAACCCTAATGTGTATTCATCATGGCTAGTTGGGTCATGGTGGAGGAGCCAATGTATAGTGTACATGCTTCTTATGGAGGCATGGAAAGTAAGATGGACAATTTTAATGCCTTTCCCTAGGCGAGCACTAGCATTTCCTGGCTAGGGATAAGGCAGTGTAAAAGATTGTTTACCTACAGGGGAGGCTTCTCATAACAACTCCAATACATTGGAGATCAAGAAGGGAACTAGAAAACATAAAGATGAACATCTAAAGGTTTCACCAATCCATTAAGCCATCCTAAAATTGTCATAATCAGTGAGAACCTTGAAACCATTGAAACCCTCACCAAACCCTCCATTTTGGGTTAGGGAACTGTATTGAGGCTTGAAACCCTAAGAACCCCAAAAATACTTGAGGAGATTCCCTAGGTATCAAGAATCCATAATTAGGTTGGTGAGATATTGGGAAGGCTTTTGGTAGAAGTCCTATAAATCCAGGTAATGAGATCTAATTGGGGCTCTATTAGTTCCCAAAATGGACTTTATGCTCTAATAGGCAACCAATGAATTTGAAATAGGACCTTGAAGATGGTTAGTCTTAAGTAATTGTAGTTCAGATTATTGGACCAACTATAGGGTCTTAGTATGCCCTCTTCTACTTCTGGCTCTACAAAACCAAGGTAGGTTTACCTGGTCCAAGGTATTCTCTTTCTCTTTTGGACCTTAAATAATAGATAAATGATAAGAAGATTTAAGTATCAACCTAATACTCATAGGGTCTTTCCATTATCATAGGTAGGACACTTACAAATAGATGATTCAATAGTTTTTAATAATATGTGTTCTACAAATCTGCATCAAGCTATGACAGATCAGTGCCTTACCCTAGGGAAAGGAGTCAAACATTCAACTGAAAACCATTCAAACAATAGACCATTTCATTAGTGATTCTTATCATTATCCAACCATATACCCGAATCCACAAGTGATTGACAAAGGACTTTGACTCTTTACTATAAAGAAGCCTATGCACAAAACATTTGCATCACACTAAAGAAACAAGCTGTGAAGATGAACTCAACAAATAGATTGAATTCATATGGAAACAAACATAAGTATGGAGACAACTATGATGAAATAGAACTCACTCCAAGATGGATAAGTTGCCAAACCCTGTTATTATAGGTGAAGATATTGAAACCCCTTACAAGAGATGAAAGCAAATCCTCATCATAGACAGGAAAATTAGAGAAAATAAAACTGTGGAAGCTGAGAACTTGTAGATCTCCTTAGAGAGAAAAGTTTCAGAACCGTAAGAAAGACTAAAAAGGGAGGCTAAACAGAAGAAGAGATGAGAAATTAGGTCATTTCTCATTACTGACAGCTGTCCATCTTCTTCCCCAAATTTGATCTTTTATAACCTTCAACTATCCTTTCTTTCTCGACCAAACTGCTTCCACCAAGATTGACCAACATCAAATCTGATCTCAAAATCTGATTCCTATTATCGAGCTGGTTTTGGTGATATATAATACTCCATATTTTGGATAAAATATGATCTTCCAAGAGCATTTTTAAATTTCAGTCTTCATGAGCATCTCTCACATTCTACAAATTCAAAATTTACATATAGTCTGAACCTTTACAATTTGGTTATTTTCAACTACACAGATTTAAAATGGGTGGGTCCCACAAGTGCCACATGGCACAATCAGATTGGCCCGGTTGACCACCTAGACACTCAACATCAACTGCACTACCACCTCATAGGAGTGCCACATGGTAGCTTGTTGCATGATCGCATGGGCTAGAAATGGCCCATGCGATCATGCAACCACCCATGGATGAGCGCATGAATCCCAAGGTCATCGTTCCTACACAATCAAACACTTTGTCAAAAATAACTTTACCTATTTGTGGGGTCCACTTCTATGTCAACACCACTTACACTCCAAGTTAATTGCCTTGATTTTTGTGAGTGCATGAAACCAGGCTCTCCTCACAAAGCCTTCTCATTTCACTTTATCTTACATATTAAGCTCCTTTTCTTTTAAATACTTCTTTTACATCTCACATAGCGCATGTGGGATAACTAAAACTAAGAGCACATCACACAAAACATTTCCTCGGCTCCTGCAATGCAGGCCTTCCTCTTTTTCATGCGCTTGCATCCCTCATGATGGCATCTTTGGGTTGTGATGATAACTTCCCACCTCCAACTGCTAATGCATGCCCCTTTCATCTACATGAAAATCCTGAGCCCTTGTGTTGCATAATAACAACAACACTTGTTGTTGCCACACCAGACTGAAGAGTTGATACTACACTTTCATTTCAACTACGTGTGTATCCCTCTTGAGAGCTCACGCACTAGCATCTATATTCTCATATGACATCATGCAATCACCCATATGTTGTGCATAAGGTAGTGTTATGCACTGCTAGCCCTTCCATTTGCATGAACTCCCCTCTTCTTAATGTGCTGCCAATCTTGCAGCGCCAGTCTTCAAATTTGCGCATGCTAATGAGCATATCTCTTCTTTCCTTTTACTTGTACGCTGGCCCATTTCAATTCATGTGCTAGTCCTTGTGTTCAAATGCTGGTACCATTTTTAAAAATGTTGGTTATGCTTCCTTATTCAAACACTGGTTCTCCCCTTTGGTCTTCACACAACACTAGAATGCATTGCTTGCATTTGGTGCAGCCCACAAGGGCCTACGCACACAACCTTTAGGAGTACACAGTCTCATTGGACTTGATGCATCCAATCTAGAACATGCATTGTCTTTGGCATTCCTTTTTGTTATTTCGTTACGGAATTTTGCTTCATAGAGTAACCTTAGCCTGTCCAAACCATAATGATCTGTAGCTACTAACAAGTGTTGGGCTATCAATGTGGTAGCGGATGTTGATGCAAATTTTGTAAGTTCATTTATATATGGAAGAGTATCATGATAAATGAAGTGAAACATTTCCTTGAATACTGGTGCTTTAATGTCTGCAATATTTATGTTATCTATATTTCTAAACACTCTCATTGGGTCATAAAGTTGGGCCTTGAAGACAAGTGACGAGCTGCAAGCACCAATTTGTGAGCCTGGAACATCTCCCCATCAACAAAAAAAAAACTAGCATCAGTGCCCTCCCCACTTCCCAACAATGCTCCAAAATCCTAACCCAGATCTGAGACTGATACTGGAATGGCATATTGCTTTGGTCCCTTAGTATGGGTGCCCACTACTCCAACAGTACAAAAGATATCAAGACTATCATCTTTGAGAAAATCTGATATTTCCAATGCTGCTCTTTGAAAGAAGCATTTGTAACTCAATGGCATTTTCTATTAATGGACCGACATGCTAATGTGTTGCAAGGCAAGGGCCCTACTGTTATCATGTCAAATGGATTATTCAACCATTTACCCTTTGCTTTATCCTTTAATACGCTTCAGGACCAAAATTCAAGCAAACCCACATCACTGAATGCCTCAAAAACATTATTTTTGTTAAGTGTCAAAACTGTACCAGAGGGCTCAGGAAGTAGTCTCCAAAATTGATGAAAACACCTGATCTGATCTGGCCACCTGATAGGAATACTCTATGATGCACATGCAATCATCTCCCCGAACAGTGTTTCCTAACTTCATCAGAACTGAGAGATTTTAATTGTTGAAAATGGCACTTTCAAACTGCTGCTTGCAAATGACTGATAGATTTACGAAAATTGCAAACAGAATGGGCCTGGCAAACTGAGTTAATAGATTGGCAAAAGACCCAAACTGAGACTGGAGATAGTACATCAACTCTACAATACAATGCAACAAGAAACTCTTCAAGACCCTTAACTGGTCAAAAGATATTAATGCGCAAAGTTGACCTCTGGGAAAAGATTTCAAGTACACTCAGAAAACAAAAGGAAACTATGAATAGAACAGCTTATGAAAACTGACTTAATGGATTGATCAAGATCTCAAACTAAAAACATAAGTTCTCTGTCAGGATTACAAAGCGAGGCAGCAATCAGAAAGCTCATCGGATCAATTGGCCAAAAGTTAATCAACTACAAAGTAGGCCATCTGGAAAAGATAACTGAATGCACTCTATCCAAAATAGGAAACTTGCAAACGGATTTGATCCTGAAAATTGATCAAATGGATTCGTTAAGAGCTGAAAATGGATAGGCTGATAGAAAAACTTATCTACAATCCAATGGAATGATTCTTTTTAATTGATCAATCTCTATCCATGAATTACAAACCTCCAAATAGGGCCTCCGACAAAACTGTGAAAAGTGTAATGGGCAGATTTATACGAAAGACCTCCAAATGGGCAGGTGCAAAATAGATCAAATCTAACTATAGGGAGCCAAAAACTTAAACTTAAGCGATCTGATGTACACTAAAGACACTCACCACTCAGTTTTCCATGACATTTATTAGGGCATCACATATTCATCCTTGAACTAGGCCCTTCGAATCAATTTGACACTTAGGAAAATTCCAAAACTACAAACCGCCTAAGAATGAGATCCTACAAACATGATGCAAATATCAAATCAATGATTCCAAGTGATTGAATAATGTTTATGTAGAGTGTAAAACACCTCACTCACATGATAGGGCTTAGGAATCACTCAGTATATGCATCCCCTTGAATCAGAAATAGGCACTATAACAAGTTTTGAAACATGGCATCTCAAAGATTTTGAGAGTGCTAACAGGGTCTAGGGCTACAAGGCCAAAATAGAGACTTTGGTGAAATCGGTAAGAATCCAAGTGATATACCTTGATCAAATGGATCAAGAAGTTCCAAAAAAACATTATTATTCTACCTTCACACCCCTACAAGAATCTCAACTTGTTAACGAGGTAAGAAGCCAATTTCTTGAGAAGAGACCATGAAGAGTTTGATCTTGAAACAATGAGATGATCCCTTAGGAGTTGGAGTGAAGCATAAAGGGAGTGTGGAACCTTGCAAGAGTCCTTGGAGTGACAAGGTAGAGCCTTGTGAAGTCTTCATTGAGCCATTGGATACTTGGTGGAGTTAGGAATCTTAGTGATCCTCACCAAGTGGCAAGAACAACTATGAACTTCCTATTGTGATCACATAAATCATCTAGTATATACCAATCAAACTAGTTTTTGATAAAGGTAAATACAGGTTTTAAATGGATCCTGAAACCATTTACAAAAGAGGACAAAAGATAAACTATAAAGCCCTTAAAAACAAAACACCTGCTAAAGAAAAAAAAGAAGGACCCCAACCCAATAGACAACACCAAAGTAAGCTACAACAAAAAACCAAAAAAAAGCCGACAACACAACTACCAGAAAAAAATAAGCAAGAACTACTTCTTTGCTTTTGTGGAATTTTCAGCCTCTTTTTTTATTTCCTCCATTTTTTGGATAGAATCTTTCAAGCTTGTAAGCTCCTTAGACATTTCAGGTATTTTTCTCTTGCGATTTCTTCTAGTTCTAGTTCTCGACCCCGATGACTGACCTTTACCCCAACATCTTCTTCCACCATGATGGTTGTTTTTCCCATCAAATTGTAATACCCCAAAAAAGGGCTATAAGTTCATTAACCTCCTACATCTACAAATCGAATGAAATCAACATCGAAGTCCTAATCTAAGGCACATCTGCACATCATCGAATCCTAATTGATTATCTTAAATTCTGCATCGGGGAATATTCCTAGCAATATTTCTAACTATCTTAATTATCTTTAATTTTATAATTATTTGGCAATAAATCACATTTATCCTAAAGTTTGATTAATTGAATATTTTCATATTTAATTAATTAGATTTAATATTTGCCACTTAATTGTGTAATTAAATTTAATTCTATCTATTATTAATTGTATTATTTAATTTTGACAATAAATCTAATATCATATGAATAATTGATTAAATTCTTATTTAATTAATTAAAGCAAGTTGTCATTATTTAATAATATAGTTTTTAATAAAAGTTTGATTAAATAATTGATTAACCCATAAATCAATTGTTTTATTTTTAAAAGCAGTTAAGTTGGAAATAAATCACTTTATTATTAAATTAATTCATAAATAAAACATGCACAATCATAAAAGAAGACAACTATCAATTATCAATTAAAGCTAAACTCTATTTTGAGTTAAAACTTAGCTTTTGCATGTTTTTGTGAGTTAATTATCCTTTATTTAAAAATAACTCAAAAATCAACGTGAGTTATTTGAGTGATTTATGGCTTTTTTACCCATGCACCTCCAAAGCCCTGGATTTCTATAAAATCAAGGCTTCAGCTCATCTCAAATCATCTCATAATTTTGCAAGCTTACTTTGCCAAAGTCGTCTACGAATTGCACAACTATTTTGGAGAATTAGAATTTGGAGAATCAAAGCTTATTGTGAATCAAGGCTATTGTGAGATCAATTTGTTTTTTTTACATTCATTTAGATTCTTTTTCATATCATTGTTAGATCATTTAGCATATCATAGCATATCAGTTTTTACATATCATAGATTTCATATCAGTTTTTCATTATTATTGCATAGAAAATCCAAAAAAATATAGATTAATTGCATTCATATTTTATATCATTTTTGCATTCAAATCCTTCATTTAGGTGTCGTCTAGGTCACTGATCTTGATAACAATCTGAGAACATTAATCTCGCACCTACTAGAAGGCAGTAAATCACTTGGTTAAATTAGATTTCAATTTTTGCACGATTTTGATTTTTGCTAATCTCTAATGTTTTATTGAAGTGTTGTGTCTACAAATCAGGTACAATTTTCACACACACATTTCTGGTGCCCACCGTGGGGCCACCTACCTTTGCATGCTGGTTTTGATTTTTTTGAGAGCTAAAACCCTAAAGTTTCAAAGATTTAATTTTATCTCCCAAACGGCTTGGATTTTTGATCTAAAACTTTTTTTTCAGGTTGGTGACATATTAGGGAAGCTACAATAAACAATTTAGAATTTTTTGAGATGTTTTGAATTTTTAATAATTTTTTCTTGAAATTCTGAAAAAAATTAATATCTGACGTAAATCAACATATTTTTTGGAAATTTTTATATTTTTGGAAAGCTCTTTAAATTATATAGGGGATCCATTTTTTGTATTTTAAATTTGGACACAATATAATAGCTCAAATAGTCAATTTACAAAAACTGGTATGTTTTGATAAAATGGGTCTCTAAGGCACAAATGAAGAGATTTTTCTAAAATTTTTACATTTTTGTAAAGCTCTCTATTTTTTAGCAAGGGTCTTTATTTTTAATTTTTATTTTTTTGGCCAAAATCATAAAATAAAAATCAGATCTTGTTGACTAGGTCAAATGCAGCAAAAACAATAAAGTTTTGTGATGGGTATGCACTTATTTTTTTTTACATGATTCAATGAATAATATGTAAGTCATTTGGGTTAATTGATGGTTATTATTGATGATAATAATTGATTTTTAGAGCTAACCTATGGTTTTCATAAGTTGAATATATGTTGCATATCTTGTTTGCTTGTTTGCTTGTTGGAGAGTTCATCGCTTGATTGCATAGTAAAGCTCAACAAAAATTGCTAAAAATCAGGTAAAATCTACTAAGCGCATTGCAAGGATCCCAGGTATTCTCTATCTAATGACATTTTGATTTGGGACTTAAAATAAATCTCTCTTGTGTCTAGCTTGGGTGATTCTTTTCATGCTTTTTTTTTACACACTTGCATAATTGATACTAGGTTGTGACCCCTTTAGGATTCATTAAGTAGTCTTAGATACTTGTAATTGATCTTGATTTCTATTGTGGGTTATTAGACTCGCTAATCCATCGGCCCCTCATTTTTGCCCCGTGGTTGCAATCTTAGCACCATAAAGGGGAGGGGTCAATAGGACAGAAGCGTTAAGTGTTCCACTTGGCAACCCTTTTGTGCTTTTAGGAACTCACTTGTTTTCTAAGTTGGGGACTCATTTTCAGCTTGTTTGAGGTGTTAAATGTTCCACCTTGTGGACTCATCTCATATTCACTTTAAGCGTTAAGTGTTCCTCTTTCTACATTTTGGGTACTTTTGTAGATTTGCTTTCGGGAATATATCTGTGCTCACATAGTAATTAGGTCCTATGAACACTATTCATGCTTCTTGACAGATTGGATTCCTAGCAAAATCTTTCTTGATGACAGAATCCTTGTAGGTAGGGAGGATACTTATTGCATTTCACATTCAACTTGGTTAGTGTGTCTTCTCCTATTGATCGATACATTCTCTCCCAGGAGAGATTGATAGATCACGTGGGGTTGACATCATGAGATTTGGTGAATCAAAATTGGTTAGTGTGCCTTCTCTTATTGATTGATACATTCGCTCCTTGGAGAGGTTGATAGATCAGGTGGAGTTGGCATCATAGACCTTGGTGAAGCAAAAATTTGTCTTAATGTGTCAGATTAATTTTCTTGCTTTGTTTGGGTTAAAAGTGAAAAGGTGTCAAAAACCTTGGATCTGGAGCCAAGTCCCCTTGTGGTATACTATTGTGAGTCATCTTTAGAGAGGGTTAACCATAGCAAACAATCCCTTCATAGGAAAAACTGCATTGACAGAACCTCAAGCAGTAATAGCCATTTTTGTCATGGTAGTGACAGCCGCTATATAATGTCCTTGTGGAAGAAATCTCCACAGGTATGGTTCATTGTTGGGTTGTTAGATCTCCCTAGCAGCTCCTAAAGATTAAGTTCTCGAACTGTGTCAAAACCCTGGTGCGCTAGGATTGGAGTTCACCCCTTTGGATTATAAAAGTTGTAGAGTCAAACCATTACTAAAAACCCTAGCAAGGCCAAATTTTCATTTTATAGGTTATATGTGTGTCATTACAAAACATTTTTGGGACATACACAATTAGCGCTTCTGAAGATTAGAATGAATAAGTCACTTGATTGTTCATGCACAAGGTTGCTTTTGCCCTTGTTCATTATTTTTAGACATGCTTGAAATCACTTGCTTGCTATTTTGTGTGCTTTTTTATCTATCTGGTTATTGAAAATGGACAAACCTGTTACAATCCTCAAATTTGGACATTGAAATTTGCAAACAATTCAAAACTGAAAACTCAAAATTTGCAAAATTTGAATTGAAATTCCTTTCTGGAGTCAAAAGTTTTCTCAGGAGGTCAGAAAGTCATACGAGTTTTCTCAAACTATCATTTCATTACTGCCCATCTATCGTGTGAGTCTACAGAGTGTCGTTTGGGAAAATTTTGAAAAGTTGTCAAAAAATTGTCAGAATTGCCAGATACTTAGCCTTTTTAGCCTATTTCTAGAATCTATCAAACAAATCACTGTGTCAAGAACAGAGGAATAGCTATTGAGAATCAGTACACATGTCTCAAAGAATCAGTACACAAGAGGAAGAAGCTCTAATCACTGCTATGATGAAGCAGCTGCAAGCTATGCAAGTCCAACTAGACAATCTTAAGAAAGAAAAGGAACCTAAAGAGTTCTCCATGGAATCTCTATACTCTTTTCCGTTTGATAAAGACTTGTACATGTCACTATGCCCCCGGAAAGAACTTGAGCAATATGATAACCATTATGATACCTCTTCCACAGAGAGTGACACATCCAGCTTTGGAGACTATGATGACTATGATGACAGACAATGTAATGATACCTATGACACCTCTGTTCCTAAGAGTCCTCCTTGTCGTGTGTTCCTACTTACTACAAATGGGCCGTCACATTGGATAGATCGTGATGGTGATCCATATGATTCTAATTTTGAAAGAGATTTTGATGGCTTTTGTGGACAATACCTTGATTATGATCCATCTACTACTGTTGAGGACTATAAAATGCATTGTGCTAGCTTGAAACATCAATAATATAAGGATCTCTCCTCTAAGAACTCTCTAGCTGAAAATAAAGATTACACTCTCAAGCAAGATCATGATAATGTTGGACCTTCATCTTGTGATGGTTCCCTTCCATCCCCTACTTCCTCCAATACCCATACATTTCCTAAAGATTCTGAGTCTTTCAAATCTTTCATAGAACCTTCATCCGACACAAGCCTTGATACTTTTCATACAATTCCCTATTGTTATCCTCTAGGACTACCTCTTAAAGAAACTCAAGCTAACCTTCACCTGGCTGCAAATACTTTCAATAATGCTAAACCTAAAGAGCCTAAGCCTTCATACGCTACAATGCCTACTTCAACTCATCCTTCACCATCTCCACAACATTCTTCCACACAATCCCAACATGTGTTTGTATCCTTACAAGTGGCTCCATGTCAAGAGGACTCTAAAAATGATGAAGAAAAGAACATAAAGAAAGATCAAGATCAAGAACCCTCCATGTCATCCAATCCTTTTCATGATGTCTCTTGTCCATCTTAGGGTTCTTTTGATCCTGCACACCCTTTTTCATGCATTCCACCATGTCTTAAGTCTTCTCTTAAGCAAGATCAAGCTACTGCTTACACTGTTGAGCTTATTGGCAATCAAAATAACCTTACCCCACTTCCACTTTCCAAAGATGATACTTCCATTAAGGTTGGTAAAAATGGTGTTGTTACTTCCAATGTTAAGCCTATTGAAAATCAAGAGAAAAATTATGTACTTATGCTATCCAAAGATCCTTGTCAAGATCAAAGTCTTCCATCTTCTTGTTCTACCACTCCATGGTCGCTTCCACTTTCTACTTTCCTAAGTCTTTGCAAGCTTTGAACAATCCTATCAAAGAATGTGCTCATATTCATGATGTCCATGATTCTATTAAAAATCCTAATGCTCACTCTAAAGATGTTGATATCCTTGGTTGTCATATAGATGCTGATGAACTTATTGATTATCTTTTTGCGTCTTCCACTTCCATCCTCGGACCTCTTCCACCAATACTAAGGGCTTCATGTTTGCCTTCCATCTTGGGTCCTTATTTCCCTTCACTTTCCCCTCCTAACTCTCCTAATTTTCCATCCATATTGGGTCCTTACATCCCTCCATCTCCCATCTTTCCTCAAGATCAACATAGATGCATACCCTTGAATCCTTTTCATCCACCCACCCATCTAAACCAATCATACCCTCCTCCTTCTTCCACAAGTCCCAAGTCTTTTGGAAGTAACTTGAATGTTCAATACAAGAAAAAGAAGCAATACAAGAATCCATCAAAAAAAGAAGATCACCATGTCTCCTCTAATAGACATGGAAACATAAAGTCAAAAGAGATATCTAAGAAAAAAACTACAAGACAAGTATGGGCTCCAAAATCCATCATTGAAGATATTCTCTCTAGATCATCAAAAGGAAATAAAAATCCTATGGCTATATGGATTCCAAAGTCTCTCTTGAAAGAGTCTGGTGTTGAGCAAAAAGTGAAATTGACATTCAAGCTTCCAAAGGCTTCCACTTCATTTCCCTCCAAAAATATTCTTTCATTCCATGTGCCTAAACCTCAACCTCTGCTATCCATTCACCATATTCCTTCATGTATTCCTTCATTCACATTTCCTCCACCCTCTTGCCACCCTTCAAGGTGTGTGTTTACATTGATCTTTCCTTCCTTTCCATCTACCCTTTCACAATCCTTCCATTCATTATCCTTCTACCTTCTATCTTTTTTCCTCATTTGCCTATTCCTCCTATCTTCCAACCTCACTCGCTTTACATAAAACCTTATCCTCCATTTTCCTCTTCCATCTTCCTTTTCCTATCAGCATCTTTGAGCATATCATTTTGAATCCTTGGCATATCATGGTTTATCCTTTCAAGGAGCACTATCTAAAAAGCTTGCCTTCTTCCAAAAATTCAAAAAAAAAATCAAATAAAATAAAATTGAAAATGTGCCTTGGTGAAAACCTGGAAACAGGAACCTTGGTAGCAAAAGTAAAGAGAAATAAATTCATCCTATGGTGAAAACCACTCCCTTGTGGTGCCTTGGATAAGTACCATGATGAAAACCTGGCAATCAAGCATCATGCGTAATTCTTCTACATATTTCATCCATTTCATCTTCTCTCTTTGATCTTGACAATGTTGATCTATACACAAACATTTGGCTATCTTGTGAGCTACTTTACGCTAATCTTTCTTTCATTCCTTTCCTATTTAGCCTTCATATTTATTTTCCTCCACTCATTCTAGTCTTTTGCTATCTTTTTCCCCTTTGGTCTTGATCTAATAAAAAAAGAAAGAAAGAAAGATTAAAACACAATGCTATGAAGCCTCTTGACATGTCTACTCCTTTGGACTGCATCCTATCCTACTCTGGTATTACACTTTTGTGACTTATCCTATGCTGGCCCTTCATTGCTTGTCCAAATGCGCTTTACATGAAAATTTTTCCCTAGCTTGGGTATTCTTGAGGAGTTTTCCCTTGAGGATTTCTTCCCTTCATTCTCCTTCATTCTCTTGTCTTCCATCTCTTCCACCAGCCTACCAATCCCTCTTGTTCTCCACCTTGCTAGACATTGGGACCACATGATATGATATTGCTTGGGAGTTTGCAATGGAAAAATGTGCTATCAAGTATACCAAGTATCAAAACCAGTATCAGAACCAGTATCAGAACAAGTATCAGAACCAATATCAAAACAAGTATCTAAACAAATATTTGAACACCTACTGGGGCTACACCTTTTGCTTTAGTTTATGGGTCTGAAGTAGTACTACCTATTAAGGTTGAAATCCCATCACTAAGAATCAAAATGCATGGTCTAGTAACTGATGATGACTACAGAGTGTCTAGGTTGCAAGAAATTGAACTACTAGATGAGTGTAGACAAACAACATATGATCATCTCAGAGTATATCAGAAGAGAATGTCTAGAGGCTACAACAAGAAAGTCAGACATAGAGAATTTTAGGTTGGCGATCTAGTCTTGAGAGAAAATCCTAAAAATCAATCCCATCGAGAACACGAGGGGAAGTTTGAACCCAACTGGCTGGGTCCCTTTGTAATCACTGCTACTTTTGGCTCTAGTGCCTATCAACTCTCAATGATTGAAGGAGAATAGCTCCAAGAACCAATCAATGTTCTCTATCTGAAGAAATTCTACAGCATTCAGTCTATGGTAAAATGTCCTGAAAAAATGAACATCTGGGTGAAAACTTGGAAACAAGCACCTTGGTAGCAAAAATAGAATCTCTGCCAAGATGGTGAAAACCTGGCAAATGGGTGCCACTTGTTTTACAATGCTCTATCTATCAGCGTAATCTTGGTCTTTCCCAGCTTTTAGTCTTGCTTTAGTTTGTACATATCTCCCAGTTTGTTTCTACATTTCCAGTTTTCAATAAGTCAATCTGTACACCAATCAGCTCAAGCGTCTGTATCCTATCAATGCTTAAAACTTGGGGGCAATCAATGTCATATCCTATGGTCTCCCATGTATCTTAGATGGATCATATCTAGTCAGAGTCTTTTGAAGCTTCATGTGAGTTAGTCAGTCTGTCTTGTCTCCAGAAAGGATTTTGCATCTACAACAACACAATCAAACATCAAAACTCAACTGAAAATAATCTATGCTTTTTACATGCTTTTATCTCCTTGTATGCTTACTGATTCACATTGAGATTTTTGCATATTGTGTCCCTTCGAGCTCTTTGATGATGTCCTTTATAGGATTTAGAGAGTGATGACTGGGGGCATAATCTTTTCTTTGTCTTCTGCTTGTATGTGAAAATCTAACAACTTTGGAAATTTTGGATTGAAATGGTGTCCGACTATAAGAGCCTCTATCTTGAATTCGATGGCCATGCGTACCTCGACCATTGATACCCAGACAATTCAAGGAAGTTTGATCAAACTATTGTCTTTTTGAGTAAGTTCTTTCTCCTACTGTGGAACGCGATCTTGCCTAAGGATGTGAATGATAAAGGGTCACTACGGGTAATTCACATTGGATTTAGAATGATCTCTTGACTGTTTGATGTGTTTGCAATGCAAGGTGTATTCAGGTCATCACAACATTTATGTTTTGATGCTTATACAAATTTCTATATCAAAATGGACATGATATTCAGGTCATCCTGGCATTTATGCCTTGGTCCTTATATCTAATCCAACATTTAAAAAATAAAATCAATATTCATATATCCATGGTTGTTGACCAGTGGGTGTTGTATTGATTCTTGTGCATACAAATTGATATTCATATGTCTATGGTTTCATAGCTAGTGGGCATTGTATTGATTTATCTGATTACCTAAAAGTTCAATGATGATAACAAATCAACATATGATCAGTGACTAGGTCCTAGGTCTTAAGTTGCATTTCATATTGCATGCTTCTTTGCATTTTTCATCTTTGCATGATCTCACAATGACTAAATGAACTTCAAAGCTTAAACAATTTTTCATATCAATTCTTCAAATCTAACAAGAGCTGAATCTCACACGAAGGTTCCTCCAATGAAGCAGCAAGTAGAATCCTTTTTCGGGATCAAAATTCAAATCTGAGATCATTCATATTATTAACTACTTGCATAATTGACCTTCAATCATCACAGAAATCCAGTATTCAACTTAACTGATTATCTAAACATCAAACTATCAAAATTTCAACTTGGTCAACCATGGTCAACTCATGGTCAAACCAAGTCAAACTTAGTCTCCAGGACCTCTAAACAATGTAGAATGCATTCACCAGATGTGTTTAACCACTTCTCAAATCAATTAACATGCTTCTAAACTCTCAACGCTGAATTTTCTTGTCAGATTTCAATTTTAATCCCAAAGGGGGCATGGTATTGCATATCATTCAAATTCTGTAATCAAATTTGAAATCATATCTTTATGGAAATCATATCTTTCATTAGTGATCAAGACAAACAATCACATCTAGTTACTGATTAATCAAAAGTCCTCATCGCTCGGGGCAAATCTATCATCACTTGGGGCATATCAGATTCATCAAGATCCATATCAATCTGGTATTCTCCTAATCTTGTAAACTGTATCAGTTTTTGCAACCATCAGATCATAGTGTTCTTTCCTTGGTTCTTCGGCAACTAAAGGATTCGGATGTGATACCTGCTAGTTCCACTAAGACAATTGAGTCTAGAACCGGTCACTCACTTCTTAGCAATCCTAAGGTTTGGAATCAGGTGTTTTGACACTTTTTCGCAATCATAGGTTCATTTGCTGCTATATTGAACATTATCTTTGGCCATTCAGGACCTATTATCTTCATATCAAATCAATATCAATCAACTTCTATCTCATATCAATTATCAATTTCGAATCAGTTTCATATCTCTATCAAACACAGACTATCTTTGAACCACTGTGCTTCACACAATAATTCAAAGAGGGGCAAAATGTAATACCCCAAAAATGGGCTATAAGTTCATTAACCTCCTACATCTACAAATCGAACGAAATCAACATCGAAGTCCTAATCTAAGGCACATCTGCACATCATCGAATCCTAATTGATTATCTTAAATTCTGCATCAGGGAATATTCCTAGCAATATTTCTAACTATCTTAATTATCTTTAATTTTATAATTATTTGGCAATAAATCACATTTATCCTAAAGTTTGATTAATTGAATGTTTTCATATTTAATTAATTAGATTTAATATTTGCCACTTAATTGTGTAATTAAATTTAATTCTATCTATTATTAATTGTATTATTTAATTTTGGACAATAAATCTAATATCATATGAATAATTGATTAAATTCTTATTTAATTAATTAAAGCAAGTTGTCATTATTTAATAATATAGTTTTTAATAAAAGTTTGATTAAATAATTGATTAACCCATAAATCAATTGTTTTATTTTTAAAAGCAGTTAAGTTGGAAATAAATCACTTTATTATTAAATTAATTCATAAATAAAACATGCACAATCATAAAAGCAGACAACTATCAATTATCAATTAAAGCTAAACTCTATTTTGAGTTAAAACTTAGCTTTTGCATGTTTTTGTGAGTTAATTATCCTTTATTTAAAAATAACTCAAAAATCAACGTGAGTTATTTGAGTGATTTATGGCTTTTTTACCATGCACCTCCAAAGCCCTGGATTTCTATAAAATCAAGGCTTCAGCTCATCTCAAATCATCTCATAATTTTGCAAGCTTACTTTGCCAAAGTCGTCTACAAATTGCACAACTATTTTAGAGAATTAGAATTTGGAGAATCAAAGCTTATTGTGAATCAAGGCTATTGTGAGATCAATTTGTTTTTTTTACATTCATTTAGATTCTTTTTCATATCATTGTTAGATCATTTAGCATATCATAGCATATCAGTTTTTACATATCATAGATTTCATATTAGTTTTTCATTATTATTGCATAGAAAATCCAAAAAAATATAGATTAATTGCATTGATATTTTATATCATTTTTGCATTCAAATCCTTCGTTTAGGTGTCATCTAGGTCACTAATCTCGATAACAATCTGAGAACATTAATCTCACACCTACTAGAAGACAGTAAATTGCTTGGTTAAATTAGATTTCAATTTTGCACGATTTTGATTTTTGCTAACCTCTAATGTTTTACTGAAGTGTTGTGCCTACAGATCAGGTACAATTTTCACACACACACAAACGACTCTCCAGATAAGCATACAATGCTTTTAAATTCATCATAGAAACTTTGAGGCCCTCATTGCTATGCTTTAGGATTTATCTTATGATGTAACCATTGTAACTAACTTTTTCATTTATGTCCTTCAATTTTTCATCCACTATAGTAGAAATTCTGGAATTTAGGTCCTCATTTGTGTTATTTTTATTTACCTTCTTCAAAACCTCTTCAGTAAAATTGCTATCTAGATTTTCCAATCTTTCTTTTAGAGACTTCATTCCCTCTTCCAAGGCCTTCAAATTGCAACCCATTTCTTTCATTTCCTAACAGATCCATTTCTCCATATTAATGTCATAGCCATTTGTGTTCCTTACCTCCTGCAAAATACAGTCCTCAACTTTGAATCCAGTAGAAACCTCTTTCTCCTTACCTATTCTCTATCTTTTCTCTTCTCTTTTCCCAGCCCTAGAGGTTTTAAGCTTCCTATGCATATTATCTTACTCTTTCTTAATTTTTTTCTGCTTGTTACTCTTCTCAATTCTCTCTTCCTTCTCAGAATCCTCTCCTTCCCTCTCCTCTTCCTTTTCTACTTCATTCACCTCCCGTTCTTCTACATCCTCTCCAACTTCTTTAGCATCCTAGTTATAGCTCTCCATTTTGTCATTCTCCTTAGAAGTTGAGCCCTTTTTTTGTCCTTAGGAACCTTTTCCTCTTCTGCGGGATCATCCTCCATGTTTTCCTCTAACATCATTTCTTCCTCTTTGTCTTGGGTAGAATGATTTTGATCTTCTATTTCCTCTCTAAGATCTGCCTTTCCCTTTCTCTTTTTCTTTTCCCTCTTGTTAGTAACAACCCTTGTCTCTTCCACGTTAGATTTCTTCTTCTTCCATTTTACCATTTTGGGTATGGGATCAGGAATTTTTTCCCTAACATAGTCTTCTATAATCATAATTAACCCTTCATGCAACACTAGGTAATTGAGCTTTTTCCTATTCTCCAAAATACTATTATTCATAGATAATAAGGGAAAGAGACTTTGTTTTGATACAATGGTTAAAAAGAACAAAGTGAAAGTTGTACACCTTTGTGCAGTGCCCATCAAGAGTAAAATACTCCATCAAAACTTTCAAAATATTGGCCCAAATAAATTTAATCCTATCTATTTCCACATAATCCCTAGAAAATTTAACCAGCATTGCTTCTCCTTCATCATTTTTGGGAAAATCTTAATATCTTGAGAACACATATGCTTGTTATTCTTATAAAACTTCATACCATCTAGAGGCATGCCCGTAATCTCAGAAATATGATACAACGTAAGAGGAAAGGACTTACCCATGCAATTAACCCTACCATTAGCCCACCCAGCAAAAAAATTCTATGTTATCTCTTTGTCAAAACCATGTAGTCTTTCCAGATAAGGAGTTATCCCTCCCCACTTGAGCTTTCTCCAAACGCTCTTCTCCTTTTTCCATTTTTCATAGTCCAGTGGCTCCTCCCTTCTCAAACCTCCTCCAATGTCTTTTGAAATTTCATGTTTACTCTAATTACCTGCAATAAAAGTATCAATATGCTTACAGATCCTTTGTTTTAGTAGACTTAAAATGACCCAAAATCTATGTGCAATAATCCCAATCATTATTATCACACACCTTAACTGACAGATCTCTCTCCTCAAAAACTTAAGCAGCCTCTACATTATTAATTTGTGTATATATGACCCCTTCCCTGTGATTAACTCTATCTATTGGAAAGTTGAATATACTAATATATATGACTATGAATTAGTCTTGTCATTATGGAAACAAATTCAAATGATACTATGGAGTCAATGCAAGCAATTAGAACATCAGAATTTGGTTAAGTATGAAAGACTAGACAGTTAGCAGAGCACTAGGTGAACAGAGCATCAACGCATGAGAGTATGACCAAGTTATGGTATGTGCCCTTGAAGATAAGATTTTTGATATGTAATCATGCTTAGTCTAAGAGCGCATGATCATATGACTTAGTATGATGAAGATACTGCAAGTTGAAGAGTCACAGTCAGTAAGCAGCAAAATAGAACAAAGTACAGGGCCAACTGTTTGTATTTTGATTAGCCCTTGTAATATTGTTTTTTAAAGGATATGAACCTATTTTAGTTAGGTCATAGACATTTTAATATGATTATATGTAAACATGCTTGATCCAATTTGTTTGGAAGTGTTGTATGTAATAGGTTGAAGGCCAACCTAGTTAATAGTTTTGTTTGCGCATATAAATAAGACATGCACCTTTGTAATTAAGTATGGTATGATATATAGAAATCGGTAAGAGTAGAGAAGAGGTATATGAAGAGAAATTTGTATGTTGTATTTCTTTACAAGAGGCTAAAGCATAAGTGCACAAAAGGAATTGATTAGACAAGCAGTGTCATAGCAATAGTTCACCTTATAGATATAGTGTGTATCTGAGATCCATAAGGTTGTAGCCTTCACCACTTGAGCAATGAGCTCTAGGAAAGTGTGTCCCCACCCCTAACAGGGTTAATTTTAAAAGACTCCTAACAGGGTCCAACCCTTGACCAGGTCACTATACTAAAAGCATTGTAAAGAACAACTCCTAATAGGGTTGCAAGATCTTCTAATAGGGATCATAAAATACTAGTGCAGTTCTTAGTGGGTATCAATTCCCACCGGCATTTTTACCTATTTGGGTTTCCCTATAATCATATTTGGTGTTATGTGTTGTGGTTGTTTATCTTAATTGCATTTATATTCATTTTAGTACATAAGCAACTAAGTTAAGATTCAAGAGTACAGAAAAAGTATTAATATATAGAACACTGATTCACCCCCCCCCTCTCAATGTTCCTATTCGTAACAATTGGTATCAGAGCTTTGGTCCTCTGAAGATAAGTTTAACCACTTGAGGAGATCATGGTTAAGGGAGAAATGAAACATCTGAAAAAGAATCTTGAATCATCTCTTGAAGACCTTGACAGATTCGAAAAAGAAATTGAAGAACGGAAAGAAAAGGTTAGTGATTCTCATGCAGTCATCAAAAAACTAAGAAAAGATTTGAAAGACTGTTCCAACAGTGATTTGGGTAAAATGGTTAAAAATCTAAATGAGGAAGACACATCTCCAAAAGATCAGATTGAAGAATTGGATGAAAATTTATTGAATAATCAAGAATCCTATGAAGAATAGATCAAATAAAACAAGCAGTTGGATGAAGAACTAAGGAAAGCTAACATGAAAATCTTGGAATTAGAAAACATCAAGAAGCAAGTGGAATGTGAATTTACTGAAGCAAAGAATCATATTGAAAAATTGCACACAAGAAAGTATATAATAGAGTCACAGTTGTATGCACAGAAGGTTAAAGGAGACACCAGTGGTATTGGATTCAATGAAGCACAAAATTAGATCAATGACATGTGAGCAAGAAAGAAAGCATCACAAGAATCTTTAGAAGCTAAGAAGATAGGAAATCATACAGAAGTACAATCTAAACCAAAGGATGAGTGCAAGTTAGTAAACAAGACTTGTTATGATTGTAACAAACATGGGCACATAGAAAGAAATTGTAAAGAGGTAATACCATTCAATGGTTACTGTTATTCATGTAATAAGTTTGGTCATAGAGCTATGAATTGTAGATCAAATAAAAATTAGAAAAATCACAAAATTCATCCAAAGTAGAATGTAAGGAACTCTCAGGACATTACATGTCAGATATACAATTATGTTGGTCACACAGCTAGATAACGTAGTATGGTAGCTCACATGAATGCGTCAAGGAATATCAGGCCTCTAGTCATTTATTACTCATGCAACAAGGCTAGACACATCTCTAGGTTTTGTAGAACAATAGTGTAAAGACAAGGAAGCCCTAAAAAGTCAGAAGGATCAATTTTGGAAGAAGTGGGAGAAGTTAAATTTTTGCAAGCTTCAGAAGATGTGAGCTTGATTTGGGAGGAAGAAAAGAATGACAATATTGATGAAGTAGTTGAGGATGCATCCACAATGGATGCACCTCCTATTTATGGTTAAATGACCTTCATGGTCATAGGGGGAGCTAGATTATCTCTATACCCCTGCGCGACTGGTATACTCACCCTTAGAGTATGCACCTTGGACTACAACTATTTGGAGACTATATGATGCAGTATGAAAGAGTGCACTACCTGAGTGATAGGGGAGACAAAGAATGAAATTTCCTATTGCATTCTATGTTTACGTGGAAAGCATTAAGGGTGGAAAATTTTCTTTATAGCCATCAAAGATTCATTATTCACACATTTCATTCTAAGTTGAGCATTTGGAGAGCACAGGAGATCAATAATTTTAGTTAAGAAGTGTTGCAGTTGAATTTATTAGCAAAGAAGAAAGATTGATCATTGGAAGCCCTAGTTCAAACACGTTGATTCAAAAACCCTTGGAAACCTTTGTAAAGAGATAATTCAAGTAAGTCATGGCTACACGAGTTGTATTTGATGTTGTTAAAAGAAAAATATATGTGTTTAAGAGGAATCCCTTCAAGTCCACCTTAGATGACCTATAAGGAGCCTTTTCTAGAACCCCAATGGGCATTATGCACGTAAAAGACATACATGCATACATCTACTACAAAAAGGAACTAGTAGGACTGGATAGAATCAGGGTGCACATGGAAACCATGATGAAACCAATCAAGACATTCATTGATGAGTTCATACAGTTGGAAGGCAACCCCATTATAGAGTATGCTATAGCTTATGAGTTCTATCAATCCAAATGGATCAAATTTCTATTGAGTAGAATTCATGATGACCTATTCTAGATAGGTGAAGTTCTAGTTCACATCACCTTAGACCTAATCCATGAAATGACTGGATTACCAAAGAATGGATCCATCCTTCCCACTAGGAAGGATGTCAAAAAATTGGTTGAATAAGCCTCCAAATCACATAGTGATAAGTGTGGCATGACAATTGAGCCGATTGAGGAGAAAGACATCAAATTGATGTCCATGATACTTGGATACATGTTCCAACATGCCAACAGGGTCAATAGTGTGTTCGCAACCACTATTCTAGAAGCCATCAGATTGGTGAGAGAAAGTGGAGAATTCAAATTGTGTGAGATCCAGGGTGCACAGTTGTTGGAAAACATTAGGGCAATCAAGCATGACAAGACCAAGATATTAAATTTTGGGACTTTCATAACCTATATGTACTTTCATATAGTTGGGAAAGTATCATACTTATACCTAGACAAAGGTTTACCTAAATGTTACAAATATCTCTTAATGCGTCAACTGAGAGTACACTAAAGGATTATATAGAGTTATAGTTAAAGACATTCAAGATAAAGATGTAGATGAGGTATAGGATACCTGAAAGAATTGTTGAGAAATACAAGGACAGTATTTTCTTTATGGTAGAAACAAACATTACTTGTATTGAGGCTGTTGAGCCTAGAACTAAGTGGATTCATCCACTTGGCTATGAAGTGGAGGAGAAATTTTTGGAAGCCTATGCACAAGTCTTACTATCGGTGCCCAAAGATACCAATGAGCCAAGATAGGGAACATATGAGGAAAAGACCAAACAGGATGATGCAGTCCTAAACAATGTTGCAGCCAAGAGGAAAGCCACCAAAATCACCTATGAGATTTTGAAGATCCATGGTGTGACCCAAGCATACTTGGGTAAAGCTAGAGAAGCAAATATAGCTATGCAAATTGAGAGCGCATCCACTATGGAAGCCAAGATAGAAAAGACTGATGATCCTAAGATGAAGAAAGTAAAAATTGAGAAAACTAATGATCCAAAAGAAAAAGAGAGTAAGATAGATGATATCAATCTTGCGCCCATAGACACAATTGACTTGGAGTCCACTGAAGCATCTAAGAAGCCTAAGAGGAAGAAGAAAATAGCTACAATCCATCCATCAACAAGAGCCACAAGAAGCTAAGCTAAAAATGTGCAACCACCTCCTGAGGTAGGATTCTTACCAAGCTTACAAGTATTGAGATGCAGAGTGGTTGATGAAGGCAGACTTGATCAAATATCTAAGTTCTATGATATATATCATGAGATTGACAAGTCCAAGATCCATGAGATGTTGATCCAACATATGATCAAATTTAAAAGGACTATGCTAGAACTAAAGACAGTCATCCTAGATAAAGTATGGGATAATTTGGACACTTTGAAAATACAAGCTACTGAAGAAGACATCAGAATAAGAGAAAAAACACTAGATGACAATCTGCCAATGTGTTTAGTTGAAGAAAAAGCCTTATTAATGGATTTGGTAAACCTGCACCTAAGAACTAAGATGAGAACACTCCATATCATGAATAAGGATTATGAGGTGATAGCAAATGAGACTGAAAAAGCCTTTGAGGAGGTTTTCCTTGAACAATGCATGCAACCAACATCTACACCCATCACTCAAGCACCTGTTGAGAAAGCTAAAGTAGCTGAGGTCACAAATGCACCTATAATAGGTCCACAAGACTTGGTGCCCATAGTGGCATCACCCATAGAGGTAATGGCATATGCGTCCATGCCTAAAGACAAGAATGACATAATAATGATTGATAACATGGAAATATCCATGGTGGCCATGGATAAGGACTCAGATATGTCTGAATAAGAATTCATAAACACTAAGGAAGAAGAAAATCTTTGTGGTGATAATTCACCAAAGCAACAAGAGGAAATTCAGATTGAGGGCTTGACAGGATAAGAGGAAGAAGAGGAGAAAGAAGAAGAAAAAGAGAAATAAAATGAAGAGGAAAAGGAAGAAGAAAAGAAGAAAGAGGATACAGAAAAGAAAGATGAACATGTGATTATAAAAACTAAGGTAATGGATATCAATCAAAGTTTACTCCTCACCCCAAAACCATCATCATCATTGTTGTCAAGTTTGACTCCTGACACTACAAGCTTGGACTCTTGGGGAGAAGAAGACCTGATCAAGATCAATGTTCTTGCTATGGAGAAGGCCAAGGAGAAATAAGTGATGAGAAATCCTTTGTTTTTTGAATCAATAAATATCTTCGATAGTCTATTGCCAATAGAGAAGAAGGTAACAAAAGTGCATTATGTGGATGATGTCAGTACCATCCTGACAAGCTTCAAAGAAAACTTTTCTAGCGTAGAAGAATCAAAAACTAAGGTAGCAGAAGGAAAGTATCTCAAGAAGAGATTGAATGAGCTAATTGAAAATTTTGCACTTGACCTTAACTCTCTAAAGGTTGGTTAAGCTTCATTAAAATAAATTGCAGCAAAAGGAAGGAAAATCATAGAAGATTGCATGAACCAAGACAAGTTGACTACAAATCTCTACAAGAAAATCCAGGAAGCAAAAGCTATGATAGAAGTAGTGAGGAAATCAGTAGAAGATCCTTCCTCTAATGTAAATATGTGTAACAATGTGTACCAAGGACAAGTGGACAAAATAGAATGGGCAGAGAAAGAAATGTCCAAGATAAGGGCAAGGCAAACACATCTAAGAAATGCTCTTGTGCCCTCATTAGATGTACTGAACCAGAACATCAAGGAGATCGATGCCACTATGGTGACATATAATCATGGTCCCAATTCAGATTTGGAGAAGATGGAGAAGTTGACAAATTCTTTTTGCGCCCATCTCTAGACAATAGACACGTTGAAGAAGTTTTGGCAGAATAAGATTGTAAATCTTCAGGTAGCCTACATGGATGTATTAACTATGTAAGTACTTGTGGATATCTTTCTTTGAGCACCTTTATCATTAATGTCAAAGGGGGATTATATAATATAGAAGAGATAATATGGAGTTTTGTATATGATGTAAAGGGGAGTATAGTACATAGTGAAAGGGGAGATATAAGTTAGAGTATGTATTAGAAATTTTGTATAAAGATATAGTTAGTAACTTGGCCATATTCGTTTGTTGCCATTAATGAAAAAGGGGGAGATTGTTGGAAATTTTACTATACTAATATATATTACTATGAATTAGTGTTTTCATTATGGCAACAAAGTCATATGATACTAGGGAGTCAACGCAAGAAATTAGAACATTAGAATTTGGTTAAGTATGAAAGATTGGATAGTTAGCAGAGCACCAGGGGAACAGAGCATCAATGCACATGTGTATGATGGAGTTATGGTATGCACCCATGAAGATAATTTTGTTGATATTTAATGATGCTAAGTCTAAGAGCATATGATCAGATGAGTCAGTATCATGAAGATACAACAAGTTGAAGAGTCATAGTCAGTAAGTGACATAATTGAACAGAGTATAGGGGGGACTATTTGTATTTTGATTAGCGCTTGTAATATTATTTTGTAAAGGCTATGTGCCTATTGTAGTTAGGTCATAGACATGTTAATATGATTATATGTAAACACTCTTGAGCCAATTTGTTTGGAAGTGTTGTATGTAATAGGTTGAAGGTTGACCTAGTTAATAGTTTTGTTTAAGCATATAAATAAGACATGCACCTTTTTAATTAAGTATGGTATGAGATATAGAAATCAGTAAGAATAGAGTAGAGGTATGCAAAGAGTAGTAAGTATGTTGTAGTTCTTTACAAGAGGCTAAAGCATAAGCACACAAAAGGAGCTGATCAGACAAAAAGTGTCACAGTAATAGTTCACCTTGCAAATATAGTGTGTATCTGAGATCCAGAAGGTTGTAGCCTTCACCACTTGAGCAATGATCTCTCGAATAGTGTGTCCCCACCCCTAATAGGGTTAATTATAAAAGACTCCCAGTAGGGTCCAACCCTTGACCAGGTCACTGTACTAAAAGCATTGTAAAGAACAACTCCTAGTAGGGTTGCAAGATATTCTAATAGGGATCATAAAACACTACTGCAATTCTTAGTGGGTGTCAATTCCCACCAGGTTTTTTACCTATTTGGGTTTCCCCGTAATCATATTTGGTGTTATGTGTTGTGGTTGTTTATCTTACTTGCATTGATATTCATTTCAGTACATAAGCAACTAAGTTAAGATTCAAGAGTAACAAAAAAATATTAACATATAGAACACTGATTCACCCCCCCCCCCTCTCTATGTTCCTATTCATAACACTATAAAAATTGATTACACTTAAAATATCTTTTTGAAGATTTACTTCCTCTTTCTATTTAATGATTACTTCATTATGGGCCCCCACATTAGCAAGTCCATCCACAGGCTTATTGTCCTCATGGTAAACATGGTAGATATGAACTTCTTGGAAAGTTCCAAGAATAGTTTTAATTTTATCTATTATATGTGCTATAGTCCAAGAGGCCATGTTCATTCTTTTTATGTAGTTTATAATATTTAGAGAATCTCTCTCTAGCCACAACTTCATACATCCTAGCTCCTTAGCCAGCATCACAACTTGGAGGGCCACCTTGGCTTCAGCAACATGGTTTGTTTGAATTCCCAAAGGCGCAACAACAACTCCCAAACAATTACTAGCCCAATCTCTTACTAATCCTCCTACCACTGCCTTACCTGGATTGCCCTTGCAAGATCCATCAAAGTTTCCTTTATACCAACCATTCGTTGGAGCTGTCCATATAATATTGTCTCTGGGATTGGGGTCATTGATTCTTTGACCCAAAAAGTCCCAATTGAGGATCTCTTTGAATTCTTGAGATTGGTCCAAGAATATAGAATCTTTCAAAAGAGTACTTCTAAAGTTTTCCATTAGGCTTCTACAAATTTGATTAGCCAAAATCTCATAGAGGGTATGTTTGTCTCTGAACACTCTATTGTTTCTCTCCTTCCAAACTCTCCAAGTGAAATGAGGAAGAATCAAATTCCATATAGCTTTGATCTCTTTACTAGGCAAGGGGAAAATCCATTTCTTTATTACATCCTTTAGATTATGAGGATTTACCCAATCCAACTAGATCTTTTTGAATATAGATGATGAACTATAGCTGATTGAATATCTGAATGACTTGAAGATCAGTTATTAGAGATCAACGAGTACTGAAATGATATGTAAGATAATTAAATTAGTCATTATGTTGTCATTGATGTCAACTAGTTTTGACAGTACTTATCATGATAGTTGCAAATATCTAAACATCTGTAAAGAGGAGAAAAGATGAAGAACTAAGATATCTACATAGAGGAAGATGGATATGATAGATGAAGATAAGGAAGAATTTTGGTAACTTATTGATGAGTCTATGACTTCATATGGTTGACTTGATTATGTTACATTAATCTGTTATGAAGTTAGAAGTAAAACTTAACAAAGCAATGTGGTCAATAAATGAAGCACTTTAGTATACACCAAGACAGTGTAGTGTATGTTGAGCGATAGTATTAACCAAGCTTGTGTTCACCAATGCATTTTTTCATTAACTAAGTATGGATGAAAGAGCTAAATGTTTAGTTTAGCCAACAGAAATTGATGAGCTGGAATGTGTATGATTTCGAGGTTGAAGATAAAGTTTGTTATGAGATCCATGGCTAACAAAATTTGAAAAAGATCTAAAGGATGGAATTGAAATGAGTTATTGACACATCTTCCGAGGAAGGTTTAAGCAAAAAAATCAATGAAGGAGATTAAGCAGAAAAATCTAATGGATGAAAAGAAAATGGTTTACTTGTCTATATAAGAGACATTGGTTTCATTTTTGAAACTATGCTAGAAGAAGGAGACTACAGAGATTTCATGTGAACATAGCTTCATGCATGCCTAATCAGACTAGTTGAAGGAGAACCAAATTACAGAATTAATCAAGCATCAAACATTTTTTACCAAGGGAAAAGTAAGTTATTGAATATTGAAGAACTGAATTGAAATATTGATCAGAGGATTTTTATGGGCTTAGAATAGATCTGAACATCTGCAAAATCAAGTTGTAGTTTAACCATTGTAACATAAAAATCTCTTAACCAAGTGGACTTAACCATCTTACGATATACCTTATGTCATTCATAGAATGTACATTTTTATCCTATCAACCCCATAGTGAATGCTGGTTGGATGATAATTGTTAGTCTTAAATCCTCTAACAAGGTCACACCTTACAGTGTGTTTTATAACCTTTAACAGGGTTGGCTCTTCATTGAGCTCACTTCAGAAGAGTGAAAAGTATTTGGGTTACCAGTCCTAGGTGGTTTTTCCCTTAACAGGGTTTCCATGTTAAATCTTTGTGTTATGTGTTTATGTGATGATTGATTTGTTGTCATACTTTACATATTGCATATTTGATTTGGTTGATAATCACAGTGAGTAATTAACTGGTAATCGATAAAGACACAAATAGTTTAGTATTTTATGTTACCGAGCTACAGATATTTGTCGAATTTGGTTTAAGAGATACATTTTGTAATTGGGACTATTAGATAACTGATCTAACTGATTCACTCCCCCTTTCATTTATTCTAACAATTGGTATCAGAGCATATTGGTTGCTTGGAATAGATTTTTAAGGACTTCAGTAGAAAGATCACAAAATGTATAAGAAGGAGGTGTCGAAGTTGATCAAGGACAACTTTACAATATGGAAAAGCCAAATGAGACTTCATATATTTGGAATTGGGAATTCTACCCTCACCCTATTGGATAATGGCTACTTAGCACCACCTACGGGACCTTTGACTCTTGATCAATTGAGAGATAGACATGAGCATAATATTACTATGATGGAGATTGTTGCTGCTCTATTTGATGTTGAATTTCAAGATTTCAAGGATTGCCTTACCTCAAAGGAAATGTCAGACAAAATAGCTCAAGTATATGGTGGTGATGTTAATGTCAAGAGAGCCCAAGTTGAAATCCTAAGAGTTAGGTTTGATGATATGAAAATGAAAGAAGGAGAAAATATTGTGCAGTATACAAACCAAATAAAGGAGGTAGTCAATGCTATCAAAGGATTTGGTGGTGTCATTGATGAAGATACAATGGTAAGAAAAATTCTAAGGACCTTGCTGCCTGCTTATGCAATCAGAATATTAGCTATACATGAAATGAGGTCTGCACCTAGAAACACTCTAACTCTTGATAGTCTGATTGGTAAGATAACAAATTTTGAGTTGAACAATTTTGATAATAGTATTGTACCCTCTATTGAGTCTTCTTTCATGTCTTCTCTGAAGATCGGTAAATCTAGTAGTAGAAATAATAGGGATGATAAAGATAGTAAGACTGATGATGATCTTGATGAAAATGAAGCTCTTATGGCCCATAGGTTACCTAAAGGTAAAGGTAGATATAGGGATAAATTACCTTTAGCATGTTTTAACTATAAAGAAGTTGGTCATATTGCTACTAGATGCCCAAACAGGAAAGAAGATGATAGAAACAAAGATCAATCTAGTGAAGGAAGTTATGGGAGGAGAAGCAATAGAAGTTACCAACACTACAATAGGCATAACCAAGATAAAAATGATAAGGGAAAAAAGGTATGTTACATTGCTGAAGAGAATGATACTTATACTGACATAGATGATGATGTTGAAGTAGTATTTTTTGCGATGAAGGATGATTATGAGGAAGAAGAAAGGTATGCAGAGACATCACTCATTTCTAAAGTTAATAAAAATGATACATGGGTCATTGATAGTAGTTGTACACATGACATGATTGGTGATGAAGAAAGTTTTGATCATCTTGAGCAATATAATGGAGGATCAGTAAAAATAGGTAATGATACACCATGTATGGTTAGAGGAAAAGGATCTTTATTGATAAATGATAAAATCAAATGTGATAATGCTAATTGGGTAGAAGGACTAAATTACAATTTGCTAAGTGTGGCACAACTTAACAACTTAGGTCACCGAGTAGCTTTTGAGAGTAAGAAGGTAAAGATATTTGATGATGGAGGAAAACTTGTTGGAAGAGGAGCACAATCCAAAGGTAACTTGTTTCATCTTGACAATGTTGAGTCTTCCTATTTAATGATGAAAAATGAGGATGCATGGTTATGGCATAAAAGGTCAGGTCATGTAAACTTTGATAACATGATTAAGATCAGTAGAAAGAAAAAGGTTAGAGATCTACCTAGCCTAACTAAAGAGGATCATGTTATGTGTCATCAATGTCAGAAAGGTAAGATGACAAAATCTAGTTTTAAGAGTAAAGACTATTCAACAAAGAGAATCTTGGAGTTAGTTCACACCAACCTATGTAGTCCCATGAGAACTCAAAGCTACTATGGAGATAGATATTTCATTTTGTTTGTTAATGATTACACTAGATTGATGATTGTAATGTTATTAAAAGAGAAATCTGAAGCATTTAAGATGTTTAAATGGTACAAAGCAAAAGTAGAGAAAGAAACCAAGAAAGAACTGAAATGCTTGAGATCTGACAGAGGTTGTAAGTTTATTTTTGATGAGTTTACTAACTATTTTAATGAGCATGGCATAAAAAGACATGTTTCTACCTCGAGAGCACCTCAGCAGAATGGGATTGCTGAAAGAAGGAATAGATCAATTTTTGATTGTGCAAGGACACTGATGTTACAAAAGAAAGTTTCTTAGCCATACTGGAGAGAGGCAGTTAGCGCAGCTGTATATGTTTTGAACTGAGTACAATTGAAGAAAGACACAAACAAAACACCCTATGTGTTATTGTTTGGTCACAAACCGACTATTAGTTACTTCAGAATTTTTGGTAGCAAATGTTTTATTCTGAAAGATGATAGGAATGGGAAAATTGACTCAAAAGGGGATGAGGGAATATTTCTTGGATATTCTACTAAAAGAAAAGCTTATAAGTGTCTGAATAAAGTTACTAATAAGATGATTGAAAGTGCTAATGTCAGAGTTGATGAATTTGGTGATAAAAATGGTGAAGAAAGCACTAGGGAGCTAAAAGACTATGGTAGATTCACTTACATTGAACATCTAGAGTACCTACGAAAGCCACAAGCTGAGTCGACCAAGCATTAGGAAAACAACACCGAGGATTAGGAAGGAGCTACTAAGAAAGGAAATGAACTTGAACAGGATGAACAACAAAGAAGAGATCAAGTGCTAGCAAGATTTTTCAGAAGACATCATCCTAAGAATCAAATCATTGGGGACAAGTAAGTTGGCATGCTAACAAAAAGTAAGGTAAGACAAGGTACATGCTTAGTTTGTGATTTTGAACTGAAAAATGTTAAGGTTGCACTAGAGAATGATGAATGGATAAATGCAATGAATGAAGAGATAGAACAAATCGAGAAAAACAAGACATGGACTTTAGTACCTGGACCAAAAGATAAGAATGTTATCAGTACTAAATGGATTTTCAGAAATAAGATGAATGAGAATAGAGGGGGAAGGTATAGATTATGGTGAAACTTTTGCACTTGTTGCTAGACTAGAGGGAGTCAGCATGTTACTTGCATATGTAGCACATAAGAAGTTTAAAGTATATCAAATGGATGTTAAGTCTACTTTTCTAGGCTTGAAGGTTATTCAATAGAATGATGGAATTTTCATCACATAATCAAAGTATATAAAGGAAGTATTGAGAAAATTTGGCATAAATGATGCTAAACTAGTTGGAACACCGATGGTCATAGGCTGAAAACTTACTAAAGATGATGAATCTACAGAGGTAAACTAGACATTGTACCAATCTATGATAGGAAAACTAATGTATGTAGTACATAGTAGAATAGACATTGCACATGTAGTGGGGATTGTTGCCAGATTTTTTGCCAATCCAAAGGATTCACATATGGTTGTAGTAAAAGGAATCTTTAGATACCTGAAGAAAATAGAGGAATATGGATTATGGTATCCTAAGGAAGGAAATTTTGAACTAAGAGTCTACACCGACGTAGAGTTGGGATGGAAATATAGATGATAGAAAAAGTACAACCGGAGGAGCAATTTCCTTTGGTGAAAGATTTCTTACTTGGACAAGTAAGAAACAACCTTGTATTTCTTAGTCTACTATTGAAGTAGAATATGTTGTTGCTCCTACAAAATGTTCAAACATTGCTTACATCAAACAAGTGTTGGAAGGGATGAATAAGGTAATCACTGAGCCATTGATTATATAGTGTGACAACACTAGTGCAATAAATATTTCTAAGAATCCTATAATGCACTCAAAGACCAAGCATATTTCTATTAAGTCTGACTATTGAAGAGAACAAGTACAGGAGATTAAAGTCAAAATGGTATATGTTACATCAAAAGAGAAAATTGCTGATATTTTTACCAACCCTCTATCGAAGGAAACATTTGAATACTTGAGGACTAGACTTGGGGTCCATCCCTTGTCTACCGATCACTAATGTGATCTGGAGGTTGCATCAGCCTAATCTTATCAGAAGATCATTCATGTTGATGCAACATAGTTCACACTTTGGATTCTTTCTAAGGTTGTGAAAGATTTGAGGAACTAGAACAAAGATTTGCATATTAGTATACCAAGATGCATTGTCTACACCGAACAACAGAGAGTCACTTGGCTATTACAAAGCTATATGTTTTATATTTTTCTTTGGCATTGTTGTCAAAGGGAGAGATAAACAATATGAAAAATTGAGAGATCACTAGAACATCTATCTAAGGGAGAGATAATCTGAGAAAGTCAGGGAGAGTTTTGAAGATTTGTTGCTGAGAACAAAAAGGAATCTGAGAGCTGGAAAGATCATATCTACAGAGGAAAGTCTACACTTGCAATGCTGCTATGTAACATAGTGATTAAATATATTAAATATCAAGCTAAGGAGAGCTTACCAAGTTACAATATGTTCTTGCATAGTTGTAGAATACATGTTTGGTATGTGTATGGTATATTTCATATTGCTTGAATTGCCATCAATGCCAAAGGGAGAGATTGATGAACTACAATTGATTGAATACTTGAATGACTTGAAGATCAGTGATTAGAGATCACCGAGTACTAAAATGATATGTAAGATAATTAAATCAGTCATTATGTTGTCATTGATGTCAACTAGTTTTAATAGTACTTATCATGATAGTTGCAAATATCTAAACATCTGTAAAGAGGAGAAAACATGAAAAACTAAGATATCTACATAGAGGAAGATGGATATGATAGATGAAGATAAGGAATACTTTTGGTAACTTATTGATGAGTCTATGACTTGATATAGTTGACTTGATTATGTTACATTAATATGTTATGAAGTTGGAAGCAAAACCTGAGAAAGCAGTGTGGTCAATAAATGAAGCACTTTAGTATACACTGAGCCAGTGTAGTGTATACCAAGTGACAATATTAACCAAGCTTGTGTTCGCTGACACATTTCTTCATTAACTACGTATGGATGAAAGAGCTAAATGTTTAGTTTAGCCAATAGAAATTGATGAGCATGAATGTGCATGATTTTGAGGTTGAAGATAAAGTTTTTTATGAGATCCATGGCTAACAAAATTCAGAAAAGATCTAAAGGATGGAATTGAAATAAGTTATTGACACATTTGTTGAGGAAGGTTTAAGCGGCAAAATCAATGAAGGAGATTAAGAGGCAAAATCTAATGGATGAAAAGAAAATATTTTACTTGTCTATATAAGAGACATTGTTTTCATTTTTGAAACTATGCCGAAAGAAGGAGACTACATATATTTCACATGAACACAGCTTCATGCATGTTTGATCAGATTGGTTGAAGGAGAACCGAATTGCAGAGTTAACCGAGCATCAGTGAATTTTTACTAAGGGATAGTAAGTTATTGAATATTGAAGAATTGAATTGAAATATTGATCAGAGGATTTTTATGGGCTTAGAATAGATCTAAACATCTGTAAAATCAATTTGTATTGTAATCAGGTCACCTACTATTTTAGTTTAACCATTGTAACATAAAAATATCTTAACCAAGTGGACTTAACCATCTTATGATATACCCTATGTCATTCATAGAATGTACATTTTTATCCTATCATCCCCATAGTGAATGTCGGTTGGATGATAATTGTTAGTCTTAAATCATCTAACAAGGTCACACCTTGCAGTGCATTTTGTAACCTTTAACAAAGTTGGATCTTCACCGAGCTCACTTCAAAAGAGTGAAAAGTATTTTGGGTTACCGGTCCTAGGTGGTTTTTCCCTTAACAGGGTTTCCATGTTAAATATTTGTGTTATGTGTTATGTGTTTATGTGATGATTGATTTTTTGTCATAATTTACATATTACATATTTGATTTGGTTGGTAATCATAGTGAGTAATTAATTGGTAATCAGTAAAGACATAGATAGTATAGTATTTTATGTTACTGAGCTGCAGATATTTGCTGAATTTGTTTTAAGAGATACATTTTGTAATTGGGACTATTGGATACTGATCTAACTTATTCACCCCCCCTCTTAGTTATTCTAACAATAAATTCCCAGACTTTTCTAGTGTAGGGATAGTGCATCATCATATGATTACAAGATTCAGCTTCAGCACAACACAAAAAGTACCTAGTAGGCATATTGAAACCCCTTTTACAAAGTTTCTCCACAGTAAGAATCTTATTTTGGACAAGCAGGCAACAAAAAATATTAATCTTAGGGATGAGCTTTTTGTTCCAGACCTAAGATTAGAAAGGTTGTTCTTCCTTAATAAAAAAGAGAGAAAAATCAAAAGAAACATTGAATTTACCATTGGCCTCTAGACCCCAAACCATCACATCCTTCTTGTTATCTCTTAAAAACCAAGAATGGAGTTGCATATTCACAATTTTGATATTTTCATCAATAAGACCCATATCAACCCATTCTTCATTTTCCCAGTAATCAGACACCATTTCACCTATAGTCTCTTTACAAACTTGAAGAGCATTAATCCATTCCTAGTTCACATTAAGGGGACTATCTTTTAGCCATTTTTCATCCCAAAATTTTATCTTCCTACCATCTCCAAGCTTCCATCTGACCCCCTTTCTAACCAGATTCTTAGCTTTACTAATACTATTCCAAATATAAGATCCATGAATATGCTCCTGAGATCTTAAAGAGTCTTCTAAAGAATTTAAAAGGTATTTACTTTTTATAATAGTATTCCATTCCTTATTTTCTTCAAAAATCCTCTATATTTTTTTGGCCAACAGAGCCTTATTAGTATTTTTTATACTTCTTATTCCTAGCCCTCCAAATTTCTTTGGCTTACCAAAAAACTCCTTGACAACTGAACAAACATCTTTACTAGTAATACTCCAGGATTTCTTAAAAAAGAACATCTTAAAACCATCCGGTCCTAGAGATTTCTCTCCTTCGAAGGAGAAACCCACCTTTTTTTATCTCCCAATCAGAAGGAATAGCTTTAATACTATCATTAATAGTCTTATCCAAAATAGAAGGAATGGATTCTAGCAACTTTTTATGGTCATCCAGATTTAGATATTTTCCTTAGATAATATTGTGGAAAAATACCCCAACATTTCTTCTCTAATCTCCTCCTCTTAAGTGATAGTCCCTCTAGAAGAATATAAGGATCGTATCCAATTCATAGCCTTATGCTTAAGGGAAGTTAAATGGAAGAGTCTAGTATTTTTGTCTCATGATTTTAGCCATAAAGATATAGATCTCTACCTCCAAAGGGTCTCCTCTTTGGAAATTATATTATTATAATCCACAAGGCATCAAATCTCCTGGATTTTCAAATCATCATTCAGACCATCTCTTTGGATCTCATCATGAATAGCTTTAAGATAAATTTGAATTTTACTCTTAAATTGGAAAATGTCCCCAAAAACTTCCTTGTTCTATTGTCTCACTTTAGATTTTACATATGCAAGTTTCTTTGCAACTTTGAACATAGCTATTCCATACACTTTAAGGTTCCATCATTCCCTAATTTTATTCTCTAGATCAGGGTGAGCTAACCACATCTTTTCAAATCTAAAAGGGGCATTTCTTTTTCCATTAAAAGTACTAGCTGAAAAAGAGATAGAGAAATGGTCCAAGCCAATTCTATAAAAAGAAGACAGAGAATAGGAGTACTAAGTAAACTAGTCTGAAGAGATGAGAACCATGTCAATCTTGACTTGGATTTGATCAACACCAATTCTTTGGTTGGACCAAGTATAATTTATACCTTCCAACTCAACATTCAGCAAACCTTCATTGCTAATTGTTGTCTGACTTTCAGTCACCCATTTTTTTGCAATATTGGAGTCATATGGTCATCCCTTGGATAGGAAATCTTTGTTGGGTTTCCCTTCAAATTGCTTTCATGTTTTAGCCGGGTGGGTGGTTTCAAATTCTTGTCATGATGGGTAGGTGATAGTTCCCAACCTAGCAAGGATATCATGTTTTCATTGATGATCTTCTCAGATGAAGGATGATTGTGAAGCTGTGATCTCCAGGCATAGACAAGGGACCTAATGGGAGTTTTTCTCATGATTGATGCAATTATAGCCCTGGCTTTTGAAATTTTAGAGTTTCACTCTATGGGGTAGTGTATACAATTCAGTTGATAAGGTTTCTTTTGTCTTAATGTGTACATTGGTTATAAAATAGAGCTTGCAAGTGGAAGGCATTTGATTACATTAAAGCTATGCAGATCAAGAAGATATTAAGTTATGTTTCTAGATGATTGTAGAAAAGGTAATCAGAGCATCATTATATCATATCTGATATCATTTTACCCAAGGCTTGTGATATTGAAGGCCTCATCTCAAATGATAACCAGTTTTGGAAGGAAAGAAATCTCAGTTCATGACTACAGTGGTATATTTCATATTGCAGTCTTTATTCTCAAAAATGTTTTAGTATAGTCGATCTTTAAGTGAATAATGCAGAGATCTAATGGAGAAGCCAAAAAGTATAATTCTTTCGAGGATTGACAATGTGAGTTCTAAATAGGGATATGAGTAATATACTATGCTGATGAGCAGTGATCAGAAATGCATTGATTTAGTGATTGTGCCTTTGAGGAAGGTCTCGGGTTATGGCTCTAGTTTGAGCTTGAAGATATGCTTTTTCTTTAATTACACTTTAATGATGGTTAATCTTCATGATATCAACATGCAAGTCTAAGGAGAATGGTGATATTACAATCCGTTATTGATGAAGCAATTGCAAAATGCAATCTTTCCTTGGAATATAACAGTCATGTGATGAAGCCACGGCTTGTGGCATTATTGAAATACAACTAGCTAATGCCCAGGGTTTTCTCTGGTTGAAATGAATTGAAACAATCATATAATAGCTTTCAAAATGTTTAGATGTTTGAAAGTTAGAAGTTAATATGGTTTGAAGGAAGAAAATTGTGGCTATCGCATGATCGCATAAACCAAATATGAGTTATGCGATCATGCGAAAAGTAAAAAAGGGGTAGATTAGTGGGCCCTGTTTCTCAGCAGGACCTGAGTTATGACATAGCGAGAACCTCCATGTGGTAGTGGGACTCACGTGCTCTGATAGCATAGATGCACCAATGATAAAGAGGTCGCATGATCGCATGGATTAAAATATTGCTATGCGATCATGCGACAATGTAAGTCATCGAAGATGCTTAGCGACTTAGCAGGATGTTGACATGTAGCCTGTGGGACCTGAGTCTTAAAAGAACTATCGAAGATGATATAATCGTGGCCATTCATTTCAAAAGCTGCCAAATCAATGGCATAAGTTCAAATCTAAGAATTTTTCAATGGATGCCAAACTCAAATATAGCATCCTCTCAGATGTATTACCGCATATGTCGCATGATCGCAAGAATTAAAACAATATCATGTGATCATGCGATGGCATAAACCGGGTAGATGAGAGAAGATAATGAATGACAAGGAGTCTATACCAAATTATAAGGGGATTGAGGGACATTGTTGTGAAGTTATGAATGACTCAGTGATGAGTTATAATGGCTAAAAAATGGATTGATTTCTATTATGATGATGAGCATATGGATGATTATTGTAAATCGAATGACATGTTTTATATACTTCAACTTAGCATGAAGACAAAGTGAAGAGAATGCAAATAGAGGAATCATTGAGCTACTAGAAGAAGTTGGCCAAGTGTCAAAGTAGTTTGATACCATGAACTCAATCATATTGGTTTGATAAAGGTCCATTCAGTTCTTCTTATCGAGTAAGGTTAGATGAAGGGACAAAGTCTTACTAGTTCCTCTTTATTGTATTTTCATAAAACACTTGGCTTCAGTCTATTCAAATTCTGGAAGTTGAAATGCTTGGCATTCTCATGAAAGCCATATAATGTAATCTCTATAAATACTGCCAAAAAAAGAAAATACAGAGGTTGGAAAACTTGCAATTGTAGCAAGAGTGATTCCAATTACTTAGCTATTTTCATGTTTGTTGTACCAGTAGTTTTCATTTGCATGTGAATAGATAGAACAGTTATATATGAAGTTGTGATTGCTTGTTGGATTCCATTTCATGTTGGTGATTGCAGTGAAAGTAATTCCATTTACCTTTCATGTATGATTCTTCTCCTATTCATTCAATTATCTAGATGCATTAGACTAGAAAGTACAATTATATGTGGAACTGTAATTCCTACTTGAATTCCATTTCATGTTAGTAATTGCAGCATAGGTAATTCCATTTACTGTCCATGTATGATTCTGCTCCTATTCTCCTTAGTAGGATATGCATTCTTAGAGTAGGTAGATTTAGGTTAGAAGATAGACTTTATGATAATCTGTGATCAACATTCCATTAGGATTATAGATTATCCACTTTTATCCTTGCCTGAATTGTTTGTGCCTACAAACAATTTGGTTAAAAATCATAAGGATTAATCTGATGATCAATAGAAAGATGCATTCATTGCATATCAAACACAATTAGGGAGCTGTACCTGTCAATTTAGAGGGCAGTGATAAATGACTTACACTGACCCATTTATTGGTGACATCCTTTTGTTCTCTCACATTGGGTGTTTAAAGAGTTAGAGATTATAAATCTAGCGGGAGGACCAACTGTTAACCAACACTAATAAAATCCATCAAGTCTACCATGCTTTACACTTGAGGAGTATTCCCTTGAATCTTATCTTTCTCATTCATGGGATTATTAAAGTCCCCCATAATCATCCATTGATTATGAGGGAAAGAAAACCTGAATTCATGTCATTTCTTCCACAACTTTTGTCTCCCTATCTTTGTATTTGGAGCATAGACATTAATAAGGATCCAAGAAAAATTATCCTTAAAACTTCAAACTTTGGCTACTAAAAAGTTTTTATCTTCTTGTAGAAGCTAAAATTTAAAGCTAAATTAGTTCCAAAAAATAGTCATTCCTCCTTAGGCTCCTCCAGAGCTACTTCCAAGGCTGCCCCCATTTTTAATTAGATTAATATTATCAAATTTTTCTTTCATCATTTTTGTTTCTTGAATTAGTAAAATATCTAGCTTAGATTCCCTTACTAGATTCCTAACAACATCTTGCTTATGAGGACCATTTAGTCCTTGAATGTTCCAAGAGATGATCTTCATTAAAGGATTGGAGAACATACCTCTAGAATGGTCAACTATTTACCATCCTCCATATTCTTCTTTACTTCTTGGTCTCTCAGAGCTCTATCATATTTTATACCTCTTTCTTTTTTTGGAGTTCCTACATCATCTTTTTGCTGACCTCTAGTCTCAACTCCTCCCTTCTTATGAGTGATAGTCTTCTTGACCATTCTAAGAATAGAGCATCCCTTAGAAACACTATCACTTTTCTTCCTTGAATTATTGGCATGATCATTTGAGATTGCATATCCCCAAGGAGAACAATTACCTTTCATGCCTAATTTATTTATTTTCTTATGCTCCCCAACCTCAATCCAAGGAATTCCTTCTCATCAAGATTAATACCTTCCATATTTTCTTGACTTCCCCAAAACCAATTCTCTCTTGGGTTTGAGGTTATTTCCTTTATGTTCCCATTAAAGGAATCACTATGATTCTAACCATCCAAGATGTTACATCCCTAACCTTCCTCTATTATCTGATGAGGCTCAACAAATTCCTACCCTTTTAAGGAATTTTCCACCCTTGATTCCATTAAAGTTTCTTCTCCTTTAAGAGATCCCACACTTTCTTCTATTTTGTTCATATTAGGACTGTTCAACTCATTTACACTTTCTTCAGATACTGGATTTTCATTCTCTTGGTCTTTATCCTTCCGATTTTCACTAGCTAGCACATCTTGTTGAATCTAATGTGTCTCAACAAACCTTGGGTCCTTAAGGTTTTCATTTGGATTTTGTACACATTCCTCTCTATAAACCTTTAGAATAGGAGGAACTTCCTCTATTCCCACTAGATTAGGGCATGGATCAAACTAGTTACTGTAATGTGTAAAGTAAAAATATCAAAACATCATATGCATACACATTTAACACTTTATTTTTAATGTGAAAACCTTGTTAAGGGAAAAACCACCTAGGACTGGTAACCCAAAATATTTTCATTCATCTGAAGTGATCTCGATTAATATCCTACCCTGTTAAAGGTTAGAAACATAATGTAAGGTGTGATCTTGTTAGAGGATTTATCACTAACAATTTTTTATGACCATACATTCACTTAGGTCAACAAGAAAACAAGTAACACTCATAGAATGCCAATAGAAAAAGAAAAGATGGTTAAGTCTCACTCGATTAAGATATTTTGACTATAAAAATGGTTAAAAAGAAATAATACATGACCTAATTTGAATGCAATTTACTTTTCTCATTTCTAAGATCTATGCTAAGCTCAATATAACTCTGGTCATCATAACCTCTTCAATCTCCTTCTTCCTCTAACTTTGTTCTGCTTGATTATCTGCTTTTGTCACTCGGTGTTGTCTACAGAATCACTCGGTTCTCTCTTCAACCTATCTAACCATCTTCACATGTATGCACTAGTGATTTTCTCTCTCATGTATGTCTTGTTCATATTTCTTGTCTCCTTATATAGAAATGATAAACTATTTTCATTTCAGCCATAGATTTTGCCTTTTAATCTCCATCGTTGGTTTTGCCTCTTCAACCTTCCTTGGAACTTGTGCCTTAAAATGTTTTGAATATTCATCATCTCATCAACCTTCAATTTTTCCAGCCCTAGATCTTCATAAAAAACTTTATCTTTATCCTTGGAATCTTCCTAATTCATCCAGCTCATCATCTCATGTCAGCAATGACATGTTCTTATTCATTTCTCCTACATGGTCAATACCATGATATGTCATTTTCTCCCTACTCGGTTAATACCACGCTTGGTATACACTACATGTTCTTGGTGTACACTAAGTTCTTCATATACCAACCAAAGTAACTTTTACATTCTTGACCTTCAACACTTAGGAGAATCATGTAATACAATCAAACCACTATCATACTGTCATAGACTCATCAATAAGTTGCCCAATAAATACCTTGTTCATAACTTTCTCATACCTATCATATTCATGCTAATATGTCTGTTCCTTCACCAAAATCACCTCCTTTAGATGTTTTCAACTATCATGATAGGTACACTCAAAGCTAGTTGACAACAATGATAATATAACAACTAATTTGATGTCTCACATATACCTTAGTAGCTCAGTGATCATCTTCACATTCTCCCATTTTTTTCTCCAAGTAGTGTATCAGTTGTAGTTCCAACAATCTCTCCCTTTGGAATTGATGGAAACACAATATGAAATATACCATCTCAGTCTTTTTGTTGTGACTTAGTTAGCTCTCACTTAGCTTATGCTTTTAATATGTTTAATCACTACACATACTCTCCCTTTTGGTTAGCTCTTTCCTAACTGAGTATTTTATGCCATATTCTCTCCCTTTGATAGAAATGACAAAAACAATCTCTTCACTAGACAAATAAGTATCTTTTTTGTTCCTTTATAGATTTTTGTTCCTTGCATGTACATATATTCTCAGTTTCAACTTTTCTTACACTTTCTTCACAACCCTAGGAATCCCAAAGTGTGAAAATATTGCATCAACATAATTAGATCTTCTAATAAAGAATAGGTTGATGCAGCCCCATATCACCTTAGTGACTATTAGATAGGGGAAGTACCCCTAGTCTACTTCTCAAGTACTCAAATGTATCCTTCCATAAGGGTTTTGTTAAAATATCTGCAAGTTGTTCTTGTGACTTCACATATTCCAATTTGACTTATTTTTCCTCAACTTTCTCTCTTAAGTAATGATATTTGATAGATATGTGCTTTTTCTTTGCATTGATAATTGGATTCTTTGAAATGTTAATAGCACTTGTGTTTTCACAATATATTTTCACTAGGTCTATTATGTCTTCATTCATACCTTCCAACAATTTATTTATCCAAGCTATATTAGAATAGTTGAGAGCGGCATCTACATATTCACCTTCAGTAGTGGATTGAGAAATGTAACCTTGTTTCTTACTTATCCATGTTACTAGTCTTTCTCCTAAAGATAAAGCTCCTTCAATAGTGCTTTTTATATCATCAATATTTCTTTCCCAATCAGCATCTATATAGACTTTAAGTTTAAAATTGCCTTATTTATTATACCACAAACTATAGTCCCCAGTGTTCTTCAGACATCTCAAGATTATTTTTAAACTAGTCATATGTGTCTCTTTAGGATTAGCAAAAAATATAGCTACAATTCCAACATCATGTGCAATATCTAGTCTACTATGCACAAAATACATCAACTTTCCAATCATAGATTTGTATAAGGTTTGATTTACCTCTTTTGACTTTTCATCCTTGGTTAGCTTGCATTTTTTTACCATAGGTGTACCAACTGGCTTTGAGTCTTCCATACCAAATATCTTTAAGATTTATTTAATGTATTTAGACGGTGTTATGTAGATACCGTCCTTTAGTTGTTGAATTTGTAAACCAATAAATAATTTGATCTCTCCAAACATTGACATTTCAAACTCCTTTCTTATTTCATCAACAAAAGATTTACATAAAGTATCATGACCTCCAAATATGATATCATAAACAAATATTTCAGCAATAAGGATTTTATCATCAATTTCACCTTTCAAATATAGATTTTTGTTTTCACTTTTTATAAAAAATGCAATCCTTGTCAAATAAGAGTTCAATCTTTTATATCATGCTCTCAGTGCTTGTTTCAGTCCATAAAGTGCCTTGTGCATCTTGCAAACCATGTTCTTCTAAGTTGGATCTATAAAACCTTTAGGTTGTTCAATGTATACATCTTCTTCAAGTATCACATTTAGGAATAGAGACTTGACATCCATCTGATATACCATTAATCCTTTGAAAGAAACATATGTAAGTATAATTATCACTCCTTCTAGTCTAGCAACAGGTGCAAAAGTTGCTCCATGGTCAATTCCTTCTTCTTATGCATAACCTTTGCAGACTAATCTTTCTTTATTTCTTGTAACATCTCCATTCACATTCAATTTTTTTATGAAAATCTATTTGGTTCCAATCACATTTTTGTCTTTAGGCCTTGGTACTAATGTCTATGTCTTTATTTTATGTATTTTTTTAATCTCTTCATTTATTTCTTTAATCCAATCATCATTCTCCAATTCATCCTTAACAGTTCTAGGTTCAAATTCACATATCAAACATGTATTGTCCCTCAACTTACTTCTTTTCATCACTCCTACTCCTTTGTTACCAATTATTTGATCCTATGGATGGTTTCTTCTCACATATTTTTCTAATACAGGCTAAGATCTGTGTTCTTCAATTTGTTTTCAACTTGGTGCATGATCATCATTCTCCTTAGTAACTATTTGTTGTTTCTCGATCTATAAGGGTTGTTTCTTGGGTAAAGTGTCAGATTCTTCACTTTGCATGTAAACAAATCTTCCATAGTCTTCTAGTTTCTTCTTTCTTTCTTCATCATTCTTTTCTGCAAACTCATCAACTCTCACATTTCCACTTTCAGTCATATTGTTAGTAGTCTTGTTCAAAAATTTGTAAGCCTTACTTCTAGTAGGATAACCTAGAAATATGCCTTCATCTACTTTTGGATCAAACTTTCCATTTCTATCATCTTTCAGAATATAACATCTACTTCCAAATATCATAAAATAGCTCACATTAGGTGTATAACCATATCATAGCTCATAAGGTATCTTGTTTGAATCTTTCTTCCTTTGTACTCGATTCAGTGTATAGATAGCAATGTTGCTAGCTTCTCTCCAGTGAATTTGTGCAACCTCCTTTTCAATTAGCATTGGTCTAGCATAATCAACAATTGATTTGTTCCTTCTTTCAACAATTCCATTTTCTTGTGGTGTCCTCAGTGCAGATACTTGTCTCTTGATTCCATGCTCATTACAAAAGTTAGCAAATTCATAAAAAATGAATTCACCTCCTTGGTCAGATCTCAAGCATTGCAACTACTTGCTAGTTTCTTTCTCTACTTTTTCTTTGTACCACTTAAACATTTGAAAGGCTTCTAATTTTTCTTTTAAGAACATGACAAACATCATCCTAGAGAAGCCATCAACAAATAAGATAAAATATATGTCCCCATAATAACTCTAAATTTTCATTAGACCACATAAGCCACTATGAACTAACTCCATAATTGTATTAGATGAGTAATGTTTTCTCTTGAAACTAGACTTTGTCATTTTACCCATTTGACATTGTTTGCACATTACATGGTAAGGCCTAGATATACTTGGTAAACCTCTAACTTTTCTTTTCTTACTGATCTTTACCATGTTTTCAAAATTTGCATGACATAACCTCTTGTCCCATAACTAAACATAGTCATTTTTATCCATCAAACATGAAGTTTCAACATTCTCTAGATAAAATAGGCTACCTCATAATTGTTAACCAATACCGATCAGTCTTGCAGCATCATCATAGATCTTTAATCTTCTATTCTCAAAAGAAACTCGATGACCTGTATTATTCAACTATGCTACACTCAAAAGATTATATTTAATTCCTTTGACCCAATAAGAATTTTCACATCTAATCATGTTGTTTAGCAATATTAATCCTTTACCTTTAAAGCACTTGATGAGGTGTATCATTTCCCATTTTTACAAATCCACCATTATAATGTTCAATATGTTCAAACTTATCTTCATCACCAGTCATATGATGTGTGCAACCACTATCAATAATCCAAGTATCATTTTTGCTTACTTTAGAAATAAGTGCCTTTTCTACATACCTTTATTCTTCTTTAGAATATTCCTTCATTGTAACATACACCACTTCCTCTTCATCTATTTCAGTCTCAGTATCCTGATCATCTTCAATTAGGTAGCGTGCCTTTTTTCATTATTTGTGTAGTCTGGATTATCTCTATTTCATCACTGTCAGCTACCTCTGTGATCTTGGTAATCTCTTCTATCATTCTTTCTTTCATTTGAGCTTTCACTTTTCCTCTCATCATCTTTCTTGTTAGGACATCTTAAAGAAATATAGCCAATCTCTTTACATTCAAAACATATTAAGGGTAGTTTACCTCTATATTTTCCTTTTCCTTTCGGTAATCTTTTGGCCATTAATGCTTAGAATTATTCAAGATCATCTTCTTTAACTTCATAATCACTTCCATTTCTTATCTAATATTTATTACTTGATCTTCTAGTATTCAAACATGACACAAATTGTAATACCCAAAAGTTGAGCAAAACACAACTATGAAATTTTTTCTAAAATGTAATCTTGATCTAATATCGCATGTACATAAGCCACTAAGTTAGAGAGGTTCATGCTAACTAAAACAAGATTAGAAATTGTCTAGGTGAAACTAGGACCTATTTTGACTAGGTTTGACCATGAACTGCAAATGGATAAAAAAAAACCCTAATGTTAACTACTGTCGTTAACTAGCATAAATATAAATGGCTAACTAGGATTAACGAGGTTATAAGGTGTTACAAAATTTGGTTACTAAAGAATGCGTTTGTTTGACCCAAGGCTAAAGAATTGACCAAAGTGACGACAAGTTCATCTTAAATTGATACTTCTTAATTAGATTAAACTAATTGAACCAAAGAAAATAGTAATACTATACAACTATTTAACTAGCCTTAATAAAAATAAACTAATAACACTCCCATTATTAGGCTTACTAAACAATTGATAAGGGTTAAATAAATGAAAGATAATTCAATAATTAAAGTCTAATAAAATCACATTAACTCGACTTATATAATTAATTATTTAATTTAACTATAATGTTTGTACTAACCAAACATAATCTATCAGATTGATAATTCTAAACAAGTCTTCTATGATGAAGACCGCATAGCAAATCAAATTTACATAAATTCTTCTAGAATTCTCTAGAAAATTCAAACTTCTAGATTAAACTCTAAAGTCAAATTTATACTCTATGGTTAAAAATTTATTTATTTTGGAGTCCATAGAATATACAGATAATATATCCTAAATTTTAAAACCTATAAATAAGACAACTTAAAAAGAAAGCCTAAGGGTTTAATCCCTTAAGGCTTATCATTTTTACCATGTTGGTTGAGCTTATTTAATTTTTTATATTTTTATTTTAAATTCTCTGTTTATTTTATTTTTATATTTTCTAACAGCATGCTAAATTTATTTTTCTATGTTTATTATTATATTTATTTTTTATTAAGGTAACTGCAGGTTTTGAAGGGGCCCTGAAACCATTTAACAAGGCTAAGAAAAGATAAGCATAGAAACACTTAGATACAATGATCTATCCCAGCTAAGGATAGAAACCAAAAGGGTCAAAACTTGAATATTGCAATAAGCACTAAAAAACTCAAAGACCAAAAAATAAGACAAAAACTCCCAGTAGAATAGAACATAAAAACATCCAGCAACAAAATTACTTCATTATTTTAAGGAGGTTCTCAAACCCCTCCATCTGATTCTGCATGTTTCTGATAGACTCCTTCAGATTGGCGATGTTTATACCCTGAGCAACAATCATATTTCTAGTGTTGGATCTGGATTCGGTACCTGGACCAAGCTGCAGAATATCCTTATTCCCATGTTCTTTATCTTTTCTATTGTTAGTTTGATTTCCTTCTAGCACATCATAGAGAGCTTTGAGATTTTCCACTCTTGTTTTCATACCCGTATTTGATAGGGTAATCAGGTTCTTTAGCATGGTTTCATTGTTATTGATTTTATCATTGATCAAACTTATTAGTGATTCCATAACCTTGTTAATATTATCTTCTAACATAGTACTATTAATAGAAACCTCCCCAAAAACATCCTTACCTTTTTTGTACATATCAACATCATTCCTCATCTTATCAATGACTTCCTCCAACAGATCATTCCTTGCTTCCAGATTTTTACATCTATTATGCAAGTCCTGGATGTCATTATGAACAAAATTGTCTATGTTATAGCCATACATGGCTTTATTCCTAGCCATCTGAAGCATAGTCATACTAATAATCCTCTTCACTTTGAAATCCCTGTCCCACAATTCCTCCTCGAGGATTTTTTGTCCTTGGGTATTCTCTGTGAGATCAATAGTATTGTTCCTTGGGATTTTAAGGGGGGAAGATCTACCCTCAAATTCCTCTTCATCACTGAAAATTTCTTTTTCAAACTCCAGATTATCATCGTTGACCTGAGTTTCCTATTCCATAGTCCTCAACTCCTCATTGCTGGTAGCTTCCTCTGTAAAGTTATTTGGACTCTCCTTAATGTCTTCATTATATTCATTAGTATCCTACACCTCCTTAATCTCCTCATTGTCCTTCTCTGGGTTACTCTCTTCAGCACCACCCTCATTATCTAAATTATTCTTGGTGCTTTGATCAACAGAGTCCAACTTATCATTGACATTTTTGTTACCCTCCAAAATATCATTCCCTTGACCAGTGCCAAAATAGACATCCATTATGTCAATATTTTTTTTTGACGCCTCCTCGGGATTCACTTTGACCTTGTCCTAGATAGCATCAGTACCATGGATACCCACAACTTCCTTGTCTATAGTAGAATCAAAGATGGTTTCTTTACCCTTCCTAAAGCTCTCACTAATGAAATCTTCCTCTTTCACATTATCAGCATTCCCCAAGGATACCACCTCATCCACATGACCAACCTTAGACTTAGAGAATTCAACTCAAGGGTTGGGGAATTAGGGACTTTCTTGTTATTGGAAACTTTCTTCCTAGAACCAAACACAATAGGATTCTTCCACTTTTTATAGGTGATCTGGGTAGGAATCAGGTCAGGAATGTGATCCATGGCATACTCAGCAATGAGTAAAATTAAACCCTCATAAAGGATAGGGGTATCCCTAACCCTATGGTCTATGAAGCTCTAGTTAAGGGCACTAAATAGGAAAAAGGGAAGAAAACCCTAGTTTCATGCCTGAAATGGTTAACCAACAAAAAATGGTAGATGTAGACTCTAGAGTATCTACCCTCAAGAGTGAAGTACTCTATTATGACCCTAATAAATGAGCCCCAAATAGCCTTGATGTTGTCCAAATTGACATAATCATACTCACCTTTAATGAGGAGGGAACGTTCTACGTCAGTTTCAAGAAAATCTTAATAAGCTTTGTTTCCCAATTTATTCTCCTTGGAATAATGTATACCCTCAAGTGGAAGACTAGTAATTTTTGCTAAGAGTTCCATAGATAGAGTAAAAGACTTACCCACCAAGTTAACTTGGCCTTTATCCCACCCTTCCATAAACACTCTATAGATGTCCTTGTCATTCCCATGCAGCTGACTTAGATAATGGTGCACTTTACTCTTTTGGAGCTTCCTCAAAACATCTTTCTCATGCCTCCATTTGCAGTCCACAGGTTCCTCTATCTTGAGTTCCCCTCCCATATTATCTACTTCTCTTTTAGACAATTCTTAGATATATTTCTCAGCTTAGTATCCTAATTTTGGTTTCTCCAGTCACTCTGACTAATGCCAACAAGCTTCAAGTAATGAATTTCATAGTAGAACTCTTGTTTATTAGCCCAAGAAGTGTGTGAATTCAAAGAAATGTGACAAGAGTTAATTAGAACTTGGCACTTCACCTTCAAATACATCCAGTTTTGAAATAAATTTTGATGTGTGATCATTAAATTAAGCAGGTCCTTTTCCACATGCCACATCACCTTCGGCTTGCTTGAGATCATACTAACATCATATTGTAACATCATTACAAATATTTCCTTCCTTTTGGTTAACTTTATCATAATTGATACACGAGTTAATCTCATCACTAAATTTAGTGGAACCATACCATCTATGAATTATGTCACTTTTAACCCCAAGATTAGATAACCCATCTGCAACCTGGTTAGTTTCACAGTAGTTATGGGTAACATGAAAAGATTTAAGACTAATAGTTATATTTTTTATTTTCTCAATGATATGCTCTATAGTCCAGGAAGAGATGCTAATGCCTTTAATATTATTTATGATCTTTAGATAATCTCCCTCCATCCAAACTTTTTGCACCCAATTTCTTCCACTAGCATCATAATATTAAGGGAATCCATCGCCTTAGCTCTATGATTTGATTGCATTCCCATGGTAGCAACTACAGCTCCAACACAGTTGCCATTCCAATCTCTCAGAATACCACCACCTCCTAAAGCACTCAGATTTCCCTTTGATGCCCCATAAAAGTTAGCTTTGATCCAACCATAAGGAGGAGCCATCTAGGTAGCATTATCACTTGAATTAGGAGATTAGGATTTCGATTAGGGGAAATTCCATTTTTTAATATCCTCTTTAGAGACTTGGGCCTTCATCTTCTGATTATTACTACTGATGGAACTGATATAGTTTTCCTCCAGCCCTCTACAAATGAAATTAGCAACAACTTCTGGATTAGAATATTTCTCCCTCAAGATTTTTTTGTTCCTTTCCTTCTAGATGCACCAACAAAAGCAAGGGGGAATGAGTTTCCAGAAATCTTTGGCTAGATCACTAGAAAACAGACAGCTCCATTGAATAATAAAATCCTGCCAAGACCAAGGCAAGAACCAAAAAAGACCCCATTTTTTAAAAGATAAGATCCCAAACCATACGAATATAGGAGCAGTGTAATATTAAATGATCACACGATTCAGAGTCCTCCATACAAAGATAAAATTTATTAACTAGGAAGATACCCATTTTAGACAAATTGTCAAGAGTTAGAGGTTTATTTTGAACAAGGATCCAAAAGAAGAAATTAATTTTAGGTGAAAGATACTTATACCAAAAAATCAAGCAGATAGGTTTATCTCCCATAGAGAAAGGAATAGCACAGGCATAAGCCACCATGTAAAATCCATTAGCAGTAGGGGCCCATATCACCTTGTCCTAGGAATTATCCTTGATGAACCAAGTATTTAACTCCTGCATAAGACAAAAAATTCTTCTGTCTATTGAATAAATGTTCTTCCATTTGTTTTCCTTCCAATAGTTTTTAACTTTCATCCCAAAAGTTTATTTAGCTTAATCAATGGCTTGTTTCTAGTCTTGATTAGTAGAGAGAGGCTCTTTTTGGATCCACATATCATCCCAAAATTCAATTTTCTGACCATCCCCCAGCTTCCATCTCTTCCCCTCCAAAATAATATCTTTAGCTAAACTTATACTATTCCAAATGTAGGAGCCATTCATATTTTTTCCATTAATAATGTAGTCCTCAAAGGTGCTAGAGTTGAATAAGTATTTATTTCTCAATATATCATTCCATTTTTTTCTCTCACCGTAGGTTCTCCATAATTGTTTTTCCAAAAGAGCTTTATTAACCAATTGAAAAGGTCTCAGACCAAGACCCCCTCTACTCTTGGGTTTGCAAACCTTATCCCAAGCAATCACACTAATTCTTTTCTTTTCTTCCACTCTAGACCGGAGGAACTTTTTTTGGATTTGGTTAATTAACATGGAAATTTTATGAGGAATCTTAAACACACTCAACACATAAATAGGAAGATTTTGAAGAGTGGATTTAAGGAGTTGGAGTTTTCCAGAGTTACTCAAAAGCGTCCCTTTCCAACCAGCTAACTTATGGTTAAATTTGTCAATGATAAGGTTCCAAAAGCTTTTCAGAGGCTTAAGGCATAAAGGAAGGCCCAGGTAGGAAGAGGGAAGGCTCCCAATTACAACCAAGGATTTGAGATATCTTCATCTATCTTTCTTGAGGAGTATTAACAAAGAAAATAAAGCTCTTATTCCAATCGATGAGTTGACTAGAGGAAAAAGTATAAGTGACAAGAGCTTTCTTCAAGTTTCTCACTTCTTTCACTATAGCTTCTCCCATGATGAGTGTATCATCAACAAACTGCTCATGAGAACAAACATAACTAACAAAAGAAGGCTAAAGACTAGATATTTTACCCTCTCTGACCAATTTATTTAGGAACCTTCCCAAGCATTCTGCAAGGATGGAAAACAAAATCAGAAATATAGGGTCATCTTTTCTAAGGCCTCTGGAGGGTTTAAAGAACTGCAAAGATCTACCACTCACAATAACAAAGGAAGAAATAGAAGAGACCAATTGGTTGATAAGTTTAATGACCCCACTATCAAAACCAAAGGAGCAAAGAACTTTCTAAAGAAACTGCCAGTCAACCCTATCATAAGCTTTTGATAGGTCTAATTTCATCAAGAAGCCTTGCTTTTTCACTGCTATCAATGACTAAATATTTTCATGAGCTACAATGATTGAATCCAAAATTTGCCTTCTAGGGATGAAGCCATTTTGCTGGGGGGAAATAATAGAAGGAAAAATAGAGAGTAGTCTAGAAGTGAGGACATTAGAAATGACTTTGTACACAAAATTGCAACGACTAATCAGCCTGAAAGCTTCAACCAAGTTAGCACCAGGAATTTTGGGGATCAAAACCAAGAATGTAGCATTCATTTCTCTGAGAAGGGTTTTGGTACCAAATAATTCTTTAACACCATCATGCACATCATTACTAGTAATATCCCAGAATTGTTGGAAGAAGAAGAGAGGGAACCGATCAGGGCCTGGAGATTTTGCTCCTTCAAAGGAAAAAAAAAGCTTCCTTTATCTTCTTCTCCGTAGGAATGGCCTTCGAGAGCCTGTTAATTCTTACATCAATCAACTGAGGGATAGCAAACAAGATTTTATCTTGATTGCATAGATATAAATTGTTATCCTTAGATATAAGGGAAGAAAAAAAGGTAAGCATTTATTTTCTGATATCTTCCTCCTTACTCAGAGTTTTACCATTGGATATGAGAGAGGATATCCTATTGATCACTTTGTGCTTCATGGTTTTCATATGAAAAAACCTGGTATTTTTATCCCCAACTCTAAGCCAAAGAGATCTAGATCTCTGTCTCCAAAAATATTCTTCTTTGGATATGATGTTATGAAAGTCTACCACCAGAATATTTTCAGATTTTTTAAGATCCTCTGAGAGCCCTTCCTTCTGAATTTTCTCTTAAATTTCCTTTATTATTATATTTATTATACTTTAGTGTTATTTTAATTTTTGAATTTCTACTAACTTTATTGTTAGCAATATAATATAATATTTCATATGCCCTAGCTTGCGATCTTTTTTTGTTTATGCTTACAGGGGAGTGAATGGTCAAATGACAGTTAAGAGGGAGTAGTGGTACCAGAGTGGCGGCATCACCATTGGTAGTGGTGACTGCCATGGATGGCACCACTGCTTCAGCAGTGGCTGCCATGCGTGGTGCCACCGCAGTGGCAGTGGCTCGAACCACCCCATTGTGTGTGCATAGTAGGTGGTGTGGCCCTATCATGCCTCCCCATTATTCTCCACATAGTGGTTTAGCCATTGTGTGGGGGTAAAGGGGGGGCAAGGGTTTTGGTTTGGAGTAGGGCTTTGGCCCGCCCCTCCCAAAACCGCTTGTCCAAAAAATTATAAAGGGCTATCTTATTAAAAAGTAATAATAATTTCGTTATCATTTAAAAACATTAATGTAAGATGGGAAGGATATCTTTATTTATTTTTAAATAAATAAGATTAATATTTCAATACTTACATTTACCAAACTATATGAAATACTAAATATGCTTAATAAGTTGAAACTTAACTTGGAGATTGAATCCTTCCTAGGTTTATGCTTAGTATTTATCTCTTCATTTTATATGAGAAAATAAAGTGTCTATCTATTTATCATTAGTAAGCCTTACTTAGTCAAAATTTAAACTCAATTTCTTGATCATTAACTATTTACATTAACTAGAAATTTCAAATGATATAATCTCTATTTACCCCTGAGTAATAAAACATGCAAAGTTATTTATACAATTTTAATAAGGTAAATTTCATCTAAAACTAATATTTGCACAAAGGTTGAGTTTTTGACAAGTTTATCATATAAGGACCTTTCTTCTAAACTTTATTTATCAAATAGTTAAACCTTTCAATATACAACTTCCAAATTCAAATTTACACTAAGGTACTTCTTCCTTCCATAAGAAATTTTACAAGGGAAAAACAACTTTCTCGCTTAATTTTTTTTGTAAGAGATCATTTTAAGGGACTAATATTATGAAACTAGACCTTCATAGGTGCAAGGCCACCAAGAGCTCCACCAAAAATCCTACAATGAAATCACATAGGTTGATCATAGAGGCTCACCTCCCAACCTTGTCCTTTTTCAAGGCCACCCCTAAGATAGGGGTTTTAGAAACCAATAGGTGACAAGAAAACAAACACAAAACTTCCAAAAAGACATAATAATGAAAGTTCCCATACCAAGGTTTACTAGGCCACAAAATAGAACTTGAATCTAGGGGTGAAGAAATCTCAATGCATGTGGAGATAGCCAACCTAAAAAAAATGCAATATTTGGAATACACCACACATGGGCACTTGTTCCATCATTTCAAAACTTCTAGAAAAACATCCATGGCTTCAAGCCATCAAAACTTCACCTTATTATCCTGAATGCCCTTGGCATGATTGGCATCCTGGGGACTTTCCCACCCATGTACATACCTCCACACATGGGAGAATTTGAACATCATGGGAAGCCACTAATCCTCCACCCCATCAAGGTTACTCTTCCCTCCCAAGAGTGAGTGTACCTTGAAGAAACCCTAAAAAATATACATCATAAAAATGAAAACAAGACACACAAACCTCCATGGAAATCCATGGAGTTTGAACATAAAACCATAAAACTCCATGAAATAATCATAAATATTTTTACATGCATAAAAAAATTACACTACAATGTGCTAAAGAATTCCAACCTTAAGTCCAAGTTCAAGGTGAAAAATGAAGAATTGAAAGAAGCTTTCTCCCTTTATGTCTTTGTCCTCCTCCAAATCTCCTTCCAAAACTAGGTGTTTCTAAGAGTAGAGAGTGGGTGAACAACCTTCACTTTCCTCCCAATTCCCCTAAAAAGGATCTAGCCTAAGAATATTTTATTCTAGCATTAGTGAGGAAGCCTCTAGAGTCTTACATTCTCCTTCCAAGTAAAGACTTTCATAAATGGAGTTTATGACTCGCATGGAAAGGATAAGATACTTTTCCCAAATTCATCAAACTCTCCAATTTGTGCCACTTTGAAGAGAGGATATTTTAGGGGTGTCATAAATAAGTTCAAGGGCTCTTAATGGGTTGAAAATGAGCCCTAACCCCTAAGGTACCAAGTAGGGTGGTCAAAACTAACCCTAACTACCTTCTGGAAGCCTATTTGGTCCTCCTAAACCTCTCTTAAATTCAACCTAAGAAATTCAAATCCCTTGACCCAATCTAATCTTCCTAAACATTAGGGTATGCATGGGTACTATACTAGGTAACCCCTAGGTCATGATTAGCTGTACTCTAGTTATATTTACTAGCCATGCCAACTCACAAGGACAGAGGTGTCAAGTGACACCACATTATTACATTAGGCATGACCCGTTTATTATTTACAAAAATAAATTATATACAACCATGAAATATACTTTCATGAATAAAAATACATTGCAATGAGATCCATGTCTCTTCACAGACATGACCTTAGCATCACGGTGAATACACATAGGGTCATTTCTAAAACCCCATTTTCAGTACCATGGTAAACTTCTTGCACACTCATTACACATAGCAATAGGTCCAATAAATCCAAATATAACATAATAGAATACATAATGTAATACACACACCACTTACATCTTCATTCAGTTACTCATTGGTAAATTAAACTATATCTACATCTAGTTCATACACATAAACTTAGTTCTTAATCATTTTGCATCCTGATATATCCTAACATGTATATCCAACACAATGCATAATTAAAATTAACCATATAGATAAACTACATAACTAATCATAGCGTACCTCCTAAGTAGGTTTACATTAAATCATAATGTAATATAACATGGTATGGGATCTTAAAGATACTAAAAATAACAAGTGTTTCAAAGAGTCCAAGAGTCTCAGATAGTATCAACTAAAAAAATAACAAGGAAATAAAGTGTTAAGCTATGACAAGCTAGGGTAGGCCTCACATCCATCCCCTCTAGACATGAACATCCTTTTGGAGTTCATCAAAGAGGTGAGGGAACTGAGACCTCATCTATACTGCATCCTCCCATGAAGTTATGACCTTGCCATAACAATCCCACTGGACCCTAACCTGGTCCATCACCCTACCTCAAAGTGCCAAGGTCAATCAAGTCAATATGAAAATGGGCTCTAAAGCCATCTATCCATCTGAATCTACCTACAAGAAATCCCAATCTATCACATGAGTCTCATCATAAACATACTTTCTCAAAACTGAAATATGAAACACATCATGGATGTATGACAAGCTATGTGGAAAAGCTAAATGATATACAATTGGTCCTATCCTCTCAAGGATCTCAAAAGGTCCAACAAAATGAGGTGAAATCTTAGAGCCCTTTCCAAAATGGATTGGACTCTTATGCAGTCGCACCCTCAAAAGAAGGGTAATCTTTAAGAAACCCCCCCTTCAAAAAATGTGTAAAAAATTGGCAAAATTTGGAAAACTACAGAGAAAAATATTAATTTTATTGGAAAAAAATTCAGTTTACAAAGAAAATATAATAATCTCAATTGGTGAATCATTCATGCTCCTTGAAACTATGTGGAAAATCTTGGCGAATAAAAAATAGTATTTATAGTATATATTGACGAATAATAAACAATATTTATAGTATACATTAGCGAATAAAAAATCGTATTTATAGTATAAAAATATATTGTACCAAGGCTATCTGTATCTATTTTGAAAGGCTAAGACAAGCAAACATTAGGTTTTAATCTAACATTATATCATTTAAAAACAAAAACATCTAAGCTAAGGCACCTCAGATAGAGCTTAAACAGGTGCACCCAAGCACTGTTTGATTTGCTCTTGCTTAGGGGATGTGGGTGTGCTCTTTAAGTACTTGGAGCATATTCTAATGCATGCTAAGATGGATTGAGATTCATGAACACCCCAAAAATGGCACAATATTGGGTAGAACACCCAAAATTGCCCCTAAGGCTTCAAGAAATCAAGATGTATGCAACTAGTATGATTAAGTAGATTTTAGAACCCAAAATAGATGTGAGAATGATGCATAAACAATAATTAAACTAAGTTAATCCATTAGTTCTATGCTAAGATGTGAGCTAAAAATGCTTGAAAATGATTAAAACTAACAATTAGTATGAAAGCTAAATGATTTAGAGCTATTCTAGCATTATAACATTGCTTGAAATAAAAGGTGAATGGGTATTTTTCTCTTAGAAATGAGTACTTATAGGCTTTTGGGAAGGAGGAATGAGTGGCCAGGATCAAAATCCTTAAGAGAGGCCAAGATTCATTCAAAGGGGAGCACATGGATTGTGCTAGTTCAGGGCCACCTCCTTGTGACAAGTGTCACAAGGGCATTGAATTGAAAGATGGGAGGGATGTGCACAATTTGGGAAAAGTGCCTAAGGTCAAAGGGTGTAAGAAAGGGGTGAGGGGCTTCTTAAATGCATCATAAATGCATGTAAGAGGGATAAGGAGGTTTTAAATGCATTTAATGCATGTAAGAGAAGTTTCTAGAAGTTTGTTGACTTTGGGTTAAGCTCAGGAGTTGGCTAACCTTGTTTAGGGAATGTGACAACGTTAGGGGGGGATTAGGACTAGGATTAGGATTAGGGGGACAAGGATAAAGACTTTCTAGAAGAGTCTAGAACTTCCTTAGGATAAATATGGATTTTAGGAAATAAATAAAGATTTATTTATTTCCATGGTTTAGGTTTGAGAATATTTATTAAAAATGAATTTAATAAATATGAGGATTAAATATTTAATCTTCATTAAATATTTTGAGTTGGGATTAGGGTTAGGAAAAGATGGGATTAGTCTTTAATCGAAATTAAAGAAGGATTAGAAGATTCTAGAAGAGGTTAGTCGTCTTAAGGAAATTGGCCAAGTTTTGGGCAAAAAATAAATTAATTATTTATTTTGAGATTTTTGGTCAATTTATTAATTAAATAATTAATAAATAAGGAGATAATGTTTAAATAAGATTTAAACATTTTTGGGAGGGATCCCTTAATTAAATATTTTTAATTAAGGTAAAGGGATTTAATGACATAAAAATAAATTAATTAATTAAATAAATAATTAATTAACAAATGATGATGTCATCAGGGATTTTTCAGAAAATAAAAATACTTTATTTTCTAAAGGATTTTTAGGTGTCTACATATATATTAGAAAATATTCAATGCTGACGGTTATGAAGATACGCAAAGGTCACATATGACGTCAGTTTGTGGTGACTGGTCACAGTGTGCATAGCTTCAACATGCTAAAAGGAGGGTCGACGCTGACAGTTACAAAGATACGTAATAGTCAGGTTGATGGCGTGTGTGACTTCGGCGGTTATATTGGTAGTTTGGAGTTGAAGGTCACAAAGATACATAAAAGACAAGTTGATAGTGTGCGTGACTTTAGAAGTTATGATCACAAGTAGGATATGGGGGTTCCAAGGCATGCTGGCAATCTGCATAACTTCACCATGAAGTTACAGTGACATTGAACACTGAATTGCAATTAATGAGACTTATCCACGCCAAGATTTTGATTAGACATTAAAAAGAATAATTTGTACGAGATATGAGCTGTGATTCATAAACATTCATTATTTCTCTTTTCTGAGACAAGTCACCTTATGTGAAACATTACTTTAAAATTTAATGTGGTTGCCAAGTTGCCAGTTAAAAATTTAAAATCGTAGCTAGGATATGGTGGTTTCGAGGTCACGTTGGCAGTGTGCGTAACTTCAGTAGTACATAATCCAGGCCAAGATTTTGATTACACATTAAAAAGGATAATTTTACTAGATATGAGCTATGATTCATCAACATTCATTATTTTTCTTTTCGACTTCAGAGCCAAGTTATGCAAGATACAAGTGTCTACAATTTTTCTTTATCGATATTCTTTAATTTCCTTTTCCAAGGCAAGCCACTTTACGTGAAATATTCCTTGCAAATTTATTACGGCTAGAAAGTTGGTGATTATTTTCTTTATATACTCCTTGGTAGTGGAATTGTAGAACACAAGGTTCTTTCTAAATTTCTAAATTTGGATGACAGAATGGGTCTTCCAGTAGCTGAGGGATCATCAAATGAGAACCCAAAACCTATTATCCAACCAAATTTGGATATGGAGAAGGAGATTCAATAGGATGTCCTGAATTATCTTATGTATGTAGTATGAGATTATGCTACCAATTATGTCAAATACCAAAGTGACATGTTCAAACTTGAAATAGAACATGATAAGGTGGAGATGCGCACCATTTTTGGCAATCATGGCTTTGACCAGGAGGGATTCCAAGAGGAGATGATCCAGTTATTTGCTGGTCTGCACATCGACTGATCTTTTTTTATTTGTGGATAGTATTATTATATTATACTATAACATATTAACAAATTACTATTAGTCTATTAGTATTGGGATATGTAGGAGTCAGACTGTTGGACTAGGCTTTTGTAATTTCCTCTAAAAGTTCAAAGGATCTTAGCAAAATTTTTGTTACTTGTAATTTGTAAATATGAAATTTGAATGTACTTTTCATTTTGGTTTTGGAAATGGTTGGAAGCTTGTCGCTTCTCCTTCTAGGGAAACCACAACTATTCAGTGAGTCAGCTACTAGTATTATGTATAGTAGAAATATAGAAAAACAAAAAATTTAAATATATGAGTATCATTTTTTAAATTAATAGTAATAGCTATGAGATGACTCTTTTTCAAATAGTATTTTATGCTTTATTTTATAATACTTCAAATTTTAATAGTCAATACAGTAACATGTTACGTGAATCATGAAATTGAACAATAGTTTTATAAATTGAAAAATATGTAAATTATAATTATTAATTAACTTGAAATTTTAAGTTTCTGTGAGTGTGGACTGTGGTTCTGTATAAAATTATAAATACCTATTAACTGAATCAAAATGCTAAATCACTTCATTGATAAAATGAGAAGTCTAACGCTTCTAAAATCTAAAACCCACATGGTACATGGAAATTTGGAACCCACTCCCACCTCCCGATTCCTAAAATTGACTAGTACTAACTTGTAAGTAACCCACTCCAAGCTCCAAAATTACACCTGGCTATTTTGTAACTTCTCAACGGTTAATTTATTATGATGGTGATGGGTTCTGAAGTTACACTTGTTTATTTCGTAACTTCTCAATGATTAATTTTTTATGATGGTTAGGGGTTGTGAAGTCCCGACTAACTGCATGCGTAACTTTGGAAGGTGTTGAAAAGTGAGTGTAAGTTGCATGCCACATGGAAAGTGCCGAAGAATGGAATGTTTGAAAATATTTGCTAGGGTTTCTTCATCATTTTTGTTGGTGGTTACAAAGTACAAGTCTCAAGTCTCAAGAATGACATCTAAAGTCATGGTAGGCTATATCATAACATCTCAAGGTTTCTTTTCCCTAGTCAGTTTAATAGTCCCAAAGTTCTGAAAAGGTGTTGTGTGACTTCAAAAGTCTCAAAGTTTTAGGATTTCAAATTCAAAGGGCCAAGGGCCAAGGCCCCTGATTTGCAAGTAGCAATTTAACAAAGTTGAGATAGGGACCTAGGGTTAGATGTACCATTAGCGTAACTTCAACAACATGTCGATTGTTTTATCTTAGATCGTAACCAAATCTATGCTTGAAGTGATAGTTGACAGTGGCACTTTTCTGAAAAAGGTAATTAGTAATTTCATATTTGTGCACTTGATGAGATTTTAATTTTTAATAGAGTAGGTGACCTGGTGGCTAGTTGTGAGTTACTTGTTAGTTATTAAAGATAGTTCACGCTTCATAGAGCATCCATAATTTTCAGATTTGAAGAGAAACAAAGAGTTGAAACCTTTGGCTTTAAGTGTAGAAAAGGAGCTTACTGCTTAGAGTTTAGTATACATAAATAATGGCAGAAAAAGGATCTCCTGATTTTTTTGTATTGCTAGGAAAGAGTGTGCATCCAAGAACAAAGAGGCCAAACATATACGCTGAAGAATGGATGAAACTGTTTCTTGGATCCATAAATTTATAATTAGCTAATGCTTATGAATGGAGGGATCCTTATGTGTTCTGTAGGGATGATGTCTACCCAAACACAATAGGGTATGAGCTCTTCATATATTTCTATAACAATAGATTGAGAGGCCCTCCTGTTTCAAACCCATGGGACAAGAACTTGGGAAAGTTGATAGTACTTAAGGTATTTTTGGATGTAGGCCTCATGAAATCTCTAATTCAAGCATACAATCCACTGACACAAGCTTTCCGCAAGAAGGAAAAGTATATACTCTACATGTTAAACAAAGTGACTTTTATTCAATCTTTCAAACTTCAAGGACCTAAGTGTGGATATTGACCTAGCAAAAGAGGAGGCCCTATTTAATAGATAGAAAAGTTACTACACTGGAAGGGTTATGAGGAAGCATATTCCTAGAGAAAAGAAAGAGGTGGGGTTGTTGCCAAAGAAGTTTGTAGATTCATTTGATATTGACCTTTTATTTCCCTATTTCTAGAATACCATCTATGGTCTACACAAAGTTATTGGAATAGATGGTAGTTTGACAGTGAATCCTAACATTTATGTTATGGCTATAGATGTTCAGGACCTATACACCAAGAAGGAGTTTGATTATGTGGGGCACATAATCAATGTAATGCACACTAAGTTGATGAATGCAAAGACTGATTTGAAAAGGTTCAAGTTCAATCACTACTCCATGTTGATGCACCTAATCCTTTATTGCAATATTGGCTACATCAACCCAGAGTTCACTAATGAGACTGAGAATGTAGGAGGAATTATTCTGCTTCAACTCTGGACCAGGTTATGGGATAGAAGTTACAATTTCTCTAATTCCATTTATTTTTATAGTGATTTTTTGGATCCAATAATGAACATGTTAGGTATTATGAGGGATAGGTTTCCATTACTTGTTAGAAAATTTCTTATACCCTTAGCATTTCAAATTGACAAAGAAACTAAGCATAATTGGGGCGATATGATTTTTTTAAAGAATTTTTCTGTTATAAGAGTGTATGCTTTCCCTCAACCTCCACACATACTACCAAAATTTGTCCCAGAAATATTGGCAATAATAGAATTCCTATGGTAGCTTATCATGATGGATAGAGAACACTTAGGCCCTAAAAGACATAAGGGAACATTTCTAGCAAGGAGGTTCCAAATAGGGGATTTCTCTATAGGTAAAGATGTTTTGGAACAAATCCATGAATTCTTGAGATAATTTAGATTTCCCTCTGCTAATGCAAGGATGTATGACCCTAAAGACTTCATTAGAGGAGCATTGAGAGAAATCAGGAATCACAATTTGGCTCTAAATCAGCCTATGGCAAATGAGGATGTTATTAGAAATGTGCTCAATCAAGATATCTATGAAGATAGAAGTTGTAAATGGAAAAATATTGTAAGGGTAGAGGAAGAATTGAAAAAGAAGACCCTAGCTTCCCCATTTTCTTTCTTGATCTCAAATACATGCCAAGAATTGACATGTATATAGAGAATTACAAAGATATTATGTCTAAATTGTCAGACATCCCCGAGGAGAACGAGGAGGATAGAATAAACCCTGAGGAAGTTGAACCTGATGTGGTGTTTATTGTAGAAATAGAACAAGCTAAGCCATCCACATCTATGCAGGGGCCATCAAAGAAAAAAAAAGTTGATGAATGTACCACAAAAGGCAAGGAAAAAGGCATTACAAATCCTTCTAGGTAATAGCCATTACTTTTCTAACTCGAGACAATAATTTTTGACATTATAGGTAGATGAGGGAGAAAAGGCCCTAAATGAGTTAGAATTGGTTGTAGCTAGATTGGATGACAGGGTCATCCAAGCTAAAGAGTTTATAGATGATAATGAACTCATCAAGTCTGATGAGTTTTAAAAATTTCTCTTTAGAGTTAAGAAAAATGAATTAACATTGTCTTTGAAACCAAGGGAATCACAAGAAAAGACTGTTGAAATGATTGAAAAATTATAGGCCTATGATCCCAATAGTGAAACATTAACTGTGGAGAAGGGAAGAGATCTTGTGAAGAGAAGTGGCATGTTACTGATCCCTGGATGGGACTTGGAGTCCTCATTCTTAATTGACCAAGTCAAGAGGCAAGATAAAGTTGTAGCTTATGAAGCTTTTCACCCTAATGGACTACAAAGGGGTTTTGGAATTAATATGGACACTAAGACTCTTGTAGTATGGTGTGTGGCTCCAGAATCTAATAAGCCCATATTGGTTGAAGATTATGTGTCAACTAGAAAAAAGTTTGAAGAGGAACCAAAGAAGAATTTTCTCCTAGATAAGACTGTGAAGGAGCTAAAAGATGAAATAAATAGTCTAAAAAATCAGTCCAGGGCATTTATAGAGGTCTGTGAACTGGGGTCCAAACTGAGTATGAGGGGGGCTTAGATTTATAAATTCCAATAGAAAAGATAATAATGGACGCTGATCATTCTGTTGATATTGGAATTGCTGAAGAGAAGACTTTGAAGAAGGTGTTATTACACAAAGTAAATATTTCAAAAGGGAAGTCTCAAATCATTCATAGTACTTTCATTTCTTTGTAGGGGGTGGAATATCAATGTTCTAATGCCTTGTTTGTACTAACCCCATTATTTAATACTTGGGGCCCATACTTGTAAGTCTTTGATAGGTTAGTTTTACTAATGGGAAAAAAAATGGACTTACCTAACAAAATAATTGATGTTAAGGAAATGGTGTTATTAGTAAAGGATTTGTATGCATTTTTCACTAGCAAGTTACAAAACATTTAGGAAAAGCTAAAGGTTTTTGTTGAAGATTCTGAAGGATATATCCTTGCTATTGTGGACACAAAGGGACACTTTAAGGACTGGTAGGAGTGGGTTGATTATTTCAACTGAATTTCAGATGCTAGCAAGGTGGCTTCTTATTTTGTTGGTGATGCCAACATTCCAACTTTTTATGAAGTCGTGGATGAATTGTAAAAGAAGGAGATTGACATGAATAAGTTTTCTGTTGAATCTTGAGCCATAATGGATGCCAAGTGGAACAAATGCCTTGAATAATTGGATATCATTAGAGTGATAACTTGACTATCAAAGAGGGGAATTATGGTGTGGGAAAACATTGGAGAGATTCAAGTCTTGCCACATTGACATGGATGATGGAAGTAGTTGAGATAGTTCTAGTATTAGATGAAGAGCCAATAGAGGGAGGTCAGTTAATTCAAATGGGGTATCTTATCTTTGTGGTTCACCTACTGTCAATACACCTGAGGTGCAAACCAAGACTGATTTTGAAGAATCTAGGTTGCTAGCTATCGCTCTTATAATTATTTCCAAACTTGTTTGCCAATGTTAGTTTTTGTTTTTTGATATAAGTCTCTAGTACTATGATCATTGTGTTGGAAATATAGATGAAGTAACTGAGAGGGGGGGTGAATCAGTTAACCACAAAAATATTACCACTGATCCCTTAAATATCTTAACAAATTATTTACTGTGCCACTCGGTAAATATACAGAGAAATGTTGAAACTTGATTCTTGAAGTGTGTAATAATTAAACTGTTCTTAAGCATTCATCACTAATTAAATTACATGAATAAAGAAAATAACATGAACACAAGAGACACCAGATTTATCGTGGAAACCCAATATGGGAAAAACCACCAATGTAACTAGTTACTATTTTTCACTCTTCTGAAGTGATGCCCGGTTAGAAGCCAACCCAGTAAAAGGTTACAAAACACACTGTTAGGTGTGACCTTGTTAGAGGATTTAATCACCTTGCTAGGAGTGGCCTTGTAAGAGGTCTTGAAACAATTCAATAAAACTGTCACCTTGTTAGAGGATTTACAAAATGGTTGTTAAACCAACTCGATTAAGAGATTTTGATATCACTGCTACAATTGTAAGAGAGTAACAATGAAATGAACTGCAACTAAATTGTTGAATATAGATCTCTGTTCTGCTTCACTAGATCCTTACTGATCAAATAAATCTTTGCCACTCCTCAAGGATATCTAACCATCCTTCAAAATTTGCACATACCTTTCTTCAAAATGATTTCTGCATGTTGTATATGTTCTATTCACCACTTGACCTTCTATATATATGCCATTCTAATTAACATTTAGATTGTCAAGTTGGCACAAATAATTATTATAACAGTCGGCTTAGATAAACAAACTATAATAAAAAAATCCTTTGAAAGGCTGACCATGCTCAGTAAACATTAATCCTGAAAAGATTTCCTTTGGTGACCAAGTGAACTTGGTAACCATAGCAAATTCTGCAACATCCTTCAGAGATCGAGAGAGCTCGGTAACCACTACTTTTCCTTCGATAACCAAGGAGGCTCAGTTAAGACTGTTACCCTATCATGTTTCCTTTAGACAACTGAGAGATCTCGGTAGACACTAAAAACTGCCTAGCTGACCGACTGAGCTCGATAGACACTGAGAATTGCTTAGCTGACCGACTGAACTCGGTAGACACTGAGAACCGCTTTGCTGACCGATTGAACTCGGTAGACACTGAGAATGATAATTGATATGACATTTGTGTGACATCAAAGACAACACATAGCTAATCCAACAATGTCCTTCAGATAATTATATCCAACAATCTCCCTCTTTGGCATTGATGGCAACACAACATGTCATAGCACAATGAAATTTCACAGAGAAACCTAGAGTAAGAAACATATCCTTAGCTTCATTTTGATTCTCATCATCTTCAAACTTCTTTCTAATTGAGAAATCTCCCTCTTAACTTCTCAAATTATTCTTCTTAGAAATTTCTTGAAATGACCGCAAACTCTCCCTCTTTGACAACACATGCCAAAGATAACTTACACAGTTTCGGTAAATATCAATGTACCTTATGTACTGATTCATATGCAATGATTCCCTAACTATGCTGCATCAACTAATTGATCTTTAACATGTTCTAGTTGATGCATCATTAAAACTTTATTTAGTGAACCTTGGACAGGGGAGTGACCCCTAACTTGCCTCTTAGATACAAGAATGCATCCTTAGGTAGTGGCTTGGTGAAGATATCTGCAATTTCTTCTTTTATATGAATATATTCCAATTTGATTTCCTTGTCCTGCACCAATTTTCTTACAAAGTGATATTTTATTGCAGTGTGCTTGGTTTTGGAATGCATTACTGGATTCTTTGAAATATTTATTGCACTTGTATTATCACAAAACATAACAACTGGTTCTTTGATCTCAACCTTCATGCCTTCCAAAAGCTATTTAAACCATACAATATTAGAGTAGTTTACTGCTGCAGCAACATATTCTACTTTTGCTATGGATTGGGATGTGCAGTTTTGCTTTTTACTAGTGCAAGATACTAACCTCTTGCCAAGAAAGAATGCTCCACCACTTGTACTTTTTCTATCATCAATGTTTCCTGCCCAATCAGCATCAGTAAACACTTTTAAATCTAGATTGCCTCCAAATTTATACCACAAGCCATAATCTTCAGTTCCCCTTAAATACCTCAAGATTCTTTTGATTGCCATCATGTGATTTTCTCTAGGTTTAGCCAAGAATCTTACCACTATACCAACTGCTAAGGCAATATCAGGCCTTGTGTGTACTACATACTATAATTTTCTAATCATTGATCTGTATAAGGTCTGATCTACTTCTTTTGAATCATCATCTTTGGTAAGCTTGATTCCAGTACACATGGGTGTACCAACTAGTTTTGAATCTTCCATACCAAATTTCTTAAGTATTTTCCTGATATATTTAGACTAAGTAATGTAGATACCATTTTTGTTCTTCTTAATCTGAAGTCCAACAAAAAAATTTATCTGACCAAACATAGACATTTCAAATTCTTTGTTCATATGCTCTGAAAATTCTTTGCACTGATCATCATTCCCTATAAACACAGTATCATCCACAAATATTTCTGCCAAAACAATTTTGTTATCTAATCCTTCTTTGATGTATAAATTACTATTGTCATTAGCTCTTTTGAAATCAATCTGATTAAGATAGTTATGTAATCTTTCATACCATGCTCTAGGAGCTTGTTTCAAACCATACAATGCTTTATGTAATTTGCAGACCATATCCCTTTTGTATGGATCAATAAAACCTTCAGGCTGCTCAATGTAGACTTCTTCCTCAAGAATACCATTGAGAAATGCAAATTTTATATCCATCTGATATACCTTAAATCCTTTATGTGCTGCATATGCAAGTAAAGTCCTCACACCTTCTAATCTTGCAACAGGAGCAAAAGTCTCTCCATAATCTATTCCTTCTTCTTGAGAATATCCTTTACATACCAATCTTGCTTTGTTTCTTGATACTTGACCATCTTCATTCAACTTATTTCTGAATACCCATTTTGTTCCAATTACATTTTTATCTTTAGGCCTAGGTACAAGAGTCCATGTCTTATTTTTCTCTATTTTCTCTATTTCTTCATTCATAGCCTCAATCCAACTCTCATTTTCCAATGCATCTTTGACATTTTTAGGTTAAAAATTAGAAAATAAACATGTACCTTTTAGTTTACTTCTTGTCATAGTACCGTCTGATTTGTTTCCAATAATCTGATCTGGTTTATGATGTACTTGGCCAATATAGGTTCCTTGCTTCCTGAATGAGTTACATTGTCATCTTCTTCATCTTCAAGTTCATGTTGCTTGGGCTCGGTAGATACTTGCTCGGTAGCTTTAGACTGAGACTCGGTACTTTGTGACTCGGTCAGAACTTCTTCTTGTGACTCAGTTACTGTACTAGACTCGGTAGATGCAATTTCCTTATTGACAGATGTGTCTAGCAGTGTATCAGATTCGATAAAAAAAAATTTCTGTAATCCTCTGGTTCCTTTTTTCTTTCTTCTTCAATCTTTTCTGCAAACTCATCAATTCTCACATGTGCACTTTCTATGATTTTGTGAGTAGACAAATTTAGACATCTATATGCCTTGCTTTTGCAAGAATATCCCAAAAATATTCCTTCATCACTTTTTACATCAAATTTTCCTTTTCTAGATTCTTTTAAGATATAACATTTACTACCAAATACTTTTAGGTAGCTTACATTTGGTTTGTAGCCATACCATAGCTCATACAGAGTCTTGAATGTATCTTTTCTCAGCTATACTTGGTTCAAGGTATGAACTGCAGTGTTGATAGCTTCCTTCCAATATTTCATAGCAATGTTCTTTTCAATCATTAGAGTCCTTGCATAGTCCATGATAGATCTATTCCTTCTTTCAGCTATTCCATTCTTCTCAAGAGTTCTCAGGGCTGATACCTATCTTTTGATTTCTCTTTCAATGCAGAAATTATTGAATTCATGGGAGATGAATTCACCACCTCTGTCTGATCTCAAGCATTTTATTCTTTTTCCTATTTCCTTTTCTACTCTGGCTAAATACCATTTGAACTTCTCAAATGCTTCTGATTTTTCTCTTAAATACATAATAGTCATCATTCTAGAGTAATCATCAACAAAGAGAATAAAAAAAATTTCTTTGGTATAGCTCTTAATTCCAATAGGTCCACATAAATCAGTATGCACAATTTCCAAAATTTCTTCAGACTGACAGTTTTTACTTTTAAAACTAGACTTTCCCATTTTACCAATTTGACAATTCTTGCATAGACCAACATTAGGTTTCTTCAAAGTAGGAATACCTCTTACTTTCTTGAATTTTCTTATTTTCATCATGTTGTCAAAATTTACATGACATAACCTTTTGTGTCATAACCAACTTTCTTCAATTTGAGCAATAAAACATGAGTAATCACCAAGATCAAGATAAAATAGGTTAGCTTTAGTTTGCTTGCCTGATCCTATCAGTTTTCCTTTGTCATCCAGCAGTCTTGCTTTGCTATTCATGAATTCAACTTTGAATCCAATGTTAATTAGTTGTGCTACACTTAGAATATTATGCTTTAGTCCTTCAACCCAATATGCATTATCACATATAAGTTCTTTGGTTAATGAAATTTGTCCCTTTCCTTTAATACAACAAGGTTCATTGTTTCCAAACCTTACATTACCACCATCAAAGTTTTCAAAGTGTTCAAACTTAGTCCTATCACCAGTCATGTGATGTGAACATCCACTATCTATAATCCATGTATCATTTTTTCTTATATGAGAGATAAGTGCCATCTCATCTTCATCATTATCAAATTCATCTTTTACAGCAATGAAAACAATTTCTTCTTCACTATCATCTGAATCTTTAGCGAAAAAACATGTTTTCTTACCTTTATCCTTGAATGATTTGAAATTCTTCTTGCCATTGTACTTGTAATTTTTCTTCTCATCTTTTCTTTGCTTGTTTGGACACCTAGCTGCAATATGACCAATTTCTTCACATGAAAAATAGATTAAGGGAGTTTTACCTTTGTATTTTCCTCTACCTCTTGAATACTTCTTTACAAGTAATGCTTCAATAACTTCAAGGTCGCTATCAGAACTTTCCTCTGATTCTTCTTCACTTTCTAATTAGATTTTCTTCCCTTTCTTGAGTGAAAGTTTGGCCTCAAAAGCTTATTCAGTATTTTTAGAAGTTGGAACATAGTTGTCATAGTTATCCAGTTCAAAGGCTGTCAATCTTCCAACTAAGGCATCCAAAGTTATATTGTGATTTTCTTCACATCTTCTTTCTTGAATAGCAGAAACTCTTATTGCATAAATAGGAAGTAATGTTCTAAGAACCTTACTTATAATAGTTTCATCATCAATTTTTCCTCCAGAAGCTCTGATTGCACTAACACTTGTCTTGATCATTTCAACATATTTTGCAATATTTTCTTATTCTCTCATTTTCATCTGATCAAACTGTCCTCTTAGGCTCTATGCTTTGGCTCTCTTCACATTGTCATTGTGTGCTATAAATGTGTCACACTTCTATGAATCATTACATGCAAGGAAACTCAAGAATGAGCCCTCACAAATCGATCCATAGCTCCCTAGGCATGGAGTGCAAGGGTTTTAAGAATGCTCTCAGCTAGAGCTATTTAGCCAATAACCTTGCTAGTAAACCATGCAATGGGAGATTCAATGAAGACAAGGGCAAGAATGCCAATATCCCCAAGAATCAAATGAAAATGCAATGCAATGCTATGCTAAAATGGAAATGCAAGCTAAGCTATGAAAGGAAATATGCAAGTGTTACAACCCAAGCTAATTAATCTATGTGAGCTAATCTAGAGCATAGAAATGAAGCTAATCTAAAAAAGCATAAATATGAAGCTAAGATAAGAATGCAAGAATGAGATGTAGATGCTAAGAATGCTCCAAATCTTCAAAAGCTTCAAAGTGTACTTAGAAAACCTGCAGCATAATATTAGCATAAAAAGTTGGGGATCTAGAATGAAGAAGAGAGCTCTTCTTTTATAGGAAATGAGGAGAAATGGACCATGGAGATTAAGAGGCAAAAGATTTAATCAACGATGGAGCTTAAAAGAGGAGCAATCCATGTGCACAAGTATCCTCCAATAGGAAAATAGGAGTTGACTTTTGTGTCCATATGAGACAAAAAGTGCTTTTTCCCTTTTTATAAAATAAGAATAATGCTTTATTTGTGCAACTTAGGATAAGAGGAAAAGTGGGGGCTTTTTATTTATTAAAAGGGGAGGGAATATTCCTTTTAATAAATAAAGACTTAGGATAAGATGGTTAGCCCATAGAAAATAATCGAATAAATGATAGAGCTAGGATTTGATCAAGAATAAGCAATTTATGATTTAGCAAAAGGGGCTAATAGTCTAGGTGACCATTTTTAGGTGTATACAGTCATCACCACCATAGATTTTCTTTAGCTTGTTCCACATTTCATGAGTAGTTATGCAGTCTTTGATTTCATCAAATTCTTCATAGCTAAGAGCTGATGCAATGTCTATTGTCATAGTGTTATGGTTCTTCTTCTCTGCAATGTCTTCAACAGTTAATGTGCCAATAGGAATTGTATATTATTGATCAATATATTTGCATCCTGAATCACCAATGGAAGCTAGATGTAGTCTCATGAGACCTTGCCATGATGAAAAGTTATTTCTGTTAAGCCTTGGAATTTCTCTTTTGTAAGACATCCTGATCTTTAGCTTAGGTCCTTGAAACCCTTCCTGCAAGCACCAAAAGCTCTAATACCAATTGTTGGAAATATAGATGCAGTAACTGAGAGCGGGGGTGAATCAGTTAACCACAAAAAAATTACCACTGATCCCTTAAATATCTTAACAAACTATTTACTGTGCCACTCAATAAATATACAGAGAAATGCTGAAACTTGATTCTTGAAGTTTGTAATAATTAAACTATTCTTAAACATTCATCACTGATTAACTTACATGAATAAAGAAAATAACATGAACACAAGAGACACCAGATTTACCATGGAAACCCAATATGGGAAAAACCACCAATGTAACTAGTTACTATTTTTCACTCTTCTGAAGTGATGCCCAGTTAGAAGCCAACCCGGTAAAAGGTTACAAAACACACTGTTAGGTGTGACCTTTTTAGAGGATTTAATCACCCTGCTAGGAGTGGCCTTGTAAGAGGTCTTGAAACAATTCAATAGAACTGTCACCTTGTTAGAGGATTTACAAAATGGTTGTTAAACCAACTCGGTTAAGAGATTTTGATATCACTACTACAATTGTAAGAGAGTAACAATGAAATGACCTGCAACTGAATTGCTGAATATAGATCTCTATTCTGCTTCACTAGATCCTTACTGATCAAATAAATCTTTGCTTCTCCTTAAGGATATCTAACCATCCTTCAAAATTTGCACATACCTTTCTTTAAAATGATTTTTGCATGCTGTATATGTTCTATTTGCCACTTGACCTTCTATATATATGCCATTCTAATTAACATTTAGATTGTCAAGTCGGCACAAATAATTATTATAACAGTCGGCTTAGATAAACAAACTGTAATAACAAAATCCTTTGAAAGGCTGACCATGCTTGGTAAACATTAATCCTGAAAAGATTTCCTTCAGTGACCGAGTGAACTCAGTAACCACAGCGAATTCTACAACATCCTTTGGAGACCGAGAGAGCTCGATAACCACTACTTTTCCTTCGATAACCGAGGAGGCTCAATTAACACTATTACCCTATCATGTTTCCTTTAGACACCCGAGAAATCTCGGTAGACACTAAAAATCACCTAGCTGACCGACTGAGCTCGGTAGACACTGAGAACCGCTTAGCTGACCGACTGAACTCGGTAGACACTGAGAACCGCTTAGCTGACCAACTGAACTCGGTAGACACTGAGAATGATAATTGATATGACATTTGTGTGACATCAAAGACAACACATAGCTAATCCAACAATGTCCTTCAGACAATTGTATCCAACACATTGATCATTGTCATTGACATTGATGTATAAATTTGAAGGAATTTAATACAATTATATAAGGATATTTTGTAATTTTCTGATAAAAGTCTCTGAGTCTGGTACTATGATCATTGATCATTGAATTTCATGTATAAATTTCAAGGAAGTTAATACAAGGATATTTTGTAATTTTCTATGCCTATGTGATTTTGTAAAGATCTCAAGTCAAGATCATAGTTGTACTTGCAATTTGTTTAAAATTGAATGTATAATGTCATATTATTATATTAATATTTTCTTATAGGAAATTAGGAATTTAGGAATTAAGTAAATGCTTTTGATTCAAGGAATTAAGGAATTAAGAAAATGCTTAGTATTAGGAAATTAGGAATGACTAATGAGTATGACAAATAATAAACTGATAATTTTTAGGAAATTAGGAAGCTTTGACCACCGGCAATGTTCTGAAGTAATGTCAGGTTGTTTCATAACTTGTCAATGGTTAAGTGGTTAGGATGGTGATGGGTTCTAAACTTATGAGGGACTCTCGACTAATGATGTGCATAACTTTGGAATTAAAGAGACAATTAGTTAAAAGTGACATTGTAATGGTGTTGAAAGTGACATTTAGTTGCATGCCACATGGAAAGAGCTAAGGAATAGACTGTGACATGTGTCAATGGATGGATTAATATTTGACACTTTGTTAGGTTTAGTTCTGAACCTACGATAGTAATGTTCAAGTGGTTACAGAGCTTCGTGAGGGTTTTTTGGCCGTTAGTGTTGGTAGCTATGAAGTTGCAATGAAGCATTTGGTAGAAAGGTGTAACTTTGGAAAGGTTAATTAGTTACAAGATTAAACAGTTCAGAGGTTACGAAAGGATTTGTGCAAGACTTCACAAGGTTATATGAGAGCAGAGATGTTAAGAAGACTGACACCATAACTTCGGAAGGGTTTCCAAATGCCTCTAATTTGCATGTAGCAAAGTTGAGAGAGGGTTAGATGAACTTTTTGCATAACTTCGAAACTAGGTTAGCTTAAGTTTTGAATCTTGATTCTTGAAATAACATGGTTGTATGATTGAGGTATTGAGGGTCGAGGTGTTTACACTTTACAGTGAGGAAAAATGACATTAATAATTATATGATTATACTTCAAATTTCATGAACATTCTACATTACAAAAATCATGAATTCAAATTACAAATTACAAAAATCAAAATTCAAATTACAAAAATCATGAACAATAATTATTACTTTTAATATGAGTCAAATTGTCAATATTCAAGTCCAAAAAGTACAATAATAAGTATATAGTGTATAAATACCTATTAACTGAATGCTAATTCTAAATCACTTCACTCACTCAGTGAGAAGTCTACCGCTTCTATATCCCACATGGAATCCAGCTCCTAAAATTGACTAGTAGCAAGAGCTTCTTCTTCATTTTGAGTTGGGTATTCAAAATCAAAAAATTCTTCATCTTCATTCTAAGTCTGGGACCAAGATCCATCATTTGTTTCAGAACTAGCAATAGCACCACTAGGTATTGAAGTGTTCAAAATCCCTCATCTTTCACACATGGAATTCCAAATTGCCAATGCCCTATCATAAGGAAAGTATCTAACATTGTACTGAGTTACAAACAACATCAAGAAATTTTCCAAATTTATGTCTAGTTTGTTTTTAATCTTTGATTTCAAAAACCCCAATGCACTGAAAACTCTTTCATCTTCCACCGACCCCAATATCATTGTTTGACATAAATCAAAAAGTTTGAAATATTCTGATATTGAATCACGTAATACTTCACTCTGCTCTATCCTTTTCCAAAGCATGGTTATTGCACCATGTTCAAATGGATTCTCCAAGTTTTTTAGCTGTAATTTCATACATGATGCAAATTGTCTACATTATTTTTTAAGATTAGCTGAATCTAAAATTCCTTCAATTGGTTGTCCATTGCAATATGCATATTTTGAAAACTCTCTGATCAATTCATCAATTTTTTTATGAAAGATATGTGCATCAATTTGTTTATCTCTGACATTTTTCCAAAAATGAGGAAACACACAACCCATGGCTTCAAGAATTTATTCTTGAGAGAATCTTTCAGGAATCTCACTTGAAATTTGGTAGGAAATTGACTTCAAATTATCACTAACAGATTTAACAATCCCATCAAAATCAGCCGTTTTAACTGGAAGTAGTCTACCTCACTTGTCCATCTTAGATTGGTGCATTGGTATTTCATATCCTTTCACAAACACACATAAATTATTTTTTGCATTGAATTGTAAACAATTCTCAACATGATTCAAATCTATAATTGTTTTCCACCTAAAAAAATTTGGGCTTTGAAGTGTTGTCATATCTGAGTATAAATTATCCAGGGCAACATATGTCATTTTACATAAACTGTTATACTCATGGATATACATAGTTCTATCTTGGGCTTTCTTAACAAGTTTGTTCATTAAATCTATCATGGGGAGAAGACTGGATAAAGTTAATAGAGTCTCTAATCACTTAACTTATGTAAAAAATTAGGAGCTTTGTCTACTATGAGGCATTGCTCATATATTAGTCCGATCAAGGATTGATATTCTATTAGAACTCTCTATACTGGTCCATGCAAAGAGATCCATCTAGTCTCAACATCCTTGAGAAGCTTATTTCCTAGTGTTACTCCCTCTAAAAAAATCTTAAATTCTATAAAATGTTTAGGACTTCTGTAGAAGTAAGAGTATATGTTGCAGACTAGATCCTCAACTTTTGACACTGTACAAAAATTCCTTACAATTTTATATGCTAAATTCATTTGATGGGCCATGCAATGTATGCCAAGCATGTAAGGTGCAATACTAGTTTCTAATCTTATACAAAGACCATTCCTTTGGCCTTGCATTACTGTAGCTCCATCAACTCCAACACACACTAACTTCTTTCCAATTATCAAATCATCCATACTGGCGACTTCATTCAAAGCATTCTTCACTTCAAAATATAAGTTTTTTGTTGTTGAATTGCCCCTCATTTTATGAATACAAAGTAGATGAGCTTGGCATACATGTTCTTTTACTATATACACATGCATATAGACCCAAGTAGTGTTATCTACTATAGTAACTTCATCTATGGATAATGAAATGAATTTGGACTATTTTACTTTCTCTTGTAATTTTTTCTTTTCCACCTCAGAAAGATAGTTTTCCATTTCCCATCCAATGTTTGTTGACCAATGTGACATAGGATAGTAAGGAACTCTCAAAAATGATAATAAATTACCATATTCTAAGAATTCTCTCATAGGATGTCCTTTGGATAGAATATGAAAAACAACACTCATCTAAACGGTCTTTTCCAGGTTTGCTTCATTGGCTGCATGTTTAAACCCAGCCTTGATTGGATTTTCACTACTAGAAATTGCTACCATTCTCTTGTTATGATCTTCATATTCTATGGAATACTTAACATGAAGACATTCTTCCTTTGATTTTCATCTCATTACGTCTGATATTTCTTGTTTGTCTATGGTCTATTTTTAATAAACCTTACCAATATGATTTTCTATAGTGTCAAGCTTCAGTTGCAACTTCTCTCTTTTATTTTTCTAGGTACAAATCTTACACTTGCATTTTGTTGGTTGTTCATCATTTCTTAGGACTAGTTCAATAAACCAATACTTTGCTACCCAATCAACCTTAAAATTTATTTTCATTTCCCACTTCTGCCCTATTTTAGTTCCCTTTTTCTTTTCTTCCTACCAACATCATTATTATCTTTATTGCTAGCATTTTCATCCAACTGGTTATGTGTATCCCTTATAACATCTTCTCTCGTGCCACCATTGTTATCCTCATTTGATGCATTTTTATTTTCATTTAAATCAATAACAACCCCAACTTGTGGTATCAGTACTAGTGAGCAACAATGAATGGATTTTGTACTTTCAATTGTAGAAGTTGATGGAGAAAAAAAATTTCCAACTCCAAAGAAAGCCTCTATGGTAGTATCTTTAAGTTTTAGGCATTTTGATGGCCTCCCAGACCCTTTAATGCCCTGAGGAGTCTTACCCTTGTCTAGCTTTCAAATCTCTTCACTACCCCGAGCACAATGAGAAGTCTGAGTCTCAACCTCCCCTGATATCTCAATGCCTTCAGCAGCCCGAGGATACTCAGGATAGTCACCCTTGTTCGACATCTTGACCCAGTGACCTCTCACTAGTCACTAGGATTCTAGGAATTAAAATTAATAGAAATACTATGAAATGTGAACAAATAATTGCTTACCTTGGTCCTACTTCCTCTGAAATTTTGTAATAGGACATGATAAGACTACTTTTGTAAATCTGATTTGAATTTATATCAATCCATGATTCCAAATTCCAAATTTCCAATTTTCATATTTTTAAAATTCTCGGGCTATTGTCGAAAATGTGTCAACCTGATCAATGTTGAATGTAGGAATTGACAAAGGGTTGGTGAAATACGTTGTGGTCAATACAACAATTAATTAATAGGTGGTGAAATAGGTCATGGTTAAGATAACCATATAAACTATTTGGTTTTTTTAGATTTTATATGCAATTCATAATTAATACCCTTGGTGAATAAGAGATCATTAAAAGAACCACGTTAGATTGGTTAAAGGTGAATATATTGATCAACCTTGTCAAATGGAAAATCTTATTGGCCATTCCAATAAATATTTACTCATTACCATGTCACGATTGGGCAATTTGGGCCACCGTGTACCATGCACGATTTGCCAATTTTGAAAAAAATATTTCCCAAAATTTGCCAAAAGGTGAATATTCATGATGAAAAATTGTGTAGCTCAAAAGGAACATGTCTCCCACTAAATAGGCTTGATATATCTTCTTCATATCTTCATACTTCTTCTATCAATCTCAAGCCTCTCTGAGACACTTCCTAATAAAGGTTACATACTGCTCCATATCTCTAACTAGTTCAGGACCAATGGAAACTTTTTCCTTGATCCTATCCCAACTGAGTCATGTCCTACAAGTTCTACCATAAAGATTCTAGGAAGGAGGCATACCCAACGATGTATGATGCTCATTTTTATAGGAAAACTCAACTAAATGTAGGTATTCCTCCAGTCAGGTTTGATGGTCCATCGCATACATACATAGCATGTCTTCTAACACCTAATTGACCCTTTTAGTCTATCCATCTACCTCAAGATGATAGGTTGTACTAAAGTTGATCCTAGTACCCATAGCTACCCTCAATTCTCTCCAAAAGGATGAAGTGAAGAGAGAATCTCTATCTGAGATGATCTTGTGAGGCATGCCATGCAATGTGACTATATCCTGCAAGAATACCTATGCCACTGATGGTGTGGTATAGGTAGTTAGCATGGGTGAAAAGTGAGCCACCTTGGTCAACTTGTCAACTGTTACCATGATAGAATCATGATGTTGAGATGACATAGGAAGACCAAAAATAAAGTCTGTATAAATGGTGTCCCACTTCCACATAGGTATCTCATTAGGATAAAGAAGATAACCTAGATTTTGGTGATCCGACTTCACCCTCTGGCATTCTAGGCACTTAGCTTCCAACTCAGTAATCTGCATTGTCATGCCTAGCAAATGATATAACTATCTCAAGTCAATATGCATCTTCTTCACTCTGGGATGCACTGCATAAGGATCTCTATGGGCCTCTAGCATGAAAAACTCATGCAATCCTCAAGAAGGTATCAATATACATCCTCTATGATGTAAGAATCCATCAGACTCTAATGTGCAATCTGCATACTTCCCCTCAAGGGGTCTCTAAGATTGAATTAGCTCACTAACTTTTGCATATATCTCATCTTCATGTAAGTGATGAAGAATGTGATCTCTCAAATATGTGCCTATGGACATAGAAGAAATCTCATGTCACCTCCTACTTAAGGAATTTTTTATAATGTTCTCTTTCCCCTTGATGTAATGGACATCAAAATCATATTCACATAAGAAATCCATCCATCTTCATTTTTGAGCATTAAGGTTTGACTGTGTGAAGATGTACTATAGACTCTAATGGTCTAAATGAAGTCCAAACTGATGTCCTAAGAGGAAATGTCATCATCTCACTAAGGCATGCACCATTGTTGCAAGTTTGAGATCATGGGTAGGGTAGTTGAGCTTATGAGTCTTCATTTTCCTAGATGCATAGGCTATAGCTTGCCTACCCTACATAAGAAATTCCCCTAAACCATCTAAGGAAGCATCTATGCAAACTAAAAAGTTTGTTTAAGGATTTGGAAAAGAAAGATTGGGTGTATCGGTCAATGCTCTCTTGAGCTCCTAAAAGGCTCTATCACACCTCTCAATCCACTCAAACTTCTTTCCCTTTCACTGAAGAGAAGTGATAGGGTGTGCCACCTGAGAGAATCCCTCAAAAAATTATCTTTAATAACCAGCTAGACCCATGAAACTTCTCACCTTAGTCAAAGTGGTAGGTGTTGTCCAATTCATAATGGAATCAATATTTAATGGATCTACTAAGATCCCATCGCCAAATATCATGTGACCCAAATATTTGACCTCTGATCTAAAAAATAAACACTTTGACAAGATGCCATACAATTGATTATCCCTAAGGCACTACAAGACTTGTCTTAGGTGCTCTTCATTCTCTCTCTCTCATCCTTTGAATAGATTAATATATCATTAAGGAATACCACCACAAACTTGTCAAGGAATGTATGAAATACTCCATTCATGAGACTCATGAATATAGCTAGAGCATTTGTAAGGCCTAATAGAGCCATAATGAACTCATAGTGGCCATATCTGATGCATAATGTGGTCTTGTGAATATCACTATCTACTATCCTCAAATGGTGATATCTTGACTTGAGGTCTACCTTGGAGAACACTTGGGCATCTTATAGCTGGTCAAATAGGTCGTCAATCCTAGGAAGTGGATACTGTTTCTTGATGGTTACTTTTTTCAACTGGTGGTAATCCATACATAACCTAAGATATCTATCCTTATTCTTTATGAAGATCATAGGTGCACCCCATGGAGGAACACTAAGATGAATATCTACTTTCTCCAATATTTCCTCAAGCTAAAACTTGATCTCATTAAGCTCATTAGTGGTCATTCTATAAGGTTATCTAGAAATTGGTTTTTCCCCTAGTACAAGATCTATGTGAAAGTCAACTACCCTATGAGGAGGCATACCGGGTAGCTCTAAAGGATACACATTTGCATATTATACAAAATGGGATGGTTATCTAGTGAGGCTTCATGTTCTGCCTCGGCCTCCCTATCGCTGATGGTAATAGAAAATAATTGAGATCTCTTCCACATGCTTTGCTTAAGCTACATAAAGGTGATCACATATAGAGATATAGGTCTTTGGATTCTAGAAATCATAGTAGCATTTCCATCATCATCCAATCATTCAATCAACTTCTTACAACAATATAGCTTGGCCTTATGAGTATATAGCCAATCCATGCCTAGAACTAGACTGTAGGATCCAAGAGGTGTAACTTTGAGGTCTGCCAAGGTGGTTAAGCCACCATTTTGGATCAAACATTCTCTAACCATTAAGGTAACAGAATCTCTAGCTCCTGAAGCTTACTCAACTTCCCACCTAATATCTTTCCTATTTTCCACTAGCCCGCAATGTTCCACAGCTAATGGAGAAACAAAGGAGTCAATAGCTCTAGTATCAAATAGGATAGAAAGATGACTACCTCTAATTGTACATGTGGCCTCAATGATGGTGGCCTAATGCTCTGCTTGGCGGTTGTCAACTAATGCAAAAACTTGGTGGGACTTGCCCATGTCCCCAATTGTAGGTTCAAACATTGTTTCTCGCTAACTGCTTGCCTAAGGATATTACCTAGCTATGTGCCCCATGGCACCACAAGTATAGCATGGACCACATGTCTAAATCTAGACACCCTAAGGTCTAGAATTCTGAGAATCTCTTATCCTATTAGATCTGGTGTATCCTCCCTTATAGGGTTGTTGTGTCCATGCTAGGGGTGTATAAGGGGGCTGAGATTTCTAGTCCTTCTTAGGACCCTAAGACTGCTACTATTTGGGCTTAGAGCCCTACTGATCCTAAGGTGATTTATGTCTTTGGTTTTGCTAAGATTATTGAGGTTTTTTCTTCTATTGTGGTTGAGGGGTTCTAAGTGACCCCAAAGAGTTTCTCTAATTCCCCTTCCAAGAGGGCTTTTGATAGCCTATTTTATATGGTGTGGGATTACAATATTGGAATCCCTTTACAATATCCTTAGCTACCAAGGCCCTATTACTAGTGAACTATAAGTCTCTTGGTGGTACCATGCCTACTATAGATGGGTTCAATCCTTTAATAAACTGATTGAACTATAGTTTCTCATCCCTCATATACTTGACATTAGGGAGGAGATATATAAACTTTCTCTCATACTAGGCCATTGAAAGTCCTCTCCATTGCAGGTCATGAAATTCATCTATGCGACACTGTCTAAAGTACTCTGAGAGATATTTGGCCCTAAAGATCTGTAGGAAAGTTTCCCATGTTAGGGTGTCAATAACTAGATGTCCCTTGAATTCCTTTTATTTCCACCAAGTGGAGGCTCCTCCTCTAAGGAGATGAATAGAAAAGTAGGCTTTAAGGTTTCTCTAATAGGGGCACAACCCAAAACACCACTCAAGGCTCAAAATCCAAGACTTGGCCTCTATCCCATCTATAGATCCCATGAATAGCAATGGCTAAAGTCGCATCAAATCTCTAATGTGATCAGTTTCATCATGGGGTGCTCTCTTAAACCTACAAACCTCTATCCTGGGTGGAGGCTCTAGTCCACTAATGGACCCAATTTCCTACTCAGCCTGTCCCTTTGCAAACCTAGGAGGGGGTGTTCAAAAAATTATCAGCACTCCCCTCAGGATTCGTGACATGGCTTAACCACCTCTTGTGTCTTCTATAATTCTATAATTTTGGTACAATGACAACCACTAATTGTAACAAGTGGTATCAAAGCTTGGTCATAGGTTCGAATCCCCTTGAGTAATGCTGAGGGGGAGATTGTTGGGAAAATGGTTAGTGCTCCTCTTTGGATTTGTGACATGGCTTAACCACCTCATGTGTCTTCTATAAGTCTAGTAGTTGTATTGGGCATTAGTAGGTCGATATTTTGGTGCAACGACAACCACTACCTGTAACAGGGGGACTCCTACTTTGTTCCCTAGATGAGGACCCATGTCCTTCTAATATTTGTTGCACATTCTTCTATACAACTGGAGGCAACTGGTCAAGGATAATCCCGACTAGGTTCTAGAATGCTTGCATTAAATCTACATTCAAGTTTGGAGGTGGTTCGGGAGGTGGACCTTGGTCCCCTCCATGAACTTCTACCTCATTCTTTACCTCCTCTCAAGATACAGAGAGATGTCTATGACCTCATCCACATCCATGGGATAGTCAACTAAGTGGAGGCATCCTACACCTAAAAAGACAATGTTTAGCATCTATGCAGTGGGTTAGGTTCCCAATGTTTACTAAACTTGGCTTCAATACCAAAATGTAATGCCCAAAAGTTGAGCAAAACACAACTACAAAATGTTTTCTAAAACCTAATGTTGATCTACTATCACATGTAGATAAGCCACTAATTTAGAGAGGTTCATGCTAACCGAAATAATATTAGAAACCATCTAAGTGAAACTAGGACCCAGTTTGACTAGGTTTGACCAAGCACTACAAATGGGTAAAAAGAAACCCTAATGTCAACTACTATCATTAACTAGTTTAAATCTAAATGGCTAACTGGGATTAATGAGGTTATAAGGTGTTACGAAATTTGATTACTAAAGAATGCATTTTCTTGACCCAAGGCTAAAGAATTGACCAAAATGAGGATGAGTTCATCTTAAATTGATACTTCTTAATTAGATTAAACTAATAGAATCAAAGCAAATAGTAGTACTATACAACTATTTAACTATCCTTAATTAAAACAAACTAATAACACTCCCATTATTAGGCTTACTAAACAATCGATAAGGGTTAAATAAATGAAAGACAATTCAATAATTAAAATGTAATAAAACCACAATAACTTGACTTATATAATTAATTATTTAATTTAATTATAATGTCTATACTAACCAAACATAATCTATCCAATTGATAATTCTAAACAAGTCTTCTATGATGAAGACCACATAGGAAATCAAATGTACATAAATTCTTCTAGAATTCTCTAGAAAATTCAAACTTCTAGATTAAACTCTAAAGTCAAATTTATACACTATGGTTAAAAATATATTATTTTGGAGTCCATAGAATATACTAATAATATATCATAAATTTTAAAACCTTTAAATAAGCCAACTTAAAATGAAACCCTAAGGGTTTAATCCTTAAGGCTTATCATTTTTACCATGTCGATTGGGCTTATTTAATATTTTATTTTATTATTTTAAATTCTCTATTTATTTTGAATTTATATTTTCTAACAACATGCTAAAAAAAATTTCTATGTTTAATATTATATATATTATACTTTATTGTTATTTTAATTTTCAAATTTATACTAACTTTATTGTTAGCAATATAATATAATATTTCATATGCCCTAGCCTACGATTTTTTTCTTTATGCTTGCAAGGGGTCGAATGGTCCAATGGAAGTTAAGAGGGAGTGGTGGTACAATAATGGCAGCACCACCACTGTTGGTGGCAACATCATGGACGACCCCACTGTATGGGCATAGTGGGTGGCGTGGCCCTGTCATGCCTCCCCACTATGGTCCTCACAATGGTTTAGCCATTGTGCAAAGGGGTAAAGGGTGGGGGAAAGGGTTTTGGATCAGGGTAGGGCTTCAGCCTGCCCCTCCCAAAACTACGTGCCCAAAAAAATGCAGAGGGCTATCTTTTTTTAAATATATATATAATTTCATTTTCATTTAAAAACATAAATATAAAAGGGATTTTGATTTTATAAATGGTAAGTTTATAATCAATTATGTATGTATGTATGTATGTATATGTATGTATGTATTTATATATGTATATGTATGTGTATGTATATATATATATATATATATATATATATATATATATATATATATATATATATATATATATATATATATATATATATATATATATATATATATATATATATATATATATATATATATATATATATAACTTTTTAAAATTAAAAAGTAAATCATTTAAATTAAAATGATTAATTTGGCTTCAACTTTAAACATATACTTTTTGTAGGTAAATTCCTTTCTTTCCTTTAAGGATAATTGATAAATTTATCAATTAGATTTATATAGCTTTAAAATACATAAGCAATTATAAAGGTACATAACTTTAATGGTAAATTTACACACACACAGAGATATATATATATATATATATATATATATATATATATATATATATATATATATATATATATATATGTATGTATGTATGTATGTATGTATGTATGTATGTATGTATGTATGTATGTATGTATGTATGTATGTATGTATGTATGTATGTATGTATGTATGTCTGTGTGTATGTGTGTGTGTCTATATATATGATTTGTGTATATATATATATATATATATATATATATATATATATATATATATATATATATATATATATATATATATATATATATATATATATATATATATATATATATATATATATATATATATATATATATATATATATATATATATAATTAACAAAATATGCCTTACTTTCATATTTACTTATTTAATAGTAAGATGGTAAGGATCTCTTTATTTCTTTGTTAAATAAATAAGATTAATATTTTGATACTTACATTTACCAAACTATATGAAATACTAAATAAGCTTAATAAGTTGAAACTTAACTTGAAGATTGAATCCTTTGTAGGTTTATGTTTAGTAAACCTCTTGATTTTGTATAGTAAAATAAAGTGCCTATGTATTTATCATGAGTAAGTCAGTCTTAGTCAAAATTTAAACTTAATTTCTTGATCATTAACTATTTACATTAAATATAAATTTCAAATGATATAATCTCCATTTACCCCTAAGTATTAAAACATGCAAAGTTATTTATACCATTTTAATAGGGTAAATTACATCTAAAACTAATATTTGCACAAAGGTTGAGTTTCTAACAAGTGTATCATATAAAGGAACTTTCTTCTAAATTTAATTTATCAAATAGTTAAACCTTTCAATATACAACTTTCCAAATTCAAATTTACAATGAGGTACTTCTTCCTTTCATAAGAAATTTTACAAGAGAAAAACAACTTTCTCCCATAAACAATTTTTCAAGAGATCATTTTAAGGGACTAATATTCTAAAACTAGACCTTCATAGGTTCAAGGTCACTAAGAGCTCCACCAAAAATCTTGTAATGAAATCACATAGGCTGACCATGGAGGCTCACCTCCAAAACTAGGCCTTTTTCAAGGCCACCCATGAGCTAGGGGCTTCAGAAACCAAGAGGTGACCAGAAAACAAACACAAAACTTTCAAAAAGACATAATAATGAAAGTTCCCATACCAAGGTTTAGTAGGCTACAAAATAGGACCTGAAGCTAGGGTTGAAGATGGCTCACCACATCTAGAGATATCCAACCTAAAACAAATGCAATATCTAGAATAGGTCATGGACACTCATTCCATCATTGCAAAACTTCCACAAACATATCCATGGCTTCAATCCATCAAAACTTCTCCTTATTACCTTGAATTCCCTTGGCATGATTGGCCTCATGGGGACTTTCCCACCCATGTACATCCCTCCACACATGGGAGACTCTGCACATCATCGGAAACCACTAGTCCTCCACCCCATCAAGGTTACTCTTCCCCCCCAAGGGTGATTTTACCTTGAAGAGACCCTCAAAAATATAAATCACAAAAATAAAAACAAGACACACAAACCTCCATGGAAATCCATTTAGTTTGAACATAAAACCATAAAACTCCATTAAAGCATCCTAAATATTTTTACATGCATAAAATAATTACACTACAATGTGCTAAAGAATTCCAACCTTAAGTCCAAGCTCAAGATGAAAAATGAACAATTTAAAGAATCTTTCTCCCCTTATGCCTTTCTCCTCCTCCAAATATCCTTCCAAAACTAGGTGTCGCTAAGAGTAGAGAGTGGGTGAAAAATCTTCACTTTCCTCCCAAATCCCCCTAAAAATTCTCTAGCCTAAGAATATTTGATTCTAGCATTAATGAGGAAGCATCTAGAGTCTTCTCTTCTCCTTCCAAGTCAAGAATCTCATAATGGAGTTTATGACTCTCATGAGAAGGATAAGATACTTTTCCCAAATTCATCAAACTCTCCAATTTTCATCACTTTGAAGAGAGGATATTTTAGGGGTGTCATAAATGAATTCAAGGGATCTTAATGGGTTTAAAATGAGCCCTAACCCCTAAGGTACCAAGTAGGGTGGTCAAAACTAACCCTAACTACCTTTTGGAAGCCTATTTGGTCCTCCTAAACCCCTCTTGAAGTTAACCTACTAAATTCAAATCCCTTTCCCCAATCTAATCTTCCTAAACCTTAGGGTATGCATGGGTACTACACTAGGTAACCCTCAGGTCATGACTAGGTCTACCCTAGTTACATTTACTAGCCATGCCAACTCACAAGGACATAAGTGTCAAGTGACACCACATAATTACATTAGACATGACCCATTTAACATTTACAAAACTAAATTAAATAAAACCATGCAATATACTTTCATGAATAAAAATACATTACAATGAGGTCCATGGCTCTTCACAAATAGGACCTTATCATCATGGTGAATACACATAGATTCATTTCTGCAACCCCATTTTTAGTACCATGGTCAACTTCCAGCACACGCATTGCACACATCATTAGGTCCAATAAATCCAAATGTAGCATAATAGAATACATAATGTAACACACACACCACTTACATGTACATTCAATTACTCATTGGTAAATTAAACAATGTCTGCATCTAGTTCATACACATAAACTTAATTCTTGATCATTTTGCATCCTTATATATCATAACATATATATCCATCACAATGCATCATTAAATCTAACGATATATGTATACTACATAACTAATCATAGGGTACCTCCTGAATAGGTTTACATTAAATCACAATGTAAGATAACATGGTACGAGATCTTATAGATTCTAAAAAATAACAAGGGTTTCAAAGAGTCCAAGAGTCTTAGATAGTATCAACTAAAAAGATAACAAGGAAATAAAATGATAAGCTATGACAGGTTGGGGTAGGCCTCACACAAATGTAGATTCTACCTTAGGTACAATACTATTATCAAATTTGTTAAGCTCAAATGAAATCAATCTATCGATTAGACTATTAAGGGAAACATCATTACCAATAACAACCTTCATTTCAAGTATTACAGAGACTGTAATAGCATAGGCAAGCAAAAGTGTTCTGATAATTTTGCTTACCATATTTTCTTATTCAATAGTTCCACCTACTCCTCGGATAGCATTCACCACTTCCTTGACTCAGTTGTTGTACTGGGTTATGTTTTCACCTTATTTCATTTTCATATCATCAAATTTTCCTCTTAAGCTTTCTACCTTTTCCCTGAGCACATTTTGATCTCCACCATGAACTAGTTTCAATTTGTCCCACATTTATTTTGCAGTTGTACAATTCTTAATGTATTCAAATTCAGCATCTGATAAAGAAGAAGCAATCTCAATCATCATTGCATTATGCTCTTGTCTTTCTTTCATCTGAGTGATAGTCAAAGGACTAGTAGGTGCTATGAATTGATTTTCCAAATAGTATAGTGCAGAATCCCCAATACCTAATAGATACAGCTTCATCCTACTTTTCCATGTTGAGAAATTATCCTTGTTTAGCTTCGATGCCTCTCTCTTATACATCTTGGGATCTTTAACTTAAGTCCTTCAAACTTCTTCCTTGAAGTACTATGTGATCCAATACCAATTGTTAGATAACTGAGAGGGGGTTGAATCAGTTATGTTTAGTTATCCTATAGTCCCAAATTCCTTTCTGATGTATAATATCAAATTCATCAAATAAACAAAATATCTTGTTAATAACTTGATTGTGCCTTACTGATTAATTAATTGACTGTCAAATAAATTATCTAGTATATACCGATCAAACTAGTTACTATAATGTGAAAAGTAAAATATCAAAACTTCACATGATTACACATTTAACACTTGATTTTTCATATGGAAACCATGTTAAGGGAAAAGACCACCTTAGACCGGTAACCCAAAATATTTTCACTCTTCTGAAGTGAGCTTGGTAAATAGCCCACCATTTTAAAGATTACAAACACACTATAAGGTGTGACCTTGTTAGAGGATTTATTACTAATAGCTCTTTGTGACCATACATTCACTTGGGTCAAGAAGAAAACAAGTAACACTCATATAATACCAATAGAAAAAAGAAAAGATGATTAAGTCTCACTCGGTTAAGAGATTTTGACTATACCAATGGTTAGAAAGCAATAGTATATGACCTGATTCAAATGCAACTTTCTTTTCTCATTTTCATATCTATGCTAAGCTCAATATAACTCTAGTCATCATAATCTCTTCAATCTCCTTCTTCCTCTAACTCTGTTCTGCTCGGTTATCTCCTTCTATCACTTGGTGTTGTATGTAGAATTACTTGGTTCTCACTTCCACCTATCTAACCAGCTTTACATGTATGCACGAGTGATTTTCTCTCTCTTGTATGTCTTGTTCATATTTATTATCTCCTTATATAGACCTGGTAAATGGTTTTCACTTCAGCCATAGATTTTTCCTCTTAATCTACATCATTGGTTTTTCCTCTTCAACCTTCCTTAGAGCTTGTACCTTAAAATGTTTTCAATCTTCATCATCCACTCAACCTTGAATTTTTCTAGCTATAGATCTTCATAACAAACTTTATCTTTATCCTTTGAATCTTCCAGATTCGTATAGCTCATCATCTCATGTCAGCAATCATATGTTCCTATTTATTTCTCTTGCTTGGTCAATACCTTGATATGTTGATTTCTTCTTTCTTGGTTAATACCACACTCAATATACACTACATATACTCGGTGTACAATAAGTTCTTCATATACCAACCAAAGTAACTTGTACGTTCTTTATCTTCAACACTTAGTAGAATCATGTAATACAATCAAATCATTTTCATACTCTCATAGACTCATCAATAAGTCACTAGTACATTTGAAAAAAAAATTTGATGGCAAGTCATCTGAATTGGGATGCTTTACCATCGATATAATGACACCACCTGACATCGTAGTTTTATAGTCAAAAAAACTGATGGTTTTGATTGGCATTGTAATTATGATGACAATGGATGTCATAAGAAGGGGGTGCCAACAAGGTGAACCTAGCATCAGACCTATTTGTGGCCATCCCAATTACGACGCTTATCCATCACAAAAAATAAAAATGATGATGACCCATCAGAATCTTCCAACAGGTTGTCATCATTTGTAATTTTTTTGTTGATGGAGATTTTGTTAGTGTGATGGATATCCATCGAAAGTGTATGATAGATATACATCATTTGTAGTTTTTAATGACAGCGATGTTGTACATGCGATGGTTGGATGTCGGATTGTTTTGACAGATAACCGTTGTTGTTTTATGGTCATTGCAATTGTGACACAAATCTATATATATATATATATATATATATATATATATATATATATATATATATATATATATATATATATATATATATATATATATATATATATATATATATATTTGTCGATCGGGTTGGTATCGATTTGGAAGGGTGTTCTTATAGATCTGGTTCCTTCTCATGATTTGGTTATGGATCATTCGGAGATGACTTTGCAATAGATTCAGTAGTGGCTCATGGATTATTGAGTTAGATGTGATGTCGAGAGAGCGACATGCAAAACTTGCACATTGGAGATTCATAGATCACTATAGTATCTGTGATGACTTGGGAGAAGTCTTCTTCTTGGTGAACTGAGCTAAGAGACTTAGATTAAAGAAAGTGAGTCATTTGATGTGACTTATGAGACATTGGATGCCTCTTCACAGTGGGTTCATGGTGTGGTCTGTGGTGTTTCTTTGCGATTGGGTTCTTGGCAAAGATCTATTGATTTGATAGCCATTGAGATGGATCGATATATATTTGTCATACGTGGATTGAGATCTTAAATTATTAAGCTTCTCTTTGTTTTGAGAAAATTTTAACATTCTCTACTTAACAGGGCCAACCACGTGAAGGTGGAAGCTCATCTGACCCCTCCTAAGAGGCTCTTATGACCATTTAAGACATTTTAAGACCTCTAATATGTATTCTTAGGGATTGTAAAGGGTCGTAATGGGTCATAAGGGGTTTGGGGACACAACAGCTGAGAAACATAAATGTAGGCATCATGGTCAAAAAAATTTGGAAACACAACATAATTGAGTGGTATACCCATACGTGTTGCATCATCTGGGTATACCATTCAATTATGTTGTGTCTCCAAAAAATTGTGACCATGATGCCTACATTTATGTTTTTCAGCTGTTCTAATATCTACATTTATGTTTCTCATTTGTCATGTTTATGTGCATGTTCTTTATGTGTATCTACTATAAATTCTAAAAAAATTAGTATCTATAATAACCCTCTATTAACCAAATTTACGCATATGGTCCCAACAAAGTAGTGCACAAACTACACAAAGAAGGCATCACAAAAGTATGATTCTACTTTCGCCATTGAAGCAATCTTGGCGGCACTAGCTACCTCTCAAGCCTTGTACAAGTTGCACTCATTTCCTACATCAGGTATAGATGTAGATGGGGTAGATATAAATGTGGTTTGATCGAACCACTAAAATTATTGACATCCACTATTTCCCTGCAATACCAAATGTACATCAGTTCTTCATAAAATGATTAATTAGTTGTCACATTAATTTTAAACATAAAATATAATTACATATCTAGACCTTTTTCCTATTTGGGAAAACCCAAAATTGATGCCTAGGATTACTTGTTGTGCATGATGTCTTCAACATGCATGGGCCAACACCACATTGACCAAAGTCATCAATGCTATTTTGACAAATATTGCATTATCACAAATATTGTAGTCATTATTTTGTTCATTCATACTAATTATAATTACAATAAAAAGAAACATACTAATGTAGACTTGCACATTTTTTGGCTAAGTCGAAGTCTTTGATTTAAATCACTAGACACTAAAAACAAAATGACAACCAAAGACAACCATGCAATAAAAAGTAATTACTAAGCAATTCAGAATTAGCTCACTCCATTATAGGGAACAAAAAGAATCCCTTGTGATTTAACATCATTGATGTGCAAGGAAATAGAAAATTAGAAGAAGAAACTCTCATATAAGTAGGACATATAAAAAAAGGTGAATAAGAGTAGTACATATAAAACAATCATTAGAACATGCGAAACATCTAGCATAATTGTACATTTCATTCATGTCATTGATATTCTTCTTCATCCATCTTATCGTCAAGATCATCATCATCGATGACATCATCACCACCACTATCATCATCATCATCATCATCATCACCATCAAAATCATCATCATCATCATCATCATCATCATCATCCTAATCAGTAGCAACATCATTGTTGTCTTATTCTTCATATTCTTCTTTGACTAGCTCTCGATCATGATCATCATCTACATCATTTTCCACTTCTTCATCTTCCTTGGTATCTTCTTCCCTCTCATTATACTTTATCGGCCTTCCTCTTGGATCATGTCTAACAACAAATGACCAACCTGATTTATGTGGAACCTCTGAGTAAAATACCCGCTCACATTGGCTTGGAAGAAATAGGGCTCTTCTCCAACTAGCTCAAACAACCTTGTATTAATCATTGGAAGTCCATTGTCATGTTCAATAATAGTTCTATTAGGATCATTTTTATTGAGTCGTAGTATGTACCATTTCACAATGGAGAGAACTAACTTGAAGGAATTAAAGTCACAGTCAAGTATATCAACCAAAATACCATAGTATCAATTTTGTAACTTTTGAGGATTTAAGTCATTTCTAGATGAAATATTAGTCACATGGAACACTACACTTATCCTAGAATCACAAGTTCTCTTTGTCTCATCCAATGTTTTGATGTGAAATTTATAACCATTGAAAAACATAGCCTTGTGGTGTTTCACCTACAATAATGTCAAACGTGTATAAATTATTGCATCACGAGTTGAAAAACATTCGGTTGATTAATTAACAAATTTATAAGTATCCGGTGATCTCTTAAATCATATACTAAATCTATTTTTTTTTGTGTAACATTGGGATCTCCATTACGATGAGCTTGTATAAACAATGAAGACATGAATTCCCATCTTAATCTATGACCATCATGCTGACATTGTTCAATCCATGCCATCATCCAATCTTGATTGTTTGCAATAAATAAATATATTGCATCCCACTCTTTAGCAGTTGTACAAAAGTAAATAGATGACTTACAAAAGATTTATTTTGAAGATTAAGAATTAATTAACTACAATAACATCTCATAATTTATTACCTTTCAGTTTCTGGAATCTACCGTTTCCCACCAAGTACTCCCCTTCAATTTTTTTAATTGAGTCGAGATCCCAAATGCAATCTATATGGGTCTTTGCTACAAGATTAGGAAGATACTGAGTAACGTACACCATCATCTGGTATACCATATATCCCTCAACCATAGAGTCCTTGGTACATGCTCTTTGTCATACCAAACCCTTCAAAAATTTCAAGTGTCTCTCAACCATCCACATTGACCTAGCATGTATAGGTCCACACAATTCAATCTCCTCAACTTGATGTATGAGGTAGTGTTCTTGTGCATTGAAAAAAGATGGAGATAAACACTTTTACATTTCACACATTAATCGACAAATTATTTTCTTCTAATATTTTATATCTTCTTTATGGATTTCTTTATATGACAACCACCTACAAGGGATTCAAGACATAAATATATAAATACGAGACTTTACAATATATTACTTGTTTGATATATTGAACAAATATCACTACTTACCTCATGTATTTTCCAAGATTATATATCACTTGTTTGATATTATTGTTGAAGTTCTCTGGGAGAGATAGGGGTAGCAAATACTACAATAATTGTCAACTAATCATTTCATACAATGAAAATTGAATGCAATTACACAAATATATTGTAAATACAAAAGACTATGACTTACCTTGATGAAGGTATGTCAATCATGCATTTTCATTCTTGACCCAAAATCATTTTTCTTTGATATGAGATTGCTTATATCTATAGCAAATCCTGTAGGAAATCAAATTTTTCGGATCACTTATTTTATGGCATTACTTTATTTCTTTGTTAATAACTAAGGAAGAGCACTTGCATTAATCTGGTCTCCATTGCTATTTGATTTAATGATATTTTTCATTGCATTATTGGAATCATGAATGTCACTAAAAATTTTGCCAAGTTTTTCTTTGTCACACGTTCTGTCCAATATTTTCCACAGTGTCTTTATTACATTCTTTCCAATATGCATAGTATCAAACATATGCACAATTTGTAGATGCTCATAGTAGGGCAGCCTACTAAATTTTTTGGGATAACATTTTAGTCCCTTTGGAAGCTCGTCGGTGATGCCTTCATGACCTTCAAGATCATCAACTACATAATTATCCAACAAAACATAATCAAATAATATAATTTTCAAACATCGACCACTACATGGTGTGTATGTGAATTTTGTACCTAGCTGTAGACACAACACTTCAGTAAAACATTAGAGGTTAGTTAAAATCAAAATCATGCAGTGAAATGGAAACCAATCTAACCAGGCGATTTACTACCTTCTAGTAGGTGCGAGTATGATATTCTTAGATTGGACTGAGATCAGTGACCTTGACGACACCTAAATGAAGGATTTGAATGCAAAATCTAGATATGAGATGAATGAAAATTAATCTAATTTTTTTGGATTTTCTATGCAATGAGGTGAGATAAACTGATATGAATCTACTCTATATGAGAAACTAATATGACATGCAATTAATCTAACAATGATATGCTATATGATATGAATGCTTAAAAATAATGAAAATCTCACAACAACTTGGATTTACAAAGATGGATTCTTCGATCACCAATTCGCCAGCGTGAGGATGCAATTTGTAGATGGATCCAAAATGAAGAGCTGAGGCCTTCATTTATAGAAATCCAGGACTTTGGAGGTGCATGGAAAAAGCCATAAATCACTCTTGATAAACTCAGGTTGATTTTTGAGTTATCAAGAATTTAGAGATAGATTAACTCACAAAATCATACAAATCAATTTTTTGATTTAAATCAAAAGTTAAGATCAGCTTTCAACTCAAAAGAGAGTTGAGTTTATTTTTAAAACAACTTGAATTGATTTTCTGATTTAAAGTTTAACTGCCTTTTGGATGTGCATAATTTATTATGAATTAATTTAATAAATAAAGTGATTTATCCTCAACTTAACTGATTTTAAAATAAAACAATTGATTTATGGGTTAATTAATTATTAAATCAAAATTTTATTCAAAAACTATATTATTAAATTTGACAATTGACTTTAATTAATTAAATAAGAATTAAATCAATTAGTCATAGGATATTTGATTTATTTGTCAAAATTTAAATAATACAATTTAGGAATAAATATAATTAAATCCAATCAAATAATTAAGTGGCAGTATTAAATCTAATTAATTAAATATTCAGTATATTCAATTAATCAAACTTTAGGATAAATAGGATTTATCACCAAATAATCATTAAATTAAAGATAATTAGGATAAATGAGAATAAGGAATATTCCCTGATACAAAATTTAGGATAATCAATTAAGATTCGATAATGTGCCGATGTGCCTTAGGTTAGGACTTCGATGTCGATTTCATTTGAATTGAAGATATAGGAGGTTAATGAACCTATAGCCCATTTTTGGGGTGTTACATTTTGCCCCTCTTTGAATTGTTGTGTGAAGCGCGGTGGTTCAAAGACAGTCTACGTATGATGTTGAAACTGATGTTTGAAATTGGAATTGATATGAAGCAGAAACTGATTGAAATTGATATGAAGATAATAGGTCCTGAATGACCAAAGATAATGTTAACTATAACAGCAATGAACTGATGATTGTGAAGTGTCAAAATACCTAATTCTAAACCTTATGATTGTGAAGAAGTGAGTGATCGATTCCAGACCTGATTGTCAATAAGAATCACATTGGTATCACATCTGAACCTTTTAGTTACGAAGAACCAAGGAAATAACACTAATGAACTGATGGTTACAAAAGATTGATATAGTTTACAAGATTAAGAGAATACCAGATTGATATGGATCTCGATGAATCTAATATGCCCCGAGTGATGATTGATTTGCCCCAAGTGATGAGGTATTTTTGATGAATCAACAACTAGATGTGGTTTTTGTCTTGATTACTGAGGAAAGATATGATTTCAAATTTAGATTCTAGACTTTGAATGATGTGCAATATCATGCCCCCTTCGGGATAAAAATTGAAATCTGACAAGAAAAGTTAGCATTGAATAGTTCAAAAGCATGTTAATTGATTTAAGAAGTTAAATACGTTCGAGAATGCATTCTGTATCATTTGGAGGTCTAGAAGACCAAGTTTGACTAGGTTTGACCATGAGTTGACCATGGTTGACCAAGTTGAAATTTTGATAGTTCGATGTAAGATAATCAGTTAAGTTGAATACTGGATTTTTGTGATGATTGAAGGTCGATTATGCAAGCAGTAGACCGTCCTAGGTTTGAAAATTTTAAATCACAATTTTGACATAGTAAATGATCTCAAATTTTGATTTTGATCTCGAAAATGGGTTCAAAATGTTGAAATTAGCTAGGGGTGCAATTTTCATGAAAAAGGAGGACTTTTGAAAATTAGGTCAAAAGCTATATAAAGGTCAAAAGGGTCATGTAGAGTACTGGAGGCAATGCCTCGATGATATGACTTTTGTTTGATGGAGACCATATGTGGATATAGAGCCTTGGCCTACTACATGAGAGCAGTTTAGTTTCTTATTTCAGAGCCGTGTGCTGATCAGGAGGTCATCCTCCACTTTAGAGAGATTCATTATCACCAAGGTGTGGCAGATGTATGGATGAGTGCAGGATGCACCAGAGGATTATGCCACTTATGCTCAGATAGCTCATGAGGTTGGACTCGGATGGACCATGAGGCTCTCTTATGCTTTGTGTTCATAGGAGTACAGTGCTATCATTGGTAGAGATTGGGAGTATAGACCAGAGGTACTTAATGCTGGACTTACAGACAGATTCATTACCTGGCTTGCTGACCATCCTATCCATAGGTTCTCAGATCCTATAGAGCTTATACCCTCCATGGAGGAGGCTATGGATGTTACCGGAGCACTGATAAGATAGGTTCCTAGACCCACATAGGTTCCTATTGTGCATCCCACACCTCTGAGAGCTAGAGCGATGGCTCCCCTACAGAGACCATCAAGACAGATGAGGCCCCCCTCGTCCCACTAGTTCCATAGCAGGTAGATCTACAGGTTCTCATAGATGGACTAGGGGAGAGGACAGTACTTAAGGGAGTGTTGGTTCAGCTGAGGAGGTACTTGCAACAAAGTAGGTTGTGGGTGGTGGTACTGACTTGATACAAGAGGATACTGGGTTTGATCTAGGAGTAGAGGTTAGACATCGTAAGGTGCAAAGAGAAGAGACCATAGAGAAAACTGCCCTAGATACTAAGATGCTAGCAGCCAATGCTAATCCTACTATTCCTCTTACTCCACAGGAGACTATCAGATGGCTCAGATTATAGGTCAAGGACCTAAAGGTTCATAGTGCTTGGTGGGAGGAGAGATATATAGAGGTAGATAGATAGTGTACTGAGCTTCGTGCTGAGGTGCAGAGATTACAGGAAGAGGTGATTCATCAGGTTGCACAGGTAGCTTACTACGTGTCCACATATTACACTATTGTTCCTATTGCATAGAAAGTCCCTACATACTCTTAGTATATGTTGGCATCAGAGGGAGCCAAAGCACCTAGAGAAGAGGTAGTACCGGATGCACCACCTCCACCTCCAACAGATGTAGATGATTAGGTTGACAGCTAATCTATTTTGATATGTTCTAATATACTGTGTTCTTTTTTATCATGGATATACTATTTTGATTTTGATAGCTCACATGAGTGTATTCTTTTGTACACTATGCCAGTAGTGCACCCCTAACTAGTTCATTAATATATATATATATATATATATATGAGATCAATATTTTGGTTATGACTTCATTTGTACTTGTCATGTTTTTGAGTTATGATGATATCATGTGATGCTTATGCTATGAGTAGTGTAGAATGTATGTATGGATATATGCAATGCAATGATTCCTTTCATATGTATGGATGTAATGAAAATGTGTTTTGATTATGAAAAGATGTATGTATGATTTTATGCTTATGCACATGGATGTATTGTAATGCAACAGATGGTTATGATATGAGATGTAAATGTAATGATACACATGATATGTTTTACAGGAATTGATGAAGACAAGTACTCAATCTTATGTCAAAAGGAGGTTTAACCCAGGAGGATAACTGCTTGTGGTTTCATGAAGAGACCTTCAAGTTAAGTGTCAGCTCTTGTGAGATTTGAAGAGGTGATAGAAGAATTGTTTAAGCATTGAAGTTTATGTAGCCATTTGTGAGATCATGCAAAATGCAAAGAAACATGTGAAATAAAATGCAATCTAAGACCTAGGACCTAGTCACTAATCATGTGTCAGTCGATTTCATCATTGAATTTTTAAGTAACCAGATAAATCAATACAATTCCCACTAGTTATGAAACCATAGACATATGAATATCGATTTGTATACGAAAGGATCAATAAAACACCCACTGATTATGAAACCATGGATATATGAATATTGATTTTTTTTTTGGAATGTTGGATTAGATATAAGCACCTAGGCACAAATGCCAGGATGACCTGAATATCATGTCCATTTTGATATAACAATTTGTATAAGCATCACAACATAAACGTCATGATGACCTGAATATGCCTTGCATTACAAACACATCAGATAGTCAAGAGATCATTCTAAATCCAATTTGAATTACCCGTAGTGACCCTTTATTGTTCACATCCTTAGGTAAGATCTCATTTCACAATAGGAGGAAGAACTCACTCAAAAAAAAAGACAATAGTTAGATCAAACTTCCTTGAATTTTCCTGGTATCAATGGTCGAGGTACACATGGCCATCCAATTCGAGATAGAGGCTCTTACAATCGGACACCATTTCAATCCAGAATTTCCAAAGTTGTTAGATTTTCACACACAAGAAGAAAACAAAGAAAAGATTATGCCACCAGTCATCACTCTCTAAATCCTATAAAGGACATCATAGAAGAGCTCGAGGGAACATAATATGCAAAAATCTCAATGTGAATCAGTAAGCATACAAGGAGAGAAAAGCATGTAAAGTACAGATTGTGTTCATTTTTGTGTTTGATGTTTGATTGCATTGTTGTAGATGCGAAATCCTTTCTGGAGAAAAGATAGACTAACTGACTCGGATGAAGCTTCAAAGGAATCTGAATGGATATGACTCCTCTAAGGTATACTGGAGATCATAGGATATGACATTGATTTCCCCCAAGTGTTAAGCATTGATAGGATATAGATGCTTGAGCTGATTGGTGTACAGACCGACTTATTGAAAATAGGAATGCAGAAACAAATCGGGAAATATGTACAAACTAAAGCAAGACTGAAAGTTTGGAAAGACCAAGATTACGTTGATAGATGGAGTGTTTTGAAACAAGTGGCACCTATTTGCTAGGTTTTCAACATCTTGGTAGAGATTCTATTTTTGCTACCAAGGTGCCTGTTTCCAAGTTTTCACCAAGGCACTTTTTCTTTTTCTCATTTTTTTGTATTTTTCATTTTTTCAATTTTTTTGTACTTTTGATATTTTTTTACCTTTTTTGTTAATCATCAAGGTGCCTATTGGTAGGTTTTCACCAAGATGTTCATTTTTTCAAGACTTTTTCCAATTTTTAAGATTTTTTTTAGGACATTTTACCATAGACTAAATGCCTTAGGTGTAGAATTTCTTCAGATGGAGAATGTTGATTGGTTCTCGGAGCTATTCTCCTTCAGTCATTGAGAGTTGATAGGCACCAGAGCTAAAAGTAGCAGTGATAACAAAGGGACCCAACCAGTTGGGTTCAAACTTCCCCTTGCATTCTCGATGTGATTGATTTTTAGGATTCTCTCTCAAGACTAGATCACCAACTTGAAATTCTCTATGTTTGACTTTCTTGTTGTAACCTCTAGACATTCTCTTCTGATATACTTTGAGATGATCATATGTTGCTTGTCTGAGCTCATCTAGTAGTTCAAGTTCTTGCAACCTAGACACTCTGTAATCATCATCAATTACCAGACCATGCATTCTGATTCTTAGTGATGGGATTTCAACCTCAATAGGCAGTACCACTTCAGACCCATAAACTAAAGTGAAAGGTGTAGCTCCAGTAGGCATTCTGATACTTTTTCTGTAGGCCCAGAGAGCTGGATTGATCATGAGATGCTAGTCTCTTCCTATTTTATTAATTGTACAATGTAAGATTTTCAATAGATTCTTGTTAGAAGCCTCTGCTTGTCCATTCCTTTGAGGATAGTAGATAGATGACCAATGTTGGGTAATCTTGAATTTAGCACATAAATCATCTAGATCTTTGTTCTTGAATTTTCCACCATTATTTGTAATTATGGAATGAGGTATCCCATATCTACATATGATATAGTTCAATATGAACATAGATATTTTTTTTCCAGTTGCTTGTGTCAAAGCGACTGCTTCTACCCATTTTGTAAAATAATTTGTAGCTATGATTATATGGGTATGTCCATTAGAAGAATGAGGATGTATAGCACCTATAAGATCAAATGCCTATTGGTGAAAAGGCCATTGTGTATTAAAGGTAATTAGATCTCTCCTTGGAGCATGAATTAAGTTTCCATTCACTTGGCACTTTTGATAGTTCTTAGCAAACTTGATAGACTCTTTCTCCATTTCAGGCCAATAGTACCCAGCCCTAATAAGTTTTCAAGCTAGTGTTAAACCATTTGAGTGTGACCCACAAATACCATCATGGACTTCCTTTAACACATTATGAGACTCTTCCCATTCTAAACATCTAAGTAGTGTACCATCTAGACCTCATTTGTACAAATCGTGACCAATGATGACATATCGGGAGGCATTACAGATAAGGTATCTCTTTTCATGGTAGTTGAAGGTATCAAGAATGGTTTGGTATTTGAGATAGGAGAATAGGTTTTTATATATAGATGAATCATGACCAACAATAGTGTAGATCATGTGAGTTTTAGGGAAATCATATGCAGGATAAGATAGTGCTTCCACCAAGAACTCATAGCGTAGCTCATGTTTAGGCTGTTGTAATAAAGAAGATAGCGTTGTCATTGCATCGTCGGCCTTATTCTCTGTTCTAGGTATTTTCTCAAATGTGATAGATATGAAATACTTCTTTAAATCATCTACCATTCTTTTGTATGGAATAAGCTTTTCATCTTTAGTCTGGTACACATCATTGACTTGATGGATAACAAGTTGAGAGTCTCCATGAATGTGTATCTCTGTTACTCTCCACTCAATTGCTAGTTTCATGCCATTAAGAAGGGCTTCATATTCTACAATATTGTCTATGCAAGGGAGCTTTAATCTCAATGCTTTAGGTATGGAGTATCCTTGAGGAGTTATAAATAATATGCTTGCTCCTAATCCATTCTATGTATAGGAGCCATCAAAGAATAAGTGCCATTCTCCAGAAGAAAGAGTCATGATAGAGGAATCTGGAAATTCCATTTGTATTGGTATATCATCAATCATAGGTGCATCTGCTAATTGATAAGCAATAACCTATCCTTTTATAGTTTTTCTTTCAACATATTCAATGTCAAATTCACTTAAGAGCATGACCCATTTAGCTAATCTACCCATGAGGGCAGCTTTGCTTAGTAGGTACTTTAGTGGATCAATCTTAGCTACCAAATGTGTGGTAGGTGCCAACATATAATGTCTTAGTTTGTATGATGCAAAGATCACAGTTAGACAAGCCTTCTCAATCATAGAATAATTCTTTTCATATGCTACCAATGTCCTAATGATATAGTATATAGCTCTTTCCTTTTTGTTCTCATCATGTTGTGCAAGCAATGCCCCCAGTGATGTATCTATAATGGAGACATAAGATCAAAGGCTTCCCTAGAATGGGAGGCATCAAGATAGGAGGATTTGATAGATACTTTTTGATATGGTTAAAGTTGTTTTCACTTTCTTCATTCCACGCAAATGTCACACCTTTATGTAATGTTTTTGTAAAAGGCTGTGATATATCCACTTGCTAAGATATGAAGTGTCTGATAGATTGAACTCTTTTTTGTAATGTCCTCTTTTGACTGATATTTTTGGAAGGTTGCATCTCCATTATAGCCTTTACTTTAGCTAGATCAACTTCAATGCCCTTCTTTGAAACTATGTATCCTAAGAGATTTCTAGAAGTGACACCAAAAGCACACTTCTTAGGATTTAGTCTGAGACTAAAATTTTCCATTCTATCTAGTATCTTGCTCAAGTTATTTAGATGTTTAGTTCTAATCATAGATTTTGCTAAAGTATCATCAACATAATCCTACATAGTCCTATGCATCATGTCATGAAAAATAGATGTCATGGCTCTTTGATATGTAGCACCAGCATTTTTAAGCCCAAATGGCATGACATTCCAACAAAAGGTGCCCTATGCACATTTGAAATTAGTTTTCTCTTGATCCTCTGGAGCAATTTTTATTTGATTACATCTAGAAAAGACATCCATTAAAGAATACATCTCAAAGCCCGTAGTCATGTCCACTATCATATCAATGTTAGGTAGTGGAAAATCATCCTTAGGGCATGCTCTATTTACATCTCTAAAGTCTGTGCACACTCTGATTAATTTATCTAGTTTTGAAATAGGTACAATATTAGAGATCCATTCTGCATAATCAATAACTTGAATGAATTCAGCTTTTAGTAGTTTCTCTAATGCAGCTTTTACCAAGAGTGCAACATGAGGATGCATCTTCCTCAATTTTTGCTTAATAGGTTTAACATTTGGAGCTATAGATAAATGGTGCATTATAAGATCAGGATGCAACCTTGGCATATCTAAATATTTCCATGCAAAGTTGATCTTCTTCTCTGTTAGGAATGTTCTAAATTTTTTCTTTTCTTCTTCTGATAAAGATTGTGCTACATGGATCAACTGTGGTTCCTCTATTGTTCCCAAGTTAATAGATTGAGCGGGCTCAATTAGAACTGGAGATTTATCCTGTAAATGACTCGAAAGGACATCAAATATCTCATCCTTAGGTGCCTCAGAGAGGTTTTCACCTTCGGATACATCTTTTATTTTTACTTGTGTAGGTTCTGAGACTGCCACAAAGTGGTTTTCACCCTCAGAACTCCTTTTCTTTTTATTCTTATTCTTATTTTTTTGACTAAGATACTTGATGTCTGACTCCATCATGCTAACACTCGGTTCACTGATGGAAGTCCTCATAGGCTCAACTACATTGAGGTAGCAAGCAAGGGCGTAGTCATTCAGGAAGGTATAAATACCATGGCTTGGGTTTGTGGAGGTTTGATCAAGAAGTTCAAGATGTTGGATAGTCAAAGTGGTGAAAGATTGGGAAAGAGTGTTTATGGATATGGATCTATCATTATGGGTCCTAACCTGATGCTCGAGTTCAAAGGTGATATTACAACTTAAGACATTCAATTTGTGAATAGGCTTAATGTCATTATGATAGTCCACTTTAGCCATCGGTGGATTAGACTCGATAAGTTCATCATTTCACTCTAGACTTACATTGGGTTTAGGTGCATATTGGTGAATAACATCAACATGTTTCTCCATAATAAGCTCATCTTCTTCTAAAATGGCTTCCCATTCATAGTCATTAGATTCTTCATCTATGCCTCTAAGAAATCTGAGAACATGAGTAAAGTCAAGATGAATACCCCAAGAAGGGTTGCCCTCAGATTCTAATTTGAATTCATACTCATGAGAATCTATCTCAGAATAACTACCACCTTCCTCTTTGTCTATTTGATTGTCTTCGATATTAGCTAGTTCTTGTGTTTCTACTACATTAATTCTTTTTATTGGATCATCTTTAGCATCATGGAGGTCTTTTATTTCTTTAGGAAAATTCTCATAAGGAATGAGCTCATCAGTGGTGTCTAAATCATCACTATCAGATTATTTAGTTATTTCCTTCTTTAGTTGATTTGCTACGGAAGGATAAATTTGTTCTAGAACATGTGGAGAGTTCTTGCTAAGATAGAAAGGCTTCTTCATGTATCCTACACCTATTGTATTCTTGTTGGCTCAACCATGATGTTCAAGAGGTGATAGAAGACCTTTACCATGTAGTCCTAGAGGTCCTTTTCCTTTATATCCCATCTTAGCTATCAGTTTATCCCCTGGGCCATATGACTTAGAAGGAACTTTCGATACTTTAGAATCACTAGGTGGAACAACTAGGGATTCAGGTTCATCTTTGTAAATCCATGCAAGCACAGCTTCATCTTCTTCAAATTCTTTCTTAGGTACTTTCTCTCCAACAAATTTTCCTTTATATGCCTCAAGAGGTTCCTTAGATTTTGGTTTGAACTATTTTTGAGCTTGCCCATAAGACTTAGGCAAGATAGGGAGAGATGTCAAAGACAAGACTAGCTCTATAGTATATTCTCCCATACCATTTTCTTTGATATTGACCTCTTTTGCAATGTCTTCCATCTTAGAGGTGGATGAAACATCTGTTTGCTTAATGGAAGATTCTCTATTATTAGGAACAAGTTTATCCATATTTGCCTTCAATGCATTGCAAGTTGTTGATACGTCAGCTGGAATGGTTACCTCTACTCCATCACAAGGAAATTTCAAGCACTAATGGTATGTAGAAGGAATAGCTTTCATTTAATGTATCCAGGGTCTCCCTAGAAGGATTTTGTAGGCCAAAGGGATATCAAGAACTTGACATATAGTATCTCTAATGATAGGACCTATTCTGATAGGCAAGACAATTGTTCCCTTGGAGGATCTTTCTTCTTCATAATATGCTTTGATAGTTATTTTCTTTCTAGGATCAATGGTTGTTTCTGAAAATCCCAATTGTGTGATCAAGCTATAAGAACAAATATTCAAACCAGTGCCCCCATCTATCAACACATGTTTGACATGATGGTTTTGGATCAAGACTTCAATATGCAAGGGTTGGTTATGTAGATGACTCAAGGAGTTATCATCATCCTCTAAAAAGGAGATATACTATGGAGACATAAGACGACCAACCATAGCCTGGAATCTATCTAAATCAAGGTTATCAAGAACATTGGATCTGAGTAGAGCTTTATCTAGAATGGATCTATGAGCTTGAGATATCTGAAGCAACTCAAACATGGAGATTTTAGCATTAGTATGTTGGAGTTGTTGAATGATATTGTACAAAGTAGGCCTCGTGTCCTTAGGATTTGAAGATTTAGATGTTTCCCTCTATTTAGAAGTGGAAGATAGATTGAAAGGCACCTTAGGGACATTTGATTGATCTAGGATTTATCCTTGTAGGTGTGCCTAAGCTTGTGATCAAGTAACTACATTAGCTGATTGATTTTCTATATCTCTTCTTACAATTGTGATGACATTGCAATGCTTAGATAGGCTTGGTTCAACCATATTGATAACAGTATTATTTCTAGGATAGGCATAATTTACCTTAGCACCCACATTAGGCTGAGAATATGAATCTCCTTGGCTATGCTTTGGTAATGGTTTGGTGAATGTTGTGTGATCATTATTGCTTTTAGTATTATCAATCATGATTTCTCCATTATCAATCTTGTCTTGAATGGTATGCTTCAAGCACAAGCAGTTATTAGTTTTGTGACCTTTACCCTGATGGAAATCATAGAATTCATTCTCTCTCCACCATTTTGGCTTAGGATTAGGATCAGATTGTTAGATCTCAGGTAAAGAGATGATGTTATTAGCGAGCAGAGTTCTCATAGCTGATTCCAAAGATTCTCCAAGAGGAGTGAACTTTCATTTATTATCAGCGAACCAAGATTTGTATTTTGGCTTCTTTTGAGATGATTCAGACACCTTTTGTTCTGAAGCTTTGATGGCTTCAGTACCAATGGTTAGATTGAAATAAGGTGCCTTAGATGGGACATAATTATCAACAACACCATCTATGACAATGCCCTTATTCTTGTTCCAATTTTTGTTCTTATCCTTAGAACTAGATTCATACTTGTCCTTTTGAAGTGTGACGTCTCCTTTTTTCACAAGTACCTTTTCAAATTTGATTGCATTATCTACCATCTTGTCAAAAGATGTATGATTTTGCATTTGTAAAGGGTAGTTTATTTCTAGAACAAGATTGTTGATGAAGATTTCTAGCTTCTCAGTTTTTGGAATAGGCCTAGCATATAGAGAGAATTTTTTTCTCCATCTTTTGAGAAATGTCAGGAATGGTTCACCTGGATATTGTTTGAGATTGCAGATATCAATCATGGTGACTGGATGTTGGATGTTGTAGGAGTATTGCTAATAGAACAATTTGATCAACTCCTCAAAGGTTTTGATTGTAGGAGGCATCCTAGAGAACCAATGAATGGCTGCCCCTCCTAGAGATCAAGGGAAAAGATGCATTAGATAGGTCAGTTCGTGCATGAACTCCATAGATTGAGTACAAAATTCTCTAACATGATCTTGAGGATCAGAGTTTATATCATACTTATCATATTTTAGCATTTCCACCCTTTTAGGGAATGGTGTCATATACAAGTCTTTATCGAATGGAAAAGGACATAGGGCCTCCATGGAGAACTCCTTAGGTTCTTTTTCTTTTTCCATCTTGTTAAGTTTTACTTGCATGGCATGCATTTGTTTCATCATAGCCGAAATAGGAGTTTCTTCCTCATGTGTAATGATATCTTCCACATTAAAATTGGGAGGAAATTTAGCTCCTTGATGAGATAATTGTAAAAAATATGTTTCTCTATCTTCTTTCAAGAAATGCTTCATCATTCTTTTGAAGTCATCGTCATTTTGATACTGAGCAATTTCTTCAAGTGTGGGTTCCAGATTTGCACCATGTTGAGATTGAGCTCTTTGAGAGCCATGGTTTGTCCTTGCTTGAGACATGGTAGGATTTTTTGGACTCCCTGGGATAGATCAAGAAGGGGTTTGTTGATTACCTCCGTGAGTTGATGGTGGAGGAATGTAACCAGTTTTTAATCGAAAGTTGCCAAGACCGCCATCTTCGTAAAGACTAGAATTGTATAGTTGTTCAAGAGTTGGACCCTGGATATGAGTCAAAGGTAAGGTATGAGGTTTTTCCCCTGATTTCTTGTGAGAGGAAGCTCTAGTTTCCACCATTAACCTTGGGTGAAGCAAAAGAATACGATGAAGACAACTGAAGAAAGATCTGATTCAAGAAGATCAAATGACGCAACCTTGTCAAGGTTTGATTGATTGAAGCTTAGATTAGATGTAAATGAAGGATATTATGCCCTGGATGTATGGGTAGATGCCCAAAAGATAGCAGACATGAGTTCACAACACTTAGCCATTTTGAAGATGGATTGAAGATTGATAGTTATGACAAGGTTTTGACACAAGATGAAAAAGACTCAAATCGATTAAACAGAAAGCTAAATCGGATTCAAAAGGCCACTTTAGGAAAATGATTAGATTCTTAGTAGTTGATGCTTTTTTCTTGACATAGTGATTTATTTGACAGACTCTGGAAATAGGATGTAAAAGCTAGGTTTCTGATAGTTTCGACAACTTTCTGGCAATTTTTCAAAATTTTTCAAATGACTTTCTACAAGCTTATACGACAATGGATAGGGTATGAAATGACAATTGAAAAACTCATACGACTATTAAAAAACTTGCACAATAGTTGATAGCAAGGTTTTTGACTTTTTTGAATTGACTGGTAGAAAAACTCGTACAACAATATACCAGCTACCATATGACAATCTGGGTGTTCTAAAATGACAATAACCAAAAATTCATATGACTTTCTGACTTTACAAGATGACTTTTGACTCTAGAAAGGTGTTTGACATCAAATTTTGCAATTTTTAGGTTTTCAGTTTCAAATTGTTCACAAAATTGTCTGTCTAGATTTGAAAATTGTACCGGATTGATTTGTTCTTAGTAACCAAATAGATAAACAGGCACGCAAAATAGCAAGCAAGTGACTTCAAGCACGTCTAAAAATAATGAACAGGGGACAAAGAAACCCTACGCATGAACAACCAAGTGACTGAATGTGCTAATCCCTAGGAGTGCTAATAGTGTATGTTCCAAAAAGTTTTACAATAACGCACATATTCCTAGAAAATGAAAATTTGGCCTCACTAGGGTTTGTAGTAATGGTCTGACTCTATAACTTTTGTGATCTAAAGAGGGAAAAATCCAATCCAAGTGCACTGGGGTTTTGACATAGTCTAAGAAATTAATCAATCAAGAGTTGCTAGGGAGATCTGACAGCCCAACAAGATACCACACCTATGAAGATTTCCTCCAAAAGGACATTTATATAGCGGTTGCTACTACCACAGTGAAAATGGCTATTACCACTTGAGGTTTTGTCAACGTGGTTGACCCAATTAAGGGAATGTCCACTATGGTTAACCCTCTTTAAAGGTGACTCACAAAAGATACCACATGGAGACTAGTTCCAGATTCAAGGATCCGAGTTTCTAATACTACCCAAAAAGGGAGTAGAGCATAGTCCTCTACCCTTTTCACTTTTAACCCAAACAAAGTAGATAGATTAATCTGACATGCTAAGACTAAGATTATCCCACAAAGATCTATGATGTCAACCACTTATGATCTATCAACCTCTCCAAAGAGAGAATGTATCAATCTGAAGCTGAAGATGCACCAATCTAGTAGAATGTGAGACACTCTCAGTAACCTCCCTACCTACAAGGGTTCCTTTGTTGACAAAAGTTTTGCTGGAAACCCACTCTCTCAAGAACCGCAAATAGTGTTCATAGGACCTATTTACCATGTGTAACAAAGATGCTGAAAAGCAATTCTATGTTCATTTTTATAGCCCAAAATGAAATTTATGATAAGAAAGCAATAAAAGGTCACACAAGCCAGACATGTGAGATGTTCATTTTAGTCCAAATCGAAATGTTATCAGCTAAGAAAATTACTTGAATCCCTCACAATGCGCTTAGTATATTTTTACCTATTTTTAGCAACTCTCACATTTTTTCCAATCAAAATTAGTAGAAATCAATCAGAAATAGAAAACTTCAATTGTTAATGTTAGTTGTCAGTCCAAATCTGGAAATAAAATCTAGAAAACTGGCTGAAAAAGTGAAACAACAATTGAAACCTAGCACTGAAACTTGTACGACAATAGGTTACCTCCCAAACGACAGTCCATAAACTCATATGACAATGGGTATAAGACCATATGACAACAGAGCTTCCAAATGACACTATGTTTCTGATGATACGATCCTCAATCAAATCAATTGTCGTATGACAGTGGGTACCACCTAATACGAGTTTCTGACAAAACTCATACGAAAATTATATGGATAGAAATTAAAAATCGTAGCTTGGAATAGAAAATGACAAGAAGATGATAGAAATTGATAAAAATTGAATGGAAACCCATTTCAGGGCCCCATGATGGGTGCCAGAAATGTGTGTGTGAATTTTGTACCTAGCTATAGACACAACACTTCAGTAAAACATTAGAGTTTAGTTAAAATCAAAATCATGTAGTGAAATGGAAACTAATCTAACCAGGTGATTTACTGCCTTCTAGTAGGTGCGAGTATGATATTCTCAAATTGGACCGAGATCAGTGACCTTGATGACACCTAAACGAAGGATTTGAATGCAGAATCTAGATATGTGATGAATGCAAATTAATCTATTTTTTTGGATTTTCTATGCAATAAGGTGAGATAAACTAATATGAATCTACTCTATATGATAAACTGATATGACATGAAATTAATCTAACAATGATATGCTATATGATATGAATGCTTAAAAATAATGAAAATCTCACAATAGCTTGGATTCACAAAGATGGATTCTTCGATCACCAATTCGCCAGCGTGAGAATGCAATTCATGGATGGATCCAAAATGAAGAGCTGAAGCCTTAATTTATAGAAATCCAAGACTTTGGAGGTGCATGGAAAAAGCCATAAATCACTCTTGATAAACTCAGGTTGATTTTTGAGTTATCAAGAATTTAGAGATAGATTAACTCACAAAATCATGCAAATCAGCTTTTTGATTTAAATCAGAAGTTAAGATCAGCTTTCAACTCAAAAGAGAGTTGAGTTTATTTTTAAAACAACTTGAATTGATTTTTTGATTTAAAGTTTAACTGCCTTTTGGATGTGCATAATTTATTATGAATTAATTTAATAAATAAAGTGATTTATCCTCAACTTAACTGATTTTAAAATAAAATAATTGATTTATGGGTTAATCAATTATTAAATCAAACTTTTATTCAAAAACTATATTATTAAATTTGACAATTGACTTTAATTAATTAAATAAGAATTAAATCAATTAGTCATAGGATATTTGATTTATTTGTCAAAATTTAAATAATACAATTTAGGAATAAATATAATTAAATCCAATTAAATAATTAAGTGGCAGTATTAAATCTAATTAATTAAATATTTAGAATATTAAATTAATCAAACTTTAGGATAAATAGGATTTATCACCAAATAATCATTAAATTAAAGATAATTAGGATAAATAGGGATAAGGAATATTCCCTGATGCAGAATTTAGGATAATCAATTAAGATTCGATAATGTGCCAATGTGCCTTAGGTTAGGACTTCGATGTTGATTTCATTTGAATTGAAGATATAGGAGGTTAATGAACCTATAGCCCATTTTGGGGGTATTACACATGGAATGATATTACCTTGAATTCTATTATATTCCAACTACCATATGTGATGTGTCATTATTTAGGGCTTTGATGTAGTCTCTTCTTTCCCATTGAAAAGATGTCTTTCTGCACTTCGATACTTATGATTTCTGGGGAGGAATTGCCTATACTCATCAAATACCTATTTTCTTAAACTTTTGGAATGAAGGGATTTCATCTTTGGACCACACATTGGACATGAAAATTTTCTCTTTGTTTGAAGACCTACAATATAATGATAAAATTGGATTAAATATGTATATTTTTAGAATTTGAATTATCACGTACAACTAGAATTCACCATAACATACCATAGAAATGTGTCAACCCTAGACCATCATGAATTGTCCACATAGGCATTGCATGGAATTGAAATTGTCTTTGTCCAATTGGTCGAGAGATTTCATACATAGTGAAGCCATTCCATAACACCAACAACACGTCGATAAGAGGTGCAATATATACATTCATATCTTTCACTTGGTACTTACCTAGTTGAATTAACAACAACATCAGATAATTATTGTGGACATTTCACTCCAATACTTATAATTACATGTAGATAACTATAAAATAATAAGATACCTAGAACAATCATTGCCAACATAATGTACTCCATCTTTATTGACATCCATGGAGGAAGGTTATTGTTTATAACAAAAATAAGCCACAACAAGCAAACGGATCTCATCTCTCCATGTGGATTGATACCATCTACTGCCAAAGAAAGCTTGAGATTTTGAGGTTCCTCTTTAAAGTGTGGCCACTTTTCCTCTATGTCCATAAATGATGAACCATCCGTAGGCATTCAAATAATTTCATCTCGACTCCTACCACATGCATGGTAATCCATAAATTGTGCCAAGCTATTGCACCTGAATAATCATTTCAGACGTGGGATAATGGGGATGTGACGAAGAACCTTGCGAGGCACCTTTTTTGTCACTTGATCATCTCGATGTCTACTCATATGACATTCAAGGGATTTTGTTTCATTTTTGTGTTCTTTATAAGAAATAATATGATCTTCGGGACAAGCATCTATTGTTTGATACTCCATTCCAATATGTTTCATACTAGCACATAATTCTTGGTATGAGTGAGGGAGAACATTTGATGATGGTAATAGAAAGTCACCTACCAATCTACAACAAATAATATAATGCATTACTATAAACAATCTTAATGGTACATGTTTCACCTTTTATAGACTATAATGACATATATGACAAACCTTAGCATACGTGACATTGCTATGTTGGATAAACCATTCATAACCTTCAAATTCACCAACAACAATATAGTAGAGAGAAGAGTATATTGGGAGCCTTTGTAAAGTGTCGTGTCCACCTTCTCAAATATAGGTATATCATGGACATCATCAATGTCATCCTCATCATAATCATCATCATCATCAACACTAGTAGCACTAGTACCAAATGTGTCAATGATCAATGCATTCATACCATCATCTTCAAATGTGTTTTCTGGTGCATGATCTTCATCTTCCATGGGATCATGATCTTCAACTTCAATACTCACACCTCCATGTTCTTCTATATTCACACTGGGGAGATCAACCTATATAAAAATGATGATAATCAAACCTCCTTCCATGGTTCATATGTATACTAATTGTGAAAACAATATTACAAACAACTTACCACTGGATTATAATCAAACCCCCCTTCAATGTGACCATTCTCCCTACAATGTCTCTTTGTTGTTTTGATTTTTATTCTTCTTTCCTTTAAGCCGTTACAACTCTTGCATGGACAATAACATTTTTCATCGCCTTCTCTTTGAAAGTTAGACAACAATCTAGTGATTGTCTCCCTATTTTAATTGAATTCCCTTATATTATCTAACATGATCCTTAATGTGTATATCTACAAAAAAAATTGGAGATGCCTCCTTTCATCAGCTTCATGTCACCTTCTCATAGCTTCTCATTTTCTAACAGATTTTGCCAAAGGCTTTGTAGAAAACCAAGTAAGGGGTATTCTTGAGTTCAAACACATTGAGCTGCTACAACTGAATTATAAATCATGAATTCACTATAAAATTAATTCACTATAAATCAAGGGGCATTATAAATCATGAATTGTTGGCTTCAATCTAGGGCATCATGCATTATTTATGAGCTCACTATTTGAGCAATGGCCAATCAAATAGGGACATGAGGTGCTCAAATAGTGAGCTCATAAAAAATGCATGATGTCCTAGTTGTAGGTAGTTATCTCTTCTATAATGATGGAGGAGTGAAAGGTAATGATCAATGAGGTTGCTGCTATTAGATCATACATTAATACACTTACTATTTTGAATTTGAGCTCAAGCATCATGCAATGTTATTGTTGTTATTTCATGCTTGTTGCTTTTGTGCACCATATATTATTTTATACACTTTTTATTTCATTGAGACCGTGATCTTGGCATTTTTAATGTATTTTCTGTTATTGGATCAATGCTACCATGTTGTTGAGGTTGTAGATGCACTGAATCACCACTGCCATTCTACTTTGATAGTAGCAATATAACAAATAAAGCACCCTCCAATCAAATAGGGACATAAGTAAGATATTTAATGCATTATTACTTCATCATGATGATAAAATTTCATTGGCTCAAAGCATATAGAAATTTAAAATAGTAGGATATCTTAATCTTTATGAGCTCAAATTCAAAATAGTAAGTGCATTATTTTATTATTGATGTCCCTATTTGATCTAATAGCATCAATATAACAAATAGAGCACCAACCAATCAAATAGGGACATGAGGTACTCAAACAGTGAGCTCATAAAACAATATATTTATACTTAATAAAATATTATAAAACAACACATATTGTGTGAAGTGTTTGATCTCTCTTTATTTGTTTTTTTGTTGATATTCACTATGTGCTACTCCCCGTTTATGATCATTTCATGAGGAAATGTCTTGATGGCTTGTGGGCTACAAGCTAGGGCATCATGCATTATTTATGAGCTTGCTATTTGACCACAATTATATTATTAACATTCATATTGTGCTATTAAATCAACAAATTCCATCAAAATAAAATTGAGGTGCTCAAACAATGAGCTCATAAATAATGCCCTCTTCGGGCCATGCAAAAGTGTAGTGTCATCTTCACGGAAACTCTTCGAATGCCCCAAAATTACAAATGACACTTTCTTTTTCAAAATTACAAAAATTTCATTGGCTCAAAGCACATAGAAATTCAAAACAATAGGATATCTTAATCTTTATGAGCTCAAATTCAAAATGGTAAGTGTATTATTTTATTACTAATGTCCCTATTTGATCTAATAGCATAATTATAACAAATAGAGCACCGACCAATCAAATAGGGATGTGAGGTGCTCAAACAAAGAGCTCATAAAACAATATATTTAGTCTTAAGAAGAAGAGTGGCCTGGTAGAAATAGAGGAAGATGGACGTGATAAAGACACAGCAGATCTCAGTAAGGCCAATTGAGAAAGTGGTAGTGCATCCTCTAGTATTATTGAGCATCATGGATAATTACAATAGAGTGGTGAGGGACACTCGCAAAAGAGTTATTGATGTGCTTCTTGGAACAACATTCTGTGGAATAGTAGATGTCACCAACAGTTATACAGGTATTCAGTTCTATTCCATTGAATGTTTTATATTGCAATGCATGTAAATCTCACAAATTTTCATTACTGATTGTAACAGGTCATTTCCTACACTCTAGTAACATCAGCCTATCTATTTAGCACTACCCATTAGCCCAAACCTTCCCAACTTTTGTATTAACAATTTTAACTAGAAATCAATTCTAGGGTTTCGATAAAAGTTGTTCTAAGGCTTGATTAGAGAATTTTAAGGACCCTCTGGAGTTTCTAAACCATATGCCAGTTGATTGTTATGCTCAAATTTTGCATTGAACTTGTTCACGAGGTCAAAATAGAAATCTTGTGTATCAAATGTTAAATTATGTGATGATTATTCTTCTGAAGGAATCTAAAAATTTGACTCAAAACCACTTGGGTGAATCCGAAAAACCATCACATTTTGATCCATTCTATAAACATCACTTAAATGAGAAACTGTGATGTTGGAATGAGCAAAGGGGCAATGTGTTATCTTTCCTTCATTTTTTTACCTTTTTTGTGTGATTGGGTGCCTTTGAGACTTTCAAGTCTCTGTCTCAGCACATGTTATTTTATGCCTACTTGCCAGAGTAGACAAAGCCTTCCAAGTTTAATAATGGCATGCCTGAATCAATTTTTAGTTTTTAAAAAGATAAAAGGGTTGTATGATTCAATTTATGACTAAAGTATAAACAAAATTACTTGCAAATATTAGAGTAGTGTAGTCTACTTGCAAATATGATAGTAAATTAAATTACCTTAGACAAAGTAAATTACTTGCAAACTTTATGATTGGCCCAAGTTATTTGACTTTAGTGCTATCAGAGATCACCATTGAAATCCTATATAAAGTTAAAAGTAAACTTATCCAAATCATTATTAGATGGATAGCATGGTCAGATTGAATATTAAGCATCCAAATTTATTTTAATTTACTAGGCCATGCAGAATATCCCTTTGTCTGACATTTCTAATGTAGTGCTCACAATGATAAATAGAACTTTATATTTTCATTGTAGACATTTTTGTTGTCATAGCAATTTTGTCATATTATTTTTGATACTATAGATTTAAGAAAATCAAAGGCATGTGAATATTTACTCATTAATCTTGATAAGGTATTTTTTCTTTCTCTGGTAACCCCACTCAATGAAGTATTGTAACTTTTCCTGAAACAATCTTTCCCTCTTGAGAAGGGCACTTATGTAAACTAGGGCAGCATTAGGTAAACAAAACATAGGGAGTTCTAGAATCTTTTGCAACTCATCTTATTAATGGAGGGTGTTGGCTTTTAGTTTGATTGATTTTTTGGCTTGGGGATTCCTTGCAAATCTTATAAAAATTCTTTAATGCATTAGTCTCTTGATATTTTTTTCTTGTTCAAAAACAATAGTAATAGTATATGTAACAAATGGGAGACACATTTGAGAAGTTATTCTTTGAGTAGACTTGAGACCTAAAAAATTGTTTCTATGACACACTCTATGCGGTGTGCTTCTAATTGATTTTCTTGTAATGATGAATTGAGGAAGAAGGGCACTAACCCCTGGATGAATGAAATTATGCTTGGATAGTTGTCTTAGAAACATCGATAAAGTAGGTTTAAAATTGCAATCAAAAGTATGCTGAATAGAAGGGCACTAGCCCCTTGATGAATGAAACTATGTATGCTTGGGAAGTCATTTTAGAACACCAATAAAGTAGGTTTAGAAATATAACCAAAAGTATACTGAATCTAAATTGTGAAGAGCTCAACGTTTTGGTTGAGAATCTAACTGCAAAAACTAAATTCTTCAAGCATGTGAATGATTCCCTGGTCAAGTTTAATGTAGTCTGGTATTGATAAAGATGTTATTATAATGAAGTCCCACCTTTGAGAATGTGAAATTGCTCAAATTAATGGGTTGACATTACTTCCAATGACTTGGATATTTATAATTTTACTATTTTTTTTTTCACTTCTAAATGACTCGAATTATTTGTCAAGTGTATCTAGGAAAGAAAATTTCCTAAGAATAGTTGAAAAACTGAGACTTGACAATTGTTTAGCTTATTAAAAAAATTAAAAAACTTGGGACAAGGCAAAAAATTAATCAAATTTTCTAAACATTAAAAGTAAAAACACACATCTGTAAAGTGTGAACATATTCATCAAAAATGTGCTATTTTATAAATTTAGGGAACATATTATAGATAACCTTTATATATATATATATATATTCAAAATTAGAGCTCAATGCATTTCATAAACCAAAGAAGAAGCTCAAAATTATCTCTACCTCTATTATTACTATTTAACTTGAGCCCATAAAATTTGAAGGTTCGAGAGAAAATAGGAATATAAAATTTAAATCTACTTTAAATGTTAATGTAAATGCAAATAGATTATAATTTTATTAAAATGGTTTTGGAAAAGTAGTATAGAGAACACATAGAAATGAAATATTATAATGATATTAAAATTATTTTAATCTATTTTATTATGTAATAATCCTGTCACATGATGTCCTTCAATGCTAGTATTAAACAGTGAGCTCATGAACAATGTATGATGCCCTAGCTTGCAGCTCGTGAGCCATAAAGACATTTCATCATGAAATGATCATAAAAAGGGAGTACCCAATAGTGAATATCAATAGAAAAAAAAATAAAGAGAGATCAAACACTTCACACAATGCCTTGAAGGTAATAGAAACGATGTCCTAGCTCTCAAAGCTTGCATGTCATCAAGCATTCCAAATGAAAAGATGTAAACAATGCCAGTATTAAACAATGAGCTTATGAACAATGTGTGATTCCCTAGCTTGCAACCCATGAGCCATCAAGATATTTCCTCATGAAATGATCATAAACAGGAAGTACCACATAGTGAATATCAATAGAAAAACAAATAAAGAGAGATCAAACACATCACACAATTCCCTGAAGGTAATAGCAATGATGCCCTAGCTCTCAAACCTTGTGGGTCATCAAGAATTCCAAATGAAAAGATGTAAACAATGCCATTATTCAATAGTGAGCTCATAAACAATGTATGATGCCCTAGCTTGCAACCCGCGAGCCATCAAGACATTTCCTCATGAAATGAACATAAACAAGGAGTACCACATAGTGAATATCAATAGCAAAACAAATAAAGAGAGATCAAACACTTCACACAATGCCTTTAAGGTAATAGCAATGATGCCCTATCTCTCAAAGCTCGTGGGTCATCGAGCATTCCAAATGCTAAGATGTAAACAATGCAACTATTAACATTCATATTGTGCCATTAAATCAACAAATGCCATCAAAATGAAATTGAGTTAATGAGAAGACAAAGCTCAAATACCTACGTCAAGTTCCAGTGCACTCTTCCCACACAGTGCTAGCCTCTTCACACATGCCAAACTCAAATGCCCTCTTCATGCCACACAAAAGTGCAATACAGTCTTCGCGGTAGCTCTTCAAATTCCCAAATTACAAATGAAACATTTTTTTTTTTTGGTTTATAGCCAAAGGGTGTCACAATTACAACGTCATCATCGCTATTACAACACTGTCGGGGGCACTTGCAAAAAAAACACAAAAAACAAACACAAATTGTAGTGGCATTGCAAATTGGCATCAAAATTTGACCCCAAATGTTGTAGTGAGTTTCCCAATAAATACCTTGTTCATAACTTGCTCGTACATCTCATCTTCATGCTAATATGTTTGTTCCTTCATCAACATCACCTCCTTCAATGTTTACAACTATCATGATAAGTATAGTTAAAGCTAGTTGACATCAATGACAGTATAACAATTAATCTAATGTCTCACAAATACCTTAGTAGCTCAGTGATCATCTTCTCATTCTCCCATTTTATTCTCCAAGTAGTCTATCATTTGTAGTTCCAACATTTCCCTTTAAAGTAGGTCCTAAATGTAATATGCACAAAATTTAGCACCCATAATTGGAGGCTCTAGGACCTATTTGACCTCACTTTAGTGATTTCTACATCATAATATCCTTTATGTTTGATTCTTGCTTCGTTTATTTTTCTCCACCACAATTATCATACTTCCCTAGACTTGGGCTAGCTTCAAATCACTTCCTAGAAAAGGATTCCATTTGTTCCCTTGTCCTAAACAAGGCTTAAATTTTTGGACTTTTCCTAGAACTTTGTGCCTTGGTGAGCTACATGCCCAATGCAAGAGTATTTCTTCTAGATCTTTCTTTTTGTTCAGCTCAACAATATTGAGTCCTGAAATGAGTATAAAAGGACATCAAGGCCTCTTATTTTGACATTGATTATTAAGACCCATTAACATCCATGATTCTCTAATCTTTTTACAAGCTATCTATATGAAATAAAATAATCTTTCAAGTGATAGAAAGGTTTCAAGTTATGCAATTTAAGTGGTGGATTCAAGATTTGAATTTTATGTAACTTTCTCTCCCATGATTGCCAAGTAGAGGAATTCTCAAGCTAGCAAGGAGATCCACACATACAAGTTACCAAGCATATCATACATTCAAGATCTAGGATTGGAAAGTGTACATCCATTAAATTTGTGAATACATCCTTAATTATACATCTCAAGCATACATACAAGCATCTTTATAGGTTTAATGAATCCTAACATCTATCCATGAGGGTTTCTCTTGCAAGGTGAATACTTACATTTATCTTGTTTATAGTACTTTCCTTATGAAATTTCAATTATCTTTTAAGATTAATTCCTACATAAGGGATTGACCCAGGTAATCCCCTTTCCACAACATTTTCCCCCTTTTCTCTATGTGTAGGAATAGGTTGTAGAGTTTCAGATCCAAATTCAGAAATATTAGAGCTAGTTATAGGTCCTCTCCAAATTTCATCAGATTTGGATTTAAAAGGAAAATGCCACCATTTACAGCCTTGTGATTTGGGTTTGATATTTTCATAGTCGGCAACTACAGGTGTCAGAGAACTAGATTTGTAGTCATACCTAATTTTGACATCTCTATGATAATCAAAAACATATCTGAAGGTCTATTTTAGTTCCTTTTTTCTTCAAGGTAAGTTCCCTCTTTCTATTTTCTCCTTGTAATTGATTTTACACATCAAATTTGATATCATATCTTTTTGGTTGTCATTTCCTTTATCATAGAATCAAGGGAAAGTGAACCCTAATTCTCCACTCTCACTTAAGTTAGTACCCCTTCATCCTTTTTAGTTTGTGTTAATCTGATTTGTTTGATGGTGAGCCTTTGGGAGAGAATTTCCCTAATGTACAAACCATAATTTGGTGAGTGATCTACATTCCTAGCATAGGTTTCTCACCATTTTCTATTGTACAGTACTAAAAAAAAATGTTCCAAGTAAACTAGTTGAGGATATCTTGATAATAAAAATATCTCAATCACTAATGTCATTCCTCTAATGTTATTACAAGAGCACAAGTGGTCACTTGAAAAGAGGAAGAGAAATTGTCAAAGGTAAGACAAGGAATCACAGTCCAACAAAATACAAAGGTGTTTCATGTTTTTGGATTATGGAGGAGAGAGAGAGAAAGGAAACCATGAATTCCATGGGCTAGAAAGTTGTGTTATTATAGGTGATATATCAAAAAAGCATAAGTAACACTAGAAAAAAAAGATTCTTTATGTTGTCTAATCCATGGGACAAAAGAAATAAAAGATTCAAAAATACTCTAGCAAGTTGTGTATGTTATTTCCACTCATCTCAAGAGAGTTTTATGCAAGGAGAGAGTTGGCATTCTATCAAGTTGTGCTATGTTTCTCAAACAATCTCAAGGATAACCAAATAAAATATTGTATGCAAGGAATTTATTTATAAAATAGTTAAAAATATAACCAAGCAAAGGATTGTATGGAAGAAAAACTATTTAAAATGGTGCATCGAATAAAAAATAAAAGCATTATATTTAAGAAATTCTGCTAAAAATGGAGCAAATGATAAGCAAGGAAAGCATTGTATGTAAGGGAATTTGCTAAAAATGGTGTAAAGGATAACCAAACAAGAATTGAATGCAAGGTAATATGGAAAAAATGGTGCAAAGGATAACTAAGAAAAGCATTTTAAGAAAGAAAAACTACTAAAAATGGTGCAAAGGATAACAAAGAAAAGTGTAACACCCCGCCAAGGAACCCAAAAGAGATTAACCTAAAACATGATACTAAGTTTGGTGAACAATTTTATTTTTTCTAAAGTTTACATAATAAGATAAACATTCATGTGGAAGCAATAACCATTTACTCACATTAGCACAACAAGCAACATAGATAACAAAACTCATGGGTCCCATGACATATAATTACTTAAGAATAAAACTCATCTAAATAACATAAACAAAAGATTCCATAATAATAAATTAAACAATTACATCATAATAATTACAATCCTCATGGTCATCCATGAAACCTAAATAAACTCGCATCCACTGCACATGTCGCAGGGTATGTAGTAATCACTCTAACAATAATAGTACAATATCTAGATTAGGTATCACATGCGATACTCTAATACAAGATTACAATAATAGAAGATAAGAATAAAACCACCAATGAAGATACATAAGAGCTCCAATTGCAGAAGAACCATCAAGAACTGGTACCATGACATCAAATCTCAAATGGTAAAGAATCACTATCACCCGTCCATGTAGATCCACAAAGGTCTACCCCACCGTGCTGAGGAGATAACAATAGACCCCACTCAAATAACTAATACCAAAGCAAGATCATACCACTAAGAAAGGGAATCTTGAAAGCTCTCTAACTCATGGTAACCAAAATATAGTGATAGGTAAGACTCATTAATCCAGAGGCAACCGACACTTGTAGAATAACTAGACTATGTATAGAAAGGTGTCATCATGTACGTCTAACCCTTGAGTCTCATCTTGGTAATCACTCTGGATCCTGACACTCAAGTGACCATATACGGTATCAATGACCTCTCATACAGACAAAGCCATTAACCATTCTAGACACACACCTCTCAAGGTGGAAAGCATCATCTCATCATCCATCTTAGTCTGTACTAGCACTCAAGCATGGGTGAGGTAACATATCTTATTCCATTCATTTTAATATCTCTCAATGTTATATTAAGTTATCACTTGATTACAAATACTTACAATAAGTGATCTTGGCATCCACTTGTGGGCCCCGACACTTATTACAAGCCACCCCCTACTACATATCTAGGTAAACTACCCTAGGCTCATAGATCTCTCCTAGATCTAACGCATATAGAAAAATCAGGTAGTCCCACATCCAGAAACATACACAAGAATCAAGAGTGACAACAGATGCATGTTTACAAAATTTGGAATAACTTGAGCCTATATGGTCAAATAGGGTAACAAATCACATCACACTCACGCCATAACATAAGCAGTACACATGCCCATAAAAATCAAAACCCCAGCCTATGTACTTTCCCTAGGTTGTCTAATGCCCACAAAGTAGAACACAACACCCAGGAAAATGGAAAAACATTTACATTTAATAAATAGCCAATTACAATGTGAATGTGCACATCTAATTATAAAATAAATCATGCATTTAAATAATTTGAAAATAATCAAATATATGCATTATAAGAAGGCACATCTAAAATAGAATAGAGTTTAAATTTCTTTATACAATTTAATCTAGATTAAATTAAATAATTAATTCTAAATTAATTAAATAATCTAATTCCAAATTAAGTTAAAAATTTCATTCTAAAATAAATTAAATAATTTAAATCTAATTTAAATTAAATAATTAACTCTAAAATAAATTAATTAAATTAAACCTATGTTCAATTTTAAACATAAGATAACTTCTATAAAAATAAATAACAATTAATAATTTTAATAAAACTTAATTTATTTCATTTACACAAAAATTAAATTTATTAAAAACTTTTAATAAACAAAAGTTTTTTTAAAACAAATTCAAAATTAATATAAAACAAAAATTAAGCACAAGTGGGGAGGGGCTGGGTCCGCTCCCCACTGTCGCGCTGCAGCTGAGGACTGCAGCATGGCCCACTAGGCACCATGCATAGTCCACGAACTAGCATGGGTACCCAAGGTACCGTGTTGCAGTGCTCGACTGCAGCACGGTTTTGTGCCTGCGTGACTATGAGTGGGGAATTGGTGGCCCCGCCCACGTCACCACTTATGTATTTTTTTTTAATATTTTTTTAATATTATTTTTTTTGTAAACAATGCAAATTTGTTTTTTTTAAAAGTAACAAAGCATTTTTTTAAAAAAATTAAATTTTCATAAATGGAAATTAGAAACAAATATTTTTTTGTTATGCATATTTGACTTTTTCTTTCTTTTGGCCTCTCTGACTTCCTTTTTTGTCTTTATTGGTTTTTTTTACTGTGTTTATTTTCCAGAGAGCAATTTTTTTTTCCAAAATGGATTATTTTCTACCCAAATTGATTTTTTTCTCACAACTACATTTATTTTTCCATGGCTCAATAGTTGAACTATAGCCTACATTGATATTTCATTTTCTAAGAGTTTTAGAGAGAATTATTTCATGAAAATTTGGTAGCATAACCCTACTGTGCCAAGTCTGAATAAAATCTAAGGGTTTTCTAATACCCAAAATCACAGACATAGAAAAACATATCTACTAAGCCAAATGAAATTAACCAGACATAATAAATCATTGAAAATTACACAGATAGAAATTACAAAGAGGATTCTCCAATCCTACCTCAGATCCAATGCAAGTACTGAAATAGAAGCCTTTGAGAAGAAGAAAAGTCCAGATCCTTCCAAGTATGAAACCAATCCCGCAAATCTAAATCCACGAAGAATGCAAAACCAAGATCTAGATGCACAACAAGCTTTCACAATTTTCCAACAATTTTAAATCACCCAAGAATCTCAAGATGCCAAAATCCAAGCTCTCTCTACAAATTCTCCAAAACCCATCTAATCTCTAAAAATGAATGCAATTCTCCTAATAGGGATTCAATTCCCCCTTTCACACAAACCCTAGAGATGACTCAACAGTAAACTCCTAATACAACTCAAATCAGAAATTGAAAGAAAATCTCAATAAAATAAAATAAAATAGCCTTTATTTGCACAACTCAACTTAGACTCCTAAAGACAAGTTGTTACATTTTGAAATAAAATTTACTTTTCAACATAACCAAAGCACATGTAAATAGTAAAAATTTACATTAAATAAATTAAATACTTAAGGCTCGATTTAATCATGCAATTAAATATTTAATTATTTAATGAAGCATAATTAATTATGATTTCAATAAATTAATTAATGAAATCCAAATATTTAAATATTAGATTTTTAATTAATTTTCTCACCTAAACATAGGAATACAATGAATATTATATTTCAACTATAATCATTAAATTCCACAGCTATAGAAAATCACACATTCAAGGAAACAATCAACTGAGAACAACAAATAAACCATACATACTCAAGGAAGGGATCCATGAATCCATGTCATCTAGACAAATTTGGGTAAGGTAGTCATCAGTTACTTATCCAATCTTAGGACAAATAGGCTTAGGTTAGGGTTTTGGGTCTAACTGTTACCTCCCCTCTTTACCATTTAGATGAATATTTATGGGCACGCTCACTCCTACCAATTTAGGGGATGCCCTGTACCTGCAAACTTGTCATCACAAGAAGAAGCATGTACATCCAAAATATAGTAGGCAATGATAGGGTATGGTCGGACATGTGGATCTTGACATGGCAAGTAACTACGCCTTCGTCCTCTACCAAACAAACATGCCAAGCAAGTACATACACATGATAACCATATACATGCAAGTATGGGGTAAGTAACATCATAAACCATATAAAGCATAAAACATCACATCATAATAATATCATCATCTAATTATGAAATCACATGGCAACATAGAATAATCATAATCCAAATCATCATCATCCAATGAAATAATATCTTCTCACATGAAATGTGGCCTAAAATAATTCGGCCAATCAATTGAAATAATAACCTAAAAGAGAATAGCACTGAAAAGTGAAAGAAAACTATGGGTGGGTACTACATCCACCCCCCTAGGATTAGGCTTACTCTTGGAAGCCTATAAACAAATAGGGATATGACTCCTAGAATCTTGATGTGTCCACCCAAGTCACTGTTGACTCATCATTTGGGTCCCATTGGACCCTTACCCGGCCAATGGTTCAACCCCTGAGGATCAAATCCCACCATTGTAGTATACGAATGGGCTCCAAAGCCAGCTACTCGTCCTCCACCTATAAAGCATTCCAATCAAGAACATGCACAATATCTACAATATAGCATCTAAGTACAGAAACATGGAAAACATCATGAATGTGAGATAGGTTAGGAAGCAAAGTAAGAGGGTAAGCAACTGGTCCTATCCTCTCTAGGATCTCAAACAGTCAAACAAAATGAGGTGCCAACTTTGAACCCTTTCCATAATGGATCAGACTCTTCTGTAGGTGCACTCTCAAGAACAATATATCCCCAACTGCAAACTGCCTATCCACCCTATGAGAATTTTCATACTTCTTATGTCTATCCTATGCAGTGACCAAATGCTCACAAATATGCACTATCAGTTCCTCCATGTCTCAAAGCATCTCTAGACCAATAAGAATATGATCCTCCAATTAGTCCCAACTCAAAGGTGTACGAAAAGGACAACCATACAAAGCATGGAAAGGTGACATGCCAATGGAGCTATGATATCCATTATTATATGCAAACTCAACTAAGTAAAAATAGTCCTCCCAGTGAGTCTGTTTATCCATGACATACATCCTCAACATATCCTCTAGCACCTGATAAACCCGTTATGTATGTCCATCAGTCTCAGAATGGTATGCCGATAAAAATTCAGCTGAGCACCAAGGTCATGCTATAGTGAAGTCCAAAATGCAAAAGTAAATACAGGATCTCCATCTGAGATAATCTTGTGTGGAATACCATGAAGTCTCACAATATCCTGCATAAAGACTCTACCTCCAAAGGCTTCTATATAGGATGATCTCATAGGGGATAAATGTGCTACCTTAGTCAACTGGTCAACAATCACCATGATAGCATCATGTCTATGAGGATTCAAAGGCAAACCAAGAATGAAATCCATCGAAATGATATCCCACTTCCAAGATGGAATGAGATTCAGTTGTAAAATTCCTGCTGGATGCTGGTGTTCTACCTTAACTCTCTAACATTCTAAGCATCTAGCCACATAATCTACAATGTCACACTTCATACCAAACCAATGATAGAGTTTTCAAAGGTTTGCATGCATCTTCTTGACACCTAGATGTGTCGAATAGGGTGCATGATGAGCCTCTGATAGGACTAATGTATTCAAATCATCTAATGGTGGTATATAGATCCAACTCATGTGTTGCATAAGACCATCCAAATCCAAAATAAATCTTGAGAATCTGCCCTCCAAAGGTCTTGCTAACTCAATCTCTTATTTTACCTCCTGATACAAAGTATCTCTAGGAAGTGCCTGGAGAATCTTACTCCATAAGTTCACACTGAGAGTCAATGCTAAAACAACCTTCCTCTTATGACTCAAAGCATCAGCTACTACATTCTCCTTTCCTTGAATATACTTGATCTCAAAGTCATACTCACAAAGGAACTCCATCCACCTTCTCTATCTAGCATTTAGATTAGGCTGAGTAAATATATATTGAAGACTGCAATGATCACTGTGTAGCTCAAAATGATGCCCTAACAAGAAATGCCTCCATCGAACTAAAGCATGAACCATAGCTACCAACTCAAGATCATGCGTAGGATAATTTAGCTCATGATCCTTGAGTTTGCAAGACTCATACACAATCACACGTCCCTCCTACATAAGAACTGCTCCAATTCCCTCCAATGAAGCATCAATGCAAACAACAAAATCTCCAACTAGATCAGGCACTACTAAGATAGGTGCACTAGTCAAACACCCCTTAAGTTTCTAGAAAGCCTCCTCACACTTCTCTATCCAAATAAACTTCTTCCCTTTCCTCTCCAATGAGGTGATAGGATGAGAAACTCTAGAGAAGTCCTTAACAAACCTACAGTAATATCTAGGTAACCCCATAAAACTATGAACCTCAAACACATTAGTGGGTGTTGGACACTCCACAATAGCCTAAATCTTAGAAGGATCTATCGAGATACCTTCACCTAAGATCACATGTCCTAGATACTGAACCTCTATCTAGAAGAAATTACACTTCATCGAATTGCCATAAAGTTTATTTTCCCTCAAACATTGCAGTACCTGTTTAAGATTTTCCTCATGCTCTTCTATGGATCTAGAATATATCAATATGTAATCCAAGAAGACCAAGACAAAATGATCTAGATATCTACAAAAAACCCCATTCATTAAGCACATGAAAACTGATGGAGCATTCATCAAGCCAAATGGTACCATTGTAAACTCATAGTGTCCATATTATGTACAGAAAGCAGTCTTATGGATATATGCATCATGAATCCATAATTGGTGATACCCTAACTTTAGACCAATCTTAGAGAAAACCTTGGATCCCTTGATCTGATCAAAAAGATCATCAATTTGTGGCAAAGGATACCTATTCTTGATATTTACCTTGTTCAATTGTCTATAGTCAATGCACAAGTGTAATGATCCATCCTTCTTAAAAAAGAGGACTGGTGCTCCCCAAGGAGACACACTACATCTAATACTTCCCTTTTCTAGCAACTCCTCTAGCTAAAGCTTCAACTTACTCAATTCATCAGTAGTCATCTAGTATGGAGCTCTAGAAATAGGCTCAACTCTTGGAACAAGCTCAATCCGAAAATCTATTTCACACTTCGATGGCATACCTAGGATTTTCTTTGGAAAGACATCAAGAAACTCCTACAAAATGGGATGATCTAGGGTCTTATCTTCACTCTCCACTTCATCTATCTCATTCATAGTCACCAAAAACATTTGGCAACCCTTATGCATACAATGCTTAATTTGCATGGTGGATATCATCTAAAGAGAAATAGAATGTGGAATACCCACAATCTGACAATCCTTGCCCTCATCATCCTTGCAATTGATAGTCTTTTGTCTATAATTGATATTAGCCCCATGAGCTCCCAACCAATCCATTCCTAATACAACCCCATATGATCCCAACAGAATCACACAAAGATCAACTAAGGTAGTGAATCTACCTAAATTCAGCTCATACTTATGGACCAAAGATCCTGCAACAACCTTAGCCCTAGAAGCTAACTCCACTTGCCAACACATATTTCTTCGTAGCAACTAGCCCACATCACTCTACTAGATAAGGAGATATAAATGAATCTGTAGCACCGGAATCATATAAGACAGACATACATATACCTCAAATAGTACCTATAGTCTCTACCATTTTCCCCTGGTGATCTATCAGATGATGATCCAAGGCTGCAAACACTCTATGAGCTCATCCAACATCTCCCACTATGGGCTCTAAAGTTTCTAGTCTCTGTGCTAAATACTGAGGGGGATGTTGAGGATAATTCACTACAATGTACCCAAACTATCCACAAGTGAAACACCCCATACCCCTAAAATTTCCTCTCCCACTGGAAGGCGCACTCAACTACTGGGAACTACCCTTACTAACACTCTAATGAGCACTTTGATCTGGCTGACAAGACTGATTACACTTGAAGTGTTGGCCATTATGGAAGTTCTTGGAATGAGAACCACCACTCTAAGTAGGAGGGGGAGATGAATTTTTCTATTACTGGTTCTAGTTACCTCTATAGAAGTTTGATGGCTTCTTGAAGTTCCCATTACCCTATGACTGATTATGGCCTTTATATCCTGAACCCTATGATCCACCTGCTAGAGCATCTATATGTCAACTGTGGCCCAAGGCCAAGTTTTCCTCTATGAGAGTAGCTTTAATGACTTCTTCCCTGAGGGTCTTAGGCTCAAAGAGTTTAACATCCCCAACTATGTGAGCATTCAACCCCCTAACAAAGTGTTGTACTAGAAGAGTTGTATCCTATTTGAAGCTAGCATACTACTTAAGATCAAAAAATTTACACTCATACTCACCCATTGTCAGGGTCGACTATCTCAAGTTGTGGAACTCATCCGCTCTCTGTTGCTTCCACTTATCAGAAAGGAAGTGCTCTCAGAAATGCTCAAAGAACAACTCCCATGTCATAGTATCCATCTGAAGTCCCAACTTCTCTTCTATTTTCCACCAAACAGCTGCAAAATCATTAATTTGTGTCACTATATATCTGGCTTTAGTATTACTACTAAAGGGATGTATAGAAAATCTCTGCTCCAAAGCTATCATCCAAGTCTCTGCATCTAATCCAGTACCTTTCCTATCAAAGGGAATGGGTCATCCCCTTATGAGGTCCCTCATGTGATTCATTGCCACAATTGTAGGGTCCACTGTGAAGTTCCTCCTTGGAGGACTCCTAGATCTTTCCCTTTCCCTCTCATCCCTCTGAGAGTGCTGGGAAATATCATGCTCAACTCTATTTTGTACAGGACCAAGATGATCAAGAATCACCTGTAGAAGCTAACTAGTGTCTAGTCCATCAAACTTACCCTAACGATCATCCTGCTGATCATCTCTAGACTGTTGAAGGTGACTAATGTGTGTGTGAATTTTGTACCTGATCTATAGACACAACACTTTAGTAAAACATTAGAGGTTAGCTGAAATCGAAATCGTGCAATAATTGAAACTAAACTAACCAGGCAATTTACTACCTTCTAGTAGATGCAAGTATGTATTCTCAGATTATACCGAGATCAGTGACCTTGATGACACCTAAACGAAGGATTTGCATGCAAAATCTAGATATGGAATGATGTAATTAATCTTTTTTTTTTAAGATTTTAGATGCAATAAGATGAAAAATGATATTAAATCTATGATATGTAAAAATTGATATGATATGTTAATCTAGAAATGAAATTCTAATATGATATGCTAAAATATGAATGATCTCACAAAGTTGTTTGATTTGCCAAAGAAGCTCCAATTCTTCAGACACCAATTCGCCAGCATAAGTTTGCACAATTATGAGATGATTTGAGATGAGTTGAAGCCTTAATTTATAGAAATATAAGGCTTTGAGGATGCATGGAAGAAAGCCATAAATCACTCAAATAACTCAAGTTGATTTTTGAGTTATTTTTAAATAAAGGATATTTAACTCACAAAAACATGCAAAAGCAGAGATCAACTCAAAATATAGTTTAGCTTTAATTGATAATTGATAGTTGTCTACTTTTATGATTCTGCTTGTTTTATTTATAAAATAATTTAATAATAAAGTGATTTATTTCCAACTTAACTGATTTTGAAAAATAAAACAATTAATTTATGGGTTAATCAATTATTTAATCAAACTTTTATTCAAAAACAATATCATCAAAAATTGAGAACTTGCTTTAATTAATTAAATAAGAATTTAATCAATTATTCATAGGATTTTGGATTTATTGTCAAAATTAAATAATACAATTTAGGAATAAATAGAATTAACTTCAATTAAACAATTAAGTGGAAGAATTAAATCTAATTAATTAAATATTGAGAATATTCAACTAATCAAACTTTAGGATAAATTGGATTTATCACCAAATAATCATTAAATTAAAGATAATTAAGATGATTAGGAATATTACTAAGAATATTCCCTGATGCATAATTTATGATAATCAATTAGGATTCCATGATGTTTAGATGTGCCTTTGGTTAGGACTTTGATGTCGATTTCATTCGATTTGATGATGTAGGAGGTTAATGAACCTATAGCCCATTTTTGGGGTATTACATTTTGCCCCTCTTTGAATTGTTGTGCGAAGTGCAGTGGTTCAAAGATAGTCTATGTATGATGTTGAAACTGATATTTGAAATTGATATTGATATGAAGCAGAAATTGATTTGAAAGATTTGATATGAAGATAATAGGTCCTGAATGACCAAAGATAATGTTAACTATAACAGCCATGAATCGATGATTAAGAAGTATCAAAATGCCTTATTCTAAACCTTATGATTACGAAGAAGTGACCGATTCTAGACCCGATTGTCGATAAGAATCACATTGGTATCACATCTGAACCCTTCAGTTTCTGAAGAACCAAAGAAATAACATAATTGAACCGATAGTTGCAAAAACTAATACAATTTACAAGATTAAGAGAATACTAGATTGATATGGATCTCTATGAATCTGATATGTCCCGAGCGATGATTGATTTGCCCGAAGCGATGAGATCTTTTTGATGAATTAGCAACTAGACGTGGTTGTTCTCTTGATTACTAAGGAAAGATATGATTCAAGTTTAGATTACAAACTTTGAATGATGTGCAATACCATGCCCCCTTCGGGATTAAAATTGAAATCTGACAAGAAAAGTCAGTGTTATAGGGTTCAGAAGCATGTTAATTGATTTGAAAAGTGATTGTACATGTTCAAGAATGCGTTTTGCATCATTTGGAGGTTTTGGAGACCAAGTTTGACTAGGTTTGACCATGAGTTGACCATAGTTGACCAAGTTGAAATTTTGATAGTTTGATGTAAGATAATCAGTTAAGTTGAATTCTAGATTTCTATGATGATAGAAGGTCAATTATGCAAGTAGTTAACCATCCTAGGTCCAAAAATTTTTAATCACAATTTCAACATACAAAAATGATCTCAGATTTTGATTTTGATCCTGAAAATTGATTCAAAATGTTGAAATTAGCCAAGGGTGCAATTTTCATGAAAAATGGAGCACTTTTGAAAATTAGGTCAAAAAGCTATATAAAGGCCCGAATGGTCATTTTCAATTCATTTCAACCTTTTGACTTTGGAGATTCTGTGGAGCCCTTTATGTGTGTGAAAATTGTACCTGATCTGTAGACACAACACTTCAGTAAAACATTAGAGGTTAGCAAAAATCAAAATCATGCAAAATTGAAATCTAATTTAACCAAGTGATTTACTACCTTCTAGTAGGTGCGAGATCAATGTTCTCAGATTGTTATCGAGATCAATGACCTAGACAGCACCTAAATGAAGGATTTGAATGCCAAACTGATATGAAATATGAATGCAATTAATCTATTTTTTTTTTGGTATTTTCTATGCAATAATATGATGAAAATTGATATGAATCTATGCTAATATGGAAATTGATCTAACAATGATATGAATCTATGCTAATATGTAAATTGATATGAATCTATGCTAATATGGAAATTGATCTAACAATGATATGAATCTATGCTAATATGTAAATTGATATGCAATGCTAATCTAGAAATGATATGATATGAGAATGAAAATTCTAACAATAATATGAAAGCTATGAATTTGAAATTGATCTCACAAAGCTTCGAATCCTCAAATTTATCTTTCAAGCTCTAATTGTGCAAATTCTCCAAATTTGATATGCTATGATTCCTATAGACTAAGTTTGCAATTTGCGAGATATGAGTTATGAAGAGCTGAGCCTTGGTTTTATAGAAATCCAGGGCTTTGGAGGTGCATGAGAAAAAGCCATAAATCACTCAAATAACTCAGGTTGATTTTTGAGTTATTTTTAAATAAAGATAATTAAGTCACGAAAATCATGCAAAAGCATAGTTCAACTCGAATTAGAAGTTTAGATCAACTTTAAAACTCCAAAAGATGTTGAGTTTCAAAAAGCTAACAACTTGCATTGATTTTCCAATTTGAGTTTAACTGGTCCTTGAATGTGCACATGGATAATTATGATTTAATAAATAAATAAAGTGATTTATGCTCAACTTAACTGATTTTTGAAATAAAATAATTAATTTATGGGTTAATTAACTATTTTATCAAACTTTTATTAAAAACTATATTATTAAATAATGACAACTTGCTTTAATTAATTAAATAAGAATTTAATCAATTATTCATAGGATATTGGATTTATTGTCAAAATTAAATAATACAATTAATAATAGATAGAATTAAATTTAATTAAATAATTAAGTGGCATGATATTAAATCTAATTAATTAAATATGAAAATATTCAATTAATCAAACTTAGGATAAATGTGATTTTTCACCAAATAATCATTAAATTAAAGATAATTACGATGATTAAGAATATTGCTAGGAATATTCCTCGATGCAGAATTTAAGATAATCAATTAGGATTCGATGATGTTTAGATGTGCCTTAGGTTAGGACTTCGATGTTGATTTCATTCAAATTGTAGATGTAGGAGGTTAATGAACTTATAGCCTATTTTTGGGTTATTACAGTTTGCCCCTCTTTGAATTACTGTGCGAAGCGCAGTGGTTCAAAGATAGTCTGTGTTTGATAGAGATATGAAACTGATTTGAAATTGATAATTGATATGAGACAAAAGCTGATTGATATTGATTTGATATGGAGATAATAGGTCCTGAATGACCAAAGATAACATTCACTACAGCAGCGATGAACCGATGATTGTGAAAAAGTGTCAAAATGCCTGATTCCAAACCTTAGGATTGCAAAGAAGTGAGTGACTAGTTCTAGACTTGACTGTCTTAGCAGAACTAGCAGGTATCACATCTGAATCCTTCAGTTGCTGAAGAACCAAGGAAAGAACACTATGATTTGATGGTTGTAAAAACTAATACAGTTTACAAGATTAGGAGGATACCAGATTGATATAGATCTTGATGAATCTAATATGCCCCAAGTGATGATAGATTTGCCCCTAGCGATGAGGTCTTTTTTGATGAATCAATAACTAGACATGGTTGTTGTCTTGATTACTGAGAAAGATATTGATTTCCATAAAGATATGATTTCAAATTTGATTACAGAATTTGAATGATATGCAATACCATGCCCCCTTCGGGATTAAAATTGAAATCTGACAAGAAAAGTCAGTGTTGAGAGTTTAGAAGCATGTTAATTGATTGAAAAAGTGGTTATAAATGTTCAAGAATGCATTCTACATCATTTGGAGGTCCAAAAGACCAAGTTTGACTAGGTTAAACCATTAGTTGACCATAGTTGACCAAGTTGAAATTTTGATAGTTTGATGTAAGATAATCAGTTAAGTTGAATTATGTATTTTTGTGATGATCGAAGGTCGAATATGCAAGTAGTTAATAATATGAATGATCTCAGATTTGAATTTTGATCCCGAAAAAGGATTCTACTTCCTATTTCATTGGAGGAACCTTCATGTGGGATTCAACTCTTGTTAGATTGGAAGAGGTGATTGAAGAATTGTTTAAGCATTGAAGTTCATTTAGCCATTGTGAGATCATGCAAACATGCAAAAATGCAAAGAGACATGCAAAATGAAATGCAACCTAAGACCTAGGACCTAGTCACTGATCATGTGTCGATTTGTTATCATCATTGAACTTTTAGGTAATTAGATGAATCAATACAATGCCCACTAGCTATGAAACCATAGACATATGAATATCGATTTGTATGCGCAAGAATCAATACAACACCCACTGGTCAACAACCATGGATATATGAATATTGATTTTATTTTCAGAATGTCAGATTAGATATAAGCACCAAGGCATAAACACTAGGATGACCTAAATATCATGTCCATTTTGATATAGCAATTTGTATAAGCATAAAACATGAACGTCATGATGACCTGAATAAGCCTTGCATTAAAAAACACATCAAACAGCCAAGAGATCATTCTAAATCTAATGTGAATTACCCGTAGTTACCCTTTATCATTCACATCCTTAGGTAAGATCATGTTTCACAGTAGGAGAAAGAACTCACTCAAAAAGACAATAGTGAGATCAAACTTCCTTGAATTTTCTAGGTATCAATGGTCGAGGTACGCATGGCCATCCAATTCGAGATAGAGGCTCTTACAGTCGGACACCATTTCAATCTAAAATTTCCAAAGTTGTTAGATTTTCAAATACAAGCAGAAGACAAAGAAAAGATTATGCCCCCAGTCATCACTCTCTAAATCTTATAAAGGACATCATCAAAGAGCTCGAAGGGACACAATATGCAAAAATCTCAATGCGAATCAGTAAGCATAGATTTTTTTCAGTTTGATGTTTGATGTTTGATTGCGTTGTTGTAGATGCAAAATCCTTTCTAGAGAGGAGACTGACTGACTGACTCAGATATAGCTTCAAAGGACTCTGACTAGATATGACACGTCTAAAGTATACTGGAGACCATAAGATATAACATTGATTTTCCCCAAGTTTGAACATTGATAGGATACAGACACTTGAGCTGATTGGTGTACAAACCAACTTATTGAAAACTGGAAATGCAGAAACAAACCAAGAGATATGTACAAACTAAAGCAAACCTGAAAGCTAGGAAAGACCAAGATTGCACTGATAGATGGAGCATTATGAAATAAGTGGTGCCCATTTGCCGAGTTTTCACCATCTTGGTAGAGATTCTATTTTTGCTACCAAGGTGCCTATTTCCAGGTTTTCACCAAGGCACTTTTTTTTTTCTTTTTCAATTTTTTGTATTTTTTTATTTTTGCAATTTTTTTGTACTTTTAATATTTTTTTGATTTTTTTGTGAATCATCAAGGCACCTATTGCGAGGTTTTCACCAAGATGTTCATTTTTTCAGGACTTTTTTTTATTTTTATAATTTTTTTAAGGACATTTTACCATAGACTGAATGCCTTAGGCGTAGAATTTCTTCAGATGGAGAACGTTGATTGGTTCTCAAAGCTATTCTCCTTCAGTCATTGAGAGTTGATAGGCACCAGAGCCAAAAGTAGTAGTGATTACAAAGGGACCCAGCCAATTGGGTTCAAACTTCCCTTTGCGTTCTCGGTGTGATTGATTTTTAGGATTTTCTCTCAAGAATAGATCACCAACCTAAAATTCTCTGTGTCTGACTTTCTTGTTGTAGCCTCTAGACATTCTCTTCTAATATACTCTAAGATGATCATACACTGCTTGTCTGCGCTCATCTAGTAGTTCAAGTTCTTGCAACCTAGACACTCTGTAGTCATCATCAGTGACAAGTCCATGCATTCTGATTCTGAGTGATGGGATTTCAACCTCCATAGGTAGTACTGCTCCAGACCCATAAAGTAAAGAAAAAGGTGTAGCCCCAATGGAAGTTTTGATACTCTATCTGATACTTGTTCTGATACTTGTTCTGATATTTGTTCTGATACTTGTTCTGATACTGGTTCTGATATTGGTTCTGATACTTGTTCTGATACTTGTTTTGATAATTGGTATATTTGATAGCATCTTTTTCTATTGTAAACTTCCAAGAAAGATCATATCATGTAGTCACAATGTCTAGCAAGGTGGAGAACAAGAGGGATTGACAAGCTGGTGGAAGAGATGGAAGACAAGAGAATGAAGGAGAATGAAAGGAAGAAATCTTCAAGGGAAAACTCCTCAAGAATACTCAAGCTAGGGAAAAATTTTCATGTAAAGCACATTTGGACAAGCAATGAAAGGCTAGCATAAGATAAGTCACAAAAGCGTAATGTCAAAGAAGGAAAGGATGTAGTCCAAAGGAGTAGACATGTCAAGAGGCTTCATAGCACTGTGTTTTACTCTTTCTTTTTTTTTTTATTAGATCAAGACCAAAGGGAAAATGATAGCGACAGGTGAAAATGAATGGAGGAAGATAGATATGAAGGCTAAACATGAAGGAATGGAAGCAAGATCATCATAAGACAACTCACAAAATAGCCAAATGTTCATGTATAGATCAACATTGTCAAGATCAAAGAGAGAAGATGGAATGGATGAAATATGTAGAAGAACTACGCATGATGCCTGATTGCCAGGTTTTCATCATGGTACTTATCCAAGGCACCACAAGGAAGTGGTTTTCACCATAGGATGAATTTATTTCTCTTTATTTTTGCTACCAAGGTGCCTATTTCTAGGTTTTCACCAAGGCACATTTTCAATTTTTTTTTATTTTTCATTTCTTTTTGAATTTTTGGAAGAAGGCAAGCCTTTTAGATAGTGCTCCTTGAAAGGATAAACCATGATATGCCAAGGAATCAAAATGATATGCTGAAAGATGCTGATAGGGAAAGCAAGATGGAAGAAAAAAATGGAGGATAAGATTTTATGTAAAGCAAGTCAGGTTGGAAGATAGGAGGAATAGGCAAATGAGGAAAAATGATAGACGGTAGAAGAATAATGAATGGAAGGACTGTGAAAGGGTAGATGGAAAGGAAGGCAAGATCAACATCAACACACACCTTGAAGGGTGGCAAGAGGATGGAGGAAATATGAATGAAGGAATACATGAAGGAATATGGTGAATGGATAGTAGAGGTTGTGGTTTAGGTGCATGGAATGGAAGAATATTTTTGGAGGGAGATGAAGTGGAAGCCTTTGGAAGCTTGAATGTCAACTTAACTTTTTTCTCAACACCAGACTCTTTCAAGAGAGACTTTGGAATCCATATAGCTGTAGACTTTTCATTTCTTTTTGGTAATTTGGAGAGAATATCTTTAATGGTGGATTTTGGAACCCATACTTGTCTTGTAGTTTTTTTCATAGATATCTCTTTTGACTTTATGCCTCCATGTCGTTTAGAGGAGACATGGTGATCTTCTTTTTTTGATGGATTCTTGTATTGCTTTTTTTTCTTATATTGAACATTCAAGTTACTTCCAAAAGACTTGGGACTTGTGGAAGAGGAAGGAGGATATGACTGGTTTAGATGGGTGGGTGGATAAAAAGGATTCCAGGGTATGCATCTATGTTGATCTTGAGGAAAGATGGGAGATGGAGGGATGTAAGGACCCAAGATGGATGGTGAATTAGGAGAGTTAGGAGGGGAAAGTGAAGGGACATAAGGACCCAAGATGGAAGGTAGACGTGAAGCCCTTAGTAGTGGTGGAAAAGGTCCAAGGATGGAAGTGGAAGATGCAAAAGGATAATAAATAAGTTCATCATCATCTATATGACAACCAAGGATAAAAGCATCTTTAGAGTGAGCATTAGGATTTTCAATAGAATCATGGATATCTTGAATATGAGAACCTTCTTTGATAGGATTGTTCAAAGCTTGCAAAGACTTAGGAAGAGTAGAAAGTGGAAGAGAACATGGAATGGTAGAATAAGAAGATGGAAGACTTTGATCTTGACAAGGATCTTTAGATAGCATAAGCGCATAATTTTTCTCTTGATTTTCAATAGGCTTAACATTGGAGGTAACAATACCATTTTTACCAACCTTAATGGAAGTATCATCTTTGGAAAGTGAAAGTTTAGTAAGGTTATTTTGATTGTCAATAAGTTCAACGATGTAAGTAGTAGCTTGATCTTGCTTAGGGGAAGGCTTAAGACATGGTGGAATGCATGAAAAAGGGTGTGCAGGATCAAAAGAACCCTAAAGCGGATAAGAGACATCATGAAAAGTATTGGATGACATGGATGGTTCTTGATCTTGATCTTTCTTTATGTTCTTTTCTTCATCATTTTTAGAGTCTTCTTGACATGGAGCCACTTCTAAGGACAAGGAAGCATGTTGGGATTGTATGGATGACTTTGGAAGAGATGGTGGAGGACTAGCTAAAGTAGGAATTATAGCATATGGAGGCTTAAGCTCTTTAGGTTTAGCATCATTGAAAGTATTTGCAACCAAGTGAAGGTTAGCTTGAGTTTCTTTAAGAGATGGCCCTAGAGGATAACTATAGGGAACCGCATGAAAAGTATCAGGGCTTGTGTCAGATGAAGGTTCTGTGAAAGATTTGAAAGACTTGAAAGCTTTAGGAAATGTACGGGTATTGGAGGAAGTAGGGGATGGAAGGGAACCATCACAAGACAAAGGTCCAACATTAACATGATCTTTCTTGAGAAGATAATCTTTATTTTTAGCACGAGAGTCCTTAGGAGAAGGATTCTTATAATATTGACGTTTCAAGCTAGCATGATGCATTTTATAGTCCTCAGCAGTAGTAGATGGATCATAATCAAGGTATTGTCTACAAAAGCCATCAAAGTCTCTTTCAAAATTATAATCATATGGATCACCATCATGATCTATCCAATGTGATGGCCCATTTGTAGTAAGTAGGAACACATGATGAGGAGGACTCTTAGGAATAGAGGTGTCATAGGTATCATTACATTGTCTATCATCATAGTTATCATAGTCTCCAAAGCTTGATGTGTCACTCTCTATGGAAGAGGTATCATAAGGGTTGTCACATTGCTCACATTTTGTCTGAGGGCATGGTGACATGTACAAGTCTTTATCAAATGGAAAAGAGCATATAGTTTCCATGGAGAACTCTTTAGGTTCCTTTTCTTTCTCAAGTTTGTCAAGCTGGACTTGCATAGCTTGCAGCTGCTCCATCATAGCAGTGATTAGAGCTTCTTCCTCTTGTGTACTGATTCTTTGAGACATGTGTACTAATTCTCAATGGCTACTGCTCTATTCCTGACACAGTGATTCGTTCGATAGATTTTGGAAACAGGCTAAAAAAGTTGGGTATTTGGCAATTTTGACAACTTTCTGACACTTTTTCTACATTTTCCCAAATGAAACTCTGTATACTTGTATGACAGTGGGTATGCTATGAAACGACAGTTGCAAAACTCATACTATAGTTGCAAGATTTTGACTTTGAGAATTTGCTAGCATAGAAACTCGTACGACACTGGGTACTCAATCATATGACTAATGGGTTGTAATGAAATGACACTTGATGGAAACTCGTATGACTTTCTGACCTCATGAGATGAATTTTGACTCTAGAAAAGGATTTTACTTCAGATTTTGCAAATTTTGAGTTTTCAGATTTGAATTGTTTGCAAATTTCAATGTCTAGATTTGAGGATTGTAACAGATTTATCCATTTTCAATGACTAGATAGATAAACAAGCACGCAAAATAGCAAGAAAGTGATTTCAAGCATGTCTAAAAACAATGAACAAGGGCAAAAACAACCTTGTGCATGAACAATCAAGTGACTTATTCATTCTAATCCTCAGAAGCGTTAATTATGTATGTTCTAAAATGTTTTGCAATAATGCACGTATACCCTATAAAATGAAAATTTGGCCTCGCTAGGGTTTTTAGTAATGGTTTGACTCTACAAATTTTATGATCCAAAGGGGTGAACTCCAATCTTGGCACACCAGGGTTTTGACACAGCCTGAGAATTTAATCTTCAAGAGCTTCTAGGGAGATCTGACAACCCAACAATGAACCATACCCATGGAGATTTCTTCCACAAGGACATTTATAGCGACTGTCACTACCATGGTGAAAATAGCTATTACCACTTGAGGTTTTGTCAACGTATTTTTCCCTGTGAAGGGATTGCCCACTACGGTTAACCCTCTCTAAGGTGACTCACAGTAGTATACCACAAGGGGACTTGGCTCTAGATCCAAGGTTTTAATGCCTCTTCACTTTTAACCCAAACAAAGCAAGCAGATTAATCTGACATGCTAAGACAAAGTTTTGCTTCACCAAGGTCTATGATGTCAACTCCACGTGATCTATCAACTTCTTTGGGGAGAGAATGTATCAATCAATAAGAGAAGGCACACTAACCAATTTTGATTCACCAAAGCTCATGATGTCAACCCCACATGATCTATCAACCTCTCCTAGGAGAGAATGTATCGATCAATAAGAGAAGATGCACTAACCAAGTTGAATGTGAAACACACTAAGTATCCTCCCTACCTACAAGGATTCTATCGTCAAGAAGGATTTCACTGGGAATCCAATCTCTCAAGAATCATGAATAGTGTTCATAGGGCCTAATTACTATGTGAGCACAGATGTATGTTTCCAAAAGCAAATCTACCAAAAGTACCCAAAAAGTAGAAAGAGGAACACTTAACGCTTAAAGTGAATATGAGATGAGTCCACAAGGTGGAACACTTAACACCTCACACAAGTTGAAAATGAGTCCCCAACTTAGAAAACAAGTGAGTTCCTAAAAGCACAAAAGGGTTGCCTGGTGGAACAATTAACGCTTCTCTCCTGTAGACCCCTCCCCTTTATGGCACTAAAATTGCAACCACATGATGGAATGAGGGGCCGGTGGATTAGCAAGTCCAATAACCCAAGATAGCAATCAAGATCAATCACAAGTAATCTAAGACTGCTAATAAATACTTAAGGTGTCACAACCTAGTATCAATTATGCAAGTGTGTAAAACAAAAGCATGAAAAGAATCACCCAAGCTAGACACACAATAGATTTATTTTAAGCCCAAATCAAAATATTATCAACACAAGGGGAATACTTGAGATCCTCGCAACATGCTTAGTAGATTTTACTTGATTTTTAGCAATTCTTGTTGAGCTTTTCCATGCAAGCAAGTGACGAACTCTCCAATAAGCAAACAAGCAAACAAGATATGCAACATATATTCAACTTATGAAAACCATAGGGTTAGCTCTAAAAATCAATTATTATCAGCAATAATAACCATCAATTAACCCAAATGACAACTCATATCATTCATTGAACCATGTAAAAAAAATAAGTGCATACCCATCACAAAACTTTATTTTTTTTTCTGCATTTGACCTAGTCAACAAGATCTAATTTTTTTGATATAATTTTACAAAAATAGAAATTCGGAATAGAGACCCCTACTAAAAAATAGAGAGCTTTCCAAAAATGTAAAAATTTTAGAAAAATCTCTTCATTTGTGCCCTAGAGACCCATTTTATCAAAATAGACCAATTTTTGTAAATTGACTATTTGAGCTATTATATTGCAGCCAAATTTAAAATACAAAGAATGGAATCCTTGTAGAATTTAAAGATCTTTCCAAAAATATAAAAATTTCTAAAAAATATGCTGATTTGCGTCAGATATTAATTTTTTCCATAATTTCAAGAAAAAATTATTAAAAATTAAAAAAAACTCAAAAAAATCTAAATTTTTTACTGTAGCTTCACTTATATGTATCCAACCGAAAAAAATAATTTCAATCCAAAACTCCTATCCTTTTGAGAGATAAAATTAAATATTTGAAACTTTAGGGCTTTAGCTCCAAAAAAAAAATCAAAACCAGCATGTAAAGGTGGGTTGCCCCACGGTGGGCGCTAGAAATGTGTGTGTGAAAATTGTACCTGATCTATACACACAACACTTCAGTAAAACATTAGAGGTTAGCAAAAATCAAAATCGTGCAAAATTGAAATCTAATTTAACCAAGCGATTTACTGCCTTCTAGTAGGTGCGAAATCAATGTTCTCAGATTGTTATCGAGATCAGTGACCTAGACGACACCTAAATGAAAGATTTGAATGTCAAACTGATATGAAATATGAATGCAATTAATCTATTTTTTTTTAGTATTTTCTATAAAATAATATGATGAAAACTGATATGAATCTATGCTAATATGGAAATTGATCTAACAATGATATGAATCTATGCTAATATGTAAATTGATATGCAATGCTAATCTAGAAATGATATGATATGAGAATGAAAATTCTAACAATAATATGAAAGCTATGAATTTGAAATTGATCTCACAAAGCTTCAAATCCTCAAATTTATCTTTCAAGCTCCAATTGTGCAAATTCTCCAAATTTGATATGCTATGATTCATGTAGAGTAAGTTTGCAATTTGCGAGATATGAGTTATGAAGAGTTGAGCCTTGGTTTTATAGAAATCCAGGGCTTTGGAGGTGCATGAGAAAAAGCCATAAATCACTCAAATAACTCAGGTTGATTTTTGAGTTATTTTTAAATAAAGATAATTAAGTCATGAAAATCATGCAAAAGCACAGCTCAACTCGAATTAGAAGTTTAGATCAACTTTAAAACTCAAAAAGATGTTGAGTTTCAAAAAGCTAACAACTTGCATTGATTTTCCAATTTGAGTTTAACTGGTCCTTGAATGTGCACATGGATAATTATGATTTAATAAATAAATAAAGTGATTTATGCTCAACTTAACTGATTTTTGAAATAAAATAATTAATTTATGGGTTAATTAACTATTTTATCAAACTTTTATTAAAAACTATATTATTAAATAATGACAACTTGCTTTAATTAATTAAATAAGAATTTAATCAATTATTCATAGGATATTGGATTTATTGTCCAAATTAAATAATATAATTAATAATAGATAGAATTAAATTTAATTAAACAATTAAGTGGCATGATATTAAATCTAATTAATTAAATATGAAAGTATTCGATTAATCAAACTTAGGATAAATGTGATTTTTCACCAAATAATCATTAAATTAAAGATAATTATGATGATTAGGAATATTGCTAGGAATATTCCCCGATGCAGAATTTAAGATAATCAATTAGGATTCGATGATGTTTAGATGTGCCTTAGGTTAGGACTTCGATGTTGATTTCATTTGAATTGTAGATGTAGGAGGTTAATGAACTTATAGCCCATTTTTGGGGTATTACACCCTCTGAGTGAGTAAATGGTAGAACCAAAGGTACCTGTGAGTTCGCATCGATTTGTGCACAGTCAGAGACACCAGAGACCTTAGACCTATGGACATCTGATAGGTGGACCTCTGTACCTCGTTGAAAATTCCATTTTTGGATGTTTTTATAGCTTTTTAGAATCTTTTCGTATGTTTTTCCATTTTTGAATTTTGTGTGCATGGAAAGTTGTATGACTCCCCAACGGGACTCGTACGACTTTTCAATTGTAGATATGTTGTCATTTCATGACCCCCCAAGAGTCGTATCAGAGGGACCCATGTGTCGTACGACATTCCATCGGGTCCCTCATAACTTGTATGAGGGTCATTCCAGTGTTGTCTGAATATCCTTTATCATTTGGTTATATACCGAAAGTTGTACGACTTTTAATGCTATTATGTACTTTTGTATGGAAACAGGGAGCTAAAAACTCAACTTTAGGACCAAATTTTGAACTTTCTAATGCTGTAACCTGATTCTAGATCTATTAACGCACCTTCTGATATATCAAACTACTCCTTGTCTATACTTGTGATCTGGTCTATGATTGAATTATTGATAAGATTCCCCTTCTTTTTTTGTTGGTCTGTGTAGGTTACATACCCTGATGTTCATGTTCAGCACTCATATCCTGCTACTCAGAGGCTATGCATATCACTTCCTGACCCCATGAGAGTACACCTTGATGCGTGTGATTTTGAGTTCCTGATTCAGTTACCCGATAGTAGGGTAAATCATAGTTTATTGATAGCTCTGATTGAGAGATTTGATTCAGAGACCCAGACATTTCACTTGCCTACAGGGGAGATGACTGTGACCACTAAGGATGTGTATAGTATTTTGCATATTCCATTTCACACTAGCAGGAGACCCAAGTACATGAGTTTTGGGAACTCGAGATTAGTTGCTTTTAGATGTATCTTTGAAGATGACACCTAGATGACTTCTTTGATTTCCTGGGAGTTACTTGTATAAAGATATGGCCAAACACACCAACTAGAGTGTATTATAGTTGGTATGATCAGTGGTATCATCATGTTCGATCATCAGCAGAATGGTCTTTTGATGGGCTGGGCACCCATGATAGCACATTTGATGGCCACTCCCTCTAAGTTGGCTTGGGGTCAGTGCCTCCTGGCACACATGTTCTTAGAGATGCATGAGATTGTATACCATAAGAGTAGATCATTTGCAGTGGGAGCCCTTATATTATAGATATGGGTGTGGGAGCACATCCTAGTAGTGAGACCAATGTATCAGACACAACGGTAGCCTCAAGAGCCGGTGATATATACATATGCAGGATATGTGACACAGGTATGGATGGGACACCCCAAGTACTAGAGGCAGTGTCTGGATGATATGAATTTTGTGCATTGGAGACCATATGTAGGCATTGAGCCTTGGCCTACCACTCAAGAGTAGTTCAGTTATTTCTTTCAAAGCAGGATATTGATAGGCTGAACCTCTACTATCCTTGAGAGATTCCTTATCACTAGAGTATGGTGGTAGTATGGACGGATTCAGGATGCCCTAGAGGACTACACCACTTATGCTCAAATTGCGTTGGAGCTTGGTTTAGGTTGGTCTACTAGATTATCTTATGCTTTATGTTCATAGGAGTATAGTGCCATAGTTGGTAGAGATTAGGAGTACCGTCCTTAGGTACTGGATGCAGGGGTCATAGATAGATTTGTATCATGGTTAGTAGACCACCCCATTCACAAGTTTTTAGATCCTACCAAGATGATTACCTCCATGGAGGAGGTGATGGACATGATAAGTGCTCCTATGCCATAGGGTCCCAGACTAGCATAGGCTCCGATGATACATCCTACACCCCTGAGACCTAGAGTGATGGCTCCACCATAGAGACCATCCATACAGATGAGGCCCCCTCATCCCACTACTTCTTCAGCAGGGAGATCTACTGATACACAAAGATAGAGTAGAGGAGAGAGAGGTACATTGGGTAGTATTGGTGTAGTGGATGATGTTTTAGTATCTGAGTAGGTACCAGGTGGTGTGGATACTAATGTGGTACAAGATGATGCCACTTTTGATTTAGGTGCAGGGGTTAGACATCATAAGGCACAGAGAGAAGAGATAGGAGAGCGGTCTGTAGAGGACATAGAATGCCAGTAGCTGATGTTGATCTAGTTGTTCCTCCTACCCCATAGGAGACCATCGGACATCTCAGAGTTTAGGTCAGGGACCTGAAGATATGCAATGCTAGGTGGGAGGAGAGATTCATAGAGGCTGTTAGGCAGTGCACTACACTCATGAGGGAGGTACAATGGTTACAAGAAGAGGTGATTCATCAGACCTTGAGATCATCATATTATGTATTAGCTTATTATTATGCCATTCCTGTAGCATAGAGAGTTCCTACCTACTTTCATTTTATGATGGCATCAGAGGGAGCAAGGGCACCCAGAGCAGAGGCAGTACCAGATGCACCACCTCCTCCTCCACTAGATGCAGAGGATCATGTTGATAGTTGATTGATCTATGATATGTTCTGACATTTTTGATCTATTGATTCTAATATACTATACTCTTTGATCATTTATATACTGTACTGATTCTTATAGCTCAGCTGAGCTCATTCTTTTGTACACTGTGCCAGTAGTGCATCCCTGACTAGTTCAAGATTTTTTATTTTTTTTGATATATATGAGATTGATATGTTGGTTGTGACTTCATATGTACTTGTCATGTTTTGATTTATGATGATATCATGTGATGTTTATGCTATGGGTAGTGTAGAATGTATGTACGGATCAATGCAATGCAATGATTTCTTTCATATGTATAGATGTTATGCAAATGTATTTGATTATGGAAAGATGTATGTATGATTTATGCTTATGCACATGGATGAATTGTAATGCAACAAATGATTATGATATGTAAATGCAATGATACACATGATATGTCTTGCAGGTTTGATGAAGACAAGTACTCAATCTTATGTCAAAAAGGATATTTAACCCAGGAGGATAAGTGCTTGTGATTCGGTGAAGAGACCTTCGAGTTTGGTTTCAGCTCTTGTTAGATTTGAAGAGACATTTGAAGAATTGTTTAAGCAGTGAAGTTCATTTAGCCATTGTGAGATCATGCAAACATGCAAAATGCAAAGAGACATGAAGAGTGAAATGCAACCTAAGATCTAGGACCTAGTCACTGATCATGTGTCAGTTATTCTCATCATGGAATTTTTAGGTAACTAGATAAATCAATACAATGCCCACTAGTGATGAAACCATAGACATATGAATATTGATTTGTATGTGCAAGAATCAATACAACATCCACTGATTAGGAAACCATGGATATATGAATATTGATTTTGTTTTCAAAATGTTGGATTAGATATAAGCACCAAAGCATAAATGCCAGGATGACCTGAATATCATGTCCATTTTGATATAGCAATTTGTATAAGCATCAAAACATAAATGTCATGATGACCTGAATACACCTTGCACTAAAAACACATCAAATAGTCAAGAGATTATTCTAAATCCAATGTGAATTACCCGTAGTGACCCTTTATTGTTCACATTCTTAGGTAAGATCACAGTTCACAATAGAAGAAAAAATTCACTCAAAAAGATAATAGTTAGATCAAAACTTCCTTGAATTTTCTGGGTATCAATGGTCAAGGTACACATGGCCATCCAATTCAAGATAGAGGCTCTTACAGTCGAACACCATTTCAATCCAAAATTTCCAAAGTTGTTAGATTTTCACATACAAGCAGAAGACAAAGAAAAGATTATGCCCCCCAGTCATCACTCTCTAAATCCTATAAAGGACATCATCGAAGAGCTCGAAGGACACATTATGCAAAAATCTCAATGTGAATTAGTAAGCATACGAGGAGATAAAAGCATGAAAAAGCATAGATTGTTTTTAGTTTGTGTTTGATTGTGTTGTTCTAGATGCAAAATCCTTTCTGGAGACGACACTGATTAACTGACTCAAAAGAAGCTTCAAAGGACTCTAACTAGATATGACTCATCTAAGATGCATTGGAGGCCATTTGATATGACATTGAGTGCCCCCAAGTTTGAACATTGATAGGATACAGATGCTTGAGTTGATTGGTGTAAAAACTGACTTATTGAAAAACCAACTAGGAGATATCTACAAACTAAAGCAAGACTGAAAGCTAGGAAAGACCAAGATTGCGTTGATAGATGGAGCATTTTGAAACAAGTGGCACCCGTTTGCCAGGTTTTCACCATCTTGGTAGAGATTCTATTTTTGCTACCAAGGCACCTGTTTCCAAGTTTTCACCAAGGCACTTTTTTTTTCTTTTTCTCATTTTTTTTGTATTTTTCATTTTTTCAATTTTTTTGTACTTTTGATTTTTCAATTTTTTTTTTTAAATTTTTGGTATTTTTTAATTTTTCTGTGAATCATCAAGGTTCCTATTGCTAGGTTTTCACCAAGATGTTTCATTTTTTTAGGACTTTTTCTGATTTTTATGATTTTTTTAAGGACATTTTACCATAGACTGAATGCCTTAGGCATAGAATTTCTTCAGATGGAGAACATTGATTGGTTCTCGGAGCTGTTCTCCTTTAGTCATTAAGAGTTGATAGACACTAGAGCCAAAAGTAATAGTGATTACAAAGGGACCCAGCCATTTGGGTTCAAACTTTCCCTTGCATTTTTGATGTGATTGATTTTTAAGATTCTCTCTTAAGACTAGATCGCCAACCTGAAATTCTTTGTGTCTAACTTTTTTGTTGTAGCCTCTAGACATTCTTTTCTGATACACTCTGAGATGATCATTCGCTACTTATCTACACTCATCTAGTAGCTTAAGTTCTTGCAACCTAGACACTCTGTAGTCATCATCAATTACTAGACCATGCATTCTGATTCTTAGCGATGAGATTTCAACCTCAATAGGCAGTACAACTTCAGACCCATAAACTAAAGTGAAAGGTGTAGCCCCAGTAGGTGTTATGACACTTGTTTTGTAGGCCCATAGAGCTGGATTGATCATGAGATGCTAGTCTCTTAATGTTTTATTAACTATACGATGCAAGATTTTCAATAGATTCTTATTAGATGCCCCTGCTTGACCATTCCCTTAAGGATAGTAGATAGAAGACCAATGTTGTGTGATCTTGAATTTGGCACATAGATCATCTAGGTCTTTTTTCTTGAATTGCCCACCATTATCTATGATTATGGAATGAGGTATCCCATATCTACATATGATATAGTTCAATATGAACATAGATATTTGCTTTCTAGTTGCTTGTGTCAAAGGGACTGCTTTTACCCATTTTGTAAAATAATCTGTAGCTGTGATTATATAGGTATGTCCATTAGAAGAATGAGGATGAATGGACCCTATAAGATCAAATGCCCATTGTTGAAAAGGCCATTGTGTAGTAAAGGGAATTAGATCTCTCCCTAGAGCATGAATTAGGTTTCCATGTACTTGACACTTTTGACAATTCTTAGCAAATTTGATAGCCTCTTTCTCCATTTCAGGCCAATAGTACCCAGCCCTAATAAGTTTTTGAGCTAGTGTTAAACTATTCAAGTGTGACCCACAAATACCTTCATGGACTTCCTCTAATGCACATTGAGACTCTTCCCATTCTAAACATTTAAGTAGCATGCCATCTAAAACTCATTTGTACAAATCATGACCAATGATGACATATCAGGAGGCATTACAGATAAGGTATCTCTTTTCATGGCGGTTGAAGGTATCGAGAATGATTCGGTCTTGGAGATAGGAAAATAGGTTTCTGTATCTAGATGAAACATGACCTACAATGGTGCAAATCATGCAGGTTGCAGGGGAGTCATATGCAGGATAAGATAGTGCTTCTACCAGGAACTCATAGTGTAGCTCATGTTTAGGTTACTGTAATAAAGTAGATGGTGTTGCCATTGCATCGGCAGCCTTGTTCTCTATTTTAGGAATTTTCTCAAATGTGATAGATATGAAATATTTCTTAAGATCATCTACCGTTCTCTTGTAAGGGATGAGCTTTTCATCTTTAGTTTGGTACACATCATTGACTTCATGAATAACAAGTTGAGAGTCTCCATGAATGTGTAGCTCTATCACTCTCAACTCAATTGCTAGTTTCATACCATTCAAAAGGGCTTCATATTCTGCAATATTGTTTGTGCAAGGAAACTTTAACCTGAATGCTTTTGGAATTGAGTATCCTTGAGGAGTTATGAACAATATGCCTGCTCTAGATCCATTCTATGTATAGAAGCCACCAAAGAATAACTTCCATTCTCTAGAATAAAGAGTCATGATAGAGCAATCTAGAAATTCCATTTGCATTGGTGTATTATCATTCATAGGTGCATCTGCTAATTGATCAGCAATAACCTATCCTTTTATAGCTTTTCTTTCCACATATTCAATGTCAAATTCACTTAAGAGCATGACCCATTTGGCTAATCTACCTATGAGGGTGGCTTTTATTAGTAGGTACTTGAGTGGATCAATCTTAGCTACCAATTGTGTGGTATGAGCTAACATGTAGTGTCCTAGTTTTTGTGATGCAAAGATCACAGCTAGACAAGCTTTCTCAATCATTGAATAGTTCTTCTCATATGAAACCAATGTTCTACTAATATAGTATATAGCTCTTTCCTTTTTTTTCTCATCATGTTGTGCTAGCAATGCCCCCAGCGATGTATCTATAGCGGAGACATATAAGATCAAAGGCTTCCCATGAATAGGAGGCATCAAGATAGGAGGATTTGATAGATACTTCTTGATATGGTTAAAGTTATTCTCACATTCTTCATTCCATGCAAAGGTCGCACCTTTATGTAATTTTTTGTAAAAGGTTGTGATATATCTGCTAGCTGTGATATGAATCTACTAATAGATTCAACTCTTCCTTGCAATGTCCTCATTTGACTAATATTCTTTCGAGGTTGCATTTCAATTATAGCCTTTACTTTAGCTGGATCAACTTCAATACCCTTCTTTGAGACTATGTATCCTAAGAGCTTTCTGAAAGTGACACCAAAAGCACACTTCTTAGGATTTAGTCTGAGACTAAATTTTTTCATTCTATCTAATATCTTGCTCAAGTCATCTAAATGTGTAGCCCTAAGCATAGATTTTTCCAAAGTATCATCAACATAATCCTCCATAGTCCTATGCATCATGTCATGAAAAATAGATGCCATGGCTCTTTGATATGTAGCACTAGCATTTTTAAGCCCAAATGGCATGACATTCCAATAGAAGGTGCCCCATGCACATGTGAAAGTAGTTTTCTCTTGATCCTCTGGAGCAATTTTTATTTGGTTATATCTAGAAAAACCATCCATTAAAGAGTACATCTCGAAACCTGTAGTCATGTCCACTATCATATCAATGTTAGGTAGTGGAAAATAATCCTTAGGGCATGTTGTATTTACATCTCTAAAGTTTGTGCACACTCTGATGTATTTATCTAGTTTTGAAATAGGTACAATAGTAGAGATCCACTCTACATAGTCAATAACTTGGATGAATCTGGCTTTCAGGAGCTTTTCTAATTCAACTTTTACCAAGAGTGCAACATGAGGATGCATCTTTCTCAACTTTTGTTTAATAGGTTTGACATTTGGGGCTATAGGGAAATGATGCATTATAAGATTAGGATCCAATCCTGGCATGTCCAAATATTTCCATGCAAAGTTGATCTTCTTCTTTGTTAGGAATGTTGTAAATTTTTGCTTCTCTTCTTCTAATAAAGATTGTGCTACATGAATCAACTCTGGTTCTTCTTTTGTTCCCAAATTGATAGATTGAGTGGGCTCAATTAGAATTGGAGATCTTTCCCATAAATGACTCAGAAGGACATCAAATATCTCATCCTTAGGCACCTCAAAGAGGTTTTCACCTTCGGATACATCTCTTATTTTTACTTTTGTAGGTTCTGACATTGCCACAAAGTGGTTTTCACCCTCAGAACTCTTTTTCTTTTTATTTTTATTCTTATTTTTCTGAATAAGATATTTGATGTTCGACTCCATCATGCTAACACTTGGTTTACTGATGGAAGTACTCATAGGCTCAACTACATTGAGGTAGAAAGTAAGGGCATAGTCATTTGGGAAGGTATAAATACCATGGCTTAGATTTGTGGAGGTTTGATCAATAAGTTTTGGATATTGGATAGTCAAAGTGGGGAAAGATTGGGAGATAGTGTTTATGGATATGGATATGTCATCATTGGTCCTAACCTGATGCTCAAGTTCAAAGGTGATATTACAACTTAAGACATTCAATATGTGAATAGGCTCAATATCATTGTGGGTGTCCAATTCAACCATAGGTGGATCAGACTTGATAGGTTCATCATTTCACTCTAGACTTACGTTGGGTTGAGGTGCATATTGGTGAATAACATCAACATGTTTCTCGATGAAAAGCTCATCTGGTTCTAGAATGATTCCCCATTCATAGTCATTAGATTCATCTTCTGATTTAGGATCTCTAGGAAATCTTAGAACATGACTAAAGTCAAGGTGAATACCCCAAGAAGGGTTACCCTCAGGTTCGGATTTGTATTCATACTCATGGGAATCTATCTCAGAATAACTACCACTTTCTTCTTGTTTTGGTTGATTAGCTTCGAGATTAGCTAGTTCTTGTGTGGCAATTATCTCTTGCTTTATAGTAGGTTCTTATGTTTCTACTACATTGATTCTTCTGATAGGATCATCTTCTACATCAAGAAGGTCTTTGATCTCTTTAGGCAATTTTTCATATGGAATGAGTTCTGAGTTGTCTGAATCACTATCTAATGGTTCTATTTCTTCTTTCTTAAGAAGGGGTTCTCCTGGTGTGATCTTCTCTATGACATGGGAACAATTACCTTTGAGGTGAAAGGGTTTCTTTTTAAATCCTAAGCCAACTTTATCTTTATTTTCTCTACCAGTATGTGGAAGAGGTGCCTCAAGACCTTTTCCTCTAACTCCTAGAGGTCCTTTACCTGAATATCCCATCTTAGCTATTAATTTATCTCATGGGCCATATGACTTAGAAGAATCTTTGGATACTATAGAATCATGAGTTTTGACAACTTGGGATTCAGGTTCATCTTTGTAAAGCCATGCGAGCACAGCTTCATCATCTTCAAATTCTTGCTTGGAGACTTGTTCTGCTACAAAATTCTTTGTATATGCCTCAAGAGGTTCTATAGATTCTAGTTTGGATTGTTTCAAAGATTGTCCATAAGACTTAGGTGAGATAGGGAGAGATATCAAAGATAAGATTGGCTCCATAGTATATTCTCCCATACTATTTTCTTTGATATTAACCTCTTTTGCAAGATCTTCCATTTTAGATGTGGATGTTTCTTTAGTTGGTTCAATGGAAGATTCTCTATTATTAGGCACAAGCTTATCTACACTTTCCTTCAATGTATTGCAAGTGGTGGATATGTCTGCTAGAATAGTGAGCTCTACTCCTTCATAAGGAAATTTCAAGCATTGGTGAAATGTAGAAGGAATAGCTTTCATTTCATGTATCCACAGTCTCCCTAGAAGAATGTTGTAAGCCAAAGGTAGATCAAGGACTTGACATATAGTATCTCTAATAACTGGACCTACTCTGATAGGTAAGACAATGGCACCTTTAGAAGATCTTTCTTGTTCATCATAGACTTTTATAGTTATTTTCTTTCTAGGATCAATAGCCATTTCTAAAAATCCCAATTGTGTGATCAAGCTATAAGAACAAATGTTTAGGCCAGCACCCCCATCTATCAACACATGTTTGACTCTATGGTTCTAGATCAAGGCTTCTATATGCAAAGGCTGATTATGTGGGTGACTCAAGGAGTTGTCATCTTCCTCTGAAAAGGAGATATATTATGGAGATGTAAGATGTCCAACCATAGTCTGGAACCTATCTAAATCAAGGTCATCAAGAACATTGGATATGAGAAAAGCTTTGTCTAGAATAGCTCTATGAGCTGGAGATATCTGAAGCAACTCAAACATGGAGATTTTTGCATTAGTGTGTTGGAGTTGTTGGACAATGCTATAAGATGTTGGCCTTGTATCTTTAGAATTGGAAGATTTAGAAATAACCTTCTGTATGGAAGTAGAAGAAAGATTGAAGGGCATCTTAGGGACATTTGATGAATCAGGGATTTGTCCATTCAGATGTGTCTGAGCTTGTGATCTAGTAACTACATTAGCTAAAGAATGATCTCTATCTCTTTGCACAATTGTGATGACATTGAAATATTTAGAGAGACAAGGTTCAACCATATTGATAACAACATTATTTCCTGGGTAAGCATAATTGACCTTTTCCCCCATATTAGGTTGAGAAGATGAAACTTCTTGACCATGTTTCAAAAATGGTTCTGTGAATGTCGTATGATCATTATTGCTCTTATGATTGTCAATGGTGATATCTCCCTTATCAATCAGATCTTGAATAGTATGTTTCAAGTGTAAGAAGTTATTCATTTTGTGACCTTTACCTCGATGGAAATCATAGAATTCGTTCTCTCTCCACCATTTTGGTTTAGGCTCAAAATCAAGTGGTTAGATCTCAAGAAAGGAGATGATGTTATTAGCTATTAGAGTTCTCATGGCTGATTCCAAAGATTCTCCAAGAGGAGTGAACATTCATTTATTATCAGCGGACCACTTTTTATACTCTGGCCTCTTTTGAGATGATTCAGGCACCTTTTGTTCTGAAGCTTTTATGGCTTGGGTACCAATAGTTAGATTGAAAGTTGATGCCTTAGATGGGGTATAGATGGTATCCATAATGCCATCTATGACAATGCCTTTATTCTTGTTCCAGTTTTTATTCTTGTCTTTAGAACTAGATCCTGATTTGTACTTGTCTTTTTGAAGTGTGATTTCTCCTTTTTTTACAAGCACTTTTTTTTATTTTGATAGCATTGTCCACCATCTTATCAAAAGATGTATGATCTTGCTTTTGTAGAGGATAATTGATTTTTGGAATGAGGTTATTGATGAAGATTTCCAATTTTTCTATTTCTAGAATAGGTCGAGCATATAGAGAGAACTTCTTCCTCCATCTCTTAAGAAATGTTAGGAATGGTTCCCCTGGATATTGCTTGAGATTACAGATATCAATCATGGTGACTAGATGTTGAATGTTTTAGGAGTATTTTTTATAGAACAATTTCATCAACTCCTCAAAATTTTTGATAGTAGAAGGCAATCTAGAGAACCAATGAAAGGCCACTCCACCTAGAGATCGAGGGAAGAGACGCATCAAATAAGTTGGTTCATGCATGAACTCCATAGATTGTGTACAAAATTCTCTGACATGATCTTGAGGATCTAAGTGTCCATCATACTTATCATACTTAGGCATCTCCACTCTTTTTGGGAATGGTGGCGTGTACAAGTCTTTGTCGAATGGAAAAGGACATAGGGCCTTCATGGAGAAAACCTTGGGTTCCTTTTCTTTCTCAAGATTATTAAGCTTGACTTGCATGGCATGCATCTATTTCATCATAGCTGTGAGTGGAGTTTCTTCCTTATGTGTAATGATATCTTCAACATTAAATTTGGGACGAAGTTTAGCTCCTTGATGAGCCAATTGTAAAAAGTATGCCTCTCTGTCTTCTTTCAAGAAATGCTTCATCATTCGTTTGAAGTTATCATCATTTTGATATTGAGCAATTTCTTTAGGTGTGGGTTCCTAATCTACACCATGTTGAGATTGAGCTCTTTGAGAGCCAAAGTTTGTCCCTACTTCAGACATGGTAGGAGTTTGGGGACTCCCTAGAATAGATTGATGAGGAGTTTATTGATTGCCTCTGTGAGTTGATGGAGGAGGTATGTAACTAGTTTTTAATCAAAAGTTGCCAAGACCGTCATCTTCGTAAAGACCCAAATTGTAGAGTTGTTCAAGAGTTGGACCCTTGGTAGTGGTAATAGGTAAGGTCTGGGATGCTTCTCCAGATTTCTTGTGAGAGGAAGCTCTAGTTTCCACCATTAACCTTGGGTGAAGCAAAAGAATAAGATGAAGACAACTGAAGATGAATTGAATCAAGATGATCAGATGATGCAACCTTGTCAAGGTTTGATTGATTGAAGTATAGATATGACTTAGATGAGGGATATTGTGCCCTAGATGTATGGGTAGATGCCCAAAAGATAGTGGACAAGATATCACAACACTTAGTCATTTTGAAGATTGATTGAAGATTGATAGTTATGACAAGGTTTTGACACAAGATGATAAAGACTCAAATCAATTAAACAGAAGGCTGGATCAAATTCAAAAGACTACTTTGGGATAATGATTGGATTCTCAATAGCTTACTACTCTATTCCTAACACAGTGATTTATTTGATAGATTCTAGAAATAGGCTGAAAAAGATGGATATCTAGCAATTTTGACAACTTTCTGGTAATTTTTCAAAACTTCTCAAATGACTTTCTACAGACTTGTATGACAGTGGGTACAGAATGAAATGATAGTTGCTAAACTTGTATGATAGTTGACAATAGAAAATTGATTTTTGAAAATGACTGGCAGAAACACTCATACGATAATGTACCTGTAATCATATGACACTCAGGGGTAAATGAAATGACTCTTTCCAAAACTCGTACGACTCTCTGACTGACTGATATGACAGTGGTCTCCAAAAAAGAATTTTACTTTAGATTTTGCAAATTTTGAGTTTTCAGATTCAGTTTCTTTGCAAATTTCAATGTCCAGATTTCGAGGATGGTAACAAATTTATTTTTTTTCAATAACCAGATAGATAAGAAAGCATGCAAAATAGAAAGCAAGTGATTTCAAGCATGTCTGAAAACAATGAACAAGGGAAAAAGCAACCTTGCGCATGAACAATCAAGTGATTTTATTTGTTCTAATCCTCTGAAGCACTAATTGTGTATGTTCCAAAAATTTTTGCAATAACGCACATATACCCTAGAAAAATGAAAATTTGGCCTCTCTAGGGTTTTTAGTAATGGTTTGACTCTACAACTTTTATGATCCAAAGGGGTGAACTCCAATCTTGGCGCACCAGAGTTTTGACACAATCTAAAAATTTAATCAATCAAGAGCTGCTAGGGAGATTTGACAACCTAACAATGAACCACACCCGTGAAGATTTATTCCACAAGGACATTTATATAGTGGCTGTCACTACCACGGTGAAAATGGCTATTACCACTTGAGGTTTCATCAATTTGGTTGACCCAATTAAGGGAATGTCCACTATGGTTAACCCTTTCTAAAGGTGACTCACAAAATATACCACATGGAGACTGGTTCCAGATTCAAGGATTTGGGTTTCTGGTACTATCCAAAAAGGAAGTAGAGCATAATCCCCTAGCCATTTCACTTTTAACCCAAACAAAGTAGACAGATTAATCTAACACACTAAGACCAAGATTATCTCACAAAGATCTATGATGTCAACCCCTTATGATCTATCAACCTCTCTAGAGAGAGAATGCATCGATCAAAAGTTGAAGACACATGGATCTAGTGGAACATGAGACTCCCTCAGTATCCTACCTACCTACAAGGGTTCCTTCATTGAGAAGAGTTTCACTGGAAACTCACTCTCTCAAGAGCCATGAATAGTGTTCATAGGGCCTATTTACCATGTGTAACAAAGATGTTGAAAGAAAATCTATGTTCATTTTTATAGCCCAAATGAAATATGTGATGTGGAAGCAATAAAAAGTCACTCAAGCCAGACACATGAGATGTTTGTTTTAAGTCCACAATTAAAGTCTTATCAGCTGAGAAGATTACCTGAATTCCTCACAATGTGCTTACTAGATTTTTACCTATTTTCAGCAATTCTTGCACTTTTCCCAATCAAAACCAGTAGGAGTCAATCAAAAATAGAGAATTTCAATTGTTAAGATTAGATGTTAGTCCAAATATGGAAATCAAATCTGACAAATTGCCCTAAAAAATGAAACAACAATTAAAACCTGGTGCCAAAACTCATACGATAGTGGGTGTGCTTCCAAACGATAGTCCAGAAACTTGTACAACACTAGGTGTCAGATCATACAATTTTCTATCTTTCAAATGATAGTGTGTATAGTCTGACAAGATCCTTGATAAAATAAACTATCGTACGATAGTGGGTATAGTCTGGTATCAATTTTGTCAGAAACTCATATGAAAATTATATGGACAGAATATAAAAATCACAACTTTGGCTCAGAAAATGACAAGAAAAGATAGAAATTGATAGAATTGAATTGGAAACCCATATCAAGGCCCCACGGTGGGCACCAGAAATGTGTGTGTGAATTTTGTACCTGATCTGTAGACATAACACTTCAGTAAAACATTAGAGGTTAGCTGAAATCAAAATCGTGCAATAATTGAAACTAAACTAAATAGGTGATTTACTGCCTTCTAGTAGATGCGAGTATGTATTCTCAGATTATACTGAGATCAGTGACCTTGATGACACCTAAACAAAGGATTTGAATGCAAAATCTAGATATGGAATGATGCAATTAATCTTTTTTTTTTTGGATTTTAGATGCAATAAGATGAAAAATGATATGAAATCTATGATATGTAAAACTGATATGATATGCTAATCTAGAAATGAAATTCTCATATGATATGCTAAAATATGAATGATCTCACAAAGTTATTTGATTTGCCAAAGAAGCTCCAATTCTTCAGACACCAATTCACCAGCATAAGTTCGCATAATTATGAGATGATTTGAGATGAGTTGAAGCCTTAATTTATAGAAATCTAGGGCTTTGAGGATGCATGGAAGAAAGCCATAAATCACTCAAATAACTCAGGTTGATTTTTGAGTTATTTTTAAATAAAGGATATTTAACTCACAAAAACATGCAAAAGCAGAGATCAACTCAAAATAGAGTTTAGCTTTAATTGATAATTGATAGTTGTCGACTTTTATGATTGTGCATGTTTTATTTATGAATTAATTTAATAATAAAGTGATTTATTTCCAACTTAATTGATTTTGAAAAATAAAACAATTGATTTATGGGTTAATCAATTATTTAATCAAACTTTTATTCAAAAACAATATCATAAAAATTTGAGAACTTGTTTTAATTAATTAAATAAAAATTTAATCAATTATTCATAGGATTTTGGATTTATTGTCAAAATTAAATAATACAATTTAGGAATAAATAGAATTAACTTCAATTAAACAATTAAGTGGAAGAATTAAATCTAATTAATTAAATATTGAGAATATTCAATTAATCAAACTTTAGGATAAATTGGATTTATCGCCAAATAATCATTAAATTAAAGATAATTAAGATGATTAGGAATATTACTAGGAATATTCCTTGAAGCATAATTTATGATAATCAATCAGGATTCGATGATGTTTAGATGTGCTTTTGGTTAGGACTTTGATGTCGATTTCGTTCGATTTGATGATGTAGGAGGTTAATGAACCTATAGCCCATTTTTGGGGTATTACAACTAACCTAGCTGACACTCATAGATGGGCTATGTTTTCTACGCCTCCCATAATTACCAAATCGACCCCTACCACAGCCTCTAGTAACTCTAGTTTCAGGCATGATTCATGCAACATACAGAGACCCAACAACATCACACAACATAGCTCGAAACATAAACAAAGGATAACATGAATACAAAGCAATAGTCTGAAAAATATAATGTTATATGTCTATATTTTGTTTCAAGTTTAAACTATACAAAAACATAATGAGCATACATACCCAAAGTTCCCAGTATAGAAACTTTTCTCTAATACCAAATGTAACGCCCCGCTAGGGAGCGCAAAAGAGATTAACCTAAAACATGATACTATGCTTGGTGAATAATTTTTTTTCTATAGTTTACATAATAAGATAAACATTCATATGGAAGCAATAATCATTTACTCACATTAACACAACAAGAAACATAGATAACAAAACTCATGGGTCCCATGACGTAGAATTACTTAAGATTAAAACTCATCTAAATAAAATCAACAAAAGATTCCACAATAATAAATTAAACAACTACATCATAATAATTACAATCCTCATGGTCATCCATGAAACCTAAATAAACTCACATCCACAACACATGTCGCAGGGTATGTAGTAATCACTTTAACAACAACAATACAATATCCAGACTAGGTATCACATGCGATACTCTAATACAAGATTGTACAATAATAGAAGATAAGAATAAAACCACCAATGAAGATACATAAGAGCTCCAACTGCAAAAGCACCATCAAGCACTGGTACCAAGACGTTGAATCTTAAATGGTAAATAATCACTACCACCCATCCATGTAGATCCACAAAGGTCTACCCCACCATACCGAGGACATAACAATAGACCCAACTTGGATAACCAATACCAAAGCAAGATCATACCATTAAGCAAGGGAATCTTGAAATCTCTCTAACTCATGGTAACCAAAATATAGTGATAGGTAAGACTCACTAATCCATAGGCAACCGACACTTGTAGGATAACTAGACTATGTATAGGAAGGTGTCATCATGTACATCTAACCCTTGAGTCTCATCCTGGTAATCACTCTGGATTCTAGCACTCAAGTGACCATACACGGTATCAATGACCTCTCATACAAACAAAGGCATTAACCATGCTAGATACACACCTCTCAAGGTGGAAAGAATCATCTCATCCTCCATCTTAGTCTATACTAGCACTCAAGCATGTGTAAGGTAACATATCTTATTAGGTTCATTTTAATATCCCTCAATGTTATATTAAGTTATCACTTGATTACAAATACATACAATAAGTGATCTTGGCAGCCACTTGTGAGCCCCGACACTTATTGCAAGCCACCCCCTACTACATATGTAGGTAAACTACTCTAGGCTCATATATCTCTCCTAGATCTAACACGGATAGGAAAATTAGGTAGTCTCGCACCCATAAACATACACAAGAATCAGGAGTAACTACAAATATGTTATCACTTGATTACAAATACATACAATAAGTGATCTTGGCAGCCGTTTGTGGGCCCCGACACTTATTGCAAGCCACCCCCTACTACATATCTAGGTAAACTACTCTAGGCTCATATATCTCTCCTAGATCTAACATGGATAGGAAAATTAGGTAGTCCAACATCCATAAACATACACAAGAATCAAGAGTGACTACAAATATGTGCTTACAAAATTTGGAACAACTTGAGCCTATATGGTCAAATAGGTTAGCAAATCACATCACACTCACACCATAACATAAGCAGTACACGTGCCCATAAAAATCAAAACCCCAGCCTCTGTACTTTCCCTAGGTTGTCTAATGCCCACAAAGCAGGAGAACACAACACCCAGGAAAATGGAAAAATATTTACATTTAATAAACAACCAATTATAGTGTGAATGTACACATCTAATTACAAAATAAATCACGCATTTAAATAATTTGAAAATAATCAAATATATGCATTATAAGAAGGCACATCTAAAATAGAATAGAGTTTAAAATTTCTTTATACAATTTAATCTAGATTAAATTAAATAATTAATTCTTAATTAATTAAATAATCTAAGTCCAAATTAAGTTAAAATTTTGATTCTAAAATAAATTAAATAATTTAAATCTAATTTAAATTAAATAATGAGTTCTAAAATAAATTAATTAAATTAAACCTACGTTAAATTTTAAACATAAGACAATTTCTATAAAATAAACAACAATTAATAATTTTAATAAAACTTAATTTATTTCATTTACACAAAAATAAAATTTATTAAAAACTTTTAATAAACAAAAGTTTTTTTTAAACAAAATAAAAATTAATATAAAACAAAAATTAAGTGCAAGTGGGGGGGCTGGGCCCACTTCCCACTGTCGGGCTATAGCTGAGGACTGCAACACGGCCCACTAGGCACCATGCGTAGTCCACAGACTGGCACGGGTACCCAAGGTACCATGTTGCAGTCCTCGACTGTAGCATGATTCTGTACCTACATGACCGTGGGTGAAGAATTGGTGGCCCCGCCCACATCACCACTTATATTTTTAAAAAATATTTTTTTTATATTAGTTTCTTTGTAAACAATGCAAATTTTTTATTTTGGAAAGGAGCAAAGCATTTTTTTTTGTAAAATTAAATTTCTGAAAACAAAAATTAGAAACAAATATTGTTTTGTTATGCATATTCAACTTTTTCTTTCTTTTGGCCTCTCTAACTTCTTTTTTTTGTCTTTACTGGTTTTTTTTTACTGTGTTTATTTTTCCAGAGAGTAATTTTTTTTTCCAGAATGGATTATTTTCTACCCAAATTGATTTTTTTCTCACAACTATATTTATTTTTCCATGGCTCAATAGTTGAGCTATAGCCTACATTGATTTTTCATTTTCTAAGATTTTTAGAGAGAATCATTTCACAAAAATTGGGCAGCATAACCCTACTGTTCCAAGTCTAAATAAAATTAAAGAAAAACAAATCTAAGGGTTTTCTAATACCCAAAATCATAGATATAGAAAAAAAGATCTAGTAAGGGAAATGAAATTAACCAAACATAATAATGTAATACCCCAAAAATGGGCTATAGGTTCATTAAACCTCCTACATCATCAAATCGGACAAAATCAACATCGAAGTCCTAAACTAAGGCACATCTGAACATCATCGAATCCTAATTGATTATCATAAATTCTGCATTAGGGAATATTCCTAGCAATATTCCTAATTATCATAATTATCTTTAATTTAATAGTTATTTGGCAATAAATCCTATTTATCCTAAAGTTTGATTAATTGAATATCCTCAATACTTAATTAATTAGATTTAATTATGCCACTTAATTATTTAATTGAATTTAATTATATTTATTCTTAAGTATTATTATTTAAATTTGACAATAAATCAAAATTCCTATCATTAATTGATTAAATTCTTATTTAATTAATTAAAACAAGTTGTCATATTTGATGATATTATTTTTGATTAAAAGTTTGATTAAATGATTGATTAACCCATAAATCAATTGTTTTATTTCAAAAATCAGTTAAGTTGAGAATAAATCACTTTATTTATTTATTAATTCATAATTATCCATGTGCACAATCAAAAAGCAGTTAAACTCCAAATCAGAAAATCAATGCAAGTTATTAACTTTTTGGAACTCAACATCATTTTTGAGTTTTAAAGTTGATCTAAACTTCTAATTTGAGTTAAAAAGTTGTTTTTGCATGATTTGCATGTTTTTGTGAATTAAATTATCTTTATTTAAAAATAACTCAAAATCAAGCTGAGTTATTTGAGTGATTTATGGCTTTCTTTCATGCATCCTCAAAGCCTTGGATTTCTATAAATTAAGGCTTTAGCTCTTCACAAATCATCTCATATTTTTGCATCCTCACGTTGTCGAATTGGAGACTGAAGAATCATCTTTGCAAATCCAAGCTATTGTGAGATCATTCTTGTTTTTGAGTATTGCATATCATTTAGAATTCATCTTAGATCAATTCATTGCATATCAATTTCATCTTAAATTCTAGATTCATATCAGTTTTGATCATATCATTGCATAGAAAATCAAAAAAGATAGATAAATTGCATTCGTATTTCATATCATTTTTGCATTCAAATCCTTCGTTTAGGTGTTGTCAAGGTTACTGATCTTGATACAATCTGAGAACATCATACTCGCACCTATTAGAAGGCAATAAATCGCCTGGTTAGTTTAGCTTTCAATTCATTGCACGATTTCAATTTTTGCTAACCTCTAATGTTTTACTAAAGTGTTGTGTCTACAGATCAGGTACAAAATTCACACACACATTTCTAGTGCTCACCGTGGGGCCCTGAAATGGGTTTCCATTTTAATTCTATCAATTTTTGTCTTTTTCTCCTCAGTTTATGTGCAAAACTATGATTTTTAATTTATGTCCATACAATCTTCGTACGAGTTTCTGACAAAAGTCATTTCACACTATACCCACTATTGTATGATAGTCTATTGGATTGAGGATCATGTCGTGCTATACACACTGTCATTTGAAAGTTCAACTGTCATTTCACATAACACAAAGTGTCGTACAAGTTTCTAGACTGTCATCTGGGAGCACACCCACTATCGTATGAGTTTCATACTATTGTCTGGTAATAGACCCACTGTCGTATGAGTTTCAGCATCAGATTTCAACTGTCGTTTCATTTTTTAGGGTAGTTTTTCATATTTGGTTTTCAAATTTTGACTAACGGCTAATCTTAACAATTGAAATTCTCTATTTTTTATTGACTCCTGCTAGTTTTGATTGGAAAAAGTGCAAGAATTGCTAAAAGTAGGTAAACATCTACTAAGTGTGTTGCGAGGATTCTAGGTATTCTCCTCAATCTGATAACATTTCAATTTGGATCCTAAAATGAATCTCTCATGTGTTTGGCTTGAGTGTTTTCTTTGCATGCTTTTCTTCAAATCTGCATAAGTGAATACTAGGTTGTAACACCTTAAGTATTGATAGGCAGTCTTAGGATATTTTTTATTGATCTTATTAGCAAAATTGGGATATTGGACTCACTTATTCTTAATCGCCCCTCGTTTCACCCCGTGGTTGCAAGTTCAGCACCATATTCAGGGGATGTGTCTACTTAGAACGAGCGTTAATTGTTCCACCAGTTCTTTCCCATTTTGTGCTTTTTGAATCTCATTAGTATTCTAGGGTGTGGACTTGCTTTTAAATTTTTGTGGAGTTAAATGCACCACTTTGTGGACTCACCTCACATTTATTTGGAGCATTAAGTGTACCACCTTTTATGGTTTTGAATACTTTTGGATGGATTTGTTTTCTGATATATCTGTGAAAACATAGTAATTAGGCCCTATGAACACTATTTGTGGTTCTTGAGAGATTGGACTCCCTGTGAAATCCTTCTTGATGACAGAATCCTTGTAGGTAGGGAGGATACTTAGTGTGTCTCACATTCTACTTGGTCTGTGCATCTTCCCTTATTGATTGATACATTCTCTCTCTAGAGAGGTTGATAGATCACATGGGGTTGATATCATAGACCTTGGTGAGATAATCTTCATCTTAGCTTGTCGAATTTATTTGCCTACTTTGTCTGGGTTAAAAGTGAAAAGGCATCAAACCCTTGGATTTGGAGCCAAGTCCCCTTGTGGTATACTATTGTGAGTCACCTTTAGAGAGGGTTAACCGTAGCAGACACTCCCTTCACAAGGAAAACTGCATTGATGAAACCTCAAGTGGTAATATCCATTTTTACCATGGTAGTGACAACTGCTATATAAATGTCTTGTTGGAAGAAATCTCCATAGGTGTGGTCTCTTGTTGGGCTGCCAGATCTCCCTAGCAAATCTTGAAGATTAAGTTCTCGGACTGTGTCAAAACCTCGGTGCACCTGGAATGGAGTTCGCCCTCTTGGATCATAAAAGTTGCAGAGTCAAACCATTACTAAAAACCCTAGCGAGGCCAAATTTTCATTTTCTAGGGTATATGTGCATTATTGCAAAACATTTTGGAACATACACAATTAGCACTTCTGAGGATTACAATGAATAAGTCACTTGATTTTTCATGCACAAGGTTGCTTTTGCCCTTGTTCATTATTTTCAGACATGCTTGAAATCACTTGCTTGTTGTTTTGCGTGCTTGTTTATCTATCTGGTTATTGAAAACTATTGGTGTAATTAAGTATTTACTAATTACACTTTACTTAAGTTTACTTAGGATAATGCATTTTCATATAAGTTGTCTTTGAGACACCTAGGAGTTTGCATTTATTTTTTGCACATGTTTAGGAGAATCTCCACTTTAGGTGGTCATAGTTGTCTTCTCATACCTCTTTGTGTGTGAGATCCACCTTTAGTGATCTTATCACATTATCATCCTCTCATTGTTGCACATGTTGCACATACTTTCATGTACAATGGAGGATGATCCACCTTTGGTGGACATGTGATTTCACCATGTCTAGTTGTGATCTTATCACTTGCATATCTTCTAGATATCATGCATTGCCTATATATTAAGGAGTCTACATTATATGTAATCAATTCAATCAATCTATTATCTATCATTTGATCATTATTGAATTCTTCATTTGATCATATTGTCTTGTCTCTCTTGTTTGTGCTATCTCTTGAGCTTCTAGATCTTGGTTTCTATTATTTGCCTTAAGAAAATTCTTACATGGTATCAGAGTGATATCAAAATTCTTACATGGTATCAGAGCCAAAGAAGTCTTCATTGCATAGCCATTGATTACTTCAACTTTTGGAGAGCCACGATTCAGATCCAGCATCAGCATTTTGTGGGAGCATTTTGAGTAAGATCAAACCTCACCATTGCATCCGAGTGGTTGTTTCCATAAATTTTGACTATCAATTTGCCTATATTGGGCAAAAGTCAAATTTGAGGTAAATTTTTTTTGCAAATCGGACCCCTAAAGCTAATCTGCAAAATTGGAGCATTTTAGGCTAAATCTGACATTGCCATTGCGATCAGAGCGGCCAAAAACCCCAAGATTGACTGTTCATTCACCCAGATCAGACACCATTGGTCTCAGGAAAAATATTCTCCCTCCCTGCCCCGTCATATGAATCTGCAAAAGGTACAATTTTATTATTTTAATATATTCATTTTTTATTATTTCATTTTTTTTTAAATCAAAAAATTAAAAAATTAAAAATTAAGGGGGGGGGGGGGGCCATTGTGTTTTTCATTTTGAGATTTTGTTTAAATTTTTTTTAAAAGTTTTTTAAAAAAAAATTGCAGACTGTACCGCACACTGCAGACAGTACTGCACTGTAGGTGGTCTGCACTGTAGTGACGATACCTGTGCTGTAGGTTGTACCACATCGCAATGATGGTATGCACTACAGGTGCGTGTGGTACCCGCACTAAGTGCGGTCCCCGAAAGGGGTTAATTTTTTAAAAGTTTTTTAAAAAGTTTTTTAAATTTTGTTTTTTAATAACTTTTTATTATGTTTTTTTTTTATTTTTTTTAATAAATAAAACTTTTTTATATGTTTTTTTAATTTATTTTTTAATATTTTTTTAATAAGTTTTTTTTATAAAAACTTTGTGTTAATAAAACATTTATAATGTTTTTCTTTATTAAATTTTTAATAAAGTTTTTTAAAATCTAAAAATTATTTAAAAAATATGCTTTTCTTTATTTTTAATAAAGTTTTTTTTTGGGCTTTTGAATAAATGTTTTTCTTAAACTCAATGAGTTTTTTGAAAAATAAAATATAAATAAATAAGCAAAATTGGGAACACTATTTTTTTCTTTGCCACTTGCATACCTGTTTTGCAGCATCATCCAACCGGCAGCCAGGGGGGGAGGCCAATTTTGTCCCAAAGACTTCCTAGCACAAAGCCAATAGGAGGACATTTTTTCTGCAACATTTGACAAGGCATCCTCGATGGCTTCATCTTCTTCATGTTTCCAGCTTTGCATTGTATTTGATGTTGTATGCTCTTGCATGAGCAATGTTGTACACACACTATCATAAAGTGCCACATTCTTTTGTACCTTGTCATTGATGACACATTTGATGTAATCCCTATGTTAGTAGATTACGAATATCATGGGACTTGGTTCTTGAAATTTATGCTCCAACCAATCAATGGATGCACGACACAAGTTCAAGTATACCAAATTGTTAGATGAGTATCCAGTTGGTGCTTATAGGTGTCTCAATGCCTCATCTCTATCATATCTTAATGGGCATTCCGTCGGTCATTCTACATCAACATTGGTACCTGATTTTGTCACACTTTGACATTCTTGGTGTAGCATTGGCTCTATTTTCTTCCTATGGAGGAGTATGGGTCAACATCTTGGACCATCTTTGTAGGAGATTCAACATTGAGGGGGGGCTACTTTGTCTCTCTTCCCTATTTCCTTCCTTTGGGGGGATTCTTTATTGTATATGCATGATGTATGTCATAATAGGGGGGTCTTGATTACTCCATCCATGCATGCATCTTGTATTCATCTCTCTTTTAGGGGAGGGTTTTTCCCATGAGGTTTTCCCTCTTTCTCCGCTTTATGAGAGATTGCATTGTTCTTGCAATTTTGTACATGGGTACCTAACATGGCCTAGTATCTGGGACCCATCTTGCATTGTGAGCTTAAGTGCATTCCCCTAAGTTGCATTTAAGGGGGGGTGTTGTTGTAATTAAGTATTTACTAATTACACTTTACTTAAGTTTACTTAGGATAATGCATTTGCATATTAGTTGTCTTTGAGACACCTAGGAGTTTGCATTTATTTTTTGCAGATGGTTAGGAGAATCTCCACTTTAGGTGGTCATAGTTGTCTTCTCATACCTCTTTGTGTGTGAGATCCACCTTTAGTGATCTTATCACATTATCATCCTCTCATTGTTGCACATGTTGCACATACTTTCATGTACAATGGAGGATGATCCACCTTTGGTGGACATGTGATTCCACCATGTCTAGTTGTGATCTTATCACTTGCATATCTTCTAGATATCATGCATTGCCTATATATTAAGGCATCTGCATTTTATGTAATCAATTCAATCAATCTATTATCCATCATTTGATCATTATTGAATTCTTCATTTGATCATATTGTCTTGTCTCTCTTGTTTGTGCTATCTCTTAAGCTTCTAGATCTTGGTTTCTATTCTTTTCCTTAAGAAAATTCTTACATGGTATCAGAGTGATATCAAAATTCTTAAAAAAATGAACAAATCTATTACAATCCTCGAATCTGGACAGTACAATTTGCAAATAATCCGAATCTAAAAACTCAAAATTTGAAAAATCTAAAGTAAAATTCTTTTATGGAGTCAAATGTCATTTCATCCATGCCCAATTGTCATATGGTAAGGAACCCAGTGTCGTATGAGCCTTTCTACCAGTCAAATTCAAAAAAAGTCAAATCCTGCTAGCAACTGTCATATGAGCTTTTCAACTGTCATTTCATAGCATACCCACTGTCATACAAGTTTTTCAACTATCGTATGAGCTTTTCAACTGTCGTTTCATAGCATACCCACTGTCGTACGAGTCTATAGAGTGTCATTTGGGAAAATTTTGAAGGTTGTCAGAAAATTGTCAGAATTGCCAGATATTTAGCTTTTTCAGCCTATTTCCAAAATTTTCAAACAAATCACTGTGTCAGGAACAGAGCAGTAGCTATTGAGAATCCAATCATTTTCCTAAAGTGGCCTTTTGAATCTGATTCAGCCTTCTATTTAATCAATTTGAGTCCTTTTCATCTTGTGTCAAAACCTTGTCATAATTATCAATCTTCTATTAAATCTTCAAAAATAGACTAAGTGTTGTGAACTCGTGTCTGCTATCTTTTGGGAAATCTACCCATACATCTAGGGCATAGTATCCTTCACCCACATCTAATCAAATCTTCAAATCAATCAAACCTTGACAAGGTTGCATCATTTGATCATCTTGATTCAATTCATTCTTCAGTTATCTAGATCTTATTCTTTTGCTTCACTCAAAGTTGATGGTGGAAACTAGAGCTTCCTCACACAAGAAATCTAGAGAAGCATCCCAAACCTTACCTATAACCACTATTAGGGGTCCAAATCTTGAGCAACTCATCGATTTTGGTCTTTATGAAGACGACGGTGCTGGCAACCTTCGATTAAAAACTGGTTACATTCCTCCTTCATCAACTCACGGAGGTACCCAACAAACCCCACATCAATCTATTCCAGGGAGTCCACAAACTCCTACCATGTCTCAAGTAGAGACAAACTTTGGCTCTCAAAGAACTCAATCTCAACATGGTGCAGATCAGGAAACCACACCTAAAGAAATTGCTCAATATCAAAATGATGATAACTTCAAACAAATGATGAAGCATTTCTTGAAAGAAGATAGAGAACCATACTTTTTACAATTAGCTCATCAAGGAGCTAAGCTTCCTCCTAATTTTAATGTCAAAGCTATCATCACACACAAGGAGGAAATTTTGATAATAGCCATGATGAAATAGATACATGCTTTACAAGTCAAACTGAATCAACTCAAAAGAGAGAAGGAACCCAAAGAGTTCTCCATGGAGGCTCTATGTCCTTTTCCATTTGACAAAGACTTGTACATGCCGCCATTTCCAAAAAGAGTGGAGATGCCAAAGTATGATATGTATGATGGACACTCAGATCCTCAAGATCATGTCAAATAATTATGTACCCAATCAATGGAATTCATGCATGAACCAACCTATCTGATGCATCTCTTCCCTCGATCTCTGGGAGGAGCAACCATCCACTGGTTCTCTAGATTGCCTTCTACTATCAAAACTTTTGAGGAGTTGATCAAATTGTTTTATCAGCAATACTCCTAGAATATTCAACATCCAGTCACCATGATTGATATTTGTAATCTCAAGCAATATCCAGGGGAATGATTCCTAACATTTCTCAAGAGATGGAGGAAGAAGTTCTCTCTATATGCCAGACCTATTCCAAAAATAGAAAAATTGGAAATCTTCATCAATAACCTTGTTCTAGAAATCAATTATCCTCTACAAATGCAAGATCATACATCTTTTGATAAGATGGTGGACAATGGTATCAAAATTGAAAAAGTTCTTGTGAAAAAAGGAGAAATCACACTTCAGAAAGACAAGTACGAATTAAGATCCAATTCTAAAGACAAGAACAAAAATTGGAACAAGAATAAAGGCATTGTCATAGATGGCGTTATTGACACTATCTATGCCCCATCAAAGGCACCATCCTACAACCTAACTCTTGGTTCCCAAGCCATTAAATCTTCAGAACAAAAGTCATCCGAACCATTTCAAAAGAAGCCAAAATACAAATCTTGGGATAAACAGTGAAAGTTCACTCCTCTTGGAGAATCTTTAGAATCAGCTATGAAAACTCTACTGGCTAATAACATCATCTTTTTGCTAGCAATCTGACCACCTGATTCTAAGCCTAAGCCAAAATGGTGGAGAGGAAATGAATTCTATGATTTCCATCAAGGCAAAGGCCACAAAACTAATAACTGCTTTCAGTTGAAACACACCATTCAAGATCTGATCAATAGAGGAGACATCACAGTTGACAATCCTAAGAGCAATAATGATCATACAGCATTCACAGAACCATTTCTAAAACATGGTCAAGAATTTTCATCTTCTCAACCTAATAAGGGGGAAAAAGTCAATTATGCTTACCCTAGAAATAATGCTACCATCAATATGGTTGAACCCTGTCTCTCAGAACATTGCAATGTCATCACAATTGTAAGAAGAGATAGACAAAATCAATCCACCAATGCAGTTACTTAATCACAAGCCCAAGCACATCTGAAAGGACAAATCCCATATTCATCAAATGTCCCTAAGGTGTCCTTCACTCTTTCATCTACTTCTAAATAGAAGGCTTCTTCCAAATCTTCCAATCCAAAGGATACAAGGCCTATATCTTATAGCATTGTTCAACAACTCCAGCACACTAATGCCAAAATCTCTATGTTTGAGTTGCTTCAAACATCTCTAGCTCATAGATCCATACTAGACAAAGCTTTTCTTGGTTCCAATGTTCCTGATGACCTTGATTTAGATAGGTTCTAGACTATGGTTGGGCATCTTACATCTCTGCAATATATCTCCTTTTTAGAGGAAGATGACAAGTCCTTGAGTCACCCACATAATCAGCCTCTGCATATAGAAGTCTTGATCCAAAACCATAGAGTCAAATGTGTGTTGATATATGGGGGCACTAGCCTAAACATTTGTTCTTACAGCTTTATCACACAATTGGGATTTTCAGAATTGGCTATTGATCCTCGAAAGAGGATAACCATAAAAGCCTATGATGAACAAGAAAGATCTTCTAAAGGCATCATTGTCTTACCCATCCAAGTGGGTCTAGTTATCAAAGATACCATCTATCAAGTACTTGATCTACCTTTGGCCTACAACATCCTCCTAGGGAGACCATGGATACATGAAATGAAAGCTATTCCTTCTACATACCATCAATGTTTGAAGTTTCCTTATGAAGGAGTAGAGGTTACTATCCTCATGGATCTAAATATAAATTGCAATACCTTGAAGGCAAGTGTAGATAAGCTTGTGCCTAATAACAGAGAATCTTCCATTGAACCAACTAAAGAAGCATCCACATCTAAAATGGAAGAGCTTGCAAAAGAGGTTAATATCAAAGAAAATAGTATGGGAGAATATACTATCGAGCCAGTCTTATCTTTGACATCTCTGCCTATCTCACCTAAGTCTTATGGGAAATCTTTGAAACAATCCAAACTAGACTCTAAAGAACCCCTTGAGGTATATAAAAAGAATTTTGTAGCAGAACAAGTCTCCAAGAAAGAATTTGAAGAAGATGAAGTTGTGCTTGCATGGCTCTACAAAGATGAACCTGAATCTCAAGTTGTTCAAACTAGTGGCTCTATAGTATCCAAACTTCCTTCTAAGTCATATGGTCCAGAAGATAAATTAATAGCTAAGATGGGATATTCAGGTAAAGGACCTCTAGGAGTCATAGGAAAAGGTCTTGAGGTACCTCTCCCACATACTGGTAGAGCAAATAAGAATATTGTTGGCCTAGGCTTTAAAAAGAAACCCTATCACCTCAAAGGTAATTATTCTCGTGTCATAGAGTAGATCACACCAGGAGAACCTCTTCTTAAGAAAGATGAGATAGAACCATCATATAGTGATTCAGACATCTCAGAACTCATCCCCTATGAAAAATTGCCTAAGGAGATCAAAGACCTTCTTGATGATAAAGATGATCCAATCAAAAGAATTAATGTAGTAGAAACATAAGAACCTACTATCAATCAAGAGATAGTTGCAACACAAGAACTAGCTAATCTTGAAAACCATCAAGAAGAAGAAGGTGGTAGTTCTTCTGAGATAGATTCCCATGAGTATGAATACAAATCTGAATCTGAGGGTAAACCTTCTTGGGGTATTCACCCTAATTTTACTCATGTTCTAAGATTTCCTAGAGATCTTGAATCAGAAGATGAATCTAATGACTATGAATGGGGAATCATTCTAGAACTAGATGAGCTTATCATAGAGAAACATGTTGATGTTATTCACCAATATGCACCCCAACCCAATGTAATTCTAGAATGAAATGATGAACTTATCGAGTCTGATCCACCTATGGCTGAATTGGACTCCCACGATGACATTGAGCCTATTCATGAATTGAATGTCTTAAGTTGTAATATCACCTTTGAACTTGAGCATCGGGTTAGGACCAAAGATGACATATCTATATCCATAGACACTATCTCACAATCTTTCCCTACTTTGACTATCCAGTATCCAGACCTTATTGATCAAACCTCCACAAATTTGAGCCATGGTATTTATACCTTCCCGAATGACTATGCCCTTGCTTTCTACCTAAATAAAATTGAGCATATGAGGACTTCCATTAGTGCACCAAGTGTCAGCATGACCAAGTTGGACATCAAATATCTTAGTCAGAAAAATAAGAATAAGAATAAAAAGAAAAGAAGTTCTGAGGTGAAAACCACTTTGTGGCAATCTCAAAACCTACAAAAGTAAAAATAAAAGATGTATCCAAAGGTGAAAACCTCTTTGAGGCACCTAAGGATGAGATATTTGATGTCCTTCTGAGTCATTTATAGGACAGATCTCCAGTTCTAATTGAGCCCACTCAATCCATCAATTTGGGAGAACAAAGGAACCACAATTGGTGCATGTAGCACAATCATTATCAGAAGAAGAGAAGCAAAAATTTACAACATTCCTAACAAAGAAGAAGATCAAATTTGCATGGAAATATTTAGATATGCCAGGATTGGATCCTAATCTTATCATGCACCATTTATCTATAGCTCCTAATGTAAAACCTGTCAAGCAAAAATTGTGAAAGACACATCCTCATGTTGCACTCTTGGTAAAAGCTAAATTAGAGAAGCTCCTAAAAGCTGGATTCATCTGAGTTATTGACTATGTAGAGTGGATCTCTAATATTGTGCCTATTTCTAAACCAGATGGTTCAATCAGAGTGTGCACAAACTTTAGAGATGTGAATAGAGTGTTCCCTAAGTATGATTTTCCACTACCTAACATTGATATGATAGTGGACATGACTATGGGTTTTGAGATGTATTCCTTAATGGATGGTTTCTCTAGATATAACCAAATAAAAATTGCTCCAGAGGACCAAGAGAAAACTACTTTCACATGTGCATGGCGTACCTTCTGTTGGAATGTCATGTCATTTGGGCTTAAAAATGCTAGTGCTACATATCAAAGAGAAATGACATCTATTTTCCATGACATGATGCATTGAACCATGGAAGATTATGTTGATGACACATTAGCAAAATCTATGATCAGAACTAAACATCTAAAGGACCTAAGCAAGATTCTAGACAGAATGGAAAAATTTAGTCTTAGACTAAATCCTAAGAAGTGTGCTTTTGGTGTCACTTCTGGAAAACTCTTAGGATACATAGTTTCAAAGAAAGGCATTGAAGTTGATCCAACTAAAGTAAAGGCTATAATGGAGATGCTACCCCCTAAGAATATCAGTCAGATGAGGACATTGCAAGGAAGAGTTCAATCTATCAAAAGATTCATATCACAACTAGCGGACATATCACAGTCATTTACAAAAACATTACATAAAGGTGTGACCTTTGCATGGAAAAAAGAATGTGAATAGAACTTTAATCATATCAAGAATTATCTATCTAATCATCCTATCTTGATGCCTCCTATTCATGGGAAGCCATTGATCTTATATGTCTCCGCTATAGATACATCACTAGGGGCATTGCTAGCATAGCACAATGAAGATAAAAAGGAAAGACCTATATACTACATCAGTAGAACATTGGTGGCATATGAAAAGAACTATTCAATGATTGAAAAAGTTTGTCTAGATGTGATCTTTGCATCACAAAAATTGAGACACTACATGTTAGCTCATACCACTCAATTGGTAGCCAAGATTGATCCACTAAAGTACCTAATAAGAAAAGCTGCCCTCAAAAGTAGATTAGCTAAATGGGTCATGCTATTGAGTGAATTTGACATTGAGTATGTTGAGAGAAAAGCTATAAAAGGATAGGTCATTGTTGATCAATTGGCTGAAGCCCCATTGCTTGATAACACACCACTACAAATGGAATTTCTAGATTCCTCTATCATGCATCTTTCTTCTAGAGAATGGCAATTATTCTTTGATGGCTCTTATCCATAGAATGGATCTAGAGTAGGCATATTGTTCATAACTCCTCAAGGATACTCAATCCCAAAAGCATTCAGATTAAATTTTCCTTGCACAAACAATATTATTGAATATGAAGCCCTTTTGAATGGTATGAAAATAGCAATTGAATGGAAAGTGACAGAGCTACACATTCATGGAGACTCTCAACTTGTTATTCATCAAGTCAATGATGTGTACCAAACTAAAGATTAAAAGCTTATTCCTTACAAGAGAATGGTAGATGATCTTAAGAAGTATTTCATATCTATCACATTTGAGCAAATTCCTAGAATGGAGAACAAGGCTGCTGATGCAATGGCCACATTATCTACTTTATTACAGTAGCTTGAACATGAGCTACGCTATGAGTTCCTGGTGGAAGCACTATCTTATCCTACATATGACTCCCCTGAAACCCACATGATCTACACTATTGTAGGTCATGATTCATCCAGATATAAAAACCTATTTTCCTATCTCCAAGACCAAATCATTCCCAATACCTTCAACCACCATGAAAAGAGATACCTTATCCAAAATGCTTCCCGATATGTCATCATTGGTCATGATTTGTACAAACAAGGTTTAGATGGTACGCTACTTAGATGTTTAGAATGGGAAGAGTCTCAATGTGTGTTAGAGGAGGTCCATGATGGTATTTGTGGATCACACTCAAATGGTTTAACACTAGCTCAAAAACTTATTAGGGCTGGGTACTATTGGCTTGAGATGGAGAAAGAGGCTATCAAATTTGCTAAGAATTGTCAAAAGTGTCAAGTACATGACAACCTAATTCATGCTCCAGGGAGGGATCTAATCCCCTTTACAACACAATGGCCTTTCCATCAATGGGCATTTGATCTTATTGGGATGATTCATCCTCACTCTTCTAATGGACATACCCATATAATCATAGCTACATATTATTTTACAAAATGGGTAGAAGCAGTCCCTTTGACACAAGCAACTAGAAAGAAAATATCTATGTTCATATTGAACTATATCATATGCAGATATGGGATACCTCATTCCTTAATCATAGATAACAGTGGACAATTCAAGAACAAAGAACTAGATGATCTATGTGTCAAATTCAAGATCACACAACATTGGTCTTCTATATACTATCCTCAAGGGAATGGACAAGCAAAGGCATCTAATAAGAATCTATTGAAATATTGCATCGAATTGTTAATAAAATAGGAAGAGACTAGCATCTCATGATCAATCCAGCTCTCTAGGCCTATAGAACAAGTATTAGAACACCTACTAGGGCTACACCTTTCGCTTTAGTTTATGGGTCTAAAGTGGTACTGCCTATTGAGGTTGAAATATCATCACTAAGAATTAGAATGTATGGTCTCGTAACTGATGATGACTATAGAGTGTCTAGGTTGCAAGAACTTGAACTACTAGATGAGCTCAGACATGCAGCATATGATCATCTCAGAGTATATCAAAAGAGAATGTCCAGAGGCTACAACAAGAAAGTCAGACACAGAGAATTTCAAGTTGGTGATCTAGTCTTGAGAGAATCCTAAAAATCAATCACATCGAGAACGCAAGGGGAAGTTTGAACCCAACTGGCTGGTTCCCTTTGTGATCACTACTACTTTTGGCTCTGGTGCCTATCAACTCTCAATGACTGAAGGAGAACAGCTCTGAGAACCAATCAACATTCTCCATCTAAAAAAATTCTACGCCTAAGGCATTCAGTCTATGGTAAAATGTCCTGAAAAAATCTTTAAAATTGGAAAAATTCCTGAAAAAATGAACATCTTGGTGAAAACCTAGCAATAGGTGCCTTGATGATTCACTAAAAAAGTGAAAACTATCAAAAGTAAAAAAAAAATTGGAAAAATTGAAAAAATACAAAAAAATGAAAAAAAAAAAAGTGCCATGGTGAAAACCTGGAAACAGGCGCCTTGGTAGCAAAAATAGAATCTCTACCAAAATGGTGAAAACCTAGCAAATGAGTGCCACTTGTTTCAAAATGCTCCATCTATCAGTGCAATCTTGGTCTTTTCCAGCTTTCAGTCTTGCTTTTAGTTTGTACATATCTCCCAGTTTGTTTTCTCATTTCCAGTTTTCAATAAGTTAGTTTGTACACCAATCAGCTCAAGCATCTATATCCTATCAATGTTCAAACTTGGGGGCAATCAATTTCATATCCTATGGTCTCCAGTATCTTAGATGTATCATATCCAGTCAGAGTCTTTTGAAGCTTCATCTGAGTCAGTCAATCAGTCTTGTCTCCAGAAAGGATTTTGCATCTACAACAACGCAATCAAACATCAAACGCAAATTGAAAACAATCTATGCTTTTTACATATGCTTACTGATTCGCATTGAGATTTTTGCATATTGTGTCCCTTTGAGCTCTTCGATGATGTCCTTTATAGGATTTAGAGAGTGATGATTGGGGGCATAATCTTTTCTTTGTCTTCTGCTTGTATCTAACAACTTTGGAAATTCTAGATTGAAATGGTGTCTGACTATAAGAGCCTCTATCTCGAATTGGATGGCCATGCATACCTCAACCATTGATACCCAAAAAATTCAAGGAAGTTTGATCTAACTATTGTCTTTTTGAGTGATTTCTTTCTTCTATTGTGAACTACGATCTTACCTAAGGATGTGAACAATAAAGGGTCACTACGAGTAATTCACATTGGATTTAGAATAATCTCTTGACTGTTTGATGTGTTTGTATGCAAGGTGTATTCAGTTCATCATGACATTTATGTTTTGATACTTATACAAATTGCTATATCAAAATGGACATGATATTTAGGTCATCCTTCTGTTTGTGCCTTGGTGCTTATATCTAATCTGACATTCTCAAAATAAAATCAATATTCATATATCTATGGTTGATTGACTAGTGGATGTTGTATTGATTCTTACGCATACAAATCGATATTCATTTGTCTATGGTTTCATAGCTAGTGGGAATTATATTGATATATCCAGTTACCTAAAAGTTCAATGATGATAACAAATCGATATATGATCAAGTGACTAGGTCCTAGGTCTTAGGTTGCATTTCATTCTGCATGTCTCTTTGCATTTTTGTATGTCTGCATGATCTCACAAATGTTTGGAAACACTTCAAAGCTTAAACAAATCTTCATATCATTTCTTCACATCTAATGAGAGCTGACTCTCACTCGAAGGTCTCTTCACCGAACCACAAGTAGTAATTCTCCTAGGTTAAACATCCTTTTGACATAAGACTAAGTACTTGTCTTCATCAACCTACAAAAAACATATCATGTGTATCATTGCATTTACGTCCCAGATCATTACCATTTGTTGCATTACATTACATCCAGTGCATAAGCATAAATCATACATACATCTTTTCATAATCCATTACATTTGCATAACATCCATACATATGAAAGAAATCATTGCATTGCATTGATCCATACATACATTCTACACTACTCATAGCATAAACATCACATGATATCATCATAAATCAAAACATGACAAGTACAAATGAAGTCACAACCAAAAACATCAATCTCATATATATCATAAACTCAAAATGTGTCAGGGGTGCACTACTAGCACAGTGTACAAAAGAATGAGCTCCTGAGAGCTATCAAAGTCAGAACAGTATATCAGTGGTCAAAAAGAATAGAGTATATCAAAACATAAGAACAGGAATCAACTATCGGCATGCTCCTCAGTATCTAGTGGAGGAGGGGTTGGTGCATTTGGTATAGTCTCTGCTCTCGGTGCCCTAGCTCCCTCTGAGGTTGCCATATAATCTAAATACATGGGTACTCTCTATGCAGTAGGGACAGTAGCATAATATGTAGACACATAATATGAATCCTGTGAGGTCTGATGGGTCACCTCTATTTGTAATCTCTAAACCTTTGAGCGAAACTCTGCATGAAGCTCTGTGCACTACCTATCTACCTCTAGATACCTCTCCTCCCACCTAGTACTCTGTACCTTCAGGTCCCAGACCTGAGCTCTAAGACATCTGATAGTCTCTGATGAAGTGAGAGGAATAGTAGGATCTACCTCAGCTGCTGGCATCTTTGTGTCTTGTGCTGGTTGCTCTGGCTACTGCTTAGTGGTATTTTCTCTATGCGCCTTATGGCGTCTAACCTCAACTCCTAGATCAAACGTGGTATCTACTTGTAAAGGATCTACATCACCACCTACAAACTACTCAGCTACTATGACATCATCTGTAGAACCAACACCACCCAAAGTACCACTCTCACCCCTGGTCCATCTCTATGAACCTGTGGATGTGCCTGCTGAAGAAGTAGAAGGACGAGGGGGCCTCATATGTCCTAATGGTCTTTGAAGTGGAGTTGTCACTCTTTGTCTGGGTGGTGTAGGATGCACTATCTGAGGTCTTGAACCCTATATCATAGGAGCACCTGTAACATCCATCACCTCCTCCATGGAGGGTATCAACTCAGTGGGATCTGAGAATCTGTGAACAGGGTGGTCTGCAAGCCAAGTGATGTATCCATCTATGACCCCTGCATCAACTACCTATGGATGGTAGTCCCAATCTCTACCAATGATCCTACTGTACTCCTCTGAACATAGAGAATAGGTGAGCCTCTATGTCCATCTGAGCCCAATCTGATGCCACACTCTAGTAATCAAAAATCTCTCCAAAATGGTGGGAGAATGACCAATGAGTACCCGACTCTGAAAAAGAAAGTTGTACTGCTCCCTCGCAGTGGGCCATGCCTCTATCTGCAAGTAGGGTCTCCAATGCACAAATTTCATATCATCCAAACATCATCTGAAATACTTAGTATGACCCATGTGGACTTGTGTGACATAACCACCATACGTATATATCACTAGCTCATGTGGTTGGCATTGTCTAGAAAACTGGTCTCAACACTGGGATATGCTCCCAGGCCCATATCTGTAATACAAGAGCTCCAGAAGTGAAGCTCTTGCAATCCTAATACACGACCTCGTGCATCTCTGAGAACATGTGGGCCAACAGACACTGACCCTAGGCAAGCTCAGTGGGAGTGGCCATAAGAAGGGCTACCATTAGAGCCCATCCCATCAAAAAGCCGTTCTGCTGACGGCCTGGCATGATGAGCTCCCTAATCATCCCAGCAATAATGCACTCTAAATGGTGTGTCTGACCATATCTCTGTACAAGGGTCTCCCAGGAAATGGACCCCATCAACTATGTATCATCCCCAAATAGATGCCTAAAGGCATGAAGACCAGTTTGGCTGGAACTCACATACTCAGGACGCCGACTGCTATGGAATGGAATGTGTAGTATCCTATAAATATCCTCTGGAGTCACAGTCATCTCTCCAGTCGGTAAATGAAACGTATGTGTCTCAGAGTGGAATCTCTCAATAAGTGCAGTCAACAGGCCATGGTTTACCCTAATATCAGGTAAATGGATCAAATACTCGAACCCACATGCAGCAAGATGAAACTTCATAGGTTCAAGAAGCGAGACACATAATCTCTGGGTCACCAAGTATGAATGTCAGACATGAACATCTGGATATGTGACCTATATCATACAAAAATAGGGAATTCTATCAGAAATTGGGCTCAATAACAAGCTAAGAGTATAGAAATTAGATAGTTGGGTACTTCAGAAGGTAGGTTAAGAGGTCAGCTATCAACATCAGACATCAGAAAAGTCAAAATTTGGCCCTAAATGTCAGTTTTAAGCTCACTATTTTTCATACGATAGTCCAAATTGGCACCGAAAGTCATACGACACTCCACAAGAGACCATACGACAATCCATGGTCATACGACACTAGATTCAATATCATACGAGTTTCCAGGGACCCAATGAAATGTTGTATGACACACAGGTCAACTTCATACGACACGGGGTTATGCATGAAAGGACAAAGCAAATGCAAATGGAATGTCATACAAGTCTGGGATGGGACTCATACAAGTTTTCAAACATGCGACATTCAAAAATAAAAACGCATATGGAAAAATTCAAAAATGCTATAAAACATGAAAAATTTGCATTTTCAGAGGGGCACAGAGGTCCACCTACCGGATGTCCATACTGTTGAGGTCTATCATGTCTCTGGCTACACTCAAATCGATGCAAACTCATAGGTACCTTTGGTTCTTACTGTTCCACCATTTTCTTGCTTAGAGGGCTCCACAAGATCTCAAAAGTCAAATGGTTGAAATGATTTGAAAATGACCCTTCTAGCCTTTATATAGCTTTTGACCTAATTTTCAAAAGTGCTTAGTTTTCCATGAAAATTGCACCCCTAGCTAATTTTGACATTCTGAATCCATTTTCGGGATCAAAATCAAAATCTGAGATCATTTACTATGTCGAAATCACAATTTAAAATTTTTGGACATAGGATGGTCTACTGCTTGCATATTCAACCTTCGATCATCACAGAAATCTAGAATTCAACCTAACTGATTATCTTACATCAAACTATCAAAATTTCAACTTGGTCAACCATGGTCAAACCTAGTCAAACTTAGTCTCCAGGACCTCCAAACGATGCAGAATGCATTCTCAAACATGTATACCCACTTCTCAAATCAATTAACATGCTTCTGAACTATTAACGCTGACTTCTCTTGTCAAATTTCAATTTTAATCTTGAAGGGGGCATGGTATTGCATATCATTCAAAGTTTGTAATCAAATTTGAAATCATATCTTTCCTTAGTAATTAAGACAACAATCATGTCTAGTTGTTGATTTATCAAAAGTCCTCATCGCTCAGGGCAAATCTATCATCGCTTGGGGCATATCAGATTCATCGAGATCCATATCAATTTGGTATTCTCCTAATCTTGTAAATTGTATCAATTTTTGCAACTATCGATTCAATTGTGTTATTTCCTTGGTTCTTCGGTAATTGAAGGGTTCAGATGTGATACCTACGTGATTCTTCTAAGGACAATCAAGTCTGGAATCATTCACTCACTTCTTCGCAATCATAAGGTTCAGAATCAGGCATTTTGATGCTTTTGTTTCATTGGTTCATCATTGCTATAGTTGTGTGCTAGAAAGTAGTCACACTTCTGTGAATCATTACATTCAAGAACACTCAAGAATGAAGTCTCAAACAGTGATTCACAGCTCTCTATTCATGGAGTGCAGGAGTTTGTATATGAGGCCCTCAGATTGACCTAGTTATGCCCATGCAAGTACACCAAGAAATGAGAGATTCAAAGATGAATAGCAAGCATGCTAATCTCCATGATCATCAAGTTATTGCATGCAAATGAAACTAGTCTAGATGATAACAATGCAAGAAATAAACTATTCTATTGAAATGAATGCTTATACAATGTTAATCTATGAAAGGAAACATGAATTTAAACTATTATGTGAATGCAATATTAATTTAAACTATGGATTGCCATAAGGCATGAGAGAAGAAGACAAGAAGAAAGAAGTCTCAAATATCCAAGCTCCAAATGTGCTCAACAAGCTTCTTCCAAGATTGCTCTCCAAACCTGCAGTATAACAATAACATGAAAATTCTCAGATCTGAAATGAGAAGGAGAGGGCTCCTTATATAGGAAAATGTGGAAGAGAATGCATCCTCAAGAGCAATGTGGGATAAATCTAAAAAGAGGAAATAAAGCTCATTTTTTTAGAAAGTGTGGAGAGAAAAGGGATTTTATTTATTTTTAATTATTTGTTTCCCTTTTTTCATCACAAAGAGCTTTAAGAGGATTTTTTATTTATTTAAAAGAATGATTCTCTATTAATTAAATAAGATAACATTATTTAATTAAAAGAGAGATATCATAAGATAAAATCATTTAATTAAAAAAGATTTTAATTAAATAAATTTATTTCATTTTAAAAGATATTTCTTTCAATTAAATAAAGTTATTTTATTTATTTAAGTGGGAATATTTCTTTCAATTAAATAAAATTATTGAAAGAATCAAGAAAAGGATTTTTGTTTTGTTTTTATTTGATTTATTTTCTTTTACATCACAGATTTTGCTTTAAGTGGGGATTTTATTTATTTAAAAGAGGAATTATCTTTTAAATAAATAAGATAAGTTTATTTAATAAAAAGAGGAATATTTAATTAAATAAGATAAAATCATTCAATTAAAAGGGGTTTTAATTAAATAAGATTATTTTATTTAATATATTTCTTTTAATTAAATAAGCCTATTTTATTTATTTAAAAGAGAATATTTCTTTTAATTAAATAAAATTATTGATGAAATGATCAAACCTTAGAAATATTTGAATTATTGATTTAATTGCGATTTGATCAAGGAATTGATTTGAAAATTGCAAAGCATTGATTCAGGAAATTGATATTTGACAAATTGAATAAATGGGGCCCAAAGTCTAGGCGACCATTTTAGGGTGCATACATTTGCCCCTATTTGACTAATGTGAGGTCGACTTGGGATCACAAAACAACCCAAATGTGTGTTCGACGGATGGGAATACATCAGGACATAGATAAGCAAACTGAAAAAGACAAGGCCAACACCTGTGAATAGGTAATTGTCAAGTCTCAAATAAGAGATAAGAATCTCAAGCAAGGTTGCCCCAAAAGAAGCAATTGATAAATTTGATAAAGCTGAATCAAGCATTGAAGTTTGGTAGGTACTGCCCCCTCGTGATTGAAATCGAAATGAGATAGTGGAGAAATAGTAAATTGATAAATTTGATCAAATCGAACTAAACATAAGGTTCTTGACATAAGATGAAAGATAAAAAATTTAAAAAAATCACAGAACCAAGGTAGATCAGCAAGAAAGATTATGCCCCAAGGTTGAATTAGAAGAAAAGAAGTTGGGTGAAAGCGAATGGATGATAGAAGTTTGGAAGAAATGGAAAGAAATGGAGAGAAGAAAGAGAATTTGCCTCCAGAAAGAAGATGCCCCAAAATCAATCAACTGTTTAAGATAGGGAATTTTGATTGAGATCACAAAAGAAGGTAAGGAAATGAATATCAAAATGTGACCACAGTTGACTAAAAGTCCACAAGAAAGATGAAGGAAACCCTCTCAAACTCATAATGCAGCCTAAAAGTGCAAATTTAACATGAAGTCTAAATAATGCAAGCTACATGAAAATGCAAAGGTGTACTTGCAATAGGGTAACATAGGATTTTTGTGTTCATCATTCATTAGAGAATGTAAAAGAACTTATTTTCATCATAGGGCTGTTATTACCAGACATCGAACAATCACACAATCAACACTAGTCAAAAATGCAACTATGAAGATATGAATGTGATTTATATCGGATTGGAATGTGGAAAGATTCTAACATGAGCATCAAATACATAAAGGTCAAGATGACTACAATGTTAGCTTACCCAATTTAATGTAGCAAAACCATGCTCGCACCAAGGCATAAATGTCAGGATGACCATGAGAATGGTTGTGCAAAAAAATAGTCAAGGATGATGCCTTAAATCTCCTAAGTGTGTCAAGGAGACAACAAGAGACACAGAAGAGGTTCAAGACAACACCCACAAGCAAAGGCAAATAAAAACATGCCCCATGCCCAAAGTCTTCTAGTGATGCATCATGGAGAGACTTATTAGACAAGGACATTCAATGAAAATCAATAACAGTCAGGACACAAAAAAAATCATGACATATCTCAAGCATTAAGTGTTGCATTTCAAAATTTTAAGTGTGTAAATTGATACTGAGTTCCGAGGATAAGGATCAAATGCTTGCTAGTAGGTAAGATCACATGACCAAACTGGATAAGACCAAACTGATAAGTGTTGAAAAACACTCGATGTCAGGGGTTGTGTTGAAAAACATAGTTGGGTTGGTGTTGAAAAACACCGTTTGTGAGGTGTCCTAAAGACAAGCATATCCAAGAGACCAAAGCTAACATAGTGATGCCCCCTAGAAAAAGACAAAGACCAATTCTAAAACAAGGCAACAAGGACAAGGTATGATGGAGAAAGGCTAAGTGTCGAGGATGCATGCTAAGAAATAGGGGTGCAAAGGCCTCAAGTAGCGCCTGTTTCCAAGTTTTCACCACTTGGAAGAATTTTTTCAGGACTTTTTATAATTTTTTTGTATTTTTGCTACCAAGGTGCCTGTTTCTAGGTTTTCACCAAGGCACTTTTTCTATTTTTTTTGAATTTTTTGAATTTTTTATTTTTTTGGTATTTTTAGAATATATAATTTTTTTGAGATACATCAAAGCGCCTATTGCTAGGTTTTCACTAAGATAATAATTTTTTCAAGACATTTTCTAATTTTTAGAATTTTTTTAGCATCATATATGAATTTTTTTGGAATTTTTTTAGGATCAATAAGTATGTACAAAAGATACCCCCAGACAGAACAGGCATCAAGGATAGAACTTCTTCAGGTGCAAAAGATTGATAGGCTCAGGGAGCTTCTCCCCCTCTTTAGTAGATAGTAAATAAGCACCTGTACCAAAAGCCGCTGTGATAATGTAGGGTCCAAGCCAATTAGGTTTGAATTTTCCCTTTTATTCTCTATTTTGTTGGTTTTTAGGATTCTCTCGCAGGACAAGATCTCCTACTTGGAATTCTCGAGGGTGAACCTTTTTGTTGAATGCCTTGGACATCCACTTTTGGTAGACCCTCATATGGTCAAATGATGCTTTACGCTTTTCATCTAGATGTTCCAATTCTTTTAATCTCATGGCGCAATAGTCTTCATCTGTAACTAGACCTTTGAGAGACACTCTAAGTGACGGAATCTCAACCTCTAAAGGTAACACTTCTTTAGTGCCATATGTGAGGGCAAAAGGAATAGCCCTAGTTGGAGTACAAATACTTGTTCTATAGGCCCACAAGGCTGGGTTTATCTATAGGTACCAATCTCTACCATTCTTATGAACTGTTCTATGTAAAATCTTGAGAATGGTTTTATTTGAAGCCTCTGCCTGACCATTTCCTTGCGGGAAGTAAATGGAGGACCAATGTTGCTTTATCTTAAATCTTTGGCAGAGTTGTGTAAGGTCCTTGTTTTTGAACTGACCCCCATTGTCAGTGATGATCTCAGATGGTACTCCATATCAACAGATGATATGGTTTAAAATGAATAAAGACACGATCTTGCCTGAGGCAACAGAAAGTGGAACAGCCTCTACCCATTTTGTGAAGTAGTCAGTAGTAGTGATAATGAACTTATGTCCACCTGATGAGTTGGGATGAATCTACCCAACAAGGTCAAAGGCCCATCGCTGAAATGGCCAATGAGATATAGAAGGAATTAGCTCCCTACCTGGAGCATGTATCAGGTCTCCATGTTTTTGACATTTTTCAAAAGACTTGGCAAAAGCTACCGCATCTATCTTCATTGTAGGCCAATAGTACCCCACCCTAAGAAACCTTCGAGCCATGGAAAGACATTAGAATGTCCCCCACATATGCCCTCGTAGATGTCAACTAGCGCTTGATTGGATTCCTCCTTTTCTAAGCACCTAAGAAGTGTCCCATCTAGACCCCTCCTATACAAATCACTAGAGATGAGGGAATGGCGAGAGGCGTTACAGACAAGGTTTCTTCTTTTAGATCAGTTAAATGTGTCGGGGATGATGCCATCATGGAGATATGAGTAAATAGCACCATAGCGAGATGATTCATGATTGACAAGGGTACAAATGACGTGGCTTTCTTGAGAGTCATAAATGGGATAATGTAGCTCTTCCACTAGGAATTCATATCTGGACTCATGTTCCTAGGGATTTGCTAAAAAGTAACAAAAGTAAAATACCGTCTTAATGAATCAACCATTTTTTTGCAAGGTATCAACTTGTCATCTTTTGTTTGGTATTGCTCATTGACTTGATTAATGATCAACTGAGAATCCCCATAGATATGTAGTTCTGTGATATTCCACTCTATAGCCATTTTTTATCCATTTGTTAAAGGCTCATATTCAGCTATGTTGTTGGTGCATGGGAAGAGTAACTTGTAAGATTTTGGAATAGTGTACCCATGTGGAGAGACAAACAACACACTAGCTCCAGAACCATTTTGCATGTAGGAACCATCAAAGAACAGTTTCCAGGATCTCTCAGTCATGTACATAAGATGTTCATCTAGGAAATTGACTTGAATGGGAATATTATCTTGAATTGGGAAATTAGCCAGTTGATTTGCAATAGCCTGGCCTTTGATTGCCTTGCACTCAATATACTCTATGTCAAATTTAAAAAGAATCATCATCCATTTAGCAAGTCTACCCGTGAGAGAAGCTTTACCGAGTAAGTATTGAGAGGATCAATTTTTGCTATGAGATGTATGGTGTGCGCAAGCATATAGTGTCGCAATTTTTGAGAAGCAAACACTACTGCAAGGCAAGCTTTTTCAATACTAGTATAATTGACCTCATAAGCAACAAGAGTGTGGCTAATATAATATATGGCCCTTTCTTTCCCTTGTTCATCTAATTGAGCCAACAATGCCCCCAGTGAAGATTCAGTAGCTGAGACATACAAAATGAGGGGTTTTCCTAGAATGGGAGGCATTAAAATGTGAGGACTTGCCAAGTACTCCTTAATTTAATGCATGCTCTTCTGGAAATCCTCATTCCAGACACACGGAACACCTTTATGCAAGTTTTTGTTAAAGGGTTGTGCTCTATCTGCCAATTGTGAAATAAACCTCCTTATGGATTGAAGGCATCCTTGAAGACTCCTTATTTGACTGATATTTTTGGGAGGTGGCATGTCTATAATGGCTTGGACCTTTTCAGGGTCCACTTCTATCCCTTTGGCTGAAATGATGAATCCCAATAATTTTCCAAAAGTAACACCGAATGCACACTTTTTTGGGTTTAATCTTAGTTGAAATTTTTCCATGCGATCCAGAATTACTTCTAAATCAGCTAGATGTGTTCCTCTTTTCTTAGACTTAGCGGGGGTGTCATCCACATAATCTTCCATATTCTTATGCATCATGTCATGGAAGATGGTTTTCATAGCTCTTTGATAAGTAGCTCCTGCATTTTTCAATCCAAAGGGCATGGCATTCCAACAATAAGTACCCCATGCACATGTGAATGTAGTCTTTTTCTGATCCTCAAGAGCAATCTTGATCTAATTATACCTAGAAAAACCATCCATCAAGGAATAGATCTCATAGCCCACCATCATGTCCACTATCATGTCTATGTTAGAAAGTGGAAAATCATCCTTTGGGCATGCTCTGTTAAGATCTCTAAAATCTATGCAGATTCAGATGGATTTATCATGTTTAGAAATCCAGTTGGCATAGTCTATAGCTCTAATGAATCCTACACTAAGGAGCTTTTCTAATTCAGCTTTCACTAGAAGAGCTATATGAGGGTGCATTTTTCTCAACTTTTTTTTAACTGGTTTGACACCTAGAGCTATGGACAAATGATGCATAATGAGATTAGTGTCCAACCCTGGCATGTCTGAATATGTCCATGCAAAATTAATTTTCTCCTTTTGGAGGAACTCAATGTAGGCTTTCTTTTCTTGAGGTGATAAAGATTTAGCCAAGTGTACAATTTTTGGAGCCTCTTTTGTGCCCAAATTAATAGCTTCTGTAGGTTCAACCAATACTGATGATATGTCCTGAAAATAGCTTGGGAGACTATCAAGTACCTCATCCGTGGGTGCCTCAGAGAGGTTTTCACCCTTGGATACGTCTTTTATTTTTACTTTTTTTGGTTCTGACACCGCCACATAGTGGTTTTCACCATCAGAACTCTTATTCTTTTTTTCTTTTCTTTTTATCTTATGACTAAGGTACTTGATGTCAGGTTCTGTCATACTGGTAGCTAGGTCACTGGTGGAAGAGACTACAAGTTCAATGGCATTTAGATAGAAGGTGATCTCATAGTCAGTGTGAAATGTCAAGAGTTGAGGCTCTTGATAATGTTGAGACCAATCAATAAGGTTGGGGTCAATAAGCGGTAGGTTAATGACTGGTTCAAGATTAAGGATATAGGTGATGTCATCTCTGGTGACCCCAGAATCAGAGTCTGTCAAGTATCCCTCTAAGGTGTCTAAATCAGAATTTACCCTATCGAGTGAAGAATCATCTACTAATGTGACACGTGGGTTCCAATCTTCTAATCTGACACATGACTCATCAGCTACATCCGGTTGAGAACTATAAGCATGGAAAACATCCATATCCAAGTCAACTATTACATCTAAGAGTGAATCCCATTCAAACTCATGAGAGTCTATTTCTGAATTATTGTTGGGGCCTCGTGATGTAGAAGCCTCAAGATTTGGAAGAGTTTCCTCTCCTCTAGCAATTTTCTCAATCACAAAATTATTTGAATTATCACCATCCATTGCAACTAGGATGGAGACACTATCCATAGTCAATCTTGCATTCATATAGTCACTATCTATCGCAGCTAGGATAGGAGGACTATCAATTGTTAAATCTCTGGAATCTCCCCAAAGGAGATTTGTTGAAGGTACCCAATCATCTGTCATGTCTTGTTGATTTGTCAAATCTGGTACATATTCTATGTCATCTTCACTATCCTACCTATCAAGAATGGGGATAGTGCACTTGTTATTCTTCATAAAGCCTAGGCCAATCGATTTCTTAGATTTACATCCAAAAATATCATGATTAAGTGGTTCAGCTCTAGCATCTAAAATGTGACTAAGAGGGCCATATCCTGGATAACCCATCTTCTTGACAAAAGTATATCCTCTCCCATAGGACTTAGGAGAGGGGGAGAAAATTTCATTGTACTGGTACTTCTCCTCTTTGTATATCCAATGTCATGTCCCCTTTCTAGAGACATGTTCTTTCATGACGGGTTTGCCTATCATCAACTCTCGTAGGAAAATAGTTTGGAGAGAGAGTCATTGTGTGGATCATTTGATTGCTTATTGCTGACAGAGCCTACATTTGGCAGAGCCTACATCCAGTTTGAGGCCTACATGTAGTTGTAGTGGAGCCTACGTCCAACAGTGAGCCTACATCTAGTTCAAACCTACATTTAGTCTAGTTGGGCCTACATTCGGTTATGAGACATCTTGGCCTACATTGTTATATTGTTGAGTTGAGAAATGTACTTTATTATTATAATATTATTTTATTATAAAGTACATTATAATTAGATGTTTCTAGAAGTTCTAGTAACTTCTCAAGGAAAAGAATAAATAGAGGGCTTGGGCTATCATTTCTACATGCTTGGATTTGGGATTTCTTCTACTTCTTCCATTGTGGAGCAATTTGTAGTCTTTTGGGTTTGCAAATACTATTTGATCTTTGGGAATGATCACTCCCCTAGATTGGCATAACAGAGGTAGTGAAATATCTACTGAAAGGTTGCAAGTTGGAGTTGGTACTCAGCCATCTCATTGGTACTTCATTGAGAATTGTTGTAAGGGTTTTTTTTTGGTTGGAATAAGGGTTTGCATTCACCTCTTGCATTGGTGAATCATTTTGGTGATAGTTGAAGATCATTTTGTCACATTTTCAGACTTTCCATATCAGGGCCTGGAATCAGAATTTTGCTCATATCTCCTAATCCACTTGGAGATAAATTTTATGCATTTGAGGGGTTATTATCTAAACCTAGGTGCCCCTATTCCCATCATTTTTGGTAGCTATTACTTGGCACAAATTTTAGTACAAGTTCCATACTGTACGGCCTGTACCTGAGACTGTACGGCAAGCAGCAAGGAGCAAATTTGGGGATAGGATTGGTTGCAGATTGTCTACCTTTCATTAGTGTATAGCATCATCATTTTAAGAGCTATATCCAGGTTCATTTCATAATTTGAATGTTGATATTTGATGTAATAATTGCATTGAATAAGGCACATGTAATCACTATTATAACAATCAGAATCAGTCACTATTTTTCCATCATTTGTAATTGAAATTGTCATAGTAAGAAGATAGTGCATTGTATGGAGTCTAAAAGGTGCATTGAATGAATGTGTTATTGCCATAGTTTCTCATTCTTGTAATAGTCATACATATTTAGACAAAGAATCGGTCTATTGTAATCAGATTTAGAGAGTCTCATAATTCTTGGCATTGGCTTCATTGCATTCTTACTTGGAGTTCTATTATTGTTCATTGCTCTTCATTTCTATATTGGTTTTGTTATCTCAATTGCAATTGGATGCCAAAAACAATAAACATATTGAAACACATCATTGCAAGCAAAACATTTCAGTGCATGCCAACTATTTGATGAATTGCCATAGTTTAGATTTGGGGTGTTTTAGTGATCCTACTGGTGAGGGTCATTACAGTGGTATCAGAGCCAGGTTCTTGCCATCTTGTTGGGTAAGAAACCTACATGCATCCTTCAGCATTTGGGCATCATAGGTACTACACACGAAGAAGAGCAGCACTAGAGGGTGAACAAGACTTCAGAGATACTCTTACTATGGGTGAGAGATAGTCACAAAGCCCACCTAGAATTCTTGATGATGAGAGGGAATTCTTTCAAATTATAACTACGAGACAGTAGGAGATGGTCCAATCCTTGCATAATTTGACCACTATGATGGAGAGAGTGGTTCAGCCCAGAGCACAGGAATAGGTTAGAGGTACACTTGATCATGATAATAGGAGCGTGGCAAGTTCACAGGGTGCTCCTAGGCATAGGTCTTGGATAGCGGATAGACCTACTCATCCTACTTTCCTTAGAGAGGAGGCTCAGGAGGTAGGAGAGGGTGATCTATAGGATGAGTTTCATGATGATCTTAGAGCTGCTACTGCAAAATGGTAGGCATTACCACCACATGTGCGTGAGTTACTTAACTTTGATCGCTACTTGAACAAAAGGAGAGAGCACATGAGGTATACTTAGCAAAACAGGAGACCTAGAGGAGGCCATGATAGTGAGTTGTAGTGAGCTGCTAGCAAGCTCACTTTACCTTCTTTTGATGGTAGTGGATAGATGATAACACAAGCATGGATACATAAGTTGGATACTTTCTTAGCATTGAGACCCATGTAAGAGATAGATGCCATCAGATATGCCACCTTGCATTTGGAGGGTGCAGCTCATGACTGGTGGTCACATGGTATGGTTACCTTGTAGCACAACCAGGTGACATCATACTAAGATTTTGTGGATAGGCTGGTGGAGCATTTTGATAGGAAGGATCCAGAGATCTTCTTCCATGATCTTGCATAGTTGAGACAAACAGGCAGCTTAGAGACTTATATCAGTGAGTTTCAGAGGTTGTTAGTTATGATCCAGGATGTATCAAAGAGGTGGTTGGTTATCCTATTTACTAAGGGATTGTCTGAACCCGTCAAGGGTTGGATCAAGGCATTTGATCCATTGACACTATAGGAGGCCATGAGGAAAGCTCATAGTATGGAGCTTACAGCACCTTCTAGCAGATTCACCCCTAGGAGTTCTACTTCTTTTAGAGATAATAAGAAGTTTGATAAGGGGAAGGGGAAGAAGGTTGATACCAAGGGGAAATCCACTCCACCCTTGGATACTGAGGCACTTAATGACCTACACAGGAAGAAGCTATGCTTCTATTGCAAAGGTCCATATGACAGGGATCACGACTGTCCTTTGAGGCCTAAAGGGAAGGCCAATAGAGTTATGTGGGTGTACTATGAGGACTCATTCAGATAGCACAGCACATGAGGATGAGCATAGTGACATAGAACCTCAGGTAGAGGTAGAGGCTTTAGAGCCTAAGGTGGAGCTAGAGCTACATTTGCAGCAGGCACGCTTGTCTAGTATTTAGTAGGAGGGGTCCTTTAGATTACATGGAGTTCTAGCAGGATAGAAGGTGATTACCCTAGTTGACATAGGTGCTATGCATACTTTCATTGATGCACATTTGGTTGAGCATTGTGGCATTTAGACAGAGGAGTTTGAGGGTCTCTGAGTATAGGTTGCTGATGGTTACACTCTTAAGTGTAATAGGATGATCAAAGATATGCCCTTATGCTTGAGCAATTATGAGTTCAAAGTGGATTACCATGTAGTTAACATGGGTGACCTAGATATTGTATTGGGGATGACTTGGTTGCATTCATTGGGTGAGGACACTTTTAGACTCAGGGACATGGAGATCAAGTTTGAGGCAGATGGTTGGTAGCATGTCTTGAGGGCTATCAAAAATAGTGATATTAGGACTATTTCTTTTAGACGCATGGAGAGGATGGTTAGACATGATGGGATCAGATGGGCAGCCATGTGTACTCTCATGCCTACATAGGAGGAGCATCAGATGATAGAGTATCATCCTAATATTCAGAGATTGAGAGAGTAGTATGATAGGGTGTTCAATGACATTCCACCTGGTGCACCACCTAACCATGGAATTAAGCACATCATTGAGCTAGAGGAGGGTGCTAAACCCATGATGATCACACCATACAGACATCCTAGGAGGCTCAAGGATGAGATAGAGAAAACCATCAAGGAGCTACTTGAGATGGGGCATATTCGACCGAGTAAGTCTCCTTTTGCTTCTTCAGTAGTATTGGTGAAGAAGAAGGATGGTTCTCTATGTATGTGCATTTATTATAGGGTGCTAAACAAGAGGACTATTAAGAATAGGTACCCCATCCCATAGATAGATGAGATGATAGATGAGCTTCATGGGGCTTGCTACTTCAGCAAGATAGACATGAGATCAGGGTATCATCAGATCAGAGTCAGAGAGTAGGATATAGAGAAGACTACATTTAGATGCCATTGTGGACACTTTGAGTTCGTGGTCATGCCATTTGGGTTGACCAATGCACCAGCCACTTTTCAGTCTACGATGAATAAGGTCTTCCATCATTAGTTGAGGAGATTTGTATTGGTTTTCTTCAATGATATCTTGGTATACAGTCGGACATGGAAGGAGCATGTAGTACATTTGGAGACTGTATTGAGTATATTGCAGAGGGAGTCCTTCTATGCCAAGGAGTCCAAGTGTGATTTGGGTATGATTGAGCTCTTGTACTTGGGTCATATTATCAGTGCAGATGGAGTGCGGATGGATCCTAATAAGATCCATGCTATAATGGAGTGGCCTATTCCAGAGAACTTGACATAGTTGAGAGGGTTCCTAGGCCTATGTGGATTCTATCATAGATTTGTGAGTGGGTATTCACATCATGTAGCCCCTATGACAGATTTGTTGAAGAAGGGGGCCTTTTTTTGGACACCAGAGGTGCAGGCTTGCTTTGACAGGTTCAAGGAGATCATGACTTCATGTCTGGTGTTAGCTTTGCCTGATTTCTCGAAGCCATTTGAGCTTCAATGTGATGCATCAAGAGATGGTATAGGTGCTATGTTGATGCAGGACAAGCACCCTATTGCATATGAGAGTAGGAAACTCTATGGACCTGAGAGATCTTTTAGCATTTACAATAAGGAGATGTTAGCCTTCATGCATGTGTTGGCTAATTTTAGACAGTATCTAGTTGGTGGTAAGTTTCACATTAAAACTAACCACAATAGTTTGAGGCATTTCCTTAGTCAGAGAGATCTCAATGATAGGTAGTAGAAGTGGGTAAGTAAGTTACAGGCTTACAATTTTGATATATCATATTTGAGAGGGACTCAGAATGTGGTAGCAGATGCATTGTCATGTAGACCACATCTCAGTGCATTGATTGAGATATCAGAGGATTGGTGACATATGATAGTGGCAGAGTATGCTAGAGACCCATGGGTGTCAGGGGTAGTTGATGGGTCAGTTGTTGATACCCGGTATGCACTTGAAGATTATTTGATTATCTACAAGAGTAGGATCTTTCTAGCCCCAGGATCAAAGGTGAAGCGATCTATATTGAGAGCTCTTCATGATTCACCTACAGCTGGTCACCCCGGGTACTTCAAGACATATAGATAGGTGTGGGAGAAGTTCACTTGGAAAGGACTGAAGTCAAATGTATTGCAGTATGTTTGTGAGTGCCTTGTTTGTCAGTAGAACAAACAAGAGCACACCTTTCCAGCCGGGCTCCTATAGCCACTTCCCATTCCTAATTAGAAGTGGGAGTGCATATTCATGGATTTCATTATGGGCTTGCCCAAGCCCCAAGGGTGTGATTGTACCTATGTGGTGGTGGATATACTGACAAAGTATGCACACTTCTTTCCCATCACTACTACTTACACAGTAGTATAGATAGCTAAGGTCTTCTTCAGAGAGGTCTTCAGATTGCATGGGATACCCCGCAGCATAGTGAGTGACAGGGACAGTAGATTTTTTAGTCACTTTTGGCAGGAGGTATTTAGACTTTGTGGCACTGAGCTTACACCTAGCACCAGTTATCACCTACAGATGGATGGATAGATAGAGATAGTCAATAAGTGGGTGGAGGGCTATTTGAGGAACTATGTGGCTGGTTAGCAAAGGGCATGGGTGAGATGGATACATTTGTGTGAGTATTGTTACAATGACACATTTCACATGTCTATTTAGATGTCACCTTTCAGGGCTCTATATGGGTATGATGCACCTAGCTTCATTGATTTGCTTATGTCTGATATTAGAGTTCCACGTGCTAGGGATTTTCTTTAGGAGAGTAAGGACATTGTTGATGCTCTCAAGGATAATATAGCCAGGGCATAGAATCAGTACAAGCAGTATGCAGATCAGAAGTAGATTGAGAGGAGCTTTGAGGTTGGTGATATGGTTTACCTCATGCTTTAGCCATACAGGCAGTCTACTCTTAAGAAGAGTGGGTCAGAGAAGCTTAAGCCGAGATACTATGGGCCTTTCAGGATCATTAGGCATGTTGGTGAGTTGGCTTATGAGCTTGAGCTTCTAGCTGATAGTAGAGTGCATAATGTGTTTCATGTGTCATGCCTCAAGAAGGTGTTAGGTCAGCATGTTGTGCCTTCTATAGTGTTACCACCCTTGGATGATGAGGGGAAGTTAGTTTTGGTGCCAGAGTCTATCTTGGATAGCAGGGAGAAACAGCTTCGCAGGAGAGTTATCAAGGAGTGTTACCAAAATATAGTGCCAAAAAATAGGGTTTTCTAGTATATGCATACAAACTAGGAATCTTATGCTTCTTTCACATTTACATTGGAATGAGAATGGTTCACTAAAATCAATATGTTTGGACACAAAATGGATTTAGTAATCCTTCATTAGAAATTGTAAATTCTCATGTAAATATAAAAGAGGAATGTAAAAACTCTTGAAGGTTATGGTAAGATTTTCAGAAGAAACGCATAAGGAATTAAAAATGTACATGATTGGAAATTTAATTTTATTCCTTGGATTATAGGTAAATCTGACAAATAGAGGAATTTTCATTTCTTACTCCAAGTATACTAGAGAATTATTGAAGAAGTATGGATTAGAGAATTCTAAACCAATTTTTACATCTATTATTACAATGATGTTGACAAAAGAAGATGATTCACCTCAGGATGATGCAAGTAAGTATAGGTGATTTGAGAATTATTATATTTGACTGCTACTAGTCTAAACATTATGTACATTATTTACTTGGCAACCATGTTTTAGCAAAAACCAAAGGAGTCACATGTTATTTCAATAAAAAATATCTTTAGATATTTCAAAAGTGAAAAAGGTCTTAGATTATGGTATTCAAATGATTTAAATTTCACATTGATAGCTTATATTGATGTTGATTAGGTCATATGTATTGATTAAAGATGGAGTACAAGTGGAGGAACTTATTTCCTTTTATCCCATTTGGTTGCATGGTCAAGTAAGAAATAATTTTTTTTTATCATTATCTATTGCTAAAGCTAAAAATATTGCAACATCCTCATATTTTTTATTAAGGGAAAAATAGGTTTTGAAGGGACCTAAAACCCTTTAAAAATAGTCACAAAAGATATTCCATGAATGCCAACAACAAGGAATAGAACAAGACCAATACAATGGTTTTTCCACTAGGATCCTATAAATTGGAATAGACACTACAAGAAAAAACTAGGATGTAGCCAAAAACTAGAGGAAGGACCATAGAAGACTCCATCCCAAACACCCATACCCATTAAGATTTACCTTTAGAATTTCCTTTATGGGAATGAAGGGTCATATCAAAAGAGGGAAAAGATGAATTGCATTTATTTACCTTTATAGTTATCCATCCCTCTTCCACCTTAGTATCTACATCCTGCCAAGCTAATGAAACACATGCGAGAGTCCTAATGCCTTGAGAAAAAACCCCCACATGAGAACCAAAGATAGGGTTAGTAACATCTTGAGAAGATAGCCCCAGCCTTGCTTTCAAAAAAAGGACTAGTAGCAAACACCCTACCACAACTAGAAGAAATATGAGCCAAAATAGGGCTCATCTTGGCAATCCCTCCAATAGAAGTCATATGTGAACTAGATACAACAACATCCAAGGAAACAAGGCTAACAACATCCCAAGAAATAACACTAGTAATGCAGTCATCACCACAACCAATAGTGATGACCCTCACACTACCACTAGAAATTTGAGACACAATATATCTCACCTCATAAATCCCTCCAAACAAAACCACACATGAAATAGGGATAGCAACATCCTAAGAGATGAGGACAACAACATCCTGGGAGGTGGCCCCAATAGAAATGACACCATAAAGTATTGAATTTTGAGGCATATCCCTACCAATAGGAGAAGAATCCATTGGAAGTAGAGAGATGTCATCAACATCACCCCCAACATAATCCAAACCAATGGCAGGACCTGACGCAACCACCTATGAGAAACTCCTTTGAGTTTCAGGAATCTTCTCCACCTTATAATATTGAGATGAAGCACCATGCCACCATGAAGCATTATTTTTCTTATTTATAAACCACATTGAGTAGTTAAATGACCAATTTTAAAACATCTTCTACACCTAAAGGTAATCCCTTCATAGTCTAGTGTTTGGACCCAATTACCCTTCGTAGACTTGATATGAATTTCAGCAAGAAAACCATTAGACACATCCATATCCACCTAGATAAGAGAAAAGCTAGTGTAATATCTATTAGATGACTCTTTATAAATCATCATAAAATCCCCAAGAGATTTTCCCACTTCCTCAAAAAGAGAGTCCACCCAAAGATGAAGAGGGAGATAAGGAAGATGAACCCATATCGAAAACTTATTAAATGTTTCAATAGACAAATTGAAATTTGGGTTCCATGGCTTATCCATTAGTATAAACCTTTCCTCATAGATAAATTAATAATCACATAGGATTTTTTCTCTATCCTCAATAGAATCAAGTAGATAAATAAAAAAACCCCTTGCCAAAGGGTCGATACATATCAAACCTGTAAGACGAGGCCACTTTTAAGAGATCTAAGAAAGAAATAGAGGGAGGCTTGTCCAAAAACCCATAAACTAACATATCACTTCTATATAAGAGAAAATAGAAGAGTTTTTATTTATTTCCTTCTCAGTCTCTGCATTCAGATTAATGGAAATACTCTTAGAAAGAAGAATAGCCCTAGCATCAACAAATTGTGTGCCCTGAGAGTCACTAAAACTAGTCACAACAACACCATCACTAGAGGAAACCCTAGCAATAGCTGAAGAACCTGCAACCACATTAGGGCTAGCCTTCTCCCTATTAGGAGAATCCCTAGTAGCAGACAGAGAAACCCAAGAAACAACAATAGATGGAAGGCCTAGGGAACAACCTAGTAGAGCATAGAGCCAGCACTAGGATATGCCCTAGAAGCATATGTTGAAACCCCAATAATAGCAACATATGAAGAGGCCAGGGACTCATCTACCAAAGACATAGGGACAATGTTAGAAGATTCCCTATAAGAAGATGACAAAACCCTAGCAGCAGTCGTAGGGACTAGAAAACCACCCACAAGAGCACCAAAAATAGCTCCAAGGGAAGCCCTAAAAGAAGATGGTGAAACCCCAATAGTAGCTAAAGGGACAAGAAAAGAAACTAGAAGAGAACTACAACCAATACTAAGAGATGCCCTAGAAACAAACTACAAGACCTCAACAATAACAATGGACAAAGGGGCCAACAAACCACATGCTAGTGACCCAAAACTAGTATCAGAAGAGATAGAATCAAAAGAAAACCCAACTAGGGTAGGAGAACACCTAGCAAAGGTGCGAGAGTACACATGACCCATTTTGTCTAATTTCCCACAATATCCTCATGTTACACTTAGGTACTATGGATAAAAAATATATTTGAACTTAGATATTGGTGAATAATATTAAATTGTATCACCTTATTGAATGGGGGAAATTTGAGATCAACTACTAAATCCAAATTCCCAAAGGAGAGATCCAAATTGATCAACCAAAAGGTTAATGCACAATTGAATCAATCTATGAAGAATATGAAGGAGGAAGAAAACCTTATATTTCCCTATAAAGAAAACATGCTTGAAATCTAAAATAATTGAAAGGAAAATACTAACCTAAAAATAGGGCAGATCTAGAAAATGTTGATTTATGGTGTCTATTTGAAGTTTTGACAATTCTGCAACCTATTTTGGACTAGAAATGTCGAGACAAAGAAAACCCAGAAAACTTTTATCTTTCTGACTGTGGGTAGTCTTTAACCCCAATAAAAGGTCAAAGACTACTTTGAGATTTTGAAGGTCATCCTTGACTTTGTTCGCAGATCTCAAAAGTTCACCGAAAAGGGTATCCAAATCCAAGCTCAAATCCGCAGTTCCACACCTATACCTACAAGAAAAAGAGAGTTTTTGTTATTTGTTTGGGGGGTTTTCTTTGGTCAAACCCCGGTTTGGAATCAACCTTAATATTGAAATTGAAATTGAAATGCTAGCATGTAGTAGAAGTAGATCTAATAATGAAGCTATGTAATTCAATCGATATGCAATTGTATTTCAAATGTAAACAAGTATTTTGATATGAAACCTTTGAGCATAACACTAACAAATGTAAATCAAAACCTCCATGATTGTATGCTTGGAATCCACCTTGATAGAAGAATGAATGGATCTAGAAGATGAACAAAGGATCTTGAAGGAAGATCACACCACCATGATGGCTAGATCTAGGGTTTGAATGATGAATCTTGCATGCTTGAACCAAATCCCTTCAATGTCTTGAATCCTTGATCTTCAATGGGGAACTTGAATGCTTGAAGAGAACTTGAATGGATGGATGCTTGCTTGATCTTACTTGAGAGAGAAATTGGTCACCAATGTCTCCTTCAGAGTGATATATGAAAACCTTTGATTGATATCTTTCTCACAAAACTTGGTTGATAATGGATTGCAAAACTTGATGATCAAAATGAGAGATGAAGGCCTCCTTTTATAGTGATCTAGGGCACAAACCTCTAGAGAAGGATGACATTGGGGAATTAAATCCCAATTAACCTAAACCCCTAGAAATGGACCCATATTAAATGCAATTTAAGGATTTACCATCCTGAAACCCAAAATGGCCGACCTGGAGGCGGGAAAAAAGAATCTTTCTGAAACCCAATATCCAGAAATCAAAAAATCCTAAAATTTGAACCCTAAGTCAAAGATGAGGTTGACCCCACCCTAGGTCAGGGTCAAGGTCATCCCTAACCTAGGTCAGGATCTAGGTCATCTTTGACCTTGAGGTCAAAAAACCCAGGACCTCAATCCAGAATGCTAGGAAATGTAGAAATATACTGAAAACGGGACAGAGAGAAGCAAAACGGGGGGAAAAAGTTAGATCTAATAAAAAAGATGATCAAGATTCTTGACATGACCCCAAACTACTTACTCGGAGGGCTAAACACTCTTATCATGGAAGTTCTTCCATTTTAAGATGATACATTAAGCCCCCACTTTAGCAAGACTATGGACTCGATGCAAACTCTTGGTAAAGGAGAAGAAAGAAGAGATCCAAGTGGATTCACAATGAGATAAAATAACACTTAGCTAAGGACACAAGCCCCCAGACTAAGGATTCTAACTCCACATACGTGCACAAGGGTTCCAACAGAACAAGGGTTAGTACAAACAACCCAAATCAATTAGCATAAGAAACCTTGCTAAGAAATATTTATCATACTAATATCATATTTGGAAAGCTATCATAAGAGCATAAATGATTACATAAGAAAGACAAGAGCAACACTATAAATAACATAGCTTTAGGATCCTGTCCTACTAGCATGAAAGAAAAAAGAGAGAAAGGAAAAGAGTGATTACCTAGCCTAGTAAGATGCCCACCTTACCATGAATCACCCAGGAGGGAGAGCCCAATAGGTTCACCCATAAATTGTGCTTGCAATTGTAATGCATCTTCTGATAACTTTTGGAATACCCATAGATCCACCTTCTTGTATCACTATGAAAAAGAAATGCGTGTCTCCTCAGGATTTAGCAACTTATGTGTGTTACCTTCAGAAGATTTAGCATATTTGAAATGCGTGTCCCTTCAGGATTTAGCAACTTATGTGTGTTACCTTCTAGGATTTAGCATATTGAAAAACTTGAAAAATACTTGTCTCCTCAGGATTTAGCAACTTATTTGCATTACCTTCAGAATATTTAGCATATAAATGCATGTCTTTTCAGGATTTAGCAACTTATGTGCATTACCTTGCAAGATTTATCATATAAAAGTAATAAACTATAGTATAAGGGAGACCCTATATATGCCCCCCTCCTTATCATGGTAGTCTACTAGATAGGATAAGGAAGAGGAAGAGGATACCTACTTAACAATGCAAGGAGATATCCTATTTACAACAATGTACACCATATTCTTAGCAAAGGGTATTAACCCCTACATACAAGAGTATAGATAATTGTGAAAGGGATATGTCACTCATGGAAAAAGTATCCTCAATGAAAAAGATCTTATCAACAAGACCCCCACCATAGAGGAGTGCTTTTAGATAAAATGTCATCTTTCAAAAGGTGGGAACCAAGATTCAATCATCAATCCCTCTACAAAGAAGAGGAAAAGGAGTCTTTGGAATGAGGGAAACAACTCTAACACTAAAGCAAGGGTAAGAGTTTATAAAGAACATAATTTGCAACATAGAGAAGAAGTGACAACCTATGACAAAAACTTCTCATATAAGAAAATTATCCATAGTCAAAACATCTATCAATATGATGAAATAATATTGCAATATAGACAAATACCACTAAGCTAAGGAAAGCAATTCCCTAGACAAAGAGAAAGAAGGGAGAACCTTGCCCCCCACAGATAGAGACGAGGGATACCTTTGAAAAACACATGTCTTAGAAAAGATATCTTGAATAAAATCTATGGATAATTATAAGCATAATGCAACACCATAGAAAGATAAGAGAGAAAGAATACCAATTAAGCTCAAGACACCATATATGCTAAAAGCCTTACTGATCCTAGGAGACTAGATGAAAATACACCTCTTTCCCTCCAATCATGAGACAAGAGGGGAAGAGAAGATCTATATTATATCAGGATGAGGGGAATCCCCTATATCAAAATTATGAAGGAATTGTAAAATCACATGAGAATGAGGTATAATTCCTAAAGCAGCCCTTTCTCTAACATATAACTTGAAATGTTTGCAATCAGCAAGTAAATGTGTATTTCTATAATGAAAAGGACATTTATATTTGTATAAAGCATATATTGGCATAGGTCTAAATATTTCTTTCTTGGAATTCATTAACTCAACATATACCTTAGCCACCTCTTGTCGAATATTAGGATTTTCTTTTTTAGGTGTAGGGAGAAGAATATGAAGAGGTGGACGATGATCAACATCACCTACCTTGACTTGAGATTTCAAACAACCAACACCATATAGGTCCTATTTAGGGGGTATATGAACTAGAAACCTAATATTGTGCTCATTAACTCCAAGCCCTAAACCTCTATAACCTTGTTTAGTCACCATATTATATCTGGTAGTGTACATAGCATGTAAACCTTCTACAGGAGGTGATTGTTTATCATGTTCATGAGTAAAGGTTGCATAAGGTGGAATAATAGGTTTTGAAAAAGTTTAAGTACCCTTTCCTTTAATATCATCATGAATCAAAGGAGAAGGTAAATCAAAGAATTCTTGCACATCTGCATCTTGAACTATAGCTTGAATCCCATCATAAGTACGGGAAGAACTAGGGATAGTAGATGGAGAATTAGGTATCAGATTAGGAATCAGATTAGGATTAGGACTATTAGGAGATGGTGTATCATCTACCAAATTTTTCACATAATCCAAAAGGATAATAAGTCTACCACATGAATCTTTAATGAAAGTTTTGAATGTAGGAAGTCTAGTATTGGTTAATTTCACAAAACCATAAGCAAGTGCAAAATGAAGTGTCATCAACATAATGAAATGAATGATACTCTCATAAAAATCATAAGTATGATAAAGAGATGCTAAGAGAAGGGTAATAAAGAACATGACCACACACAAAAGCATTTTAACAATCCCCATAGTAAATGAAAATGCAAGAAATGTGTTTATATTTTACTGAATATATAGATTATTTTGTATTTTTGAATTAAAAATGCAATAGCATAAACTAAATCTAATCTTAAAGGGAAATCTAACACCAAAAAGAAAGAGAGTAAGTATGTCAGGTTCACCAAAATGAATAATGAAGGTGAACACACAAGGGAATACAAAGGAAGATCTAATACAATAGAGCATCTAAATCCATAAAAGAAAGGAGGATAAGCATGTCGGGTTCACCAAAATGACTAAGCTTAGATTGTATCACCTTATTGAATGGGGGAAATATGAGATCAACTACTAAATCCAAATTCCCAAAGGAGAGATCTAAATTGATCAACCAAAAGGTTAATGCACAATTGAATCAATCTATGAAGAATATGAAGGAGGAATAAAACCTTATATTTCCCTATAAAGAAAATGTGCTTGAAATCTAAAATAATTGAAAGGAAAATACTAACCTAAAAATAGGGTAGATTGGGAAAATGCTGATTTCTGGTGTCTATGTGCAATTTCAGGAAATTCTACAACCTATTTTGGACTAGAAATGTCAAGATGAAGAAAACCCAGAAAAATTTTATCTTTCTGACAGCAGGTAGTCTTTGACCCCGATAAAAGGTCAAAGACTACTTTGAGATTTTGAAGGTCATCCTTGAATTTGTTCATAGATCTCAGAAGTTCATCGAAAAGGGTATCCAGATCCAAGCTCAGATCTGTAGTTCCGCACCTATACCTGCAAGAAAAAGAGAGTTTTTGTTGTTTGTTTGGGGGGTTTGCCTTGGTCAAACCCCGGTTTGGAATCAACCTTAATATTGAAATTGAAATGGAAATGCTAGCAAGTAGTAGAAGTAGATCTAACAATGAAGCTATGTAATTCAATAGATATGCAATTGTATTTCAAATGTAAACAAGTATTTTGATATGAAACCTTTAAGCATAACACTAACAAATGTAAATCAAAACCTCCATGATTGTATGCTTAGAATCCACCTTGATAGAAGAATGAAAGGATCTAGAAGATGAACAAAGGATCTTGAAGGAAGATCACACCACCATGATGGCTAGATCTAGGGTTTGAATAATGAATCTTGCATGCTTCAACCAAATCCCTTCAATGTCTTGAATCCTTGAATCCTTGATCTTCAATGAAGAACTTGAATGCTTGAAGAGAACTTGAATTGATGGATGCTTGCTTGATCTTGCTTGAGAGAGAACTTGATTGCCAAAACTTGATCACCAATGTCTCCTTGAGAGTGAGATATGAAAACCTTTGATTGATACCTTTCTCACAAAACTTGATTGATAATGGATTGTGAAACTTGATGATCAAAATGAGAGAGGAAGGCCTCCTTTTATAGTGATCTAGGGTAAAAACCTCTAGAGAAGGCTGACATTGGGGAATTAAATCCCAATTAACCTTAACTCCTAGAAATGGACCCATATTAAATGAAATTTAAGGATTTACCATCCTGAAACCTAAAATGACCGACTCGGAGGTGGGAAAAAAAATCTTTCTGAAACCTGATATCCAAAAATTAGAAAATCCTAAAATTTGAACCCTAGGTCAAAGATGAGGTAGACCCTACCCTAGGTTAGGGTGTAGGTCATCATTGACCCTCATGGTCGTCTTTGACCTTGAGGTTAAAAAATCCAAGACCTCAATCCAAAATGCTAGGAAATGCATAAATATATTGAAAACAGGGACAGAGAGAAGTGGAACGGAGGGAACAAGTCAGATCTGAGCAAAGAGATGATCAAGACACTTGACATGACCCCATACTACTTAATCAGAGGGATAAATGCTCTTATCATGGAAGTGCTTCCATTTTAAGATGATACAATTGGCATATAATTTGATGTACTAATCTCAATTATCTGTGATAACACAAGTGCTATAAACATTTCCAAGAATCTAGTACAAGACTCTAGAATGAAATATATATCTATTAGATATCATTTATTTAGAGGCAAGGTATTGGACAATGAGGTAAGATTTAAATATATACATACAAAAGACAAGATTGCAAATATTTTCAATAAACCATTGTGCATAGATACTTTGGAGTATCTCCAATAGAAGTTGGGGGTTATGCCCCTTCCTAGTCAATAGTAATGTGTACTAGTGTGTACATTGGTCTAGGCTATTATGTTCTCATTATTATCTGGAAAAATACTTGGCGGGTTCCTCTTAGGAGGAGAAGTGTGATATTTTTAGGGGGTTTTTTTCCCTTTGTCTTTGATGTCAAAGGGGGAGAAGAATAGAGTTTTTGATAGCGATATTATTTGATATTGAGTTGTTCAATTTGTTGTTGATGAATTTCATGAGCAATGACAAAGTGGTAAATTGTTGGAATGTGATTTTGATGTTGTTATTGTTATTTTCATTAACATTTTTTATTGATGTCAAAATATCTTGGATGATTGGATGAGGTTTTGATGCATCGGTGATCCAAATTGGCATGCTCCAAATGTCATGTTGTGAAGATCTACCTTTGGCTATATTTTTCCTAGTCCCATTCATTTTGCAACATAATGTGGTACACTCCATTAGGTCCAGACCCATCTAGAAAGTGGTTAACGTGCTTCAGAACATTGTTTGTATTGTGACATGCATATTGTATTCCTTGATCCTAAATATCATGGTAAATGTGTAGCATGTTGATTTGAGAAAGGAGGTTCTATGTGGTCCATGTTTCATTCCTTACCACTAAGGGAATGTATTATGGTGACCTAATTAAAATTCTTTTTGGTCAACTTAGAATCTTATAGAGGCATGGCATGGTATAAGTAAAATATTTTTGTATTCAATTCTACTATGTGAATTCGCATGTGATGAATGTGAATCTGACAAATGAAAAATTGTATATTATGAAGTATGAGAAAGTGTGTGACCTGAGCTATGAGAGAGTAAGGTTATCTAATCTTGCAATTGGTGATAGTTATTTCAGTGGTGAGTTCCTTTCATTATTCTTCTTCTAACACTGGGCCCTTTTCTATTGTCAATGACCCTTCTTTTATCTATAATAGCTAGGTAGAGAGCCCACCAACAATAAGCCTTACGTATAGTTAGCAACCTAGCAGTGAGCCCTTTTAAAAATCACCTTAACCCATCTCACAATAACCAGTATTTTTATCTATGAGAATTATCTTCTCTATGGTTTTTACCATCTTGGGTTTCTACATAAATTTGGGTGTTCAAAGTGTATGGTGTTTATGTTATTTCATGTTCATATCTATTTTTCTTATTTGATTGGTTTAATATTTCTCCAGATTAATTAAGGTTAAATAAAATAGTTTTATCATAACTGAATCACCCCCCCTCTATGTTATCTGGATTGTTCAATAGATTCACCCTAGTCCTTCTAATTCAGCCTAAAATTTTGATTGTAGGTGAGTTACAATGACACAGTCAAGGATGGTGGATACAATTAAGGATAGTCCAACCTTGCAACCAATCAAGAACACAGCAGAATAACACAACAAGATATGCTGAATAGCAGATTTTCCATTAACATGCCTGGTGTGTGTGTGAAAATTGTACCTAGCTACGGACACAACACTTCAGTAAAACATTAGAGGTTAGCAAAATCAAAATATGCAGATAATTGAAACTAAGCTAACTAGGTGATTTAATGCCTTCTAGTAGCTGTGAGTATGGTGTTCTCAGATTGAAATCGGGATCAGTGACAATGCAACACCTAAATGAAGGATTTGAATGCTAAAAGATGAAAAATTGTATGAATGTAGATTAATCTTTTTTTTTTTGGATTTTGCATGCAATAGGATGAAAAACTTGAATAAATCTAATCTAGAATGAATCAAAATGATATGCAGATTATTCTAAGAATGATATGAATGAATGAATGCTATGATATGAAAACTATGCAAAAACTATGACCAACAATGAAAGATCTCACAAATCGCCTGTCGCAAGTGCTTAATCCTTCAATCAAAAATTCACCAGAGTAATTGTGCAAATTTGAGGGTGGTTAATTGTGAAGAGCTGAGCCTTGATTTTATAGAAATCTAGGGATTGAGGATGCATTGAGAAAAGCCATAAATCACTCTTGATAAACTCAGGTTGATTTTTGAGTTAAGAAATTAGAAATAGAGCAACTCACAAAATCATGCAAATCATGTAAAAACAACTTTTTAACTCAAATCAGAAGTTTAGATCAATTTTCAACTCAAAATAGATGTTGAGTTTCCAAAAGCTAACAACTTGAATTGATTTTTTGATTTAAAGTTTAATTGTTCCTTCAAATGTACATAGATAATTATGAATTAATTTTAAAATAAAGTGATTTATCTTCAACTTAACTGATTTTGAATTAAAATAATTGATTTATGGGTTAATCAATTATTAAATCAAACTTTTATTCAAAAACTATATTATTAAATATTGACAACTCACATTAATTAATTAAATGATAATTTAATCAATTAGTCATGATATTTTTGATTTATTGTCAATGATTAAATAATACAATTTAAGAATAAATATAATTAAACTTAATTAAATAATTAAGTGGCAGAATTAAATTTGATTAATTAAATATTCAATTAATCAAACTTTAGGATAAATAGGATTTATCACCAAATAATATTCAATTAAAGATAATTAAATTAGAATAAATAAGGAATATTCAAGGATGTAGAATTTAGGATAATCAATTAGGTTTCGATGATTTGATGTGCAGATGTGCCTTAGGTTAGGACTTCGATTGTCGATTTCATTCAAATTGATGATGTAGGAGGTTAATGAACCTATATCCCATTTTTGGGGTATTACATTTTGTCCCTCTTTGAATCATTGTGCGAAGCGTAGTGGTTCAAAGATTAGTCTGTGTTTGATGTAGATGTATGAAACTGATTTGAAAGATTAACTAATTTTGAGAGAGAAATCGATTGAAAGATTTGAAGATGTTAGGTTTAGGTCCTGATTGACTAAAGATATTGTTAACTATAGAAACAATGAAACGATGATTATGAAAAAGTGTCAAAACACCTAATTCTGAACCTTATGATTACGAAGAAGTGAGTGACCTGATTCCAGACCTGAATGTCTAGAGGAATCATAGTGGTATCACATCTAAATCCTTCAGTTACGAAGAACCAAGGAAATAACACTAATGAACCGATGGTTATGAAAAGTTGATATAGTTTATAAGATTGATTACGATACTAAATTGATATGAATCTTGATGAATCTGATATGCCCCAAGCGATGTGCCCCAAGCAACGAGGTCTTTAGATGAATTAGCAACTAGACGTGGTTGTTGTCTTGATTACTGAGGAAAGATTTGATTAATAGAATTAGATTGACAAACTTGAATGATGTGCAATACCATGCCCCCTTCAAGATTAAAATAAAAATCTGACAAGAAAAATCAGCACTAAATGGATTAGAAGCATGTTAATTGATTTAAGAAGTGGTTATACACGTTCAAGAACGCGTTCTGCATCGGTTGGAGGTCCTGGAGACCAAGTATAACTAGGTTTGACCATGAGTTGACCATGGTTGACCAAGTTGAAATTTTGATAGTTTGAAGTAAGATAATCAATTAAGTTGAATTCTAGATTTCTATGATGATTGAAGGTTGATTATGCAAGCAGTCGGTCATCCTAGGTCCAAAAATTTTAAATCATGATTTTGACATAGTAAACAATCTCAGATTTTGATTTTGATCCCGAAAATGGGTTTAGAATGTTGAAATTAGCTAGGGGTGCTTGCTTGGTGATCTGTTAAGAAGACCTTTGTGCGATACTTAGTCCTTATGATATGTTTAGCATAGTTTTGGAGAATCATTAAGCATCATGCTGATTTGGGCAATCGTGAGATAAATGCAGTCATGCAAAGTGCAAAATGAAATGCAAACCTAAGACCTAGGACCTAGTCACTAATCATGTGTTGATCATTTTCATCATTGAATTTTTATTAGGTAACCGGATAAATCAATACAATGCCCACTAGTTAGGAAACTATGAACATATGAATATTGATTTGTATGCGCAAGAATCAATACAACACCCACTGGTTAGACAACCATGGACATATGAATATTGATTTTGTTTTTGGAATGTTGGATTAAATATAAGCACCAAGGCATAAATGCCAGGATGACTTGAATATCATATCCATTTTGATATAGCAATTTGTATAAGCATCAGAACATAGACATCGTGATGACCTGAATATGCCTTGTCGTAAAAACACATCAAGCAATCAAGAGATCATTCTAAATCCAGTGTGAATTACCTGTAGTGACCCTTTATCATTCACATCCTTAGGTAAGATCACATTTCATAGTAGGAGTAATAATTCACTCAAAAAGACAATAGTTAGATTAGACTTCCTTGAATTTTTTGGGTATCAATGGTCAAGGTACTCATGGCCATCCAATACGAGATAGAGGCTCTTATAAACGGACACCATTTCAATCCAAAATTTCTAAAGTTGTTAGATTTTCACATACAAGAAGAAGACAAAGAAAATATTATGCCCCCAGTCATCACTCTCTAAATCCCATAAAGGACATCATCTACAAGCTTGAAATAACATAATATGCAAAAATCTCAATGTGAATCAGTAAGCATACAAGGAGATAAAAGCATGTAAAGCATAGATTGTTTTCAGTTTGTGTTGATGTTTTATTGCAAAATCCTTTTTGGAGAGGATACTGACTGACTGAATCGGATGTAGCTTCGAAGGACCTTTACTGGATATGACTCATCTAAGATACTGAGGACTGTAGGATATGACTTTGATTGCCCCCAATTTTGAACATTGATAGGATACAGACGTTTGAGCCAATTGGTGTACAGACGGACTTATTGAAAATAGGAATGTAGAAACAAATTAGGAGGTATGTACAAACTAAAGAAAGATTGAAAGCTGGGAAAGACTAAGATTGTGCTAATAGATGGAGCATTTTGAACAAGTGGTACCCGTTTGCCAGGTTTTCACCATCTTGGTAGAGATTCTATTTTTTCTACCAAGGCGCATGTTTCCAGGTTTTCACCAAGGCACTTTTTCTTTTTCTCATTTTTTTGTATTTTTCATTTTTTTAATTTTTTTTGTACTTTTGATATTTTTTTATTTTTTTGTGATACATCAAGGTGCCTATTGCTAGGTTTTCACCAAAAGGTTCATTTTTTTCAGGACATTTTCAGATTTTTATAATTTTTTTAGGACATTTTTTAATACTAAATGCCTTAGGCATAGAATTTCTTCAGATGGAGAACGTTGATTGGTTCTCAGAGTTGTTCTCCTTTAGTCATTGAGATTTGATAGGCTCCAGAGCCAAAACTACCAGTGATAACAAAGGGACCCAGCCAGTTGGGTTCAAACTTCCCCTTGTGCTCTTTATGTGATTGATTTTTAGGATTTTCTCTCAAGACTAGATTGCCAACCTAAAATTCTTTGTGTTTGACTTTTTTGTTGTAACCTCTAGACATTCTCTTCTGATATACTCTAAGATGATCATATGCTGCTTATCTACGCTCATCTAGTAGTTCAAATTCTTGCAACCTAAACACTCTATAGTCATCATCAGTTACTAGACCATGCATTCCGATTCTTAGTGATGGGATTTCAACCTCAATAGAAAGTACCGCTTCAGACCCATAAACTAAAGTGAGAGGTGTAGCCCTAGTGGGCATTCTGATACTTTTTCTATAGGCCCAGACAGCTAGATTGATCATGAGATGTCAGTCTCTTCCTATTTTATTAACTATGCGGTGCAAGATTTTCAATAGACTCTTGTTAGAAGTCTCTACTTCTCCATTCCCTTGAGGATAGTAGATAGATGACCCAATATTGTGTAATCTTGAATTTGGCACATAGATCATCTAAGTCTCTATTCTTGAATTGTCCACCATTATTTGTGACTATAGAGTTTGGAATACCATACTGACATATGATGTAGTTGAGGATGAATATTGAAATTTGTTTGCCGGTTGCTGGAGTCAAAGAGACTGCTTCTACCCATTTTGTGAAATAGTTTGTAGCTGTAATAATATGGGTATGCCCATTAGAAGAATGAGGATGTATGGCTCCTATAAGATCAAATGTCCATTGGTGAAAAGGCCATTGTACAGTGAAGGGAATTAGATCTCTCCTTGGTGCATGAATTAAGTTGCCATGTACTTGGCACTTTTGATAGCTCTTAGAAAACTTTATAGCCTCTTTCTCCATTTCAGGCCAATAGTACCCAGCCCTAATAATTTCTCGAGCTAGTGTTAAACCATTTGAGTGTGACCCACATATACCTTTGTGGACTTCCTCTAATGCATGTTGAGACTCTTCCCATTCTAAACATCTAAGTAGTGTACCATCAGACCTCGTTTGTACAAGTCGTGACCAATGAAGACATACCAGGATGCATTGCGGATAAGGTATCATTTCTCATGGTAGTTGAAGGTATCGGGAATGATTTGAGCTTGGAGATAGGAGAAAAGGTTTTTATATATGGATGAATCATGACCAACAACAGTGCTAATCATGTGGGGTTTAGGGGAATCATATGCAGGATAAGATAGTGCTTCCACCAAGAACTCATAGCGTAGCTCATGTTTGGGTTGTTGTAATAAAGTAGATAGTGCTTCCATAGCATTAGTAGCTTTATTCTTTGTTCTAGGTATTTTCTCAAAGGTGATAGATATGAAATATTTCTTTAGATCATCTACCATTATTTTGTATGGGATTAGCTTTCCATATTTTGTTTGATACACATCATTGACTTGGTGTATGACAAGTTGTGAGTCTCCATGAATATGTAGTTCTGTTACTCTCCACTCAATTGCTATCTTCATGCCATTAAGAAGGGCTTCATATTCAGCAATATTGTTTGTGCAAGGAAACTTTATTATAAATGCTTTAGGGATTGAGTATCCTTGAGGAGTGATGAACAATATGCCTACTCCAGATCCATTCTATGTATAGGAGCCATCAAAGAATAACTTCCATGCTCTAGAAGAAAGATTCATGATAGAAGAATTCAGGAATTCCATTTGCATTGGTGTATCATCAAAAAAAGGTGCATCAACTAGTTGATCAACAATAACTTGTCCTTTGATAGCTTTTCTTTCAACATATTCAATGTCAAATTCACTTAATAACATCACCCATTTAGCTTGTCTACCTATGAGGGAAGCTTTTCTTAGTAGGTACTTTAATGGATCAATCTTAGCTACCAAATGTGTGGTATGGGCTAACATGTAGTGTCTCAGTTTCTATGATGCAAAGATCACAGCTAGACAAGATTTTTCAATCATTGAATAGTTCTTCTCATATGCTACTAATGTTCTATAGATATAGTATATAGCTCTTTCCTTCTTGTTCTCATCATGTTGTGCTAGCAATGCCCCCAGTGAGGTATCTATGGTGGAGACATATAAGATTAAAGGCTTCCCTTGAATAGGAGGCATCAAAATAGGAGGATTTGATAGATATTTCTTGATATGATTAAAGTTCTTTTCACATTCCTCATTCCATGCAAAGGTCACACCTTTATGTAATGTCTTTGTGAAAGGTTGTGATATGTTTGCTAGTTGAGATATGAAGTGTCTAATAGATTGTACTCTCCCTTGTAATGTTCTCATTTGACTAATATGCTTGGGAGTTTTCATCTCCATGATAGTTTTAACTTTTGCTGGATCTACTTCAATTCCTCTCTTTGAAACAATGTAGCCTAAGAGCTTTCCAGAAGTGACACCAAAAGCACACTTCTTAGGGTTCAATCAAAGACTAAACTTCTCCATTCGATCTAGTATTTTTCTCAAGTCATTTAGATGTTCAGATCTTATCATAGATTTTGCTAAAGTATCATCAACATAATCCTCCATATTTCGATGCATCATGTCATGAAAGATAAATGTCATAGCTCTTTGATATGTAGCACCAGCATTCTTAAGCCCAAATGGCATGACATTCCAATAGAAGGTACCCCACGCACATGTGAAAGCAGTTTTATCTTGATCCTCTGGAGCAATTTTGATTTGATTATATCCAGAAAAACCATCCATTAAAGAATACATCTCGAAGCCCACAGTCATGTCCACTATCATATCAATGTTAGGTAGTGGAAAACCATCCTTAGGGCATGCTTTGTTTACATCTCTAAAATTTGTGCATACTCTTATAGACTTGTCTAGTTTTGATATAGGTACAATATTTGAGATCCATTTAGCATAATCAATAAAACGGATGAATCCAACTTTTAGTAGTTTTTCTAATTCATCTTTGACCAAGAGTGCAATATGTGGATGCGTCTTTCATAATTTTTTCATAACAAGTTCAACGCCTAGAGCTATAGATAAATGGTGCATTATAAGATTGAGATCCAACCCTGGCATATCTAAATATTTCCATGCAAAGTTGATCTTCTTTTTTGTTAGGAATGTGGTAAATTTTTTCTTTTCTTCTTCTAATAAGGATTGTGCTACATGGATCAATTGTGGTTCTTCTATTGTTCCCAAGTTGATAGATTGAGTGGGCTCAATTAGAACTGGAGATCTATCCTATAAATGACTTGGAAGGACATCAAATATCTCATCCTTAGGTGCCTCAAAGAGGTTTTCACCTTTGGATACATCTTTTATTTTTACTTTTTTAGGTTCTAAGACTGCCACTAAGTGGTTTTCACCCTCAAAACTCTTTTTCTTTTTATTTTTATTTCTATTTTTTTTACTAAGATATTTGATGTCTGACTCCATCATGCTAACACTTGGTTCACTAATGGAAGTCATCATAGGCTCAACTACATTGAGGTAGCATGAAAGGCAATAGTCATTTGGAAAGGTATAGATATCATGGCTCGAATTCATGGAGGTTTGGTCAAGAAGTTCGGGATGTTGGATAGTCAAAGTGGTGAAAGATTGGGAAATAGTATTTATGGATATGGATCTATCATCATTGGTCCTAACTTGACTCTCAAGTTTGAAGGTGATATTACAACTCAAAATGTTCAATTCGTGAATAGGCTCAATGTCATTGTGGGAGTCCACTTTAGCCATTTGTGGATCAAACTTGTTAAGTTTGTCATTTCGCTCTAGACTTACATTGGTTTTAGGTGCATATTGGTGAATAACATCAACATGTTTCTCTGTAATAAGCTCATCTTCCTCTGGACTGACTCCCCAGACATAGTCATTGGATTCATCTTCTGATTCTAGACCTCTAGGAAATCTAAGAACGTGTGTAAAGTCAGGATGGATGCCCCAAGAATGGTTACCCTCAGATTCTAATTTGAATTCATACTCATGAGAATATATCTCACAATAGCTACCACCTTCCTCCTTGTCTATTTGATCTTCTTTAAGATCAGCTAGTTCTTGTGGTGCAACTGCCTTATGTTCTATAGTAGGTTCTTGTATTTCTACTACATTGATTCTTTTTACTGGATCATCTTCAGCTTCAAGGAGGTCTTTTATTTCTTTAGGAAAATGCGCATAAGGAATGAGCTCATCAGTGATGTCTGAATCATCACTGTTAGATTGTTGTGTTGTTTCCTATGTTGGTTCAATCTTTTCTAAGACATGTGGGGAGTTCTTGCTAAGATAGAAAGCCTTCTTCTTATATCCTAGACCTATTTTATTCTCTTTTGTTTGGCCATGATGGTCGAGAGGTGATAGAAGACCTTTCCCTTGTATTCCTAGAGGTCCTTTTCCAGTATATCCCATTTTTGTGATCAATTTGTCTCTTGGTCCATATGACTTCTGAGGAATTTTTCTTGAAGTAGAGTCACATTTCTGGACTAATTAGATTGAGGTTCATCCTTGTATAACCATGCAAGCATGGATTCATCTTCCTCAAACTCTTGTTTAGATACTTTCTCTATGACAAAACTTCCATTGAATATAACCTGGGATTCTTTAGTGGTAGGTTTCACTTTGTCAGATGGTTCTCCATAAGGTTTTGGGGATAGTGGGAGAGATGTCAAGGATAAAATAGGTTCTATTATGTATACTCCCATGCCATTATCCTTGATTTTGACTTCTTTAGCAATGTCTTCCATTTTAGAGGTTGAAGCAATGTCTAGCTACTTAGTGGAAGATTCTCTGTTATCAGGAACAAGTTTATCAGCACTTTCTTTCAAAGCATTGCAAGTTGTATATAGGTCAGCTGGAATCATCACCTCTACTCCTTCATAAGGGAATTTCACACATTGATGGTATGTGGAAGGAATAGCTCTCATTTCATGTATACAGGGTCTTCCCAAAAGGATTTTGTAAGCCAAAGGTACATCAAGAACTTGACATATGGTGTCTCTGATAATAGACCCTATTCTGATAGGTAAGACAATAGTACCTTTGGAAGATCTTTCTTTCTCATCGTATGCTTTGATAGTTATCTCCTTCTTAGGATCAATGGAAGTTTTAGATAGTCTCAAGTGTTTGATCAAGTTGTAAGAACAAATGTTTAGGCCAGTGCCCCCATCTATCAACACACATTTGACATGATGATTTTGGATCAAGACTTCAATGTGCAAGGGCTAGTTATGCAGATGACTCAAGGAGTTATCATCTTCTTCTAAAAAGGAGATATACTAGGGAGACATCAGATGACCAACCATAGTTTGGAATCTATCTAAATCAAGGTTGTTAGGAACATTGGATCTAAGCAAAGCTTTGTCTAGAATGGCTTTATGAGCTGTAGATATCTGAAGCAACTCAAACATGGAGATTTTTGCATTTGTATGCTAGAGTTGTTGGACAATATTGTATGATGTGGGCCTCGTGTCTTTAGGATTTGATGATTTAGAGGTAGCCTTCTATTTAGAAGTAGATGAAAGATTGAAAGGAATCTTAGGGACATTTGATGAATCTAGGATTTGTCCTTGCAGATGTGCCTGATCTTGTGATCGAGTAACTGCATTTGCTGATTGATTATTTCTATCTTTTCTTACAATTGTGATGACATTGCAATGCTCAGATAGGCATGGTTCAACCATATTTATGACAGCATTGTTTCTAGAGTAGGCATAATTGACTTTAGCACCCACATTAGGCTGAGAAGATGAATCTCCTTGATTATGTTTTAGAAATGGTTCTGTGAATGTTGTATGATCATTATTGCTTTTATGATTTTTAATTACAATTTCTCCATTATCAATTTTGTCTTGTATGATGTGTTTCAAGTGGATGTAGTTATTAGTTTTATGACCCTTGTTGTGATGGAAGTCACATAAATTGTTCTCTCTCCACCATTTTGGTTTAGGTTCAGGATAAAAAACTTTTATCTCAAGCAAGGAGATGATTTTGTTAGCCAACAAAGTTTTCATGGTAGATTCCAAGGACTCTCGAAGAGGAGTAAACTTGTGTTTAGGATCTGTAGCCCAAGGTTTATAGTCAGATGACTTCTTGTTTGATTTTGTTGCTTTCACTTCTAAGGCTTTGATAGCTTGGGTTCCAATAGTGAGATTGAAACTGGGTGCCTTAGATGGGGCATGAATAGTATCAACAATGCCATCCTTGATGATGCCTTTATTCTTGTTCCAGTTTTTGCCTTTGTCTTTAGAATTAGATCCAGATTCATACTTGTCCTTTTGGAGTGATATTTCTCCTTTTTGTACAAGTACTTTCTCAATTTTGATTACATTTTCTATCATTTTATCAAAGGATGTATGATTTTGCATTTGCAAATGGTAGTTAAGTTCTAGAAGAAGATTGTTGATGAAAATTTCCAGCTTCTTAGTTTCTGGAATAGGTCGAGCATATAGAGAAAAATTCTTCCTCCATCTTTTGAGAAAAGTTAGGAATGATTCTCCTAAGTTCTATTTTAGATTACAAATGTCGATCATAGTGACTGGATGCTGGATGTTGTAGGAATATTATTGATAGAATAGTTTGATTAACTCCTCAAAAGTTTTGATATTAGGAGGCATTTTTTAGAACCAATGAATAGCTGACCCTCCTAGAGATCGAGGGAAAAGACACATTAGGTAGGTTGGTTCATGCATGAACTCCATAGATTGAGTACAAAATTCTCTAACATGATCTTGAGGATCAAAGTTTCCATCATACTTATCATATTTAGGCATCTCCATTCTTTTAGGGAATGGTAGCATGTACAAGTCTTTATCAAATTGAAAAGTGCATAGAACCTCCATGGAGAACTCCTTAGGTTCCTTTTCTTTTTCAATTTTTTTGAGTTTGACTTGCATGGCATGCATCTGTTTCATCATAGCGGTGATTGGAGTTTCTTCCTCATTAGTGATGATATCTTCAACATTAAAGTTGGGAGGAAGTTTATCCCCTTGATGAGCTAACTCTAGGAAGTATGTTTCTCTATCTTCTTTCAAGAAATGCCTCATCATTTTCTTGAAGTCATCATGATTTTGATATCGAGCAATTTCAGAAGGTGTGGGTTCTTGATCCACACCATGTTGAGAGTGAGGTCCTTAAGACCTATGGTTTATCCCTCCTTTAGACATGTTAGGAGTTTTAGGACTCCCTGGGATAGATTGATGTGGAGTTCGTTGATCATCTCTGTGGGTTGATGGAGGGGGGGGTATGTATCCAATTTTTAATTGAAGATTGCCTAGACCATGGTCTTTATAAAGACCTAAATTGTAGAGTTTCTCAAAGTTTGGACCCACATGAGTAGACAAAGGTAAGGTATTGGGTGCTTCTCTGGATTTCTTGTGTGAGGAAGCTCTAGTTTCCACCATTAACCTTGGGTGAAGCAAGAGAGCAAGATGAAGACAACTGAAGAATGACCTGATTCAAGAAGATCAAATGATGCAACCTTGTCAAGATTGGGTTGACTGAAGATTAGAGTGGATGTAAATGAAGGATATTGTGTCCTAGTAGTATGGGTAGATGCCCAAAAGATGGTGAACACGAGCTCACAACACTTAGTCATTTTTGTATGAAGACTGAATTTGAAAATAATTTTGACAAAGTTTTGACACAAGATGAAAAAGACCCAAATTGATAAATCAAAAGGCTAAACCAGACTCAAGAGACCACTTTAGGTAAATGATCAAATTCTTTCTAGTTTTTGCTCTGTTCCTGACACAGTGAATACTTTGATAGAATCTAGAAATAGGTTGTAAAAACTAGATTCCTAACAAATTTGACAAGATTCTGACAACTTTTTGAAAATTTTGATACGAGTTTCTCCAGGCTCGTATGAGTCTGGGTAAGCTCTGGCATGACAGTTGACAAAACTCGTACGACAATTGACTCTAGGGTTTAATTTTCTTGACTTTTTCTAAAAAAGCTCGTACGACAATGTATAGGCTCTCGTACGACAATCTAAGGGTTCTGAAATGACTTTTGGAAAAACTCGTATGACTTTATGATCCTGTTGAATGACTTTTGACTCTAGAAAGGAATTTTTCTTCAGATTTTGCAATTTTTAGGTTTTCAATTTCAAATTGTTGGCAAAGTTTTATGTCCAGTTTTGAAGATCTGTATAATAGTTCATCTCAAATAACCAAGTAGATATCAAGCATGCAAAACAACAAGCAAGGGAACCAAGAAATCATTTGAAATAATGAACAAGGGAAAAAGAAACCTTGCACATGAACAAGCAATAGTGACTTAATGTGCTAATCCCTAGGAATGCTAGTTGTGTATGTTCCAAAAAGTTTTTCAATAATGCACATAATCCTAGAAAATGAAAAATTGGCCTCACTAGAGTTTGTAGTAATGGTCTGACTCTACAACTTTTATGATCTCAAGAGGGAGAGCTCCAATCCAGGTGCACCAGGGTTTTGACAGAGTCCAAGAATTTAATCAATCAGGAGCTGCTAGGGAGATCTGACAACCCAATAAGAGACCACACCTGTGAAGATTTCCTCCACAAGGACATTTATATAGAGGCTGCTACTACCATGATGAAAATGGCTATTACCACTTGAGGTTTCATCTACATGGTTGACCCAATTAAGGGAATGTCCACTATGGTTAACCCTCTCTAAAGGTGACTCAAAAAAGATACCACAAGGGGACTAAATTGAATTCAAGGATCTAGGTTTCTGGTACTATCCAAAAAGGAAGTAGAGCATAATCCCCTAACCTCTTCACTTCACCAAAACAAAGCAAATAGATTAATCTAACACGCTAAGACTAAAATTATCTCACCAAGATCTATGATGTCAACCACTTATGGTCTATCAATCTCTCCAGAAAGGGAATGTATCGATCAAAAGCTGAAGACTCAAAAACCCAGTAGAACGCAATATAATCCTAGTATCCTCCCTACCTACAAGGGGATCCTTTGTCAAGAAGAGCTTCACATGCATGAACAAGTGAAAGAAGCTCACTCTCTCAAGATCATCCACAAATAGTGTTCATAGGGCCTATTTACTATGTGTAACAGATATGCAGAAAGCAAATCTATGTTCATTTTATAGCCCAAAAACTGAAGTCTATGATATGAAAGCCGGAAAAGTCACACAAGCTTGACACAAGAGAGTTCCTTTTAAATGTCCAAATCAAAGTATTATCAGTTGTAGAAGAATACCTAAATTCCTCGCAACATGCTTAGTAGATTTTACCTATTTTAGCAATTTAGTTGCACTTTTCCAATTTGAATCAGAAAATATCAATCAAAAATAGTAGAGTTTAATTGTTAGGGTTAGCCATTAGTCCAAATCTAAAAATCAAATCTGACAAACTGCCCAAAAATCTGCAATGAAAATTGAATCCTGGTACCATTTAACTCGTATGACAATGGGTTACCCTCATACAACAATCCAAATCTCATACAACAGTGGGTTGCCTCTGCCATGACTTTTGGTAAACTCGTACAATAGTGGGTACCTGCCCACATGACAATGAAGTCTCTAAATGATAATTTTTAGTTGCTAATACAAGCCTCAAAAATGTCAAATGTCGTACGACACTTAGAAGGTCCTGGTACGAGTTTCTGACAAAACTCATATGAAAATTGTATGGACTGAGAATAAAATTGTAGAACTAACCAAAAAATAGATAGAAATTGATAGAAGAGAAATGGAAACATGTTTCAGGGCCCCACAGTGAGCGCCAAAAATGTGTGTGTGAAAATTGTACCTAGTTTTGGACACAACACTTCAGTAAAACATTAGAGGTTAGCAAAATTGAAATCTACAGATAATTGAAACTAAGCTAACTAGGTGATTTACTACCTTCTAGTAGGTGTGAGTATGGTGTTCTCAGATTAAAATCAAGATCAATGACAATGCAACACCTAAACAAAGGATTTGAATGCTAAAAGATGAAAAATTGTATGAATGCAGATTAATCTTCTTTTTTTTTGGATTTTGCATGCAATAGGATGAAAAAATTGAATAAATCTAATCTAGAATGAATCGAAATGATATGAATGAATGAATGCTATGATATGAAAAATATGCAAAAACTATGACCAAGAATGAAAGATCTCACAAATCACATATCGCAAGTGCTTAATCCTTCAATCACAAATTTGCCAGAGTAATTGTGCAAATTTGATGGTGGTTAATTATGAAGAGTTGAGCCTTGATTTTATAGAAATCCAGGGCTTGAGGATGCATTGAGAAAAGCCATAAATCACTCTTGATAAACTTAGGTTGATTTTGAGTTAACAAGAAATTAGAAATAGATCAACTCACAAAATCATGCAAATCATGCAAAAACAACTTTTTAACTCAAATCAGAAGTTTAGATCAATTTTCAACTCAAAATAGATGTTGAGTTTCCAAAAGATAACAACTTGAATTGATTTTCTAATTTAAAGTTTAACTCTTCCTTCAAATGTGCATAAATAATTATGAATTAATTTAAAAATAAAGTGATTTATCTTCAACTTAACTGATTTTGAATTAAAACAATTGATTTATGGGTTAATCAATTAGTAAATCAAACTTTTATTCAAAAACTATATTATTAAATATTGACAATTGACATTAATTAATTAAATGAGAATTTAATCAATTAGTCGTGATATTTTTGATTTATTGTCAATGATTAAATAATATAATTTAAGAATAAATATAATTAAACTTAATTAAATAATTAAGTGGCAGAATTCAATCTGATTAATTAAATATCAATTAATCAAACTTTAGGATAAATAGGATTTGTCACCAAATAATATTCAATTAAAGAATAAAAAATTAGAATAAATAAGGAATATTCTCCGATGCAGAATTTAGGATAATCAATTAGGTTTCAATGATTTGATGTGTAGATGTGCCTTAGGTTAGGACTTCGATTGTTGATTTCATTCAAATTAATGATGTAGGAGGTTAATGAACCTATAGCCCATTTTTGGGGTTGTAAGGCCTTCTGGGTTAGGGCCAATTACAAACAATAGTAATTTTGCAAGATCAACAAAATCCAATCCAACATCAGCTAGTCTAGTTCTGAGACAAGTCAGAAACTGATGGAAACCCTAAGGCAGATCTGAACTTGTGCTCGTAAGCCACAAAGCAATCTTCTTGTCTCCAAGCATGAAAACCACTAGCTTTTCTATTACAACTATCAGAAATCAATCCGATCTGCTAGATCTGATAGGATCCAAGATCTTTTCCACAACTTCACTTATCTAATTCCCCATATCTGTTGTCCTAAAAAACTACCCAAACACTCCTTAAATACTAATCTTCAGCCACAAGTCGGTTGGATGTCATAATTAACTCTTACAAACAAATATTAAATGCAATACAAGTCTTCTCTCAAATAGCCTTACAATTATTAAATTCTCCATGTCGGCCTCAAGATCTACATAGGAGAATGCAACAAAAGCTACCAACAATAAATACACCAAGTCGGCCAACCAAACCACCAAGAACTCCAATTGATAAACTAGAAGTACTGAGCACCAAAGAAACAACTGAGCACCAGTGAAACAACTGACCAAGCCAAGCAACACCGAGCAACAAAGGCATCGTCAAGCACCAGAAGCTTCACTGAGTTCCTTCAATGACTGAGCTTCCTTCAATAACTGAGACCACCGGTTAAAGCTGCAACCAAGTAACACCAGCCAAGTAACACACCACCATGCAGAGTCACCAAGTACCCAAGAATGCCCCTACATCATACAATATTTCTTTCCCATATCTACCTTGATAATTGGTCTATTAGTCCCTTGTCTTCCAATGCATTTCAAAAATAATTTTTCCTTCCTATTTAACCCTACATCTTACATTTTTTAATCATAATTTCATACCCGCAGTTCCCCATAGAAAAGGATCATTAAATCCACATAGTGCTTGAACCTTCTTGACCTTACTAGATCAAACTATTTCTAATGTAAGAAGCAGATAGGCCTAGATTTCCTAGTTTTTCCATACAAGCTAGTGAACCTTGTTTGAACCACCTTAGAATAACCTATAAACTCAACCCCTGTACACTTAAACCTGAAACCAATACCCTCAACCCTAAACCATTTCTATCAACCTTAGGTCATAAAGATAATATGATAAACTTTCAACCTTATACATAAACCATAGTGTATATATATACTCACAAAACTCAACCATATATCACATTCCATCAAAAATAAACCTTATCTCTCAACCTTGGGCCCTAAATTTAATAGGATAAACTATTAGCCTTATAAACTCAACCCTAAAATCTATACTCTCAACTTTAAGTCCAATACCTTGTACCCTCAATCCTAATTAATTCCTCAACCATAGGCCCTGAGGCCTACATCATACAACCACATACACTCAAACCTAAAATCTATCCCGCAACCCTAGACCTTGAGGCCTATACAATATTTATTGTAAACCATATACACTCAACCCTAAACTATGAAGCCTGAAACCTAATTCATATACCCTATACAATTAACCCTATACCCTAAAGCCAATAGGGTAAAACATTACTGATATATATTGAATTCTAAACTTTATTTTTCATCCCTAAAACCTATATCCTCAACCTTAAACTATCTCCCTCAATTTTAATTCCTAAGACCTATGTCAGAAACCTTCAAAGTCATAAACAGTCAACCCTAAACCCTATAATCCAAATCCTAAATGTTTATTTGCAACTCTAAACCTTATCCCCCAATCCTAATCCTCTTGGCATGTATTATGAACCCTTAATCTTATACATTTATCACTCAACCTTAAAATCTATACCTTAAACCCTAAACTCTGTCCCTTAAACCTAGGCCCTAAATCCTATTTGCTAAACCATCAACCTTATAAACTCAATTCTATACCCTATACCTAGATTTTTGTATCATATATCATATACAAACTTGACTCTAAATAGTATAGAATATTTTTAGGTCCAAAATTTTATTTTCTAAACCCTCATCTCATTATACTCAACCCAAAACCCTTTTCCTTAACCTTATAACATAGATCCTATAGGCTAAGCTCTCATCCCTATACTCTTATCCCTACACCCTATCCCTCAATCCTAGGTCCTAATTTCTATATACTAAACCATCAACCCTATAAGATCAACCCTTAATTCTTAACTCTTTACTTTAACCTTATACCCTCAAATTCAACCATAGGCCTTAAAGATTAGAATCTTAAACCTCAAAACTATTCATTCAACCCAAAACCTTGTAACCTCAACAATAAACCCTATCACTCAACCCTAGGTCTAAACCTTAAACACTAAAACCATCAACCCTATCTTGTAAAACCTATAAATTATACCCTTAACCCTGTACACTTAACTCCAAACTCAATATACATCAGCCTTAAACAAATATATGGTGCACTGTCAACCATAAAACCTATCCCTCAACTATAGGATCTAGAGACAATAGGTTAAACCCTCAACCCTCAAACTTTTATCCTATATACTCAACCCTATACCCTAGGTTGTATGACATATAGGTTAAACCATCAAACCTCAACCCTATACACTCCATACTAAACCCTAAAGCCTATAGGATGAATCTTTAACCCTCAATATTATTACCTTATCTCTATACTTTGTACTATATAACTTCAATTGTAAACCCTAAACTCTATCCTAGGCCTTGAACCCTATACACAAAACCTTAAATTATATACATTCAACCCTCAACCATATACCCTAAAACTTAAACCTTTTACCTAAATCCTATACTTTTAACCCTATAATGTATATCCTATAGCATAAATTATGAACCCTACACCCTATGACCTAAAAGATAAGATATGAATCTTTTACCCAACATTAATATTTTCACATTAAAACAAATAAATAAATTCAATCCCTAAATCTTCAACTCTAAGCTCTCCATAATTTATCATCAACACATAAACAATATGGCCTACACCTTAAATCGAGAGAGAGAGAGAGAGAGAGAGAGAGAGAGAGAGAGAGAGAGAGAGAGAGAGAGAGAGAGAGAGTTTATCTTCTTAGGTATGTGATAAAATTATAACAAACTTTCTACTCTAATGATAACTTTTAGAGTGTGGAGGATACATTTTCTTCCTTGAAGCATGAGTGCATTATACCTTGCAAAGAGACATGTCATTAGAGACAATAATGTAGACATAAAGTTAGAGTGAGGGAGGGAGAGATGTATAAAATAATAGAGAGAAGGAGATTAGATACAGAGAAAAAGATATACCTATGAGAGAGAGGGGGCGAGGATGGAGAGATATATAAAGTTATATTCACGTAGATGATGTTTTGAGTATATGACAAAAAGAAGTGTATTTTGTAAAGGAAAAAAATAAAATCATTTTTTTAGATCCAAGAAAAACTCTCATGTTTTACAGAGCTAAATACATGAGCACATTGTGTAAATGAAAAAATACATGTATTTTTAGGTCCACAATAAACACTCATATTTTATGGAGCTAGAATTATGATCTTGTTAAATGTCTAGTGCAAAACACACTCATGTTTTGGCTTAGAAATAGGCTTCGATGACAAGACTTGGGAATGGGTTATTCTTTTTCTTCATTTTCATGTTTTTTTTTCCTCCATTATCATTTCTCAACTTATACATCATCAGGTCTACAAAATTAAAATGTGATAAAATGATGACCTTTTAGCCTACAAATACAAACTAGGAATTTATTCATTCATTATTTCCACTTAGGGATCTTTTCGTTGAGGGAACAATCAATAAGGTCTTTCTTTAGTCCTCAAGGAGAGATAGATACTATTGTTAATTGTTGTCTTTTATATTTTATATGACTGGATATGATAGGTTTAAGACTTCATCAAATTAGAAAAGCAAGGATAAGAATTTTCTACAAGACAATGTACCAATCTCGATTCGATGAAGATGTTAAATTTAGAGTATATTGATGAAATCAAAATAATAGAAGAATTAAAACCAAATTTATTTAAAGAAGATAAAATTATTATATCATGGAAGAAGGCTTGAGCATGATGTTGTTTCAAAAAACTAGCACTCGAGATTTGTTTGATCCTCTACTAGTTGCAAACCTATTGGCTATTAGCAAGGCTATTCAAACAAGTAGAAAAGATGAGCCACTTAAAAAATATAAAGAAAGTTTTTTTATAAGAATATGCTCAACAAGAGGGTATAGATTAAGAATAAGCCTTTTCACATGTAGTGAAGTGGACTAGTATTTGTCCTTTGTTATCTATTTTAGCACAAAATTGATAAAAATTTCATGAGTAGGTGTGAAATTACATTCTTCAATGGTGATCTTAGGTAAATAGTGTATATGAATCAATCAAGAGAATTTACACAGTAAATGATCAAGACCATGTGCACAATCTTATAGAATCATTATGTGATTTAAAGATAGTCCCATGAGCCTAGTATGTATAACTTTCCAAGAACCTCCTGATGTTGAATTTCAAGCTCTTTCAATTTGACGATGAAAATCTCTTTTTTCAAAAAGGTTGATAACATACTTTTACACCTAATAATTTATATGAATGGTTTTTTTATAATAGATAACAATGGACATTATATATTACAATAAAAAATTTAAAAAATAGAATTGCAATTATTGAATTGAGAAATATTTATTATTCTTTAGATATTGAGGTTATTCAAAATCCTAAGTATATCTTCAACACTCAATAAAACTAACTACTACTATACAATTCTAAAAAGATCTGGAAAGTATAGTTCTACAAACCATTTTGTAATCCTATGTAGTAATTTTTTTACTAACATTAGATGACCTTTTACATTTACTAATGTAATTAAATTTTAATATATTGGTGGAAATTTAATCTATGCAACTATCATATGACCATATATTTATTTTATAATCGATGCTCCCTCTACAAAATTCATGTAACAAGTTGGAGAAATATACTTTTTACAAACTAAAAACAATTATTTCCTAAAAGGAACTTAGAACTATGGGCTTAAATATTGTGAGGCTACACATTCACATTAATTAGATGTTATGTTATAATTGTAAATTGATGAATTGGAAGAAAATAAATCTACTTTAGATTTCCTAATACATCTAAGGTCAACACTCATTTACTAGAAATCAATTTGGCATTTGATGAAATTAGAATACACATAAATTGCTATAGAAACAATATCACAAAAACAAATTTTCTATAGATTCAACCATTACGTAATTTTAACATCTAATCATAGATCATATCTACAAGGAATGAATTACACTTTACCTCTCTACATAGAGGTATTAGACAATTTGAAAGATTGCAAGGATCTTATTATACTTCATGTGAATAATAGACTCTAAGAATAATCCTACAAATTCTATATTTAGAAAATTATATTTTTATCTCTATGAAATACTACACAATATTGGAGTTCTTCTCATGTGATGTGGGATGACTTAAAAATTGTTCCAACATTTTCCCCTTTATTTTTTATTAGGCATTATTTTACCATAAAATCACATATGTGATCTTCAAATCTTCTCTTAACGACAATGCAATATCTTCAGCTAATTTTATTCTTCTTTTAATTTTTGTGGGCTTCCCTCCTACTGAGGTGTATTGTGTGGTGATCTTAGTTTGGATTGCACTTCATGTTTCTCTTGACTCCTTTAAGCCTTTTCTAAGGCTTGGATCTAACTTCCACGTCACATGAGTTTTCATTGGTGGCTTAGACTATTTTTTGCAAACATTGACTTCATCTTGAAAATCAATGATCCTTTGATCTCATCAACATACCTACTAATTACATGCATTTATTTTTGCTCTGTAACTTCCCTCTCAAGCTCAAATTTTAAACTATAGGCTCCCATGCTTGCCTCCCCTGGGGGAGATGTTGCCTCACTAGTTGACCCACCTGCTGGCCCTGATGGACCCTAGGCCATTCCCATGATTTCCTCTATCACGGTCCCAGCAATTGAGTCAACGGGGGAATCTCAAAAAATGTCCTCTTCTTCTGATACCCCGTTGTCCCCCCCAAAACCCAACTAGAAAGGGCCCCTTGTTGGAGAAGCTCAATCTTTGGAGGCTCTACTAGTGGACTTCATTCAAACTGAGGAAGGTGTTGAACTATCCCTCCCAGACTCAGTGGTGAATAGAACGATGGTGGAGTTTCAGCTAGCCTTGGTTGGTCAATTCTTTAACTTTCAACCTACCATCGAAATGGTTAGAAAATGGGTGTCTAACCAGTGGAAGATCAAGGGTTCTGTCCTAGTTTCTGCTATGCCAGGGGGACTTTTTCTGTTTAAGTTTACCACTCTTGAGGACCTATCCTGTGTGTTGTTGGGTTCATGGGTTTATGGAAAGCACTTCCTGGCCCTTGTGAAATGGAAACCTAAATTCAATCTAGTAATGGATCTAACAAGAATGGCCCTAGTTTGGGTCTATCTCCCTAGCCTCCCACTCGAATATTGGGACAAGCAAGTCTTCCGATGGATAGGTGACTCCTTCGGCTCATTCATCACAATAGACCAGGTGACCCGTTCTAAATCCAGGCTGGTGTTTGCTAGATTCTATGTGAATGTCACTCTGAATAAAACCCTACCCAACTTTGTCATTTTGAAATCTAAACTGGGTAGATGGACCCAAGTGTTGGTGTATGAGAATGCTACCCTTTTCTACCAAAACTATGATAGCAGAGGCCACTCTATTGACACTTGCAAGTCCTCTAAGTCAGGAACTAAAAAAGGGAACAAGGACAAAGGAATGGTTGAGGGTCCATCCCCCATAGGTGAAGAGGAAAAGGTGGAGACCAGGCCACCCTCGGTGGCTAACAAAATGAAAACCCTAGCTATTAAAGATCTGGCTCTGGACGAAGGTGAGATTGTCCCCCCCCCCCCGGGAGATGGAAGTTGGGTGCCCTAGTCTTGGTTCTCCTAATCTCATGTCTACAGAGGAACCAATTCTCTAGCTGATGGTGGAGCTGGTAAAGACCCCCCTGATGCCCCCCCCCCCCCCCAGAGAGGAGGATAACTATCCCTACTGAGGTAGAATAGCCTGTCATTCTGGTTGCTCTGGAGTTAAAATCCCCAAAGCTAGATGCTAAACCCCCCCCCCCCCCCCCAAAGTTTTTGAATAAGAAATCCTCCAACTCCCTTGATGGTTTGGAGGATGATGATTAGGAATGGAAAACATAGAGAAAGAAAACCAAGCCTAAAAAGGCTAATGTGGGAATGGAAACACCCAGGGAAAGGCCTTCAGATCGGGCAAGGAGATCGAGAGGGACCATAAGGGATGTTGTAGTTGGTAAGTAGCAAACCCTGGAATCTAGTTTCAAAAGTAAGAAATGAATTACCTTTCTTGGAATGTGAGGGGCTTAAACAACTCCCTTAAACAAAATGTTGTCAAACATTACATTTTTTATCTCAAGCTTGATGTTCTACTCTTACAAGAGGTTAAGATGTCTACTAGTAATTTTGCTACCCTGGTGCCCAATCTTTGGCCAGGTGTTGCTTTCCTTTACTCTGAAGCTATGGGTGCATCTGGTGGTATTTCTATGCTCTGGAACCCCAATAGGATAACTAGTCAGCTGGTTGCTTCTTCCCCTAACTTCCTTGCTATCACCTTCAGGAAGAATGGAATTGAATGGATCACTTTTAATATTTATGCTCCTAATACCCAGTCTGGTAGAGCTTCCCTGTGGGTTGATCTTGGCCATCAGCTGGATCAGGACTATTCTACAAATTTTTTGCTGGCAGGTGACTTTAACACCCCCCCTTTATCCCTTAGAAAAGTGTGATGGACTAATGGATTACTCGAATAGCATGGGGGAGCTAGTTGATTTTATCTCTTCCATAGGTCTTCTTGACATCACTCTGAAGGGGAACCCCTTCACTTGGACCAACAATAGGAAGGGTATCCACCTCATCTAGGTGAGGCTACATCGGGTCCTGGCCACCTCTTCATGGAACCTTTGCCTGAACTCTTCCTTGTCTTCCCTCCCTAGAACTACGTCGGATCATAACCCCCTCCTTCTCTACTAGCATGATGCCCCTATAGTCAGCCTGGCCCCCTTCAGATTTGAAATTATGTGGTGTTCTCACCCATCCTTTAGATATCAAGTGAAATTCGGGTGGAAGACTAATATCAGGGGTACTGCCATGTTCATAATAGCCCAAAAGCTTGAAATTATCAAAAGGGAGGTTAAAGGTTGGAGCAAACATAATTTTGGAGACTTTCACAAAGAGAAACTAGAACTATCTAAAACCTTAGATTCCCTCCAGGCCCAATTGGCTTTTGGAAGCTACCCACCCCAGATTTAGGTGGAGGAGGAGTTGACTAGACACAAGTGGCAAGAAACCCTAAAAAAAGAAGAAATCTACTAGAAGCAGAGATCCAGAATCCAATGGCTTACTGAAGGGGACAGGAACACAGCCTTCTTCCATAGGTCTGCCAGCATCCATAAAAGGAGAAATACCATTACTAATATTATGGATGAAGGAGGGAACAAAGTCAAGGAGAAGGATAAAATCAATCAGGTTGCGGTTAACTACTTTAGGGGGTTGTACTCTAATGAGGGTCATGTATGCCCGAACAACATCCAAAACCAACTCCTGGACCACATTCAAAGTGCTATAACTCTTAGTTATAATGACATGCTTACGAAGCGGGTCTCTAATGAGGAGGTCAAGAATGCGGTCTTCGCTATGGGAGCTTACAAAGCCCCCGAGCCGAATGGATTTCCTCCGATGTTCTTTCAGGAGTATTGGGACATTGTGGGGACTGATGTTACCCGTGCTACTAGAGACTTCTTTAGGACTGGGTGCCTACTCAGATAGCATAATCAAACCTACATTGTGCTTGTCCCAAAGCATGACAATCCTACCTCTATGTTGGATTTCAGGCCCATCAGCCTCTGCAATACCTTCTACAAGATCCTTACCAAGATCTTGGTTGGTAGAATCAAGCCTCTTCTGGACAAGATTATTTGCACTACTCAGAAAGGTTTTGTGTCAGGTAGATAGATTCTGGATGCAGCCATTGCCACCCATGAAATCATCCACTCTATGCATAGAACCAAGGTCCCAAGTATGGCCTTTAAACTAGATATCTCTAAAGCTTATGACAAAGTTAACTGGTCATTTCTGCTTAAAATTCTTGCTAAAATGGGCTTTAATGAGAAGGTTATCCAAATTATACAAGAATGTACTCAAACTGTTAGCTTCTATGTTCTTGTCAATGGCACCCCTAGTGGCTTTTTTAAACCTGAGAAGGGTCTTAGACAGGGAGACCCTCTCTCCCCCTACCTATTTATTATGGTGGCTGATGTGCTTAGCGGGAATCTATGTATGATGTCCACTACAGGAAGAATAAAAGGTGTCAAACCTACTTCTACCCTTCCTCAGGGGTTGTTAGAATAGTTTGTAGATGACACCTTCCTCTTTGGGTATTCTTTAGTGATTGAGGCCAGACAGTGTAAACAAATCCTTGAAAGTTATGTCTAGGCTTCCGAATAGTGTATTAACTATCAAAAGAGCTAGTTGTTCTTCTTCAATACCCCCATGGAGTTACAAAATAAGGTGCTTCAAATCCTGGGTTTTCTAGTGGCTTTGCTCCCTTCTACCTACCTTGGCCTCCCCCTTACGGTTAAAGAGGTGTCCCAAGATTTCTGGAATTCCATCCTTGAAAGAACCCAGAGGAAACTTTCTAGTTGGAAGGGGAAGATTTTAAGCAATGCTAGAAAACTTCAACTCATGGCCTCCACTCTCCAAGGTATCCTTGTTTACTTCCTATCCCTCTTTAAAATCAGAAGCAACATGGCAGACAAACTTGAAAGGATTTAGAGAACCTTTCTACAGTTGGGGTTGTAAGAAAAGAAGAGGATGTCTCTTGTCAATTGGGGCACTGTCTACCTCCCGAAAAGAATGGGTGGCCTGGGACTAAGAAGAATTGATCTGATGAATAAAGCCCTTACCACAAAAGTGGCATGGAAGCTCATAGAAGGAAAGGTGGACTAGTGTAGATTAATGGAAGCCAAGTACCTCCAAGGACATCCCTATGGGAGGATGTTCCATAATAGCGACCTCCTGAGTGGATCCAAACTCTGGATCAACATATGTAAATATAATACCCTTCTATCTAAAGGAGCTTTTTGGCAACTCAAAAAATGGGAGATCCATCAGATTTTGGAAGGACCACTATATCATGAACCAACCTAACCTAGGCTGCAGATTCAAACCTCTTATGGACTATCTCAGACCTATCCTGGGTAATAGAGTCTCCAGCTACATCACCGGTAGGGACTGGAAGGATATACCTAATCGGTTAAGGGATAGACTGGACCTACAACATGGCCAAGGATCTCATGGAAAACTTGACTAATATCAAAATTTCAGGGCTTGATGACTCTATTATTTGGGCCCCCACCCAGGCTGGTACTTTCTCTATTAAATCTGCTTGCAATCTACTTCTAAAGGAGGAGAGTAATCTGAGGGACTAGAAGACGGTGTGGATCCCTCAGCTCACACCAAAAATAAAAAAAATTTGGTGGACTCTAATACATGGTAAGGTCCTAACCCAGGATAATCTTATAAAGAGGGGCTTCTCCATGGCAAACAGATGTGTCCTATGTAAGAAGGAAGAGGAAATGGTGAACCACCTTTTTATCCACTGTGATTATGCCACCAACATTTGGCAAGAGGTTATCAGAAAATTGGGTATCTTGTGGGCCCTGGGCAGAGAAGTGCATCAATTTAATAACTGGAGATCTCCCTCCAATCACCTGCTACTCCAACTCCTCTGGCGTATGCTACCTCCTCACATCTGCTGGGCCATTTGGAAGGAAAGGAAACTAATACATTTGGGGGCATTTTGCGATGGCTATGTGTCTCAATTGTGACGGCTATGTGTCGCAATAGCAACACCCATAGACGTCACTATTTTTTAGTCGCAAATTGTGACATCTATGGGTAGCCGTCGTAATTGCGGTGCCCTCCCATCGCAATGTCGCTAAAATTTGTTAGCGGCATGGGTGTCGCCCCCCCGTCACATGGCTTCGGAGGGCCATCGCAATTGCGATGATCCTCCCAAGCAATTGCGACAGGCACCTGCATCGCATTACGATGGGCTCCCGTCGCAATGGCGACGCCCGTGGGTGGATTAAAAAAAAAAATTATTTAATACATTGCTAATGAACCACATTAATGCTTTTTTCTTTCAACAAATGAGGACAGCCACTGTAAAGACAACATGATAATGTACACTCACTGTAAGGACAGTCACAAATGAGGACATCTCACAGTGACTGTCCCTAGTGTAATTGCCACTTGAATGTATTGCTATTCAGCCACATTAATGCTTTTCTTCTTCAACAAATGAGGATAGTGAGTGTACATTATCATGTTGTCTTTACAGTGACTATCCTCATTTGTTGAAGAAGAAAAGCATTAATGTGGCTGAATAGCAATACATTCAAGTGGCAATTACACTAGGGACAGTCACTGTGAGATGTCCTCATTTGTGACTGTCCTTACAGTGAGTGTACATTATCATGTTGTCTTTACAGTGAGTGTACATTATCATGTTGTCTTTACAGTGTCAATATATGCATTATTACTTAAACTGAAGAGTACTCTAAATAATATGTCATTGTGGAGTTTTGATTGCTTCCAATTTGATATACGCTTGTTCTACTTATGTATCCAGCATCATGTAAGAAAAGTTGATGCTTTTAAAATAGATTCATTTAGCCATGAAATGCCTATGCATGTTACATACAAGATTCCAAGGCCCAAAACTGATTACTCATTATAATTCATGTATAGAATGATAATCAACCACAACGAGGCATGCGTAGGCGTTGCTTAGATTTTGAGGCATCAGAAGCTCGTAGAAGAAACTTGACCAATGGCTCATGGAATGCAACAAACTTATTGCCTAAAATAGGAGAATTGGTAACCACAAATGATGGTTCTGAAAAGAACACTTCACCATCAATGTCACATGAGGGAACTGCAATTTTTGATGGCAAGCAACTTGTAGTATATAAGAGAGATGCAGGTACAGATGCTGGGAGAAGTTCCCAATCTTTATCTGTTGGACAGTTTTCATCTGCAAAATAGATTATAAAAACATGAAAATATATCAGAGATGTTTGATATTGATACAAAACAACACAGATTCATTTCTTCGTACACCTGTATATCATAAAAATCCTTGCACACTTCAAAAAATTGTATTGCCTTTTACTTACTCAAAAGTAATTTACATAAAGCAGTCATTTGATTAACATGGATCCTAATATTCACAAGTACATGGTCATGTGCTCCATCGTAGCATCTTATAGATTTAGATCTGTTCTCTGAAATAATTCAATGTTTTGTTTACAATCCACAAAAGAAATATTTTCCCTCGTCTACTTAATCCTAAACAAAAGGCCATATAGCAATATAGATAGAACTATATAATAGAAACCATAAACAATGGTAACCTTAGCAGTAGCAAGAAATTGTTGCAAAAACTTTACCTTATCATACCCAGATTGTTGCTTTGCCTGGCGGAGGGAAATTTGATCAGTAAAATTGACACAGAGTATGCTGTCTCCATTGTCATGCTGGATAACAAAACACCAACTTTAATGGGCATGTACTGTCCCTTGTGTAATTGCCACTTGAATGCATTGCTATTGAACCACATTAATGCTTTTTTCCTTCAACAAATGAGGACAGTCACTGTAAAGACAACATGATAATGTACACTCACTGTAAGGATAGTCACAAATGAGGAAATCTCAGAGTGATTATCCCTTGTGTAATTGTCGCTTGACTACATTGCTATTGAACCACATTAATGCTTTTTTCCTTCAACAAATGAGGACAGTCACTGTAAAGACAACATGATAATGTACACTCACTATAAGGATAGTCACAAATGAGGAAATCTCAGAGTGACTATCCCTTGTGTAATTGCCGCTTGAATACATTGCTAATGAACCACATTAATGCTTTTTTCCTTCAACAAATGAGGACAGTCACTATAAAGACAACATGATAATGTACACGGGCTGTAAGTGTACATTACCATGTTGTCTTTACAGTGACTGTCCTCCTTCAAGTGGCAATTACACAAGGGACAGTCACTTTAAAGGCAACATGATAATGTAGAGAAACGTTGTCATTTGTATTTTCAACAGTGCCGAGAGAGATTCCCTCCGTGAAATCACAGCTACAATTTCTAAGTACGTTGGGTTTATTTTTCTTTTGTCATTATTATGTAATCTGGTATTTAGCTGTTACAGAGCTAAAATACCCAGAAATGAGGACATATCTATGTTGAATTTATTGTTAGCGACTTTGGTTATTTAGAAGTTTAATTTTATTTGTTCATCTTTCAAGCACAAACATTTTGTGGACCGTAACATCTTCATTGTTTCGAGTATGCAATGAAACAGCCCTAACTTGCAACTACCTTCACGGTACTTGTGTACATTATCATGTTGTCTTTACAGTGACTGTCCTCATTCAAGTGGCAATTACACAAGGGACAGTCACTGTGAGATGTCCTCATTTGTGACAAGGACAGTCACACATGAGGACATCTCACAGTGACTGTCCCTTGTGTAATTTCCACTTGAATGTATTGCTATTCAACCACATTTATGGGCCCGTTTGGACCACAGCACACAGTAGCATCTACAGAGAAGAATATCCCAGGTGTAACAAGTTGTAAGAATATACCAACAGTTCTAAGAAGTTCCCTAGCACATAGTAGCATCTACAGAGAAGAATATACAACATCAGGGCAGCCACTGTAAAGACAACATGATAATGTACACTCATTGTATGTGTACATTATCATGTTGTCTTTATAGTGACTGTCCTCATTCAAGTGGAAATTACACAAGGGACAGTCACTGTGAGATGTCCTCATTTGTGACAAGGACAATCACACATGAGGACATCTCATAGTGACTGTCCCTTGTGTAATTGCCACTTGAATGTATTTCTATTCAACCACATTTATGGGCCCGTTTGGACCGCGGCACACAGTAGCATCTACAGAGAAGAATATCCCAGGTGTAACAAGTTGTAAGAATATACCAACAGTTCTAAGAAGTTCCCTAGCACATAGTAGCATCTACAGAGAAGAATATACAACATGAGGGCAGCCACTGTAAAGACAACATGATAATGTACACTCATTGTATGTGTACATTATCATGTTGTCTTTACAGTGACTGTCCTCATTCAAGTGGAAATTACACAAGGGACAGTCACTGTGAGATGTCCTCATTTGTGACAAGGATAGTCACACATGAGGACATCTCACAGTGACTGTCCCTTGTGTAATTTCCACTTGAATGTATTTCTATTCAACCACATTTATGGGCCCGTTTGGACCACAGCACACAGTAGCATCTACAGAGAAGAATATCCCAGGTGTAACAAGTTGTAAGAATATACCAACAGTTCTAAGAAGTTCCCTAGCACATAGTAGCATCTACAGAGAAGAATATACAACATCAAGGCAGCCACTGTAAAGACAACATGATAATGTACACTCATTGTATGTGTACATTATCATGTTGTCTTTACAGTGACTGTCCTCATTCAAGTGGAAATTACACAAGGGACAGTCACTGTGAGATGTCCTCATTTGTGACAAGGACAGTCACACATGAGGACATCTCACAATGACTATCCCTTGTGTAATTTCCACTTGAATGTATTTCTATTCAACCACATTTATGGGCCCGTTTGGACCGCAGCACATAGTAGCATCTACAGAGAAGAATATCCCAGGTGTAACAAGTTGTAAGAATATACCAACAGTTCTAAGAAGTTCCCTAGCACATAGTAGCATCTACAGAGAAGAATATGGGTCAATGAGGTTGACTTCAAAGCCATGCAATCTAATGGTAATAGTAATATCATAATTTGACATACTATCAGAAATACTTCCTAAATAGACTATTCAATCTTATAAGAGATGGATTCATGAGAACTATTATTTATGAAATATGAGTCAATGACTTTAATTAAAAAAATTACACAATCTAATTCTTGTAAAAATATCAAAATTTGACACATTGAAAATACCTTCCAAAAGTATCGTTAATTGATTAATATGAATCACTACTCATGAAATATAATTTTATAAACCTAATCTAAAAACTACACAATAAAAATCTTAATAGCAATATTGTAAGAAACTATTCCCAAAAGCAAGCCTAACAAAATTTGATGAAAATAATTTTTGTTTCACTCAACTTTGACATTCACAACTTCCTCTTTTATTATAATAAGAAAAAAAATGTCTTTTTAGATATACCTCATGAACCATACTCGAATAATCTATCATTTTTCTTCTCAAAAACATATTTGCAGAGCCTGCTTCTTTTACTTGTTTGTACTTTTATCTCTCTGATGGAAAGGGTTCCTTCAGGACACATTTTTCCAAGTTCACTGCTTGAGATATTTGAGGAGGGTTCCCCTGCTTGAGTATCCATCCAACCCATATTCGAGTAGTTCTACAATTGCACAGTCTAAATTAATAATACTGACAATTGAATGACGAATGATGATACATAGAATTGATATAAACTAATCCTAAAAACACTAAAACATTATTAATATATTTATATTTCATAAATAAAATTGATATAAAAGATCTGGAAAGATACATTAAAAAATAGAAAAACAGTAATTTATAATAGAAGGAAACTTAAATTGCTATTTAAAAAAAAAACAAGAGTCTTAAATCTTATCATTTTGTTTCTTTATCATCCATAAGTACACACCTCTAGCATAATAATTATATTTTACCACCCATAAAATGAAAAAAAGATTTTCACAAGAGAAATTGAAGCTAGATTATAAAAATGAACCATCTTATTGGAAACTGGAACTGTTATCATACCCAAAAGGACTACAAAATTTCACCTTATCATACCCAGATTGTTGCTTTGCCTGGCGGAGGGAAATTTGATCAGTAAAATTGACACAGAGTATGTTGTCTCCATTGTCATGCTGGATAACAAAACACCAACTTTAATGGGCATGTATTGTCCCTTGTGTAATTGCCACTTGAATGCATTGCTATTTGATGCAGGGGCATCCCTAATGCAAGCCAAAGACACCATGATTGAAGGAAGTTGCCATGAAGCCAAGGAGTCAAATCCTATCAATTGGAACATAAGATTTTCACCTTGGAGCTTTGAAGGATTGACTGGTGAAAGGTCCTTTTGATTGACAAATCAGAGTCACAACACATCAGAGTCAAATCAAAGTCAAATCAAAATAACTTTAATAAGGTTCCTAAAGTTTCACAACACATTTTTAACCTTCTCGGCAAAGTTGTTTGCAAAGTTGTAATGCAACTTTAAAAGTTGCTTAGAAAAGTTGACATTTGTTGGATAAATTGTTCTAACCACCTAGATGGTTGAACCAATGTTTGGAGAGCCTATTTTAGGCTTCAAATGGTCGAAGACAGATAGAGAACCAGTATTGTAATCATTTTGCTTTCATAAAAAATAAAAATAACCCTGTTTTAGTGCATTTCTGGTGAAAAATGAACTCTGTACGGCTGTACGGATGGTGGTTGGATGATAAAATTTGCCTGGAAGTTGTAATAGTGACATCTAATGCTTTGGAAGTTGGTTTGATTGATTCTCTTTATTTTATATCTAAGTTATTTCAAATTTTCTGTGCATTGTTTACAAACCCTCATTTTCAGGGTTTGACTGATGTAAAGACCTTAACTGACGTTTCAACCATTGGAATTCCTTCTTCCTTGGTGGAATGAGAGTTAAGGATGTATATTTGTATATTCTAAAAGCCTTGAGGCAGGGGGTTGCATCTGCATTTGTTGAGAGTGAGCCCTAGATCAAAAACTACCATGTTTTTGGCTGGGAAGATGGTAATCAGAATAAAATCAGAAGCTTGCATCATATTGAGGACTTGAAAACTTGTGCATTCTTGTTTATCTAGATTAGGAGAACACTCCAAAACTCTGATCTTGGTTTCATACACCCATTTTACACAAGGGACAGTCACTGTGAGATGTCCTCATTTGTGACAAGGACAGTCACACATGAGGACATCTCACAGTGACTGTCCCTTGTGTAATTGCCACTTGAATGTATTTCTATTCAACCACATTTATGGGCCTTTTTGGACCACGGCACACAATAGCATCTATAGAGAAGAATATCCTAGGTGTAACAAGTTGTAAGAATATACCAACAGTTCTAAGAAGTTCCCTAGCACATAGTAGCATCTACAGAGAAGAATATACAACATGAGGGCAGCCACTATAAAGACAACATGATAATGTACACTCATTGTATGTGTACATTATCATGTTGTCTTTACAGTGACTGTCCTCATTCAAGTGGCAATTATAGAAGGGACAGTCATTGTGAGATGTCCTCATTTGTGACAAGGATAGTCACACATGAGGACATCTCATAGTGATCGATTGTCCCTTGTGTAATTGCCACTTGAATGTATTGCTATTGAACCACATTAATGCTTTTCTTCTTCAACAAATGAGGACAGTCACTCTAAAGACAACATGATAATGTACACTCACTGTAAGGACAGTCACAAATGAGGACATCTCACAGTGACTGTCCCTTGTGTGATTACCACTTGAATGTATTGCTATTCAGCCACATTAATGCTTTTCTTCTTCAACAAATGAGGATAGTCACTCTAAAGACAACATGATAATGTACACTCACTGTAAGTGTACATTATCATGTTGTCTTTACAGTGACTGTCCTCCTTCAAGTGGCAATTACACAAGGGATTTGTGTTTTCATTTGTGTTTTCAACAGCGCCGTAACCCTCCGCGAAATCACATCGGGATATAAGGGCAAAACAAAAAAGAACGTTGTCATTTGTATTTTCAACAGCGCCGAGAGAGATAAACAAACTTAAAACTCAGACTTAAGAAAGATGAAGGAAATGCTTCAAAAGGTCGATGCCCTAAACATGGGAAAACACAATACCACCATTAAACGATGCCCTAGTCACCGTATCAATGCTGCCAGCTCCGTACCAGTATGCTGACTGGTCACTTTCATCCTGTGATAAAGGTAACTTCATTAATCATACTTGAAATGGCAGCATACGAACTAAAGCTGATGAACATTTATAAACTAAAAGTTTAAAACTACAGATTACAAATGTAGTAGTTTCATACGAAAAGAACTTGATGTCTGAAATTTACCATTAGAAGTATCCAAAGGAATACCACAGTACTGTTGAACTCGGAGAATCAGAGATGATCTACACAGCAAGGTTCAACAATTGTAAGGACTGTTACACCATCTTTAGCATTTGAATACATTTTCTCCTTGGCTTCTGGTGGATCCTCAAAGACCCCCAATGACATTTTCCCTACAATTATCAATTGTTTGTCAGTATGAGATATTAATAAATAAACATTAATCACAATATTAGGCAAACAATGTTCTTGATGTCTGAATCTAAATCACAGAAAGCTCTAATAAAGAAGTTCTCAGTTTCACATTAAACTAAGTTTCAATTTCAAATGGTTATAATAATTTTTGCAAGTTATAAGTAGCTGGTTACAGTATATGACATAAAAAGAAAAAAAATCATTTCTATTCTTTTCTTCTTTTTCTCTTTCAACGAAGCTTTTGCACCACACAAATGCATACCAAGAATTTCTCAGGAGGTTTCAAGACCATTGCATACCAAACTTCTTCTCTGTAGATGCTACTGTGTGTCATGGTCCAAACGGGCCCATAAATGTGGTTGAATAACAATACATTCAAGTGGAAATTACACAAGGGACAGTGACTGTGAGATGTCCTCATGTGTGACTATCCTTGTCACAAATGAGGACATCTCATAGTGACTGTCCCTTGTGTAATTGCCACTTGAATGAGGACAGTCACTGTAAAGACAACATGATAATGTACACATACAATGAGTGTACATTATCATGTTGTCTTTACAGTGACTGCCCTCATGTTGTATATTCTTCTCTGTAGATGCTACTGTGTGCTAGGGAACTTCTTAGAACTATTGGTATATTCTTAGAGCTTGTTAGACCTGGGATATTCTTCTCTGTAGATGCTACTATGTGCCGTGGTCCAAACGGGCCCATAAATGTGGTTGAATAGCAATACATTCAAGTGGCAATTACATATATTATAATGTATCTATCTAGTCCTCATGACTGCTCATAACAGTACAAGTGATATTTTTTTGGGAGTGGGGAAAGGTTTGAGACTTTCACCTGTATGAAGAATCCTTTCTACCTAACACAAAAATGCACCCCATAAAACATCTGATTGGTTCAAGTATCTTTGAACTATTTGGGTCTATTGACAACACTAGACCAGTGTATACAGAATGACTAATTTCATGCAAGACAATGTGATGCAGAGTGGTCAGCAAGAAACTTGGTCTTAAGCCCCAACCCACTTCAAGACACCAAAATGTTACACCTAAGAAATTTAGCCTCTGATTCTATCAGACCAGTTTAAAATCTCTGTACTAGAGGGACTTCAAAGGTTTCAAGATACTTCTAACACCTTATTGACTCAATCCCAACCAAGACCAAATTTCCTTTTAGGGACAAGTTCCCTGATTTTCTACCAAAAGAGACTTTATTGATCCTAGGCTTTGCCAACCCAATAAAACATTTGAAAACTCTTAAGATTCCCTAAAATATGCAGAATCATGCATTGGTTGTGTTCCAAACAACCCAAGACATCAAAATCACAAATAGACCTAGTGACTCTAGTAGGTCTCCAAAACCTGTTCTGCAGCAATAACTCTTCAATTTGACAAAGGACCTTATGAACTTATATGTTTTTTGAGTACCCTTTTTGATGTTCTAACAATCCTCCAACTCCTAGACCCTAACTCCACTCCAGCATATCAATGTCCTTATTGAGTCCGCAGACCTAATGCATGCCTTTGGGTGTGGGTTCCAAAACAAGGCATTGAAAATGGGTGCATGAAACCAAGATCAGAGTTTGAATATGTCCACCATGCTCTAAAGATCTAGATTCTACAAGGTTTGAGGTCCTTTACTTGCCACTACCCTCTGATCTTGCATAATCCATCAACTCCTAGTCAAGAACATTGAGATTCTTGACCTAGGGCTTGCTCTCGAAATTCTCTGGCTTAGTATCCTGTTCCAAAGCTTTTAAAATATGAAAATAAACCCCCTTAACTTGAATTTTACAAAGAATAGAGGATATCCTATGGTTTATTTGCAAGTTAAGGCCATTTGAATGCAATAACCCAAAAAATGAGGGTTTGACAGAACAACAGATAAGAAAAAGGAATAACTTTGATATAAGGTGTCTTGAATCTACCAAATAAACTCTCAAAGCATAAGATATAAATACTCTAACTTCCACACTGGCCTGCCCTCCCTTTCACATCCGTACACTGTACAGTGCTTGAAGGAAATGCACAGAAAAGGCTCTGAAATAGTGGCTCTATCTGACAGAGAGTCCATGCTAGGCTTCATGACTAACCTAGAGCACATTCCTTGTTATGGAGGAAGTTTGAATGGTGAAGAACTTATGGAATGGATAGAGGACCTAGATAACCATTTTGACTACAAGTATCTTATTAATAACCATTTTGACTACAAGTATCTTATGGATAGAGGACCTTGATAACCATTTTGACTCATTTAGTATCTTATTGAGCTTCACTTTGTTTTGAGAATATAGTTTAATATTCTCTACTAAACAGGGCCAACCACATGAAGGTGGAAGCTCATTTGGCCCCACCCCCCTCCCCCTAACATCACTCTACATTCCCCATTAACATCTAACATTCATTCATTCTTTCAATTATTAATAAAATGTAACATTCAATCAATATCACATGATAACATTCATTAACACATTAGATTCGTTAACACGCAACATTCATCAATATGAAAATAAACACATAATTCATGAACATTCATTAGCACATAATTAAATTCATTGAGATATAAAATTCAATCATTATCAATTAAGGTATTTAGATGACAATCATTTCTTTTTTCTCTTTCTAATTTTTTTTTCTATGTAAGCTCTAAGAGGAGCATCAGTGTTATCATCAATACCCCCCTCATCAGTTGTTTTGTTCTCTGTTCTTGATGATCTCAAATTCCTATGATGCTGCAAAGGGGGGTCCTCTACAATAACAAATAAAAGAGTTAAATTTAAAATATTTAATTATAATTGTTACAAGTATTTAATTATTTTAAAGAACATAACTGTGGCGCTCTTTAATTACCTGATCTGGCCACATCATTTTGTCTAGACTCAACCTCAACATGCTCATGAGCACCGACCCCTCGATCCTCTACAGTTGCTATACAAAATGTTACATTAATCCAAACACCAATTGTAATTACATATAAAAATTTTAATAGCAAATGTATACCTCCACCACTAGGATGCACATCATGTGAACCTTCATTATGCATAGATTGTGTAGAAGGATTGTCAGGCTGCATTCCAATATCCTACACATTGTTATCATTGCTTTCTTAAAACAGATATACTCACTTTATATTAGAACATAACATCAAATAGACTAATTGGTAAAGTATTCAATTTGAAATAAATTTCATTTAGCTTATTTACCTGTGGCTCAGATGCATCATTATTTGAACCTTGCACACTGATTTCAGCTCGTAGCCGTTCAGCCACAGCTCTATAGCCTTGTTGGAAGCCAATTCTCTTGTCCTCTTCTGTGAGGCATCTATTGAACTCTGACCCCTACATTTTTTCTTGGTATGGTGAATTTTACTTGCATTGTTTGATCAAAAAAAAATTCCTTGCAATATATAAACAAATTGATACAAGTTTTCATTTACTAATACTTACAACTCGTGCTTGAAGTTTGGAAAAACCACCAGAGCCGAGCTTGTGTGTCCCGTGCTTTTCTAATCTTGCCTTTGTTGCCTTTGATGTGTCAGGCAATCTATGAAAAGTTTGAAATATGTTAGAGACCAGTACAGGAAAAATTTAGAGGTTAATTAGTACATAATTACATTCTCAAAAGTATCGCATACCTTGCTCTACTCTCTACTGGCGTAATTCCTTTTTTCATGTCGGCTTTATACTTTCCATCCAAAATCAAAGCCTGCCACTCAGCCTCAAGAACACAGAGCGGACGCTCGTGCCTTGGGTTAACCTCTAAATATTTCCTATACTGGTCCCTAATATACTTCAAACATAAACCAGCTCTTTCAAGGAGCTTGTTTCTCTCGAATGCACGAGGTCCAAAAAGCTGGGTCATACTATGTACAAGATCATCCTTCAAATTTTTATCTTGGTTATTCCACCTTTTAAGTAAAAAAAAACATGTTAGACTGATAAATGAAGAGAAGCTACCTTTAATATAGTTCAAGAAATTGATGAAAAGGAAAACTATTCTAGCAATGATATGAAATCAAAATAGTGGTTTGGGGTTTTAGTTAGGATATGATGTTCCACCATGTACGTATGGTGGGCCCAAATATCTACAAACACTCGTCACCAAGTTTTCACCAAAAAATATCATTCCCTACAAAATAATCATGGGATCATTAGTCGATGAAGAGTGATCAAAAACTAAATTACTATTATATCACTATAGAATAATAATAACTTTAAAGTACCTAGAACTTTGGCTACTTTTAAGGGAATGCCTTCATCATCGCTGATGATCAATACACAATCCTTCACCGTTCCCGTACTAGGAACACGGGAACATCCAGGAAATGATGTTGCATCGGGACTTGTTGCATCTCCTATTGCAAAAAATGAAAAACATTATCAAATGCCTCCAAGAAATAATACTTCAAGGGAAATAAATTGGTGCAGAGCACCCATGGCACAAACATAATCAAGGGATCTACATCGTAAACACATAACACTTAAACACATAACAAAAGAGAGAAAAAGAGGGATTTGTGTACCAGTAGATGGTGCAACAGTTGGTGCATTTAGGCTATGTGTTGTTGACATGGTAGTCGGCAAGACATTTGTGGCTGTCCTGGATGGAGGCGGTGTTGTCATATCATCATGGAAAGGAGCTGAAGAATAAAATTGTTAGAGCATGCATAAATATAGAACACGTGGACTAGCATGGACAAGATTGTTAGAGCATTAAAAAAAAAGATTGTTCGAGCATGTATTGTCAATGATTATGATCATTCCTATATATATTCAGTGGAAAACACAAGTGGGGAATGGAACATGTGATCTACCTGAACCACTTGCAATATCGGCCTCATCATGGGAATGGGGTTCAAAATTACGCAAATAACTCTATAAAGACAATGCATCCATATTTTAATTAATGTCATAAAAGAGCATAACATAAAAACCATTATTGAACTCTTGTAATAATTAAAAATTTCATTAATACTTACTTTAAAGTTTTCAGAAGTGCGCAACAACTCAGCTGCCCTGTCTTTTATTTCCTGAGTCTGAGGATGTATGGATACCAAATGTAGAAGTTCTTTCCCAATTTTCTTTAGCAACTTTTTAATGGAACCGATCGGGTCATCGGTCTCTGCTAAATCAATAAAAAAAGGGTCCACAAGGGGGGACTCCTGAGGGACTGCAGGTTGCTTTCCCTCTCTCTGACCACCGGCCCTCTGTGACAACAATAGTATTAGTATTATCAAAATTACTCCAAAACAATGAAGAAAATAACATTAAAAAAAATAACATTTTGCTTCTATCTAGTTTGCACAATTACAATGAGTTTTACTTGCTCATGTGTAGATGAGCTAGGAATATCATCACCATCACCTTCGGGCGGTTGCTCCATATTGTGCCCCTATGTCAAAGATCAAGTATAAAAATGTTAGCCAAAAATTTAATAACTAAATGGTATGTTGGAGTCATTGATTAGAAGTTGGTTTAATAGTATGTACCACCCCCATGATAGTAGCCTCGTTTGTATCTATGCGGTTCAAATTGTAATCAATAAGCAGCTCTTCCCCTGCACGTATTGATTTTATCACACAGATGAATACACGATTTCCCTTGCGTGCCTCAAATATGCAATTGGGTTGCTTTATAGTTGACCCAGGTCGTGTACTATTTATAAAACCCGCAATATTCCCTGTTGCTTTTGGCCTTCCATCAATGTATATAGCCACACTTTTACTTTGATTATTGTCTTGCTGTTGTATATAATTTGCCAAGAGTGCATACCTACGCATACTTTTTTTATATTGAACAATATGCATCCAACTTTTGTAATCGTAACATGGTCCAACATACTCCATCAATTCAGAAACTTTGTTGTAAGACACCTTTATGCCATCCATAGAAAATAGGCCCAAACCATGTAATGATGATGGTGCTATGCGATATATCCTCTCATTAACACAAAAATTAGTGTTTATTGGAGGAAGTTCCTTGGGTACCCAATGTTTCTGTAGATGTTGGTACCTCAAGGGCACCTCGATGTCGCCTTTCATCTCATCATCATAAGAACATGACCCCCCTTGAGCAAGGAAAAATTTCATGTGTTTATTGAATTTCCTTCTAGTCCTTTGACCTCTAGTTAATCTCCCTATTCTAGATAAACTGCATGTCTCACTTTCCTCTTCTATTCCTATATTTCCCTCACTCGAGGAAGACACTTCTGACAAATACCTATTTGCTGGTACCTGCAAATGGGAGAGATCTTAGAAGACATCAATCTTACTATTGATAAGTGTATTAAATAGACTTTCTATAAGGTGTATTGACTTATACCTGTCGATCCATGAGACTATGCGGGATGCTCTTGAAAGGGGTTCAATTTCCTGCAAATGTAATTCAATTATCGTGAGCATAATCACATCATAATCATAATCACATCCATCATAAGCATCACATAAAAATTAAAAACATTAAAACGTACACATTATAACACTTAAATCAGGCTCACATTAATATGTGTTTTAAATAGTTTTATTTAATTAATTTAGATTAATAGTTAATTTAGATTAGCAGTATTCTATTTGTAGTTGAAACTTGTAGCTTTTAAATAGATAATGAATAAACTATTTTACCATTTAAGACAAATATATTTCTATCAAGAAATGAATATTAAATACATTAAGGATTGATGGCATACCTTTAAATTTCATCATCATCATCCTCATCATCATCATCATCATCATCATCATCATCATCCTCGTCATCGTCATCATCGTCGTCGTCGTCGTTGTCATCGTTGTCGTCATCATCAACATCATCATCATCAACATCAACATCATCTTCATCATCATCATCAGTAGTAGCATCATCGTCATCATCTTCTTCTTCTTCTTCATGAAAATTTGTCTCAGGAACATCATCCAATAATTGTCGATCGTGATCATCATCTACATCATCTTCTACTTCTTCGGTATCTTCTTCTTCCATCGCATTATACTTTATCGGCCTTCCTCTCGGTTCATGTCTAACAACAAATGACCAACCCGGTTTATGTGAAACCTCTGAGTAAAATACCTACTCACATTGGCTTGGAAGAACATAGGGCTCATCCCCAACTGGCTCAAATGACCTTGTATTAACCATTGTAAATCCATTATCATGTTCAATAACAGTTCTATTAGGATCATTTGGATTAAGTCGTAGCCTGTACCATTTGACAACGAAGAGTACTAATTTGAAGGAACTAAAGTCGCACTCAAGTATATCATCCAAAATGCCATAGTATTGATTTTTAGACTCTTGAGGATCTAAGTCATTTCTAGATGAAATATTAGTCACTTGAAAGACTACAGTTATTCCAGAATCACAAGTTTTCTTCGTGTCATCCAACACTTTGACGCGAAATTTTTGACCATTACAGAACATACCCTTGTGGTGTTTAACCTGCAATAATATGTGAAACATGTCAAAATTATTATATCGTGAGTTGATAAACATACGGGTGATTAATAATTTTGTACGTACCTGGAAATCTCTTAAACCATATGCTAAATCTATTTCCCTTTGCGTAACATTAGAATCTCCATTACGATGAGCTTCTTTAACCAATGAAGATAAACCTTCCCATGTTAATGTGTGACTAGAATGTTGACATCGTTCAATCCATACCGTCATCCAATCAAGATTGTTTGCAATATACAAATGTAGTGCATCCCACTCTCGAGCAACTGTACAAAAAAAAAATAGATGACTTACAACCGATTTATTTTGAAGATTAAGAAATAATTTATTACAATAACATCTTATAATTTATTACCTGTCACTTTCCTCAATCTACCTTTCCCCATCAAGTACTCCCCTTTGAATTTTTTAAAAGGGTCGAGATCCCAAATGCGATCTACATGGATATTTGAAGCAAACTTAGGAAGATATTCAATAATGTACACCATAGTCTGGTATACCATGTATCCCTCTACCATAGAACCCTCAAGATGTGCTCTTTGTCGAACCAAAGCCTTCAAAGATTTCAAGTGCCTCTCAACCATCCACATTGACCTAGTGTGTGCAGGTCCACACAATTCAATCTCCTCAACTTGGTGTATGAGGTAGTGTTCTTGTGCATTGAAAAAAGTTGGAGGTAGACACTTTTGCATTTCACACAGTAAATGAAGAATTCTTCTCTTCCAATAGTTTATATCTTCTTTATGGATTTCTTTAGATGACAACCACCTACATTAAGAGATTCAAGTCACAAAAAATATATAAATACGAGACTTTACAAAATAATATACAATAGATTACATAGCAAGAAAAACAAATCGCGAATATAATAAATATATACAACAAATTGAACAGATATTACTGCTTACCTCATGTATTTTCCAAGATCATATATCACTTGTTTGATGTTATTGTTGAAGTGCTCTGGGAGAGATAGAGGTAGCACGTACTGCAGTAATTATAAACCAATCATTTCATTATTTTCTAACATAACATAATGAATAGTACACGTAGTTTATGAATATATTGTAAATACAGAAGAACATAACTTGCCTTGATGAAAGTATGCCAATCATGCATTTTGAGCCCTGGCCCAAATTCACTTTTCTTTGATATGAGATTGCTTATGTTCCCAGCAAATCCTATGGGAAATCAAATTTTTTGTATGACTTCTTTTATGGCATCACTTTGCTGCTCCGTTAATAACCAAGGAAGGGCACTTATATTAATCTGATCTCTATTGCTATTTGAGTGAATGAAATTCTTCAGTGCATGATTGGATTCATGAATGTCATTACAAATTTTGGCAATTTTTTCTTTGTCACGCCTTCCATCCAGTATTTTCCACAATGTCTCTGTTATATTCTTTCCAACATGCATAAGATCAAACAAATGCACAATTTGTAGGTCCTCGTAGTAGGGCAACCTACTAAATTGTCTGGGATAGCTTTTTAGTCCCTTTGGAAGGTTGTCAGTAGTGCCTTGACGACCTTCATGATCATCAATTACATAATTAGTAAACAAAAATCACAATAGAAATATATAAATTACAAACATAAACCATTAAGTGGAACGACATTACCTCGACGATTAATTCTATTATATTCCAACTTCCATAGGTGAGGTGTCATTCTTCGTGGCTTTGATGTAGTCTCTTCTTTCCCATTGAAAAGATGTTTTTCCATACTTCGATACTTATGATTCCTGTGGAGGAAGTGTCTGTACTCATCAAACACATGCTTTCCTAAACTTTTTGAATGACAAGATTTCATCTTTGGACCACAAACTAGACATGCAAATTTTCCCTTTGTTTGAAGACCTACAAGATAATGATATAATTGGATTATTAAATATGTTGATTTTTATAATTAGAATTATCATGCGCAACTTGAATTCACTATAACATACCACAAAAATGTGTTAGCCCTGGGGCATCATGTATTGTCCATACAAGTATTGCATGGAATTGAAATTGTCTTTGTCCTATTGGTCTAGACACGTCATACATAGTGACACCATTCCATAACTCCACCAACTCGTCAATAAGAGGCTCAATATATACATTCATATCTTTAACTTGATATTTACCTACTTGAATGAACAGTAACATTACATAATTATTATGACCATTTTACTGTAAGATTTGTAAGTACATGTAAATTAATAACTATCAAATGATAAAATACCTGGAACAATCATTGCCAACATAATGTGCTCCCTCTTTATTGACATCCACGGAGGAATGTTATTGTTGATAACAAAAACAGGCCACACCGAGCAAACAAATCTCATCTCTCCAAATGGATTGACACCATCTGCTGCCAATGAAAGCCTGAGATTATGAGGTTCTTCTTTGAAGTGTTGCCACTTTTCCTCTATGTGCATAAATGCCAAACCATCCGCAGGGATTCAAATAATGTCATCTCGACTTCTATTGCGTGCATGGTAATCCATAAATTGTGCCAAGCTAGTACACCTAAATAATTGTTGCATCTGTGGAATAATGGGGATGTAACGAAGAACCTTGTGAGGCACCTTTTTTGTTATTCGATCTGTTCGATATCTACTCGTATGACATACAGGGCATTGTGTTGCAAATTCATGTTCTTTATAATATATAATATGATCATTGGGACAAGCATGTATTGCTTGATACTCCATTCCAATATCTTTCATAATAGCAGATAATTCTCAATATGAGCGAGGTAGAATATTTGATGGTGGTAACAAAAACTCGCCTATCAATCTACAGTAAAAAATATAAGTTGTTAATATAAACAATATTAGTGGTACATTATTCACCCTTTGTTAACTATAAAGACATATATGACATACCTTAACATACGTGACATTGTTATGTTGGATAAACCATTCATAACCTTCAAGTTCAACAACAACAATATAGTAGAGAGAAGAGTTATTTGGGAGTCTTTGTATAGGGGCTCGTATGCCTTCTCAAGTAGAGGTACATCGAGGCTATCATCATCATCATGATCAGATCCGCTTGGACTAAATGTGTCATGGATCAATGTATTTATACCATCATCTTCAATTGTGTTTTCTGGTGCATGATCATCATCTTCCATGGGATCATTATCTTCACCTTGGATATTCACACCCCCATGTTCCTCCATATCATGTACTTCCCTGGGGAGATCAACCTATATAAAATTGATTAACATAAATAAACCATGATCTTCAACTCATCATCAAGTGATTTCATATGTATATAAATTGTTAAAATGATATAATGAACAACTTACCAGTGGATGATAGTCATGCCCCCCTTCAATGTGACCATTCTCCCTACAATGTCTCTTAACTGTTTTGATTAGCAGTCTTCTACGGTTTAAGCCCTTACAAATTTTGCAGGGACAATAACATTTTCCATCACCTTTTCTTTTCAAGTTAGACCACAATCTAGCGATTGTCTCCCTATTTTGTTCTTCACTTATATTATCTGACATGATCGTTCTTCGCAGGAAGAAAAAATTGGGCTATGAAAACTTCGGTCTACAACTTTCAGTGACTAAGCAAAATTGTCAAAAGTACACAAATCTTCTTAGACCTACTTAAATCCTTTAATATTTTAAAAGTCTAGTTAAAATATACATTAGATTAAAAAATATACAATTTTCATGCCTGAGCGTGCGGCTACGACTAGTGCAATGGTCTTCTTGCTTAGCTCTAGAAGCTCTCTAGCAATCAAAACATATAAGCTACAAGGCCTAACAGCAATTTCAAAACATATAAGCTACAAGGCAAGACATATTACATGACATGGCAAAAGGATTAAAATATACATTAGATTAAAATATATACAATTTTCAAACCTGAGCGCGCGGCTATAACTCGTGCAATGGTCTTCTTGCTTAGCTCTAGAAGCTCTCCAGCAATCAAAACATATAAGCTATTAGAATTCATTAACTTTCTGTAATTGGAAAACTCTATTTGATATTAGACCGTAAACTACTACTATTCTCTCCATAAGAACTAAGTACAAAATTCTTTCAAGTTCACATCCATGATTCCCTTTAGATTAAAATATACAGCAAAAATAAGCTAAAAGTCTAGTTAAAATATTCATTAGATTAAAAAATATACAATTTTCAAACCTGAGTGCGTGGCTATAACTTGTGCAATGGTTTTCTTGCTTAGCTTTAGAAGCTCTCCAACAATCAAAACATATAAGCTACAAGGCCTAATAGCAATTTCAAAACAAGGGTCATCAAAAGAACCAAAAACAATGTGTGCAAACAATACCTTGTGAAGTGGTATAGACAATTAGAAGATGCTACTATGTGCTAGGAAACTTCTTAGAACTGTTGGTATATTCTTACAACTTGTTACACCTGGGATATTCTTCTCTGTAGATGCTACTGTGTGCCATGGTCCAAACGGGCCCATAAATGTGGTTGAATAGCAATACATTCAAGTGGCAATTACACAAGGGACAATCACTGTGAGATATCCTCATGTGTGACTGTCCTTGTCACAAATGAGGACATCTCACAGTGACTGTCCCTTGTGTAATTGCCACTTGAATGAGGTCAGTCACTGTAAAGACAACATGATAATGTACACATACAATGAGTGTACATTATCATGTTGTCTTTACAGTGGCTGCCCTCATGTTGTATATTCTTCTCTGTAGATGCTACTACGTGCTAGGGAACTTCTTAGAACTATTGGTATATTCTTACAACTTGTTACACCTGGGATATTCTTCTCTGTAGATGCTACTGTGTGTCGTGGTCCAAACGGGCCCATAAATGTGGTTGAATAGCAATACATTCAAGTGGCAATTACACAAGGGACAGTCACTATGAGATGTCCTCATGTGTGACTGTCCTTGTCACAAATGAGGACATCTCATAGTGACTGTCCCTTGTGTAATTGCCACTTGAATGAGGAACAAGGAGGAAGTGATACAATAATAAGGGGGTGATCATTTTAAAATGTGTTGGACACAGATATGTCCTCATTTCTGGGTATTTTAGCTCTCTAACAACTGAATACCAGATTAAATAATAATGACAAAAGAAAAATAAACCCAACGTACTCAGAAATTGTAGCTATGATTTTGCGGAGGGAATCTCTCTCGGCGCTGTTGAAAACACAAATGACAACCCGCTTGATTTCGCAGAGGGAATCTCTCTCAGTGGTGTTCAAAACACAAATGACAACCCACTTTGTTCAAAACACAAATGATAACCCACTTGATTTCGCGGAGGGAATCTCTCTCGGCGCTGTTGAAAACACAAATGACAACGTTCCTTTTTTTTTTTGCACTTATATCCCGACCAACATAAGGTCCATTTGTAATACAACATGATAATGTACACTTACAGTGAGTGTACATTATCATGTTGTCCTTAGAGTGACTATCCTCATTTGTTGAAGAAGAAAAGCATTAATGTGGCTAAATAGCAATACATTCAAGTGGCAATTACACAAGGGACAGTCACTATGAGATGTCCTCATTTGTGACTGTCCTTACAATGAGTGTACATTATCATGGTGTCTTTAGAGTGACTGTCCTCATTTGTTGAAGAAGAAAAGCATTAATGTGGTTCAATAGCAATACATTCAAGTGGCAATTACACAAGGGACAATCACTGTGAGATGTCCTCATGTGTGACTGTCCTTGTCACAAATGAGGACATCTCACAATGACTGTCCCTTGTGTAATTCAAGTGGCAATTACACAAGGGACAGTCACTGTGAGATGTCCTCATTTGTGACTGTCCTTACAATGAGTGTACATTATCATGTTTTCTTTAGAGTGACTGTCCTCATTTGTTGAAGAAGAAAAGCATTAATGTGGTTCAATAGCAATACATTCAAGTGGCAATTACACAAGGGACAATGTCATGAGCCGTGACATATTGAACTTAGTATAATAATAAAATGATTAGATGATATATAATAATCTATTATTAACGGTATATAACAATAATATATAATTATTATCAAAAGATAATAATAATATATAGTTAGCATAATAAGTAATATGTTAATTAAATAATATTAAAATATTAATAAATAATATAATTATGATTATAATTATAATATAAATTAATAATAAATAATTATTAATAAATTATATATATTATATTATAATAATATATTAAGTAATAATATTAAATCAATTATTGATATAATAATTTTAATATATAAATAATATTAATAAACCTCTCAATATAAAACAATATGTTATCACTATAATAATATTTATTATAATATTATTAATATTACTAACATCATTAATTATAATATTTAATAATAACAATAACATTAATAATAATAATAATAATAATAACGTTTAAAGCAATATCGAATATCTGTAATCGATATACATCTACATTAAACATCTGCATTATCTATCACGATGAGGAATGAAGAAGTGATACAACAATCACTAGTCATTACACATCGATACCATGAGAGGATGATTAATGAACCAAATACTATGAAGTCAAGATCAACATGATATGAATAAGGGATAGGTCGCTATGTGTTTCAGAAGATGTATTGATAAGCAAGAAGGATAACCATTCATATATTATAAATAATCATTAATTGCACAAGTTTAGACAATGACATATCCGATAAAGCAATATCAAACATGAAGACCCGCTAGCAAATATGCACCATCACTTCCTATGTTATCATGACAATAACATAAACTAGATTGAATTCTACTATCTATATCAATAGACACCACATAGGAGGATATCGACTAAAGGATTGAAAGATTATCGATTGTCTGAGATAACCACATCTTGTAGAAACACAAAAGCATCAGTGATTATATCACAAGCTATTGATGAATGAGGCATCAGTCATGGATAATAAGTACAATGTATCCTTAAGTATTAACAGGAATGGAAGTCAATTTGAAGATCAAACTCCATTACCAGCAATCAACCAATAAATGGACAATTATCATAAAATGATATCGACTTATATCAGAGTAGAAAGATTGGATATAATCATAACAATATGGGATAAGGCAAGAGTTAATATCGATTGACTAAATACTAATGATAGTTAGACCAAACTAATACAAACACAATGGATGTTAACTACTGGTTGCACTACCAATTAGGGAAGATTACCTTCATAAAAAGATTTGATATTGAGTCAATCTGGGAGTTATCTATGATCAGAAAATAATGAAATAATATTATGTGAACTGTCGGATTATGGAAAGGTGTGATTAACAAAGGGACATGGAGGAAGAAACAAGACACGTCTCATTCATAGCATCTCTTCATTTGTTAAAGACAATATAAGAATGCATTCTCGTCAGTCACTCAAGGCATCATTAGAACTTTATTTACTTATCCATATTTGGATATACTCAATAGAGCATCTGCCTTTGGCAGTTTGGTTTCAAGTTTATCATTGCAGATCAGAGACAACACCATGATTGCACAGATAGAAAGGATAGTCAAAAACAGCATCAATATTTGAAGTTGCAAGCATATAATTCAGAATCTGAAATAGCAACATATCACTCATAGCGATATTACACATTTGCATAATTACATCATCATATCAGACACAGCAAATACATTGCTGTAAGCAATACTTATTGATTGTATATCGATATTGTTTATATCAGACATAGCATCATTATACTATCACTATAAGTGATAGGAAACATCATATTCATAGCATATTTCATATCATTATATCCGACAGTGCTATTAAACATATTGGTATCAATATCATCTTGCACACATATTGTGATTGAATCTGAAATAGCGGTTGATATCTTAAGTAACCTCCATTACTTAGTTTAATTGTAAGTATCTGATAGAGTAAGTCTAAGAAGTGGAGTAATTGTTCCTATTTTCCAAGTTAGCCAAAAAGGGGACATTACAGACAATCACTGTGAGATGTCCTCATGTGTGACTATCCTTGTCACAAATGAGGACATCTCACAATGACTGTCCCTTGTGTAATTCAAGAGGCAATTACACAAGGGACAGTCACTGTGAGATGTCCTCATTTGTGACTGTCCTTACAGTGAGTGTACATTATCATGTTGTCTTTAGAGTGACTGTCCTCATTTGTTGAAGAAGAAAAGCATTAATGTGGTTCAATAGCAATACATTCAAGTGACAATTACACAAGGGACAATCACTGTGAGATGTCCTCATGTGTGACTATCCTTGTCACAAATGAGGACATCTCACAATGACTGTCCCTTATGTAATTCAAGCAGTAATTACACAAGGGACAGTCACTGTGAGATGTCCTCATTTGTGACTATCCTTACAGTGAGTGTACATTATCATGTTGTCTTTAGAGTGACTATCCTCATTTGTTGAAGAAGAAAAGCATTAATGTGGTTCAATAGCAATACATTCAAGTGGAAATTACACAAGGGAAAATCACTGTGAGATGTCCTCATGTGTGACTGTCCTTGTCACAAATGAGGACATCTCACAATGACTGTCCCTTGTGTAATTCAAGCAGCAATTACACAAGGGATAGTCACTGTGAGATGTCCTCATTTGTGACTATCCTTACAGTGAGTGTACATTATCATGTTGTCTTTAGAGTGACTGTCCTCATTTGTTGAAGAAGAAAAGCATTAATGTGGTTCAATAGCAATACATTCAAGCGGAAATTACACAAGGGACAGTCACTGTGAGATGTCCTCATTTGTGACTGTCCTTACAGTGAGTGTACATTATCATGTTGTCTTTAGAGTGACTGTCCTCATTTGTTGAAGAAGAAAAGCATTAATGTGGTTCAATAGAAATACATTCAAGTGGCAATTACACAAGGGACAATCGATCACTGTGAGATGTCCTCATGTGTGACCTTTGTGAAGGCAAGTGCCAATTTGTACCCAAGTTACCAATATTGTGGCAAAAGTGGGAATGAAGCATGTAGGGGTCAAATTGGGCAAAGAAGTGTAGAAGTGGCCTATGTGAGGTCTAAATAGCCTAACTAAGTCATGGTTAGGGTCTTATGGTGTTTGAACAATAAGCTTTGAACCAAAATCCCAAAGGTTGTAACAAGTTGTCAATGTTGTCATTCACAACATTGACAACATTTGTGCAAGGGAGCATTTTCGAGTAAGATGGTTATGTAACTATATGAAACCATTGAATTAGGCATCAGATCAGCTATAAGAGGCCTCCATCGATCTGTGCAAAAGGTTGGGGGGAAAAACATTTGGAATTAAGAAGATTTGTAGAGTAACACGGTTTTAGTGAATTCTTGAGTTTTTTTGTTTCTTTGTTTTCAGTTGATTAATGGATTAGATAGCTCGCAGTGTCTATTGGAAAAGTTAGTACAAGTTGTTTTTTTATTCTGTGTTGTGTTTTTTTTGAGTTTTGAAGCATTCCAACTAGTTTGTTAATTCTTTTGTTAAGTACCCTATCATTGGTTTGAACCAGGCAGGTTGAACAAATGGAGTCTTAGCTCATCATTCCATTGTCAATTTTGTACGGGCTCTTGGAATGGGTGAGGAGACTCCATGTACTATATGTTTGGAAGGAGGGGCCCTGGGAAGCTCATTTTCTATGTTTGCAATGATGTCCTAGGTGAGTCAGTTGAGCACAGTTAGGGATGACAAATCATTACAAGAAGATTACAACAAGTTGAATGCATTGGTTTCTTCAACTAAAATCTCATGGAGAGGTAGACACACATCTAAAGAATCCCCAAGTCAAATTAGAAGATTGAGTGAGTTTCTTTGGCTGCTAAGAAAACAAACTCTTAGTCAGACTGTCCAAGTTGTGTCAAAATACTTGTTTTCAGGCATGGCTGTAGCACTTGGTGTACAAAAAATTTAGGAGGAGAAGACCTTAGATATCTTGGAGTTCTCAATAAAGGGCATCTGAATCCTAAGCCCTTTAGGTGGCTTAATATAAACAAAAAGGCTTGACAAAGGCCTAATTGCTAGCAGCCTATTTTTGGGTGCAATTGGCATGGTTTGATGAACCAGATTGAAGTACTGATGAAAAGTATAGGTGAAGGAGTAATATTGAAACCAATAGAGGTCCTAGTGGCCAGCCTCTCCATGGAGTAAAGTTCTAGTTGAATGTGTTTCAATTTGTGAAGACAAGACTAGGAGTGTCCTAGTAGCTAGATTGGTATTGAGCAGAGTTCGTTGTATTTCTTGTTGGTGTGAACTAGTTGAAGGAGTGGGATCTTGGGTAGAGATACCTAAAGAGTGTAGGGATAGTTAAGTACCCTATCAAGTCAAAACATTGGCCTAAAGAGACCCTACTGAAGGATAGGGAGTGAGCAAGACAAAGTGTTACATCAATTAACAAGATCATTTTTTGGTAATTGTGTACATTATCATGTTGTCTTTACAGTGACTGTCCTCATTTGTTGAAGAAGAAAAGCATTAATGTGGTTCAATAGCAATACATTCAAGTGGAAATTAAACAAGGGAATATCACTATGAGATGTCCTAAGTGTGACTATCCTTGTCACAAATGAGGACATCTCACAGTGACTGTCCCTTGTGTAATTGCCACTTGAATGAGGACAGTCACTGTAAAGACAACATGATAATGTACACAAGTACCGTGAAGGTAGTCGCAAGTTAGGGCTGTTTCATTGCATACCCGAAACAATGAAGACATTGCAGTCCACAAAACGTTTGTGCTTGAAAGATGAACAAATAAAATTAAACTTCTAAATAACCAAAGCCGCTAACAATAAATTCAACACAGATATGTCCTCATTTCTGGGTATTTTAGCTCTTTAACAGTTGAATACCAGATTACATAATAATGACAAAAGAAAAATAAACCCAACGTACTCAAAAATTGTAGCTGTGATTTCGCGGAGGGAATCTCTCTCGGCGCTGTTGAAAACACAAATGACAACGTTCTTATTTTTTTTGCCCTTATATCTCGATGTGATTTCGCGGAGGGTTACGGTGCTGTTGAAAACACAAATGACAATGTTCCTTTTTTTTTTTGCCCTTATATCCTGACAACATCGCAATTGCAAGTTAGGGTTGTTTCACTGCATACCCGAAACAATGAAGATGTTACGTTCCACAAAATGTTTGTGCTTGAAAGATGAACAAATAAAATTAAACTTCTAAATAACCAAAGCTGCTAACAATAAATTCAACATAGATATGTCCTCATTTCTGGGTATTTTAGCTCTCTAACAGCTGAATACCAGATTACATAATAATGACAAAAGAAAAATAAACCCAACGTACTCAAAAATTGTAGCTGTGATTTCGCGGAGGGTTACGGTGCTGTTGAAAACACAAATGACAACGTTCTTGTTTTTTTTGCCCTTATATCCCGATGTGATTTCGCGGAGGGTTACGGTGCTGTTGAAAACACAAATGACAACGTTCTTGTTTTTTTTGCCCTTATATCCTGATGTGATTTCGCGGAGGGTTACGGCGCTGTTGAAAACACAAATGACAACGTTCCTTCTTTTTTTTGTCCTTATATCCCGACAACGTCGCAATGGCAACATTGCCAAATGTATTGTTGTCGCAAATTGCGATGGTGTCGGGCTATATTTGAAAAAAAAAAAAGCCAAAACTGCATGACATTTGCCTGTCGTCGCAAATTGCCATCGCAATTTCACCCCAAATGTATTAGTGGGAACAATAGGATTTTTAGAGAGGATAGTAACTAGTCTGAGACTTGTCTCCATATTCGAACTAAGCTCCTGTGTGAGAATGCCAGGATGGCTAAATGGAAGCTTCCCCCCTGTCCTCCTGCTACCTGGGAGGTGAGAATTGTTGATAACTGGAACGTCCTAGCTGGTTTCTCTAGGTTTGATGATGCTAAAAGGATAGCTAGAAAAGCTACCAGTTGGGCCACCCCTCCTAGAGGATGGACCAAATTAAAATTTGATGGGGTGGAAAATAATCTTGGCCAAGGAGGGGGTGGTGTTCTGAGAGATCACAAAGGCACTTGCCTACTGGCTTATGTTGGGCCGATCAATAACTACACTATCACCTAGGCGGAAGGAATGGCCCTTCTCTGGGGGATTAAATTCACAAAACAAATGAACATCAGGTAGTTGGAAATCAAGGGGGATTCCAAAGTTGTTGCTGAGGCCATCAAAAGTGGTGCTAGTGCAGGGTGGCAAGCTAGACCTATTATTATGGAGATCAATGAGCTGCTCAACAGCTTCTAGCGCATGACTATGGGTCACATGTATAGAGAGGGGAATTTGGTTGCTGACTCAATGGAAACAATAGGCCTAAAACAAATCAAACTCAATAGTTGGAGGGTGGTTAGTGATTTACCTCCGGTGACTCAGCAACTCATCGGGGGAGAAATGAATATTATTATTTAAATGTGCCAAGCTGTCATATTCATTACGAATCCTTACTAGATCACGTGTTGGTGTGCTCAGGTGATTTTTATGATTATGGAAAGGAGAACCCAAAATCCCATAAAGAATCATCATTACCTTTCAAATGTGTGGAGTAAGAGCTGCCTAAATCAGAGGGCTTACCTAGCTAATAAGGACAGCAAGTGTGTCCTTGGCATTATTGTTATTAATGGCACCTGGAGATCCATTAGATTTGGCTATACAGAGCCCTTTTTCCAAAAAAATTCTCAAGGCCAGCATTTTAAGTATAATCTTTCCTCGGAAAGGCTTTGCAAAAACAAGTGGTTTTTTATGGTCTACAAAAATGCTCGGCTCTTAGATTTCCAAAATATTCTAGCCCAGGAGGGGCAGAGCTTTGAAAAGGGAGGCAACACTCTCTACATTGAGCCTGATAAAATTGATGAGGCTTTCACCTCTGATACGTTGGTGACTCATTACTGCAATGAAAGTGGCATATGGGGTTTTATGGAGAGAATGAAAGGTGGGCATGATGAGCGAATCTCCAAACAATTCATCTCATCCTAGAACAACATGAGTGTCTCGGTTGGGGCATCCACTTCTAGTTGAATGAAGAGGTCATAGTAAAGGCGACTGGGCTCTCTATGATGGGGAGAAAATACAAAAAGACCAGTCGGACTCTCGACCCTACTAGCCTCAACCAGTTTTCCAAGGACGGTGAGCAGCCAATGAAAAAATAAGGGGGCTTCAATAGGGAGGTTCTGTCGGACTTCTGGCCAAAAATTTGCCTCATTGTGATGAAATATTTCACACTGGAAGGTAAGTTCACTATGTTTTACTCCTACCACTTACCGTTCCTGAATCATATTAGAAATAAGGATTTAATTTCCATACCTTTCTATCTTTTTCACTCCATAGAGAGTAATATCCTTGATATTAAGGAGAACCCTGATAAGTGAATTCCTATCCTCCATCAGGGTCTCCTTCTCTGCATTTACCATTTTCACAAAGCTATCTGCTCAGTGCCCCAACCCCCCCCACCCCAATTATCTAGGAGATGACCCAAGAGGAGTCCCCAGCCAAAATTGAAAATCCCACCCATTCCTCCTCCCAGTCCATCCATGTCATCCAAGAGCCTGAGCTGGGTGCTAAAGAGGGTAGAACCCACAAAAAATGTGTTAAAAACCCTTTCAATAGGAAAGAGGGTCAGGAGGAGTCTTATGTCTCTGATTCTGTGGAGAACAAAGATAGGAAGGAGGCTGACAGTACTCCTGAGACTGAATGTAGGCCCAAAAAATGGAGAATGATGGAGAACCAGGTTAATCTGGAGGTGGATTTATGTGGCTTGGGTCACCAGAGGTCAAATAGAATTGCCAAAGAATAGTGTAAAACCAGGTTGTTGGAAACGGCCTCTAGAGAGAAATCCCTATCTGAAAAAGACTCCCACACCACTGAGTCCATGAAAGGTTCCTCGGATGATCATATGAGTCCCCCTAGAACTGGTAACACTCCCCTGCCCAACCTCCAGCAAACCATGGAAACTTCCAATAACCCTACCCCGCCCATGAGTCCTTCTCATGATCCCCAGGATAAGCCCCCCACCTCTGATTAAAATACCAAGTCTCTGGAGGACAAAAACAAATTTAAAGGCACCGTCAAAAGGAGGTTCTCGAATTTGGACAAAGATATTGTGGAGATTAAGAATAATATGTAGGATCTGATGCACCAATGCATGATGACCAACAAATTTTCCCTGAAGGTCATGCATGCTTCAGCTACGACCCTCTATCATGTGCAGGAAAAGCTAGCGGGCGACTGGCTGGAAGCGGATGAGGACAACAAGGATCTTTTCCTATTTTTGCAGGAAGAGTGGGCTAGGACCCTGTTGTCTAAGCAGCTGCGTGGGAAGAATTAATTTTTGGTGTCCATGTGTTGGTTAATTTTGGCTAGGCTTGGCCCTCGGATCCCCTATTTTGCGGTTGGGGTTAATGTTAGTTTGTATATCTTTTCGTTCAGCCCTGCGTGGCTTATGACTAATACTTTACTTGCTACTATTCATTTTAAGTACTCTTGTTTAATCATTTTGATCAGTACTGTGGTTTATGTTTTTGATAGGTGCAGAGTTAGACTTGGTGATTATGTTGTTAAACTATTCTATTTGCTTTGACTTTCCATTGATGTGCTATTAATGTGCTACTAGTCCTTTGTTCCTCAGGCCAGCACCCTCTTGCTGCTTTATCTATCAAAAACATACCTACTAATTGGTTGGATCTCTTTTTTTTTATCATTTTTTTTGCAAAAGTTAATGGTTGCAACTTCTCTTTAAACATGAGGTCATTCAAAGCATCCATTCCTCCTTTGTATAGAATATAAATTTCACTTTGACTTCAATCTCCTCCTTTGAGGGTTGGCTTCACTACAAAATATTTTTCTTAGCTCAACTACAACCTCCTCTTTTTTAACATGTGTTCCAATCTACAATCTAATTTGGCATTTTTTACATGAAGCAAGCCTTCATATTAAACTAGTTGATATCTCAAACATGTAATTTTTTAAAATTTGTAGCTTCTTAAAAGCATGCATTTAGCTCTTTCTTGATCTATGATTATATGTTATTATGGTAGCTCCTCTCCTTCTTCATATTCTCTACAAGTTTTACCACTTCGTATTGTCTTAAATCTCTATATATAGAAGTAGAATGCAATTCATTTGTTGTCTCTGATTGTATGATCTAATGATCAAATCATGTAATCAATTGAATTAACATAAAAACAACTAGAACCTTATTGCCTGCTACTTACAAACAAAAAAAACTCGAAGAATGGTCATGCAAATTCTACAGCTTTTCTTAAGCAATGGGGAAGGAATTATAGTTTATTCCAATATCAATATTAGCTCTAACCTCTAAAACAGTAGAGTATATTCTAGCTCCCAAGGCGATTAAGGAAATGTTGTGAATTTGAAGAATTTGGAAGGTTAAAAAAAAAAAATTCATTGATTCCTCTCCTGGTTGATCATCCATCTACAATCAAATAGTCAAAAAAACAATTTATGATTCAATAAAAAAGTAAATATAAAATTTCGTTTGACATCATGTGAAATATGTCAATAAAAATACTTCCAATTTTGCTTTTAATTATCATTATTTAATAATCGTCTCTTCTATTTCCAGTGTAACAGCTTAATTGCTTTACTTCCCTTCAAAATGAATGTAAATCTACATTTTCAAATAATAAATATTGCCATTTTCTTCTACAATTTAAATCCTGGCCTGGCAAGAACAAGAAGAGAACCAAGTAAGCAAGCAGTAAAATTTTAAGTATTCAGACTAAATAAGGTATCTGCTGCAAAGATAAAAAAGAATGAATTCCTACTTCTTAACACGCCCAATTCTAAACAGTAAATTGAAAGAAAGCAAAGTACTGACTACTCCTGATCATATATCATATTGCTTTTGGCATATTGCAACTCAAAACTTAAATAAGGTCAACAGATCCGTCTCTTACGTTTTATCATGATTTTATGTCATAAACAATGTGAATACATACATTCTCAGATAGTGAAAGGATGGTTTCTCTAAACTGCTGTAATTTTACAGACACATTGGCCTATTCGGGTATCTCTATGCATCATTACACTTTTTTGTTTTGTTTCTGGCAAAAGTGTTGCCATGATATATACTGAAATCCATCATTATACTTTCGTTTTTTATCTCGAAGCTGAAACCAAAGAAATTTTAATATTCTATTCTGGTATGATCTGGATTATATGACATACTCTAGTTATCCCTGGACACTGTATATTAAGGATGAATTTTAAATAGAAGTTCACTATATTCAGTCATACAATATTAAAACTGGCCATCTACAGAAAAAGAAAAAGGGGGAAAAAACAACATTAAGCTAAACTTGTAAAATTCCTTTCAACCCTATATTATGAAGAAAGATATTTTCGCTTATTTTGTTGAAGGCAGTACTGTTCATTCAGCATGCTTTGCCGAGTAAGATTTGCTATTTTCTCAAAGTTTCTATGCTTTGCTCAGCCATGTCTGCCTTAAATAAAACACGAGATTTGACATTGCATCCGTCCTCTGATTTCCCGCTGTTTACGGTCTCTAATTAAAATCTCAAATGTATGGAGACGGTAAAATGTGCGATTCAAAGGCCCCATGTAGTACATGGTGAGATGTGATGACGCATTAATCATTTGTCAAATAGTGGCAATGTGTTCCTACTGTTTTTCTACAAGAAATGTCTGAAATTATTCAGTTTAGGATATGGTTCAGTGTACGTTCTTCATGTGTTACTATCAGCAAGTGGCAAGTTTTCCTAAATCAGCAAAGGAAGCTAATAATCAAATAGCCTATATACGAATAAAAAATACCAATTGATATGAAACATATTTCTTTTCACAAATATTATTCTTCTGCTGTTCATTCATACATTATTATGACAAATAAAAACAAACCAAATCCAAATCCAATACGCTAGTAAGAACAAACCAAATCCAAATCCAGTATACTCTACTACCATTGTAGTATACCTATGAGCATAATAAGAGCACTGAAGAATCATTTAGTAACAATATAATTTGAAGTGCCATTGCCAGTGAATGTGGGAATAAATATAGATTTGTTATTACTTTAAAATTCAACTTCTTGGCATCTTCACCTGTTCTAAAGTGAGTGGTAGTCTGGGAGATCAATTCTCAGGATTGATTAAAAACTTGAACCTAACCATTCCTTCTGACAAAGGATTGATTAAAAACTTGAAACTAACTTGAGGGTCTGAAAAAATATTCCAATGCTTGTCAGTTCTATTTCTGGTACTTCTATTTCAGCTCTTTTTGGGCTCCCTTTTATTTAAAAAACACACTGAACTAAAATTCTAAGCTACATAGGAGATGAAAGTAAATACCAACTGTATTTACTGGCAACACTATTAAGCACATCAGATGCGAATGGTTGTTTTCCTTTGTTCCTTCTCTTAGATTTTCGCCGATTACATGTTGGGATTCCACTGTATTGTTAAGAGTTAATCTTATAATAATAATTTTAGCAACAGCATTAATAAACCAGAAGAAGATTGTCTTTTCTTCCAAAGGTTTTAAACTGTGTGATAATTCACTCAGATTCAATTTTATCAATCCATATTAAAACCTAAAATTAGCGAAGCAACAATCTGATAAATGGAATTTATCTAACCTAAAATTAGGGAAGCAACAATCTGATAAATGGAATTCATCTAAAAAATAGAGTAGAGACATTATGTAAGTGATGCATTCACCACAACAATGCTCAATACAGTAGCTGAAACCTACATAGATCAAAGTAGATTGCAACGAACTACCTTGCCCAAGTGATAAATTCCACAGATACCAATCTGATCCGCCATGATAAACTTTTCTGGGGCCAATGCTTGAGCAATGAACAACCTTGAATGCATCTCCTACATCAAAATCTTTAATAAAACCAGTTCTAAACTAAATGTCGGACCATCGGCACTTGATTCCCCGCTCTGTAATCTCTCTCACATTGTGCAGGGAGATTACAAAGCTCATTTGAAAGTGGTGAAGGTTTTGTAGAAACACGGAAACATAACTGAGAAACCCAAATCTGAAGCACACCATAACACAAAAGAAGCTTGCAAGTCTATCTAAGCACAGATCCACAGAGGATTCTAAGACCATTGTGCACAACTAATCAAATTTCCCTAAGCACTCACTATAATCTAGGGCTTCGTATGTCAACGAATTATTATTTTCAAGGCACGAGGAATTCTTTAAACCTCAAGTTGGGAAAAGCCCATCGCCCTGCAAGCAATAATCCATATTACTCAGACAAGACTGTTTCGTATCAACCCCTGAGATCATTGTGCTGGGCACGCCTGCAATGAAGGAGGCAAAAGAAATAAGTAGCGCTAGAGCAAGGGGGCGCATTATAATTGCGCTCACACGGAAACTTATGATGACCCAGCTCAAACATGGGATTTTTCTCATGGGTTTTGGCTTGGCCTGCTTCTTCATCAGTTCTTTCTCCAAATCGAATTGTTCTTCGACCTCTGAGCTCTGGATTAATTAGAAACAATATTTATCTCATCACAGATCCATCTGTGCCCGAACATTGTGCAAGCCCACAATATAAGGAAATCAGATTGCTCGAGTCCTTAGAGAGAAGGATTGAAGAAGGGTTTTTGGTCTGAGAAACCGACAGGGATGGATTCTCTTGCTGGCAGGCGTGGAGAGGTGATGTTACAGATTTCACCGGCCTGGGAGGTCAGTCTGAACGCATCTATCTATTTCTCGGCACAATTCCCCCGACCGACCCGGAACAGGAGTCCCTGCCTTTACATCTGTTGGGCACTTCCAGATGACCTGTTAGGATTTGACGTCAAACACTACAAATAATATTAACATATGCAAATTGGAGAGGTCAAGAAGTCCGGTCGTAAAACCTTGAAATTGATGTAAAAGCTCGAAATCTGAAACATGTGGTCTCGCTGGGTAAAATTGAAATTCTTAGATGGGTAGACTTTGACTTTTATCAAATTGGGTGAATAGTGTATAATTATAGCTTTTCCACAATCTATTATTCCCACTCTTTACGAAGATGAGAGAGTGCACAAGGGCAAGGAGAAATGGTGAGCACAAGGAGAAGGAGAAATGGTGACTAGATTATTTTTAATATATTAAGTAGTGTGAAGTTTATTTATATACAAATTAGTAATTGATATTATTTGTTTTCAATTGTTGACATCATTTTTATTTTTTTTAATTATTTTTCAAATGTTCAAATTTTCATCTTAGTTAAAATATACAAGTATATTTTTGATAAATTGAACAATATATGAGAGATCACTGCAAGAGGGTTGTGGAGCTATTGGCTGATAGGTCACCTCTAAAAAGAGATATAGATTGTAAGGAAAATGCCCCGTTAGAAAAGTATACTTATAGAATATAATAGAATAAAATAGAATAGAGTAGGAGAGAAGAGAAATTGGATATAATGGAAAGATCAAATAAGAAAGAGATGTTTGTAATAGAGAATATTTAAAATGGAGATTGTATTCAAATGGAGATATGATAATTAAGATCTATAACGAAGTGACAAAATGTAATACAGGAGACATATCAATTTATATTGAAGTTTGATAAACATATTATATCATGTTATGAAGTATCAATTGATTTAATCCCTTAATCTTTGTCTTCTCCTACTATTGAATCTAGAGTATCAATATGATGTGTAGAGAGAATGTGGGCATGGAACTTTGGTCTATGACCCCTCACTTTTATAGCTAACATTGGTTCCATTATTGGGATCTTGGTTAAGTAGTATAAAAGAGAGAGGAACCCAAAATCAAAATATTGATTCAAGTAGAAACACTATAAAGAAAGATGAAATTTTTCTTATAGCCTATGGCACTATCTTCTAGGTGTCAACCTTATGAGAGAGAGTTAACCATACAATGGATGGTGAATGGAAAGGGGATGAATCTCTTAAAGGAATCCCTAAAAAGATGTGACTACTCATTCTAGATGTGCAATAACTATCATGGGATGAAATAAAGAAGTAATGTAACACCTAGTCATAAACACCCATGGAAGAAGGAATTAACAAGGAGTGTAGAAAACATTGAGAAGAAATTAAGTTGAGAACAAAAAAAACATGGTGAGCCAAAAGGAGAAAGAAAGAGACAAATGTCAAAGGTTGAAAGACAAGCAATACATTGTAGAAGCTTGAAGAATATGGAAAAGAGAGAATGAATGTTCTAATGTTGATTTTGTTGAGCATGTTAATTTGGTGACTAGAAAAGGGGCAATGAATAATGATTGAAGAAAAAGAATGAGAAACTCCAAGCAAATGATTTTCCATCTATAAAAAGAAAAAAAAAATTAATAAAACTAAAGGGAAGCATAAATAGTTATGGGGTATCAAGAAAGATATTGTGAGTGATTAAAGAAGAAAACATAATGTAGATATTGCATTGGATTTAATTTGATGATATTACATTTCTAAGCACTTACTATATAAAGCCATTATCCTAATATAAAAACTAACTATGGGAATATAACTTCCCTACCAAAAACTATGAGCTAACATTTATTTAATAATCTAAATTATAAAGTAGGCTATTAATGTAATATGCCAACATCCCCCCCCCCCATTGTTACATTAACCCTAACAAGAGTGGAACATTGCAAGGGTCTTGAACCCAACCCTCTAGAGACTTTGATGATGTGCCTTCACCAATCCTCCTCGCTCACTCAAGAAACATCGAACTAACCACAATAGTGGATCTCCTAACTTCCTTGGTTATCCAAGAGATACTGAACTACCTGCATTAATAGATATCTTGAACGCGAAACTTGAAACCATCTATACAATGTGAGTGCTCCCACCTCCCATGCACAATGAGACACATTCCCTTTGAAATCTTGCATCTCCTCTAAGTGTGTATAATGCCTCCTCTAGTGTTGCACATGAGACACCTTTCCTCTGAAAGTCTACATCTCCTCTGAGTGTGTCTAATTCCTCATCAAGTTTTGTGGAACCAACCTCTCCTCTACTAAATATATCATGATCTCGACATGCCTGCACATGAGACATCTTTCCTTTGAAAGTCCACATCTCCTACAAGTGTGTCTAATGCCTCCTCAAGTTCTCAACAAGGCATTAACCAAACATTTCCCCCTTGCTCCTTGAAGGGACAACAGTGATTCCAAGCCCCCTTGATCAGAGCATAGTCTAGGATGGAATTGGGAAAATACTGATATCTAGTTTTTCAATATTTTCTATGTTTTAGTAAAGTACAATTTTAAAGGTCTTCGGGGCATTTTGGGGCTTGGACGCCTCAGGTTCATGTGACCTCCAAGTTTTGGTTTGATATTTATTGAAGACCTTTGCAGTGGAGTAAATGGTTTGCAATTTGGAGCTAGGACTAGAAAGTTATGCCTTCTCCAAGTGGACCTATTTTTATATATTGTTTTTTTGATAATTTTTGGTAGTTTTAATAGTTTATTTGTAACAAATATTATGAGGACTCTTCATTTCATTTCTAAGGGGTTCTAATGACCCTTGGAATCCATTAGATTTGTATATAAACTCCAATTTTGAATAGAATGGATCACTTTTTTGCTTGCAATCTTTTTGTTAATCTTCGTGGTTTTTTTAACATTGAACTTAACAATACTACAAGTATCACACCAGGTATTGTAATTTGATTTCATAATCTAGATCAGTGGTATCAGCCCAGGAATGCTCCTTTATGCCAATCTACACAAGGTCCTCCTACTAAAGATTAGGATTGGATACACAAGATTTGTCAAAATATCCACATTTGAGACACATACGATAGGAGATGTCAAATGATGCTATTAAGAAGTTGGTGGAAGAGGCTTTAAATAAGCAACGAGAGGAGATGATGAGTTAATTTTTATGCCTTCTATAGAATCAATAAACATCTAGATCAGGAACATCATTTCATGGAAATACCCCTTTCAAACTGATGCAGGAGCATCCTGGGGAAGTTAGCAATCCTGCATGTTGGAGTGTTTTTGGTGTAGGAGCACCTTACACATTGGGAGATTTTGGTCATAATTCCAATCAACAAGTTAATTGGGCCATACTTAAGCCTCTAATGGTTTTTTCTTATATGTAATAGGAATATAAATCTGGATTGTATAAGGACCAAAAGTGTCCAAGAATAAATAAATACTATACCGAGTCTAGAATAGGAACAGTTTAATGATTTCTATGGTTTTCAAATTAAAATATCTGAATGTAAACGGCTAAGGCATTAGTGTTTAGTATTTTGTTAAGGCTAACCAAATTCCAAACCAATGGAATTGGTTGAAGTAGTTTTGGGTAGTTGCTTTCAGTCTTTTATTAAGAGTAAGGGTCTCGGTTACGGGACAGGGGAAGAAAACGGACTGGTGTATACAATTTTTTTTTTTAAAAAAGAAGAAGCATTCTATCTTTTCAATTTCATTCATTGGGAATCATCTTTTGTTTACTCAAATGCAGTAAGAAGGATTGTAAGGTTTCCTTAATACATTTCATGCTATTTTCGTAAGAGTTTATTTTGTATTGAAATTGTTATTGCACCAGTAGTTTATCCAATACCATTCCACATTTAAGCTTACTATTATTGTAGTGGATTCATAGGAAATGAAAACCATTCCATGAGTGTAGCAGCTGAATATTCATGGAATGGTAGATCTAATTTGTATAATATATTGCTAACTAAGTTTATGCAAAGAGATGCGATGAGTAATGTGTGATCATCATTGATATACAATGGAAGAAACAGTTGGAAAGGAAGTTGACTTCATTGGTTGTGAAGAACAGAGCATACATGCGATGGGTTTGTGAGAAGAAAGTTTCTTAATTTAATTGAAATTGGTTTACTATTCATCGTACTTGAATGATCTAAGTTTGTTTGTTGATTATCGATTTTACAAAGGTTAATTTGGATCAGTGTTGATTTGAGAGTTGGGTTTCCTATGTATTGTTTTGAATTGTTAATTCACGGTATCAACAATTGCAAAACAAAGACAATGTTCGGTTTTAATGATGCTTGATAACAGTTCAAAGTTAACGGTTCTTGAATGTTTATATGCTTATTTGATTGCCAATCGATTGTAATGGTATGATCATAGAATTGATGTGTGGATGGGAGTCAAGTTCAATTATTATAATAGAGAATTGTGTGGTTATTGGGTTTAGTGCTTGTTGGGAATGGTTTTAAACCTTGGTTGTATTCAAATATGTATTATGTTCATTTGAATGAGTATCAGTGCTCATAATCCAATAAAAGGAGTAACATTTATTAACACAGAGATTCTTGTTTCTTCATAAACAAGTTCAAAGATTTGTGTTGTGGAATAGTTGCGGTAATAGAATTATGTTTTTATAATCATATAACATTGCCTTTATAACCATTGTCTATAGCAGTAATGAGAGTGTGAAGGTTGTTGAAAGTGATTTTTGATTGTGGATCGATTTGTTTTCCTTTTGAAATTGGTCAGTTGATACTTTGAACAGAGGTTAGTGTTGGACTGATGAATTGGAATAGAACAGTCATTCAGCAGTGGAATGCACATTGACAAATCGGTAAAAGGTATTAGTCAATGTTTTCAAATTATCAAATATTTTGTGAAGAAACAAAGTTATAGTCTTTCATAGTTTGTTACAGAATTATTGGAAAGAGTTTAAGTCTTTGGTGTATGGGAGTTGTCTGAGAACTTGGAACCTTTTGAATTCAAACTTTGTAAACCAAATCCATTCTATAGAAGTATTGTGTAGGGCTTTGAACCTTTTAAGCATTTGAGTTGGTTGATAGGCTACAGTGCCTAAACCTCTCAAGTTTTAAACCTATTTGGACATTTACAAACCATCATCCTTCCCTCTGCATCATTTTTTATCTTAGCGTTGCTCGGTTGCAATGCTGACTGAGGGGCTTAATCGCTGAAGGGCTCAATCATTGAAGGACTCAGTTGTTGAAAGACTCAATCATTGAAGGAGCTCATAAAAACTTATGGTGCTCGGTAAAACCTATGCTTGGTGATGCTTGTGGAGCTCAGTCGACATGCTTGCTTGGCGATGCCTAGCTTGCTCGGTAGTTTTGCTGACACTCAACCATTTGGGCTTTCTGACTAGAGTTCTTGTGGATTTGATGGGTCAACTTGATGTATTTATTGTGTGTAGAATGTGTTGTATTCTCCTATGTAGATCTGGAGGCCAACATGAAGAATTAATTATTTGTAAGGCTATGTGAGAGCCTACTGATGTTGCATTTAATATTTGTTTATTTTTAGAAGCCGACTAGGTTTAGGATTTATTTCTTTCTTCTAGATAACTTGTGGTTGAAGTAGTATTTAAGGAGGTCTGGGGTAGAGTTGTAGAGAGAGAGAGAAGAGGTAGAAGAGAAGAGATTCAAGCTAGGAATATGAAGATGCAAATTTGTGAGCAAAGCTAGTGGTTGTGACCTAGGAACAAGGAGATTGCTTGGTGGCTTGTGAGCACAATTTTAGATCTTGCTAGATGTTTCTACCAAATTGAAGTATTTTGAGATCTGGCTAGCTAGGGTTAGAATTTGAATTTGATCTTGAGGGATCTTGTAGAACTATTACTTCCTTTGTAGTTGGCCATAACTGGCAAGGCCTTACAACCCAACACATTGCATGTAATCAATTATTTATGAATAAAGAGTTCAGATTGTTTTCAAATCTAGCTTTGCTATTGTGATTCCATTGTGTGGTTGTTCAGCTAGGGGCTTGGACATCTCATTTTGGGATTCTCTCAACCTTGCACTGTGTCGGGTGGTATCAGAGATGAAGTTCCTAAGTGTGTGAATAGATCGCTGAAGTTGAGGCAGTTTGCACTAGGACCTTGGGTTGGGTTGATCTGGTGGTGATTTGTTGCCTTGGGTTTATGAATATCTTGTAAGATGCCTCTAAGAAGATTGGATAGATTGAAGATCTCTGAGATGCTATGGAAGCAAGGACTTTTGAGAAGGTTAGATCAGATGTTAGATCTGAGATGGTAACAATGAAGACTGAGATAGTCTCAGAGATTATGAGGGCTATTGCTAGTATGAAAAATAATTTTGGTACTAATGATGGCTATGAGGAAGTTTCTGAAGACTTTGAGGTTGTTGGATCTATTGGAGATGACAGAACTAATCAGAGGGATAGATTTGATAAAGATAGAACTTGTCAGTTACAGAGATCTGGAGCTCAGTTAAGTGCTAGTTTTCGAATGGAAGTTTCTAACTTCTTTGGTACTTTGAGACATAAGGACTTGATTGATTGGATTGGTGAGTTAGAAGACTTCTTTGAGCTTAAAGAAATTGAAGATCCTCTTAGAGTGAGGTTGGCACAGAAAAATTTGAAAGAACATGCTACTCTTTAGTGGAAATAATTGTAGAGAGAAAGAGAAGATGAAGGTGAAATGAAGATCAATTGGAGGAGATTGATGGTGTCTAAATTGAAGGCTAAGTTCATACATGCCGACTATGAACTTGAATTGTTTAAGAAGTTGTAGAACTTGAAGCAGAAAGAATTGATTGTTGAAGACTATACCAAGGATTTATATAAGTTGACTATTCAATCTGGACACAAAGAACTCAGTAAGGAAAATGTAGCTCAGTATGTAAATGGCTTGAGATTCAATATTTAGTATGAGATTGGTATGTTGAAGATTGATTTGGTTGAGGATGCTTATCAGTATGTGCTGGAGGAAGAAGATAAGTTGAAGTGGAGACAAAATGGTAATTCCTGAGGGAAGGAGAAAAAAGATCACTCGGTGAAGGATAAGCCAATTGCTAAAGATGAACCAAAACTTGTTGAGCTAACAAAGAGGACGGGTAAGGTTTCCTTTAAGGGTACTTATTTTTGTTTTGGTGAAGAAGGACATAGAGCTTATGAATGTTCCCAAAAGGCTGGTGATCAAAGAACTGTTGTGGTAAATGAGGTTGAAGACTTGAAAAATGCACTTGAATAGGGAGGGGAGAATTTGTTGGCTCGACGAGTAATATTTGGTAAGTGTGTACTAGAACCTTGTCAAAGGATTAATTTGTTTAGGACTCATTGTAAGTCTACTGGTAAAACCTGCAATGTTATTATGGATGGTGGTAGTATCCTTAACATTTTAACTAGGAGATAGTTCAAAAACTTGGTTTGAAAAGAGTGAAACATCCTTGTCCTTATAACACTGGTTGGTTGCAAGATGTACATTCTTTGGAAGTGAGGGAGCAATGTCTTGTTGATTTTCAGATTGGCCAGTATAAGGATCAAGTGTTGTGTGATATTGTGGACATGAGTAGTTGTCACATATTGCTCGATATACCTTGGCAGTATGATTCCAAGGCTATGCATGATTGTGTTAGGAACATGTTTACTGTTGAGAAGGGTGGCAGGAAGTTTTCACTGATCCCTTTGCAGAATGAAGAACTTGATAGGAGGAACCTGAGCTTTGGGAAAAAAATTGAGTTGAAGGATCTTGGAAGGGTTAGAGATCAATGTGGGAAACAAACTCATGGTGCACCGAGGAAGGATGTGAAGAACTGGTTCAAGTTTTATGTGTTGAATCTCGTAAGATGTTCTTCCATCCTTTAAGAACATCTTTTCACACCTGGGGTGTCTGATGCAGGAGCATCCTGGGGAACTTAGAAATCCTACATGTAGGAGTGTTTTGATCTTAGTGTTGCTCGGTTGCAATGTTGACTGAGGGGCTCGGTCGCTAAAGGGATCGGTCTCTAAAGGACTCAATCATTGAAGGAGCTTGGAAAAACTTTTGGTGCACGGAAAAACCTGTGCTCAACAATGCTTGTGGAGCTCGATCAACATGCTTTCTCGATGATGCATGTCTTGCTTGGTAGTTTTGCTGACACTCGGCAGTTTGGGCCTGCAAACTGGAGTTCTTGTGGATTTGATGGGCTGACTTGATGTATTTAATGTGTGTAGCATGTGTTGCATTCTCCTATGTAGATATGGAGGCCGACATGAAGAATTAATTATTTGTAAGGCTATGTGAGAGTCGACTAATGTTGCATTAATATTTGTTTGTTTTTAGAAGCTGACTGGGTTTAGGATAAATATTTCTTTATTCTAGCTTACTTGTGGTTGAATTAGTATTTAAGGAGGTTTGGGGTAGAGTTGTAGAGAGAGAGAGAGAGAGAAAAGAGGTATAAGGGAAGAGATTCAAGCTAGGAATCTGAAGCTATGAATTTGTGAGCGGAGCTAGTGGTTGTGACCTAGGAACAAGGAGATTGCTTGGTGGCTTGCGAGCACAAGTTTAGATCTTGTTGGATGTTTCTACCAAATTGAAGTGTTTTCAGATCTGGCTAGCTAGGGTTAGAGTTCTAATTATATCTTGAGGGATCTTGCAGAACTATTACTTTCTTTGTAATTGGTTGTAATCAAGAAGACCTTATAGCTTGACACATTGCATGTAATTAGTTATTTATGAATAAAGAGTTTAGATTATTATCAAATCTTTCTTTGCTATTGTAATTCTATTATGTGGTTGTTTAGCTGGGGGCTTGGACATCTACTTTGGGGATTCTCTCAGCCTTGCACTATGCCATAAAGTGTAGGTCAATTTTAACATCCCAAATTTTGAAGGAAAAGTTGATGCTGAAGTTGTTGATAATTGGTTATCAAAATTGGATAGATACTTTTCTGCAAATAATTTCTCAAATTCTAAAAAAATAACATTTTCTCTCCTCAAAGCTAAAACCCTTGTGAAATTAGTATGGGAAACCAAATTAGAAAATCAAGAATGCTAATTACTTGTTTAAGACGGCTTGGGAATATCTCTTGATAAGAAGCCCATGTGGGGAGAATTTTTGGAATACATAAAATAAGCATACTTTACTAAGGATGTATATGAATAGAAATACATAGAATGAAAACTTCTTTGATAGAAGAGGAATCAGTCTGTGCAAGATTACACTAATACATTATATTCACTTTCAACAAACCTTGGTATTGTGGATTCAAAGAAGCATCAAATTTTGAAATATTGTATTAGACTTCACAGGTATATTCAAACATAGATGGAATTTTTGAATATTGAGAGATTGGCAACTTCTTATAAATATTTTACAAAAATTGAAGATAAATTTAAGAAGAAATGGAAGAGGGACTACTTTTCAAATAATAAGCCAAGGGTTGAAGGTGGCAATAAATCTCTGGTAAAATAGGTGACCAAGGAACCTCATTCAAATTCACCTAAGAACACATGGTGGGTTGCTAAAAAGACACAAACAGATATAGGCATGTGGTGTGAGATGCATAATTCCCCAACCCATAATACAAAGGATTGTCAAAGTATTAAAAATATGATGATAGAAATACAAGGAGAGGAAGTTGAAGCTGAATCATCACCAATAGATACTTTTGAGAAAAAAGGAGAATGATTCTGTCATAGAAGAAAACCTATATGCCATAGTTGCAACTGCTAAAGTATTGCCTTGTGAATATGAAGAGAGACTTTTCATTCACATATGTGAGTTGATAGGAAGCCTCTGCATTTTATTGTTGACAATGGAAGCTAAAATAATTTGATCTCTAGGAAGACAATCAAAAGATTAAATTTGAAAGTTACAAGACACCCACAACCACACTCTATGGGATGGGTGAATGAGGGACAAGATATTCAAATAAATCAACACTATCGTCTATCATATTCAATCAATTCTTTCAAGGATGAAGTGATATTTGATGTAGCACCACTAAATGTATGTGATGTCTTATTGGGGCAGCCATACATATATCAAAGTCATGGGGTGTATGATTCCAAGCCACATAGTGTTACAATCAAGCTTGGTGGGAAGAGGTATGGAATACTAGAGGTATGTCCAACACAAACTACTTCTTTAATTAGTGCTAAATAATGCAAACGCTTGATTGGTCAAACTAAAGCTTTTGTTCTACTCATGACTCTCTCTGAACAAACAAAGTCAGTTGTCCTTAATACACATGCTAAGGTAACCATAATAGAAAATCAACAAAATCATATGGATAAAATTTAGAAAGAATATCATAGTGTGTTTAAACCGCCAGTGGGAGTTCCAACACATTGTCGAGTCAAGAACTCTATTGATTTAATCTCAGGCACACTACAACCACATGAGCCAATATATAGGAGGTCAGTTTTAGAAAATGATGAAATCAAGAGACAAATTCAAGATTTGATTTAGAAAGGACACATTCGTCCAAGTGCTTCACCCTGTGGCAATCTAATTGTCCTTTCCAAAATGAAAGATGGGACATGGAGACTTTGTATTGATTATAGGGCATTGAATAAAATCATTGTAAAAAATAGATATCCAATCCCTTGAATTGATGATTTATTGGACCAACTTAGGGGGGATAATTTCTTTACAAAAATTGACTTGAAGTCTGGATATCACCAAGTACAAATTGATCTAGCAGATGTGTGGAAGACTACATTTAAATCGAAGGAAGTTTTGTTTGAATGGTTGGTTATACCTTTTGGCCTAACAAATTCCCCTACCACAATTATGAGGTTGATGAATGATGTTCTTAGATCATTCATTGATTCTTTTTTGGTTTTTTATTTCGATGACATACTCATCTTTAGAAAGACTTGGTCTAAGCATTTGCAACATTTTAAACAAGTGCTTTAAACTCTAGAACAACACAAACTTTATGCCAACATTGATAAGTGCTCTTTTGGTATGTAGAGTATTCAATACTTAAGGTATATCATTGATACTGAGGGTGTTCATGTTGACCCAGCAAAGATTCAAATAATTAGACATTGGCCATCTCCTAAAACTTTCACAGAGCTTCAGAACTTCTTGGGCTTAGCTAACTTCTAGCACAAATTTGTGTTTGGTTTCTCACATATATCATGGTCTCTTAATCAGTCACTAAGGGGTGGGGCACAAGAAAAAATTTAGTGGACAAAGGAAAAGAAACAATCATTTGAAGAGTTAAAGAAAAGATTATGTTTAGCACCAATACTAGTCCTCCCAGATCTGAAATAATCCTTCAAGATAGAAAAATATGCATCTGATTACACTCTTGGTGTGGTACACATGCAACATGGGCATTGTGTTTCCTATCATAGTGAAAACATTTCTGATACAGTACATAGGTACCCCACCTATGACAAGGAGTTATATACTATTGTTCAGGGCTACAAACAATGGAAACATTATATACTTAGAAAGGAAATTGTTATACATACAGAGCTTAAACCACTTCAATTCTTGAAAACACAAGGGAAGCTATAGAATGATAGACATCAAAGATGGTCAACTTATCTACAACAATTTCACCTCAACATTCATCATAAAAAAAGGAAGCAATAACAAAGTGGAAATTGTTTGAGTAGCCCTTCAATTGTAGGTTTGAAAATGGTGTTGGATTTATGTGGTCATCAATCATCCACTTGGGAACAACTATATTGTACTGATCCTAATTTTTCTAACATCTATAGTAATTTAGTAGAAGGAAAGTTTGTCTCTGATTTTCACTTGTAGGATGGGTTGCTTTGTCATGTTGGTCATATATGTGTACCTATTGAGGAACGGAAGAAAATGATATGGGAAGCTCACTATAGTCATTTTGCAAGACATTTTGGTATCGGTAAGACTATTGTTATCCTTCAAAAGTATTTCTATTGGCCAAAAATGAAGTAGGATATCATTTCATATATACAAGTTTGTGCAGCCTGTGAAATTGAAAAGTCAAGAAATCGTAAGTTGGGTCTATATTTACCATTACCTATTCTTGATAAGCCTTGGCAGTTTGTTTCAATGGATTTTATGTATGGGCTTCCAACTACCAGGTGGGGACATGATTGTGTATATGTTGTGGTAGATGGGTTTTCTGAAATGGCTATCATGGTGGCATGTAAAAAGATGATTTTTGTAGAAGAGACTGCCAAGCTATTTTTTGAACATGTTTGGGTTCATTTTGGTTTGCCAAAAATTATTATTTATGATAGGGATATCAAGTTCATCAGCAATTTTTGGTCTACACTATGGACTAAAATGGACACAAAGTTGACAAATTCCACAACATTCCATCAGATGGACAAAAAAAAGTGGTGTTCATCGAATAATCATTCATATTTTATAGATGTATCATTCAAAACATCCTCACACATGGTATGAAATATTACCCTATGTGCAACACAGCTACAACCATGCACCCCATAGTACTACAGGGCATAGTCCATTTGAGGTTTGTCTTGGGTATCAGCCATTGGCACCTATGGATGTAGCACTACCAGTTCTACAATCTAATAGCCCATTGAATGCTGAAACTGAGGTAGATAAAGAAAAAAAAATCATTGATAACATTAGACACCTACAACAGCAAGCTCATGAGAGGTAAAAGTACAAAGCTGCACGTCACACTTTTATAAATGAAAAGGTCAACAGAACACAAACTTTTTAACTTTAACAACATAAAAATGGCATTTATGTTTAGAATTTGGAGATGATGTAAACTAATGAAATGTGTAAAAGTGGATGAAGTTTATGCCTATAATTTATTTAAATTTTTTTGAACAAGAATTCACATAGTTTTTAAATTTTTGAAGTCCATTTTTAACTTGCTAAAAAATCCTTTAAAATGAGGGTCTTGTTCCCACCAAAAGAGTATATGCAAATAATATTTTTTTCCTTTGATTTCAAAATATGTTATAGATGAAATGTATAGCTAGTGCAAAAAAGAAGAAAAAATAATTTTCAATGTATATTTTCTCCATTATAACTACTCAAAGTCGAACATGCCTAAAATCGATAGTTTTCATCTCCCACCAAATTTCAACTATCAAATCTACATCATTCAGAAAAAAAAAATTACACATTCTTGAAGAGAACTCTCTCCTCTAGTGTTAAATATAAAATTTCAATTTTTTTGATAAGCTTTACTATTTTTTTCTATTTTTGAAGCACCTTGTTCTCGAATGTTAAAATACCTACTTGCTATATTTTGAAACTATAATATATTAGATCTAATAAAATACTATAAAAATTATATGATGATAATCTTGACTTTGTTCTCTAAAAAAGGGTATTTTTATATTCGTAAAAAAATATCATTAAAAAGAGTAGGAGTTATTGAAACATCGCTTTTCTGAAATAATTTTATTTCTTTATTAATTGTTATAAAAAATGCATTTAATAGATATTTCCAATTGGAAAACTTGAAGCACTTATCTAACTTAGCTAGAATGAATCTATCTAGACCATATGTTTGACAAAAAATAATTTTAGTTAGAAATACTCAAATTCAGTTGTGCTGATAAGTTGTTTTGAAACGTGACACAACTTTGTGCTTTTACCCTGAGATTTTGGAGAAGAGTAATCAAAAGTATAAGGAAAGCCATGATAAACATAGAAATCCTCATCACCTTCAGATTGGTGACAAGGTATGGTTACATCTTTAGAAAGAGGACCTTCACAGACCAAATAGGAATCTTCTCCCTCTTTGTTATGGCTCATATACTATTGTGAAACAAGTTGGTGAGAATGCTTCTAAACTTAATTCGCCATCCTTTTTGAGACTACATCCAGTTTTCAATGTGGAATTATTGAGGCCATATTTTCCTCCTTTGTTGGATATTTCCCAAGCTATTGAAAACATTCAAGTTGTAGAGTTAAATCCCTCTACTACTGCTCCAATCCAGTGTGACCATGTTAGGTCATTTTAAAGACTTTGAGTTCAAATCAGAACATTCCTCTTTATCAGGTGGTTCGAGATGGTCAGCATTTTCATCAAGGCAAGTGGTTAACTAAGGAACAAATTGAAGAATAATTTCCTCATCTATTGTAGCAGATTAGTGCAATGGGGCACATTGCCTCTCAAGGGGGGAGGAATGATCAGAGCATAGTCCAGGATGGAATTGGAAAAATACTAAAATCCATTTTTTTCATATTTTCTATGTTTCAGTAAAGTGCAATTTTGAAGGTCTTCGGGGCATTTTGGGGCCTGGAGACCTCACCTTGGTATGACTTTTGAGCTTTGGCTCAAGATTTATTGATGACCTTTCCAACAGAGTAAATGGCTCACAATTCAAAGCTAGGACTAGAAAGTTATGCCTTCTCCAAGTGGACCTATTTTTATATATAGGTTTTAGATCATTTTTGGTAGTTTTAATAGTTTGTTTGTAATAAAAATTATGATAACTCTTCATTTCATTTCCAAGAGGTTCTAGTGACCCTTGGGGTCTATTAGATTTGTATAAACTCCAATTTTGAATAGAATGGATCACTTTTTGGCTTGCAATCTTGTTGTTAATCTTCATGAATTTTTTACATTGAACTTAACAATACTATAGGTATCACACTAGGTATTGTAATCTAATTTCATAATTCAGATCACCCCTCTCCTCTTCAAAGACAAAACAAAAATGTTTCAGTTTAATTAGCATGTCAATCTCCTCCTTGACAAAATAATAATATTTATGTAATTGTTATCATACACAGCGCTTTGCAATTAGAATTAATGATTGTAGGATAGATTCTTATACAAAACCCTATGCATTTTCTTCCACTAGAGTCTATTAGCTCTAAAATTCATCCATTCAAACTTCTTGTGCCTCACTCAAAACTTCTTTTGATCATCAAACATGATATTACAATCTTTAGAACCAGTTATAGAAACACACTAATGTTTTTTAGTTATGTAACTAATTTCATGACAAAAGAAATAAAGAAAATACCACCAACATGTTCATCAAAATATCTTTGCAATAAAAAATTGCCTTACCAAAACACTTTGATCAAATATCATTTGAGTGAAATCAGCAACTCAGCAGTTGCTTTTGTAGACAGAACAACACAAGAGGAACACCTGCTTCATTGACATTTTATACCTCACAAACACAGGAGAAGATAGATACTTTGATACCAAATGTGAGAGATTAAAGAAGAAAACATAATGTAGATATTACATTGGATTCAATTTGATGATATTACATTGCTAAGCACTAGTTATATAAAGCCATTATTCCAGTAAAAAAACTAACTATGGGAATATAACTTCCCAACTAAAAACTATGAACTAGTATTTATTTAATAATCTAAACTATAAACTAAGCTATTAATGTAATACACCAACAAATATTGGTAGATGACCACAGAATGAATAAGGCTCTAATACTATCACATTTAACCAAACAACCATGAAGAACACTAGACCTATCAAATATTACAATCAATTCGAATGTTTTGAATTGATTCATTTAATTCCTTAAAAACATTGAGAGAATGCAATCTACTAAGGAGAAGACCTGGAAAAATTAGTTTAAAAAAGTGTAAGAAAGTTTTGTTTTTTTTTTAAATGGAGATAGAAAAATGAAATAAAGTCAAGTTTAATTTGGAAAAAAAAATTACAACAATAATAAATAAAATATTTTTCAAAAAAAAGGGCAACACTGAAGGTGAAGTGTCATTGTAAAGCTAGAATAATTTCAACCCACAAAGCACCACACGAAGACAAAAGAAAAAATCCACAAGAGTGATTTACAATAGATTGCAAATGAAATTTGGGATGAATATCTTTAGAAAAAATTAGTAAGCGATGCAAGTAGATGACATAATTCTATACTCTTAATAAATCTTAAGAAGGAAAAAAATGAACAAAACCTCATGAGAAAGTGAAAGAAATTAAATACAATAATGAACCATTAATTAAACCCTAAATATTTAGAAATGAAACTAGCAAACCTATAGGGGACATCTTTATCTTAGAATTCTTTAATAACGGAAAGGGGTTGATGAAGAGAAAACTAAGTTTTTAAATTTTGTAATATCTCTAAGGAAGGATAGGTTGGAATAGTATAGAAAGGCCTACCAAAAACATGATAAGTTCTAGGATGCCAATGAGAAGAAAATGTTCATAAAATTTTATAATCTAAAATTACGATCTAAGAGTGCAAGAAAAATGTGAGACTTGGCATGGGAGGGAGGAATAGTTAAGGAGTATGAAAGGAATTTCAAATAAGTCCCACAAAAAAAGAACCCCTTACAAAATAAGTAGAAAGTTGAATGTTTATTCTTGTTAGGAAAATGGTGTGTCAACCTTGCATTTACATAAAGCTACTATTTAAAGTAAGTTTACATTTGAGCATGGATTGGTCAAAAAAATTTAAAAAGATTTGGAATGGATAGAAAAAGCATGCCAATAATTTTTTATTGCAAGATCATGTCTAGATTTGAAGATTTTGTTTTTGTTTTTAAACTTATTTGTGAATGGGAGTTTCAAAGTTAATGTTGAAGGTCTTAGAGGCTCTAAAAATAGTCAAAAAGTGATGCTAGTTAATGTAGCAAGTTATATATTGATATAATGCTTCACTATCCTTTTGGTGCTTCAATAAATTGTCAATCTAACTCCCATATTGAAATTTATTGCCTCTGAAAGTTGGGTCTTTTGTAATGGGAAATATAAAATATAATATGCTATGAGCATGAGGGGTGATAAAGAATATTAGTTAGGAAAATTTGATAAAAGAGACCCATTTAAAGATTTCTCAATTTGGTTATAGATGATCAATAGAATGTAACCTAATGCATAAAGGGTTCAAACTCAAACATTTTTTTGCATTGTCAAATTTAGTCCCAACACATTATTTTATTGACCACATTATGATTCTATCTCTTATACCAATGATATCCTTAGGTTTTCTCTTCATACTTTTTTCCACTAATTTCCTTTATCAAGTGATCTAACATTATGAGGGTATAATCTTCTCCTATGTTAGTGTATTACATTTATAAAATATAGTTTAATTAGTTACTTGAGTTTCATAGTTTGTGAGAGATATGATTATGTAGTTGGGTTCATATTGTTAGGATGTGAAGCCCTATGGTCACATGACTATTCGTTTTCCCTCATCTCTTCATATTGGAAGAGCTTTATATAAATGACTTGTGCAGTCTATGTATGGTGTATTATAATTAGGTTAATATAAGGATTCATCAAATATGGTTGATTGCGTTCGAACTCTCATGTCTTTATCCTATTGCTCTTGAGAAAGTCATGATGAAGTTGGAGTTCTTTATCCTCCTAAAGATCCGCCTTCGTGTGACTTCTGGACTGTTCTGGACTGTTTGGAGGAAGTTTTTGAATGAATTAGATGTTGAAACTGATTTTGTTATGGAAGAGTTCATAAACATATTGGAATCTGGTAGTGATCGTAGAAGAGGAGTTGATGAGGCTCCCAATGACGAGTACTAGTTTGAGGATATAGCACCTCAAATAGTAGATGATTGGACATAAAAATTAAAAAAAGGTGGTGTTTGCAAAAACAAACAAACAAACAAACAGATAAAAAATCAAAACAAAACAACACAACACAACAACAATAACAACTGTTAATATTATTTATTATGAAAATGATAGAAGTGCAGAAGATGTTGTGGCTAATATGATGGAAGACACGTCTAGAACAAACGACAATTCCATTAATTATAAAAGAGGTTGTTGCAGCCAAGAGAGGAGGCCTGCGTATTGACCAAGAAGAGGGTCGTCCTGGAGATGAGGAGGCACATAATCAGTTGGTTTCATCTGCAAACACAGCGAAAGATGAGCATAGGGCTAAGTTCAACCAATTTGGTATTAAGTCTATATCCACAGGCCCCGCATATCCCACTCACAAAGAATCAACATCTTCAAAACAATGGGGAGAAGTGAATCCTAATGTGTTTGCCTTTAACCTCATATTAATACTAAGTACTAAGTAAATTTCCAGAAATTTACTTAAGTATCTTAATGAATTGTGGAAATCTGTGGAAATCTGATATTGTTAACCTCATATTCTTTCTAATTTTTATCCTAATGAGTTTGTGGACTCTAATCGATGTCTGTTTGCACACAAAGAGGCTGAAGATGGTTTGTACCCGTCATCTCTAATGGCAATTGGCGTGGCAAGAATGCTATTATAAGTAAGCCGAATGATCCGGCCTCCATGCCTAGGATCGACGGAAGAGCATCAGGGGTTCGAGTCCCACTACCGCCCAGTTCTAGGCGGAATGGGTGTCAAATAGAAAAGGAGACTTCTATGTTGGGCTCTGCTTTTCCTCCTGCTTCCGCCGCAGTGCCAAATGCTTGGGGAATTTGCTGAGAAACGAATCCGTCTGGTATAAATGAGAAATTGTCTTCATCGTTAAGGTGTGAAGAGTCTGTCGCATGGAGTTTTTCTCAATCAAGAGTTGTGGACAAGGTTTCATCTGGCAGATGGCAGTTAAGGTTGTCTTTAGGTTTCAAGTAGCTATTGATCGGTCTGCTGAAGTCAGAGTTGGAGTAACTATTCATAGTTTTTAGGCACAATTTAGATAATATGGCTTGGGTCGCTTCAATCTGCACGCTCTTGGAGGTATGAAATATTCACCATTCTAGTTTGTCATATGCAATTGATATGCATATTGTCAACCTTAGTACTGTTAAAATCCAAGAGTTTTACAGATTTAACTAGTATCTATTTTAGTTTTTCTTGGAACAAGCCTTTGAATTATTTTTTATTCTCACCCTCCTTTGGTGTACTTCAATTATCTTTGAGTTGCTTGAAATTCTCATCTTTTTGTGCTTGGGGTTTTTGAAACCTCTATACTTACATTAATAGGCCTAAAAATTTGTAGTTTTGTAAATCATTTATCTCATGGTGGCAATGACATCTATATCAGGTTCTATATCTAAAATATGAATGTAATTTTAAGGTGGGCTATTGCTTCTAGTTTTATTTTTATTAGTGCTTTCACTAATGATGTCTTACACCAATTTTCTAGATCTTATATGCACAAGCTACAATGGCAACCTAGCTTTGATAGCTTTAAGGTTGAAATGTTATCATGGTTAGAATTATCTGTACTAATAACATTCCAATTCTCAAATGTCAAACCCATAGAGACAAATAGACTTTATGACACATTCGAAGCAAAGGATAATTACTACTTCACTGATGCAATTAATGACAAGTTTGTTTAGGTGAAAACCATTTATGTGAGCTTAGTAATTGCATCATCAAGAAAATTATTAACTAAATAGAGAGATGCATATGGATATTTATCATTGTAGCCATAGCTAATGCTACTTAATCTTTTCATTCCATTAAAGGGGGAAATCTTGTTCACTTGGAAATTAGAGAAGGATCTCTAATTGAGGTCAAATATTTGGAGTGCCTTGATATAAATCTTATTGGTAACAATCCAGTTCATGGAAAGTTGTTTGTTGTTGGATTATAGAAAGAATGTAGCATTAGGATTTTCTTTTTTCCTAATCTAGACTTGGTTACAAGTAGGAACCTTGGGGAAGGTGTATCACCTTAGTTTATCCTCCTATGACGTTTTTAAGGGATTTCATACCTATGTGGGCTTAGAGATGGAAACTTGTTTAACTATGTTTTGGAAATGAGTACTAAAGATTTACTTGATAGGAAAGTATTCCATTGGGTACAAAACCTAATATTCTTTGGAGTCACAAGGCATCCAAACACTCGTCAAATATATCAAATCAATTAGCTATAATAGTGTCAATTTGGAGGTTGGCCGCATCGGAGGAAGGAGGAATTTACATCATCTCAAGTCAACTTCTTAGTTTGAGATGGTGTTTTGCATGAGAAGCATTTTTGGTATTTTTTTGGCATTTTTGGGTTTTCTTTATTATTTTTATTTCTTTATTGGTGGTGACAAATATGAAGAGTTCATATATTTGTGAAGGTTATGTTTTGGAGAGAGGTTTGGAACTTGGTGTTGAACTCAATATAGATTATTGTCTACTGAATTTCAAAGTATATGATCAAGAATTATACATTTTAATGGTCATTACAAAATGATAGAGATCTATTGTATCTCTTAGGGGTCATTGTTGAATAATTTAAGACTGCATGATTCAAGAGCTCATGATTGTGAGCTTAAGACCAAATCTTGATGGAACCCCACTTGGTTCAGGATTTGTTTCTTTAGAAGGATCTAGGTGAACCCACAATAGTGGGTTACACTTTTTTGCCTGAATGGACACTAAACTCTACATTTTGAAAAAAACTTTTAGATTTGGATGCATATTGTCGTTGAACCGTTCGAAATCAGAGGATGAAGTAAATTAGAGTCTTTTATGATTTTTTGTCTAGATTCTAAATATATTTTTTTTGAATTTTTTTGAATACTTTTTTCTTTCTCCCATGAAAATTGGTATCGTGCTAAAAATGTCATTTTCAAATAGTAGCATTGTTTTCATATAGCATAACTTTTTTTGTAAAATAGATATGAATGTGATTCTTTCGAATTTAGTTTCGTAACATCCATATGGAGGGCATGCAGTTGGTTTGACGATATTATCACAATTATTGTATATTTTATTAACGTTTGAAGTTGACTAAACCATAATTTTGACATAGCTTATAACTTGTTGTGTATTTATCAAATTTCAAAAATAAAATTATAGAAAGTAGAATTGAAGATGGAGGGCACTGTTATTTTTCAAAAAAATTATCCCTTCTTTACTATTTTTCATTGAACGTCAAACACAGAGGTTTATATTTGATAAAAAAACCTACATTCGATTAACGTCAAAAACCATACACACAATAAATTCAAAAATAGTCGAATATATAATCCTTATAAAGCTAGTTCTGAATACTTTTTGTATGCAAAAAGACATCTTCTTATTCTTCCATTTGATCACCACGCTTGAGGCCTGAAGCCATGAAATTCTTAGAATTTATTCATAGCTTGCAAACATGCCCTAAACAAGGTACTTTCGATAGAAAGTACTTTCAATCAAAAAATTTGAGTTTCGATCGAAAGTACTTTCTATCAAAATTACTTTCAAGTTTGATGCCAAGTTTAACCATCACTAAGTTACTTTCGATAGAAAGCAAGTTACTTTCGATAGAAAGTCAACTTTGACTTTTGATAGAAACCTAGGTTGGCCTATTTGGTGTCATTTTGGGTTAATAATGATTACATATAAATAAATGTATATTTTTCTCATTTCATTAACCCGAAAGCTGTAAAATAATTTGCATTTAGGAGAAGGAAGACATTTTGGCATGGAACAATTTTGTAAGTTGTGATGGGAAATAAAAAAAGAAGGCTAAACAAGAGTACACGATATTATTCAGAAGAGGCTGAACAAAGACTACATGAAGAACCATGAGAAAGATATTATCGTAGGAAACAAGGTATGTCTAAGTTGTCTCTCTCTATATATTTTAAGTTGATGGTCAGGACTTGTCTTAATGAATCATGTAAATGTGATATTGTAATACCTAGTTTTAGAGCTAATTAGACCTAATAAGACTAATTATTAGCAACTAGGACCTATTAGGACCAATTAGAGGTCTAACTAGACCTAACTAGACCTATTAGGACCAAGTAGACCTAACTAGGACCTATTAGGACCAATTAGACCTAACTAGGACCTATTAGGACCAATTAGACCTATTAGGATTTATTAGTCTGACCAATTAGATGTATTAGGACCTATTAGGTCCAAATAGACCTAACTAAACCTAGCTAGACCTATTAGGACCAATTAGACAGGTAACTAGACCAATTAGGACCTCTTAGACTTAACTAGACCTTACTGTAAACCTATTTGGTCCTATTAGACCAATTAGGACCAATTAACTAACCTATTAGGACCTATTAGGACCTATTAGACCTATTAGGACCAATTAGAGGTCTAACTAGACCAATTAGACCTAACTAGATAGGTATTAGGACCTATTAGACCTAACTATGACCTATTAGGACCTGACTAGGACCAATTAGGACCAATTAGACCTAATTAGGACCTAATTAGACCCAATTAGACTCAATTAGGACCTAATTAGACCCAATTAGGCCTATTAGGACCAATTAGACCCACTAAGACCTAATTAGGACACAATTACACCCAATTAGACCTATTTTTACTTAATATAAACCTAGTTAGACCAATTAGACATAATATGAACCTATTAGGACCTAATATGACCTATTAGAACACAATTAGACTTAATTAGACCAATTAGGACCTAATTAGACATAATACAAACTTATTATGACCTAATATGACCTATTAGGACCCAATTAGACTTAATTAGACTAATTCTAGGACCTAATTAGACATAATATGAACCTATTAGGAACTAATATGACCTATTAGGACCCAATTAGACTTAATTAGACTTAATTAGACCAATTACGACCTAATTAGACTTAATTAGACCAATTATGAACTAATTAGACTTAATTATAGGCCAATTACAACCTATTAGCACCCAATTAGACCCAATTAGACCTATTAGGACCAATTAAGACCAATTAGACCTAATTAGGACCTAATTAGACCCAATTAGACCTATTATGAGCAATTAGGACCAATTATGACCCAATTAGATCCACTAGGACCCAATTACACCCAATTAGACCTATATTAGGACCTATTAGAACTAAAATATGAACCTATTAAGACTTATTTTGACTTAATATGAGCCTAGTTAGACCAATTAGACATAATATGAACCTATTAGGACCCAATTAGACTTAATTAGACCAATTATGACCTAATTAGACATAATATAAACCTATTGGGACCAATTAGACCCAATTAGATGGGCAATTAGACCAATTAGACCCAATTAGAACTAATTAGGACCTAATTAGACCGATTAGACTCAATTAGAACCAATTAGGACCCAATTAGACTTAATTAGACCAATTAGGACCTTATTAGACTTAATTCTAGACCAATTAGGACCCAATTAAACCTATTAGGACCAATTCTAGACCTAATTACACCCAATTACACCCACTTAGAACTAATTAGGACCTAATTAGACTTAATTAGACCTATTAGACTCAATTAGAACTAATTAGGACCTAATTAGATTTAATAGACCAATTAGGACCTAATTAGACATAATATGAACCTATTAGGACCAATTAGACCAATTAGACAGGCAATTAGACCAATTAGACCCAATTAGAACTAATTAGGACCTAATTAGACTCAATTAGAACCAATTGGGACCTAATTAGACCTAATTATACTAATTAGACCCAATTAGAACCAATTAGGACCTAATTAGACTTAATTAGACCAAGTAGACATAATACATGAACCTATTATGAGCTATTAGAACCCAATTAGACTTAATTAGACCAATTAGGACCTAATTAGACATAGTATGAACCTACTAGGACCTAATATGACTTATTAGGACCCAATTAGACTTAATTAGACCTATTAGGACCTAATTGGACATAATATGAACCTATTAGGACCCAATTCGACTTAATTAGACCAATTAGGACCTAATTAGACTTACTTAGACCAATTGGGACCTAAGTAGACTTAATTAGACCAATTAGGACCTATTAGGACCCAATTAGACCTATTAGGACCAATTAGGACCTAATTAGACCCAAAAGACCTAATTAGGACCCAATTAGACTTAATTAGATCAATTAAGACATAATTTGACTTAATTAGACTAATTAGACTCAAATAGACCAATTAGGACCTAATTAGACTTAATTTTAGACCAATTAGGACCCATTAGGACCCAATTAGACCCAATTAGATGTATTAGGACCAATTAGGACCTAATTAGACCCACTAGAACCCAATTAGGACCCAATTACACCTATTAGGTTTAAAATATGAACCTATTAGGACCTATTTTGACTTAATATGAACCTAGTTAGACCAATTAGACATAATATGAACCTATTAGGACCTATTTATACCTATTATGACCTAATTAGACTTAACTAGATTAATTAAGACCTAATTTGACTTAATTAGACTTAATTAGACCAATTAGGACCTAATTAGACTTAATTCTAGACCAATTAGGACCTATTAGGACCCAATGAAACCCAATTAGACCAATTAGGACCCAATTAGACTTAATTAGACTAATTAGGACTTGATTAGACTTAATTCTAGACCAATTAGGACCTAATTAGACTCAATTATACCAATTAGGACCTATTATGACCCAATTAGACCTATTAGGACCAATTAGGACCTAATTACACCCAATTAGACCTATTAGGACCTACTAGGACTAAAATATGAACCTAATAGGACCTATTTTGACTTAATATCAACCTAGTTAGACCAATTAAACTTAATATGAACCTAGTTAGACCAATTAGACATAATATGAACCTATTAGGACCTATTTATATGTATTAGGACCTAATTAGACTTAGTTGGACTTAATTAGATCAATTAAGACCTAATTTGACTTAATTAGATCAATTAGGACCTAATTAGACTCAATTAGACCAATTAGGACCTAATTAGATTTAATTGTAGACCAATTAGAACCTAATTAGACTCAATTAGACCAATTAGGACCTAATTAGACTTAATTCTAGACTAATTAGACCAATTAGGACCAATTAGGACCAATTAGACTCAACTAGACCAATTAGGACCTCATTAGACTTAATTATAGACCAATTAGGACCTATTAAGACCCAATTAGACCAATTAGGACCAATTAGGACCCAGTTAGACCCACTAGGACCCAATTAGACCAATTAGGACCAATTAGGACCCAGGTAGACCCACTAGGACCCAATTAGGACCCAATTACACCCAATTAGACCTTTTAGGACATATTAGGATGAAAATATGAACCTATTAGGACCTATTTTGACTTAATATGAACCTAGTTAGACCAATTAGACATAATATCAACCTATTAGGACCTATTTATACCTATTAGGACTTAATTAGACTTAATTAGATCAATTAAGACCTAATTTGACTTAATTAGACCAAGTAGGACCTAATTTGACTTAATTAGACCAATTAGGACCTAATTAGACTTAATTAGACTAATTAGGACCTAATTAGACTCAATTAGACCAATTAGGACCTAATTAGACTTAATTCTAGACCAATTAGGACCTATTCGGACCCAATTAGACCTATTAGGATCAATTAAGACCAATTAGGACCAATTAGGACCCAATTAGACCCACTAGGACCCAATTACACCCAATTAGACCTATTAGGACCTATTAGGACTAAAATATGAACCTATTAGGACCTATTTTGACTTAATATGAACCCATTAGGACCTAATTAGAATTAATTAGATCAATTAAGACCTAATTTGACTTAATTAGACCAATTAGGATGTAATTAGACTTAATTCTAGACTAATTAGACCAATTAGGACCTAATTAGACTCAATTAGACTAATTAGGACCTAATTGGACCTAATTAGACCTAATTAGGACCTAATTAAATCCAATTAGACTTAATTAGATCAATTAAGACCTAATTTGACTTAATTAGACCAATTAGGACCTAATTAGACTCAAATAGACCAATTAGGACCTAATTAGACTTAATTCCAAACCAATTAGGACCTATTAGGACCCAATTAGACCCAATTAGACCTATTAGGACTAATTAGGACCCAATTAGGACCCAATTACACCCAATTAGACCTATTAGGACATATTAGGACTAAAATATGAACCTATTAGGACCTATTTTGACTTAATATCAACCTAGTTATACCAATTAGACATAATATGAACCTATTAGGACCTATTTATACCTATTAGGACCTAATTAAACTTAATTAGATCAATTAAGACATAGTTTGACTTAATTAGACCAATTAGGACCTAATTAGACTCAATTAGACTAATTAGTCCACCTAATTAGACTTAATTCTAGACCAATTAGAACCCAATTAGACCTATTAGGGCCAATTAGGACCAATTAGGGCCCAATTAGACCTATTAGAGCCAATTAGGACCAAGTAGGACCCAATTAGACCCACTAGAACCCAATTAGGACCCAATACACCTAATTAGACCTATTAGGACCCATTAGGACTAAAATATGAACCTAGTAGGACCTATTTTGACTTAATATGAACCTATTAGGACCTATTTATACCTATTAGGACCTAGTTAGACTTAATTAGACTTAATTAGATCAATTAAGACCTAATTTGACTTAATTAGACCAATTAGGACCTAATTAGACTCAATTAGACCAATTAGGACTTAATTAGACTTAATTCTAGACCAATTAGGACCTATTAGGACCCAATTAGACCCAATTAGACCTATTAAGATCTATTAGGACCCAACTAGACCTATTAGGACCCATTTTGACTTAATACATGAACCTAGTTAGACCTAACTTCATTCGAAAGTTTTTGTTTAATAATTTTTACTTCGTATGTAGGAAATGCTCAAGAAGCACAACCTTCTAAAGTTGGAGAAGGTTCATCACAAGCTCAACAAGACCAACCTTCAAAAGTTGGAGAAGGTTCATCACAAGCTCCATAAGCACAACCTTTAGAAGATGGAGAAGGATCATCGCAAGCTCAACAAGTACACATCTCTCTTTCACCGACTCTCTCTCACTCTCTTGATTTAGTCTCTTATTGATGAATATGTATTTTGGGTCTTTCCCCTTAAGAAGTTATTATTTTTGTTGTGTACATGCAGCCTTTAATGATGAGAATGTTGGACAAGGGGCATCCCAAGTTGAAGTAATGGACTTTAGAGAAGGGTCAACCCAAGGTCAAATAAGTATGTGTTTCTCTCATTAGTTTATAAATTATTACCTTTGACATTCAAGCTTGTAAATACTTATTTCATGAAGGTCTCGTTAAGATGAGATATTGAGATATTTTTTTTATTTTGTTTGCAGCGGAAGTGCAAGAAACATATGAGAATGATAGTCTACTCCAATAGTTGAAGAGAAAAATTAATCGTAAAAGCATATGGACTAACCAAATGAGATGGCATGGAAGTCGTATCATCATGTGTCATAAAATCTAGGTAACTCATAGTGGTCATGCTGAAGTCAACATTGTCAAGGCCAACATCAAAGAACTGGTGGCCTACACTTACTGAAGGATTTGTACGTTTTGCCTCTCCCTATGTAGTGATAGAGTGGTCAGTAGGTGGATCCTCATGAGCACTGCCACTATGGCAATAGTCTAGGTGAGAAGGATGTGGCTGAGCATATCTGACAGTACCCACACGAGCTCTAACATCTGATATGGGGATATCATGCTCTTCTACTATAAATACATATGCATCCAACAGATCCTCAGCCAAACTAGTCAATGTGACACATGTCATATCTCCTATAAGTCCCTCCAAGCTAGAAAGTGAAGGGATGCTTGTTGCACTATACATGTCATGTGCGGTCCTACTAGAGGGTGCTCCACCTGATGATCTAGAGTATTTTCAAGACATCAGGTACTGACCAACCTGATCACTAGATATGGATGCATTAGCTACTATAATGTCCTTGACACTATCAATCACACCTCAAAGTTGGGTGCTACAAATAACATCATCTGCAATAGGACCTAATGAAGGAGCTATAGCAGGTTCCCTCTAACCAAAAATGTTCTTGTGTACTGGCCTCTGTCGATCAGCTCGATGAAAAGTATCTCTATAAGTAAGTCTGTCATGCTCCTATCCTAGATGTGCTGGAAAATCAATGTAATTAACAACCCTCCCTAAATGAACCTTAGCAAAAATATGTTGTGCAAAGTACAATGGAATCTGGTCATTATTTGGATAATGACCATGGGCAGCTAGAAATCATGGGTATATCAATGCTGATATAATAGGATCCTGACACCTGGTAACCTGATATCCCTTCACATACTGTAAATCTGCATAAGATGGGAAAGCTTCCCTTTTCAGGGTCACTTTAGGCACTAAAGCCTTACCTCCTTAAGAGAAAGACCAGAGCCAACCTCTTGTTTCTTCCTCTCAACTATGGCCTCTATAACATCTAGGACATAGGGAGTGGTACCATGAATGTTATCCCTAATGCTAATCAAGGTAGTAAGTATGGATTGACATGTGCTCTTGTAGACACTAGAACTAGTCAGATTATTTATAGATTCTTGCAACCATTCAATTTCTCTATTAGTGCATGCAAATACTTTCGCGGGGGGAATTGGTGCATCTCTCATGTGTGATGTGCAATAATATGTCTGATAAATAGAATATATGTATACCTGAAAGATTGTATTTACTATCAAATGAAGTCTACATATATACGTTTTCCTAATTTAATTGAAAATCAAATTAAAGAAAGCACATTTCGCTACATTATTTCAAAGTAAAATCAATTACATAAATTACATTTAAATGTAAATAAACATGTATTGTACATATGTACACACACATGTGCATATATACATGTACACATATGTACGCACATATATGTACACGTGCATATATATACACATGTATATATATGACATGTACATGTACATATGTATGACATGTATACATGTCATATATATACATATATATATGTCACATGTATATGTATATATACATACATATATATATACATGACATATATATATGTATATATATGTCATGTATATATGTATATATATGTCATGTATATATGTATATATATGTCATGTATATATATAGATATATATGTATATATACATATACATGTGACATATATGTATATATATGACATGTATACTTGTCATACATATGTACATGTGTATGTACATATATGTATGTATACATGTCATATATACACATGTATATATATGACATGTACATGTACATATGTATACATATATATATATCACATGTATATGCATATATATATATATCACATGTATATGCATATATATATATCACATGTATATGCATATATATATATATATATATCTCTGTGTGTGTGTGTGTGTGTCATGTATATATATAGATATATATGTATATACATGTGACATATTATATATGTCACATGTATAAACATATATATCTATATATATACATGACACACACACACACACATATGTGTGTGTGTGTACATATACATGTATATATACACATACGTACACCTGTGTGTGTGTACACATATATACATGTATACAAATGTATATACATATATATATACATATGTATATATACACACATATGTACATGTATATATATATATGCATGTATATACATGTACACATATATACATATATATGTGTATACACACACATAGAGATATATGTGTGTGTGTGTGTACACATATATACACACATATGTACATGTATATATATGTACATGTATGTATGTGTGTGTGTGTGTGTTTGTGTGTGTGTGTGCATACACACACACACACACACACACACATGTACACATATATACATGTATATATACACATACATGTATATACACACACACACATGTGTGTGTGTGTGTGTGAATATGCACATATATACATGTATATATACATACATATATACATACATACATACATACATATATATATATATATATATATGCATACACACATATGTATGTATGTATGTATGTATGTATATACATGTATATATGCATATATACATCCATATATGTATATATATACATGTATATCTATATATATGCATATATGTGTGTGTGTATATATACATGTATATATGTGCACGCGCGCGCACACACACACACACACACATATCTGTGTGTGTGTGTGTGTGCATATATACATCACATATATATGTATATATTTATATATATGCACATATGTGTGTGTGTGTGTGTGTCTATATATATATATATATATATATATATATATATATATATATATATATATATATATATATATATATATATATATATATCAAAAAAATTAAAATGAAAACGAAAATAAAAATCCCTAAAAACAACGGTCAAAGAATCAGAAGCCAACACTATCCCACCAAAAGTGACAGTGAAAGTCACTTTTGGCGGGTTAAAAACCCTGCTGAAAATCCCTAATTTATGACTTTCAATTGAAAGTTTCATGCTAGGAACTTTCGATCGAAAGTAAGTAAAGTACTTTCGATCAGAAGTTACTCACTTACGATCAAAAGTACTGGTTACTTTCTATCGAAAGTATGATGGGATTTTTTACTCGGTCATGCTTTTCGGGATATTTTCCTTCTTCCAAAAAAGTGTAACCCACTATTGTGGGTTCACCCGGAGGTTTTCTTAAAATATGTATCATGTTATGTAATCAATGTATTTGTGATGTAAGTCTTAAAGTGGGTCCCTAAGGGAAGGTGAATTTGATTTTTTGGGGATCAATTTAATAAGGGGTGAATTTTAGCATATTACATTCATATAATGTAGTTTAGGTACTTACTATAATTATGCGGTTTGTGAGATTTTCAATCATGCAGTTGAGCTCAAACAACTACTTTTATCCTCTATTTATATTATTAATCTTTGATCAATGAAATATTTCATCTTATTAAATTGATTGTATCCCTTTACATCTAATCATTTTAATAACATCATAGGCTTTCCCTTCACATTCTAACAACCCAACACATCTACTATATGGTTAAATTGGTTCTTGATGTCAGGTTTGCACCACTCTTTTTAATTGTATAGGCTCCTTCATAATCATAGGCTATTTATCTTCATACAAGGTCATTCATAGCCATCTTTTATTTCCATTATGCAGTATCCTTCATAGAAAGTCAAATTCTCTTTATCTAGTATCATTTACAATGATATATCACTTTCAATGTGCAAGATCCTTCACAACCATATTCAATTTTATCTTTTTGTAAAATCATTTGTAGTCATACCTAATTTCCATTGTGTAGTATCTTCTGCAACCATATGCAAATTCTTTATATAGGCCCCTTCACAAGTATTTATGTGTGTACCAAGTTATTTGAAGTAGGTTGATTATCTTGGATCATATACCACCTCACTTTTCTATTGACCCTTGACATCATGCCCCCATTCCAACTCCATGATAGACCTTACTCCTTTGGTTCACCAAACATGAAGTAAAAAAAAAAAGGTTATCTAAAATAGTATCTAACCTATTCTTCTAAGTATTTTCACAGTTAACAATATTTTATTATCCTATGTGTTTATCATATGAAAATGAAGGTCAAGAGAAAAAGGTAAAAAAGAAATAGCATTTAAGAAATATTTTTAGTATCACTTCCATATCACTATTAAAAGTATTTTTAATTTAATAAAAAAAATTTACTTTAGAAGACATGAATCATTGTGAATCACATGTATGCTAATTTATGGGGGCAGAATGTAGAGATGAAGAGTGTGTGATTTATATTTTTTACCTTGTTTAAAAATTATGAAGTGTCCAGTTATAAACATAGTTATTACTGATTTTGACCCTCTTAGAACATAGATTGCCCCACAAAAATTTCATCCTAGGTACATATATATTAGCCTTCATATTGCAAGCATTGCATTCCACTTATGCTCACACATTTGCATGAGTTAATAAATAGTAGTACATTGTGCATTCAAAAATATCTTTTCCACCTAATCACCTACACTTTTTAATCAACCTAATTTTATGATTGGTGTTCAAATTGTCCCTAGGCATGATTATTTAAGTGTATGAACATAAAATTGAAGTGAACTCTTTAGCACATTTCACCTCTTCCAACATCCAATGTTATTTCTAGACACCTAAGGCATCCACCACTATAGTTGCAAAAATCTATCTCCAAAGCCACAAATTGCTACATCTACACATGGGGCCACACATTTGAAAAATTATTCCAACTAATTTTATCCAAACATGTTATAGGGGTTTGACTAAGGCAAGTCTCTACATGTGCTAGCTAGGTGCATTCATTTTCTTTTTTAGCATTAGCAAGAACTATATCAATGAAAAATTGTATTGATAAGGAAAAATACTTGCCATCAACAATACATAAGATGCAATTTCACATAATTAAGGACACTAGAGCACCTCTTGGAACATGAACAAGTTGTATTCAAAAGCATTATCACAAGAAACAAACATTAATGAATTCATTGAGATCGCCATAAACCAAAAAAAATACATCATATATGATTTTAACATCATTCCAACAACATATCAAATCCTCCATCTAAGGATACCAACTCCATAACAAAAATCCATACATAACACCTACCCTTCTTTTATTTTATTTCATTTAATACTACTAAACCTCAACTACTTATTTACCTTTAAAATGTGATAATAGCTATTATTTATTAAAGATGTGATATTTCCACAATCTATTGATGTTAAACAAAACTTCTCATAAAAAAAAACTATCACATTTAAATCATATGATCCAATAGGGTAACCGGACATAATAACCTAGCCAAAATTATCCTGAACACAATAACCCTACCATAATAACCCAAGGACACAATAACCCAGGATCACAATAACCAAATAACCCAAGGTCATTTTAGATCAAGTTAGTATGCTAAAAAGAGGATTGTGAGGCACCATAGAAGATATTTAGGTCATTTTTAGACCATATATCCATTATATACCCCTAAAATAACCTTAAAACATCTTTAATATGCTTAAATAACTTATAAAATGGCAAATAATTATAGAAATAAAGACAAATTTGTGGGAATAAGCTAAATAAGAGTTATTATGAAAAGATATAAGTCAAAAGGCATTATGAAGAGGCCTTAAGAGGATATATAAAGTGGTAGAATTAAGACAAGTAAAGGAAGGAAGAAGGGGAGAAGAATTAAGAGTGTGTAGAGTGATAAGAAAAAGAGAAATCAAAATTCATAAAAAAATAAAAAAATTTAATATAATTTTTTGAACATTATATTAACTTTTCCTAGGGGTTTCTATAAAAGTATACAAAATTAAATATACTTTTAGGGAATTAAGAAATTCTTCATAATTTTTAATATATACAATGTCTCTTCAATTTTTAACAAGTCAAAAAAAAAAATGGCTGGACACACTACACAACCCAACAGAAAAAAATACCGTGAACTCAAAGAAAGACTAAAAAGACTAGTTGATGGTTATGACAATAATAATACTTTAGATTATATAAGAGGCATTGCTCATAATTTGACACTTTAATTGAAAATTTGAATAAAAAAATTTTTTAGAAATATACATATAATTTATAAATTTTATTTTCCTTTCTCTATAATCTTATGCTGTTATTTTGTCCATGGGTTATTTAGTCCATGAGTTATTTTGACTGCGGGTTATTTTGGATTGGGTTACTATGACCTTGGGTTATTTTGTCCCCGAGTTATTTTGGTCGGGTTATTTTGTCCAGGGTTATTTTGGACGGGTTATTATGTCCTATAGATGAGCATAATCCTTGTATATAAAAGTAAAACTTAATTTCAAGTATAAAAGAACTCATATTGTTTTACTTAAAGGTTTTATGATGTATATTTTATTAAAGGTGAAACAAATTTGAATGAGATCTAAAATATAGTATGATCATTTTTGTTGGATTTGAAATCCAATTAAGAACGATAATAAAAGATAGAACATAACAAATTGCAACCAACCAATATCAAAACACAAATGAATTTTGAAAGGCACTAGGAACCTTATATAAACAATCGAAAGACAAAAAAAACATAAAATGAAAATTAAACTACTTTTGTAATCCTACAAATGTTTTTATCATAAATTGAAAAAATAATACATTTTAAAAAAAACATCTCTTACTTCTATACACAATTATCCAAGAAATATCATACTCTCGTACCTAGAGCAAAAGATAGGAAAACCTCTCTTCCTCCTATTCACAATTATCCAACAAATATCATTATCTCAAAGTATAGAGCATAAAAAAGCATCAGGACAAACCGACAAAGGCTGAGAAGATTCTAGAAAGACGGAGGTAATAGCCATAACCAAATCCTTATTGCTCCACACTTTGTTAGAGATAGACTGGAATTTCCACAGAACCCAGCATGAACGCGGTGCACCAGCATGCACGAAAATACTTCTCTTTTCTTTGCCTGAAGTCAGCCGCGTTTTCGATACGTGTGTAGTTGTACAAATGAATTTCACACACATTCCTCGGCGTGCACCGCCTTTGCCCAACGTTTTTAATGCTCCCTCCCTTTTACTCGGGTTTCCGTATAATTTCTCTTTGGGAGCGTCGTCTGCTTTAACCTGTGCTTAAACTCATGTTTAGGAATAAATCGATCAGAAAAGAAATGAATGCATTGGGATTCCTTTCCCACTTTGTTTGATTGAATGTGGTGAGAGAAGGTTGACAAGATAAAGCGTGCATCATAAGTGATGGTGGTCAACCACCTACAATTGACATAAAGGGTAATGTATATCACGGAGGAATTTTATAATGTGAGAGCCACTTAAAATGTAGAGAATCAATTGGTCATCGTGAGGTAAAAAATTGTATTATTGTATTGTGAAGGAAAATAAACCTTTGGGTGTATGACTTCTTTAATTAGTCAATATATTAAATAATCCTTTGATGAGAGCCACTTCAAAATGGTAGAGAATCATTTGGTCATCATGAAGATGGTGTTAGAAATAAGTTGGACACAGTCTGACATTGGGCTAGTCAAGAGGGGTAGTAGCACAATTTGTAGAGCACCTCAACAACAAATGGAAGGTCCTGCGTTCATGTCTTAGTTGGTCTAAATGAACACTTCATGCAAGGCCAAGAGAGGTACACCATGAAATTAGCATACCCGTGATGATTTACATATAATTTGGGTTCGTTTTGATGAAAACTCTTTATGTAAGTTTAATGACATGGAGAGTTCACTCTTGGGTTAAGTTTGTCACTTTCATTTATCCCTTAATTAGTAATTGAATGATATGCATATAATGATGTTGTATTTTCTCATTAATAGGACAAGCATCCTTATGTTAAAGATACTTTGTAATGACAAAATTTGCATACCCATGTCAATTTCTATTTAGAGTTCACTCTTGGGTTAAGTTTGTCACTTTCATTTACTCTTAATTAGTAATTGAAAGATATGCATATAACAATGTTATATTTTCTCATTAATAGGACAATCATCTTTATGCTAAAGATATTTTGCAAAGATGAAATTTGCATACCCATGTAAATTTCTATTTAGTTTTCACACATTTTGATGGAATGTCATTATGTAATGGTTAAATTGTTATGCTCATATCAATTTGTATATCTAGTTTTTAACACATTTTGACGGAATATCTTTACGTAATTTTATAACTAACACGCATATCTATAGAAATATTTATGTAAAGATGTTCAAGAGAACATTCAGAAAATGTTTATTTCCTATTGAGTTGTTATAAAAAAATGGAATATGGACCTCATTGCTTCTTTCATATAGATTTTTCTAAAAATAGGTCATGTTAGTTTTACTTTAGAAGTGTATAAAAAAATTATTATTTTATGTTTTTGGATTAGTTAACTAGCCAATTTAGGGGGTTGTCCCTTTACAACAACACATCAATAGGCTATGAAGGATACAACAAAACTAAAACAAAAGTGGTGGGAGAAACAAGAGGCCACTAAAGGCCCACTGTCGGCAGAATAAACAAGAGGCACTAGGAGTTCTCAAGGCCATGACTAGTGACTTACACTGTTGGTGCCAAAAGTAGCCATTGACAGCACACTACTAGCAACCTATGGTGGTGCACGAGCACCCAAGCAGGAGCACACAAGGAGCACTCCCCACTCTTCACAAACTTTTAGATTGATAGATTAATTTTTAATAAGCCAACTTGTAAGACCTAGTCACCCTCGGTGTGGTTATAAACCATGGGTTTTGACTATGGTCCAAAGGCACATTTAGGATGTTAGGTTTCCTAGGTGTCTTTTAATATGTTTACAATTATGTAAGGCATTAGGCCTATAGGCTCGTTAAGAGCAAGAATGCAACATTTTATAAAAGTTACAAATGTAAAAGAATGTTGTCGGCAACTTCCTTGAGAAGTTGCTACCGACCTATTACACAACCGCCCAATGGTCACAACCTTTGAAAAATGGTTCGGTCTGTTGAGGAGAGTCTTCATATAGCCCTTACAAGCAGGTGGAAGACAAGAGTGGTGTGTTAAATAGTACGGATACTCTATGTAATTTTTGCATTCAATCTATAAAAGATCCCTATTTTCTCTAAGTCTGGATTTGAAACACTTCGTGTACGGATTTGTACAGAAGTACCAAGAAGAACTTCGATTGATCCAATACATGCTATGAACTAGGACTCTGATGCATTTGATTTGATTCCATTTGAAGATCAAAGTCAAAAGTTAGAAGAATCAGTTTATCCGGGTTTTCAGGAAACCCTCTTGAACCAGGGTTTTGACCAAAGATGCCCTAACTTGTATTTCCTTTGTGGGATTCCCATACGAAGCTGGGAAATGCAAGTAGGGGCAATGTATTTTTGTTCCTCAAAAGCGCAGAAGAAGGGGGATTGTTTGGAGAAATCTATTTGCAGATTCTAGACCAAGCATCTCTATGTGCTTGGTTCATGAAATGAAGAACTGAAGTGACAGAAGCACTTCGGGGGTGGATAAAAGAAATCTAAAGATAGATTGTTGTCTCTTTGTGGGATTCCCAACACCGTTTCATTTAGCAGTCAACCTTGAATAAACAACTAGTGAAGTTTCCTTTCATCAACCGAGTCAATTAGCCCTATCAGGACTAGTAGGCCAAGAATCATTAAGTGTTGATTTGTGTTTAGGATCTTAGGATCTGGAGGTTTGTTACAAGTCATTAAAGGGTGTCTGAACATACTTTGTTTCCATAGATTTCTTGTAAGAAACTAGAATTAGAACCTTACAACATCGTCGGAAGACTATAAACTCAGCAAGGTCTAAATTCTTGGACTTGTTATTTAAATCCTGTTGTGTTTGTGGAAATCACTCCCATAGTAGATATTTTTCTTGTGTATGGAACCTTTCCATCCCCTTATCAAATTTGTAGGTTGCCAATAGAAAGAAAATTCAGTAAGGTGTTTCGTGGTAAGCATTACCGAGCATCAGGAAATTACTCGATAAAGCTACCGAGTCCACTCGGTTAACATAGGCACCGAGCACCGATCGAGTATCAACCGAGCACCAATAGAGCCCGAGGGAGTACAAGCTGGTTGGAGACACTAAATCATGCTTTGAGGATAGTGTAATTGTGGTTGTTATAGGATCTTCTAAAGGTGTAGAGCACTCTCCTAAGCCCACTTTGGGTTCAAAGTAACACCGAAGGTCTCACCATTTATTGAGCTGCCTAGATATGGGAGAGCTCTATGTCACATGGAGTGGGACACAAAGGAAGACAAAGTGACAACAATGCCATTGTGAGGCCAAAGAATGGTGAGGGTTCCCTTCTCCCTAGTAAAAATATTTTCAACCTTAATATGAAAGGAGACCACCTCTATAGTATTAGGAGAGTCAATCTTCTTTCATATTGAGGTTGAAAAGAGGTCTCCTCTTCAAATTAAATAACATAAATTGGGGATACGAGATCACCCCTCTAGAATCAATTGTGTAGTGCCCAGATAAATAGAGAACATATGGGTAGTGCCCATAAATTGAGACATGGGAAGTTCTTAGAAGTAGAAACATCACATAAAATATCACTAAGCAGCTAGAACAATGGTTGGTGTTGTCATTTGGAAGGGGCGACCCTTCTTTACTATCAAGACCCTTACCCCTATTGATCTAAAACAAACCCAAGATCCCCTACCACGAGTACACCCTGAACTTATTGAGTGAGACTAAATCAGACCTACTAAAATTGACACATTTCCTAATGAATATTATATATACCCCTATATCTCAATGCGGTTAAAAAAACTTCCTTGAGTGAATATTACTATGATGCTTCGACTCGGGAGGGTGCAAAGTCTCTCAATTACAAAAATAGTGAAATAAATCAAGGACCTAGTGGTGAAAATCATGATGTAGCAGTAGTAGGTTTAGGAAAAGTCAAAAGAAAGGATGTATCAAAAGGTGAAAACCTCCCAAAGGTGCCTGAGGATGAGAGACTTGACACACTCCCTGATCACTATCAAGAGAGATCTTTTGTTCGCATTAAACCAATAGAGAAGGTAAATATTAGAACTAAAGAAAAGTCAAAGATAATGCATCTACCTAAATATTTATTAGAAGGGGAAAGAAAAGAGTTCATAGAGTTTTTCAAAGAAAGACAGATCAATTTTTCTTAGTCTTATGCTAAAATACCTGGGATGGATCCAAATTTGATTATGCATCACCTTAACATCACTCCAGGCATCAAACCATTAAAACAAAAATTAAGAAAGATGCATCCTCACATAGCACTAATGGTAAAGATAGAACTAAAGAAGTTGTTATATGTTGGGTTCATTACATATATGGACCATGCAAAATCAATTTTCAGCATTGTACTTGTCTCAAAACCAAATAAGAGCATCAAAGTCTACATATATTTTAGAGATCTCAACAAAGTTTGTCCTAAGAATGATTTTCCCTTACCAAGTATAGATACTATTATGGATTTGATAGCAGGACACTCCATGTTCTCTCTTATGGATGGATTTTATGAGTATAATCAAATAAAAATTACACCTGAAGACCAACATAAAATAGCATTTACTTTCCTATGGGGAACATTTTATTGGAACGTCGTACCTTTTAGATTGAAAAATATTGGAGCTACATTGCAAAGGGTGATGAAAAAAAAATTCATGACATGATGCACACCTTTATGGAAGACTATGTTGATGACATATTATCAAAATCATTCACCAGGGTGTTGCAAATATTCAGGAATTAACCAAGTTACTGAGAGGGGAGGGGTGAATCAGTAACTCCAAATTTTCTTTCAATTACAGATGTATTAACATGTAATTTACTTTAACCTTTGCATACAGAAAGCATGAAACTTAAAAGCATTCACAATAATGACACATAGATTTGGTTACCCAGAAACCTTCCAAAAAGAAAGTAAAACTAGGGTGGGGATGAAACCCACAAAGCTTTAATACTGCAGAATAAAGTTGGCCGGTTAAGGCTTACAATTTGATCACTTCTGATGATCTGCCCTGTTAGGAGCAATAAGGATTGCTAAATCCACCCTGTTAAAGGATTTACAAACATACAATGAAGTATGCACTTGGTAAAGAGATTTTACAAAAGACTGTTAAGTCTACCCGGTTAAAGGATTTAGTACTGATTCACCTGTTAGGATGAAACAGTAGATCTCTTGCTTTGCAACTGGATTGCTGATTGAGATTCGCTGACGTACTGATCACCTTCTGTGATGAATTTGTCTTTGCTGTTCCTTATACTGCTGAAGCCCTTTGTAATTCGCTTATCTCTGCCTTTCTTTCTTTTTCACATATATTCTTATTACATACATCTTGACATTTTTACAACATTGTTTATATACAAGTCTTAAACAATTAATTACAATTACAATTACAAAGTCGGCTTGACAAATAAACATAAGTGCTACTAAGTCGGCCCAAGTATGGTTACATGGTTCCTGCAAACTAACTCGGTGACTTTCTGATACTCGGCATCCACTGCATTACTCAGCATCGTCATGCACTCGGTAGAAGTGAAGGCACGGTTCATACTGACCAATCGGTAGGTTTTGAACTCGGTAAATACTGGTGACTCGGTAGACATGATGTTACTCGGTTTACACTGTCCTGCTCGGTTTGTACTAACTTGCTCGGTTTGCACTGTTTTGCTCGGTTTGCACTGTTTGCTCGGTTTTCACTGTCTGCTCGGTTTGCACTGTCTGCTCAGTTTGCACTGTCTGCTCGGTTTGCACCCAAAATGCAAATAAGTGTTGTCACTAGTGGCAATTCTGCTTAATGCCAACAATCTCCCCCTTTGGCATTAGTGACAAAAACACTTATTGGCCAAAACTTATATACATGAATCATGCTGAGTTTTATTTTGATTTTTCAAAATTTGTCTTTGTTATAGGGCTTTATACATTGTCTCCCCCTTTCAATGTGCTAACTGTTTCTATACAAATCTTCTTCTATACATATATCTCCCTCTATACATATCTCCCCCTTTTTTGACGATAATGCCAAAGGTGTATATACAAGTTATTTACAGAGAGAATCTAAAATTTGATAGAAAATCAGAATGTACCTTCATTATTAGTGCCAGGGTTCTGTCCCAACTTTCTTGCAAAATCTTGCATGTTTGGATTGCAATTTGGACTTCTGCAGAGAGTTCAATCATGTGATCTGCTATAGAGAACTGATTGTCATGAATCAATGTTTTGGAATGTTCAATGTGCTTATACATTGTATTCATGATGGGAAGGATCATGTGTTGGATGTCTAGCAGTGTTGACCGGATCCTTGTGTCTTCTTTCAGTAGATCTGACTGCATATTTGATAGGTATGAGATTTTCATGTGATGAGCAGAGCTTGAACTTGGTTCAAGTTGCAGCTTCTGTATGCTAATCTTCATATCCTCATCCATTTTATTCATTTTATCCTTAACATCCTTTGTGAACTCGGCAATATTGCACAATCTGGCCAAAAGAGAGGTAGCATTCGAATAGGTAGATTCAATGTTTGACAAAACTGAAGACAATTCTACTTGGTTAATAGCTATGTGCTGAGCAATGTGCTCAAGCACTTTATTGTTGAATCTCTTCTCGGCTCTTTCAACTAAATTTTCTATCCCAGATGAATCCTCATTGTATTTATTAACTGCTTCTACTAATTGTAGCAAAACATGTTGGGAGGAGTCTACTTTAATACCTAATGCATCAGACAAGATGTCCTTAGCATCCTTGATGATTTGATATTCCTTGTCTCTCTCCTCTTTAAGCTTCTTTTGTTTTGCTTTCCTTTGGAGGATCTCACCTATATTTTGCATTTGGTCCGCTGATAGATTTGCAAAATCTAATGTTGGAATCTCTATCTCTTCATCTAGGTCTATATCCTCTACTATATTCTTACCCAAAAAATTTATACTCGGTAGAGCCTTAGGCTTATTTGTACTTAATGCCTTAGTAGTAGTGACAGTAGATATAGTAGGGCTGGCTATAGAGACTGGCACACAGTCTACTGGAGAGCTTAAAATATTTACACTTGTAGATTCAAAAACTGGAAAACTTACTGCTGAAAAACTTGATGATGTGGGAGACTGCAACTCGGTAGAAGAAATGGTAGTTGCTTCTGTTGTTGCTATAGATGATTGGACAAATGTTGAAATTGTCACAACCATGCTTGAAGGTGTCTCCGGGCTGGATGTAGAAACTTTTATTGGAGAGGTAGGAAGGGATGCAATGACTTCTGCTGCTATCCTCACAGTATCATCTACCTCAGTGGCTTCTTCTTGTTCATCACTGTCATCTTCAATATCTTTTATTATGACTGTTTCAATACTCAGTTGGTGAAGGTGGTATATTTTCTTCCATGTAGCATTTGCAACCTTCACAACCGATTCAATATTGTTGATGAGAATCAAACAAGTATTGAACCTTAGTGTCATCTTATTTTCATTTTCTTTTAATGCCTTCTTTACTTCATCATTTTTCAAGTTTGGCATTAATTGTCTCAGGGTTTGATCAAATATGTCTATCACAGTTTGCTTTGCATCGCTCCATCTCATTTTTATTGGATTTAATAAGACAGCTGGAACCTGTGGGGCTATGTCATCAGGAGAGTATTTCCACTGTCCCATCTTTTCAATAACAGCATCTTCTATTTCCTTCTGTTCTGTTTCCGATCTGGTTTCATATTTAAAAGATTTTATGTTACTTACTCCAGATCCTGATCCATCTCTAAAGAGTTTGATCCTTTCTTGAAAGTTTAGAGGAGGCCTTTTGAATACTATGTCTTTATCTGCCTTGTCTGCCTTGTCTCTTGCATTTCTCCTTGTAAATACAGCAGTGGGAGGCTTAGGTGCCTTAGTGATGAATACCTTTCCTTTCTTCTTTGCAGGTTCTGGTTCCTCTATTTTCTCATCCTTTTCCTCTTCTTCTTCATCTTTTTCTTCTTTGTCCTCGGTTATCATTTGCATTTTGGCTATCCTCTTCTTTCCTTTGTTTACCGCCTGTGGAAGCTTTATGCTTAGTTCAATTCTCACCTTAGCTTCATCATATGTTCCAAAATATGGAGCTTTGGGATTGACAGGCTGATTAAGAAGAGCTTCAATAATATTATTGGTTTCATCAATATTTACCTCATAAGGAAGAGGTTTTACATATACAGTCCTCGGTTTAGCTACTTGAATATATACATTGTCACAATCCACCATAAAACAAATGTCATCCTTGTAATCTTCCACCAACTTCTGTGGAATCCGAAATCTGTCATTCATTTTCTCTTTGAAAGACTCAAAATAATTATCCATGATGCTTTCAAAATTTTCACCCATTTCTGAGATGTATTCATTTATTTCATAAAGGACTGGCACATCTTTTCTCCATACAACTTTTCCTTTAGAAGGGAAGAATTTCTAAGCATACAAGAATAAACAGACCAATAAGGATCCAAACTTACATGGATTGTTTTTGGAAGTTTGAATGCTTTCCATGTTTTTGTTAAACTGCTTTAACAATAAGTCTGCTAGGTCAAATGTTAAGTTATTCTTGACCACTTTGTATGCTAGGTCAATAGCTTCACAGGAGACACTATTCTGTCGACTAGAACTATAAATCTTATGGGCAATTATGTGTGTACCAAACTTCAGTTCAGCATCGGTAATGCTGCTAACTTTCATGCCTCTACCGTCCCATTCAGCTAGGGTTTTATTCTCTAGTTCCGTCCGACCTAGGGTTTTGGTAGTTTTTGCTTTGTTCAACATGGGAAGACTGGTGATTTGATGAATCATCTTCTTTGTGATCTCTATGGGTTGCTCAAGCCAAATCTTGCCATCATGTACATGGCTGAGAATGTATCTAACCCATTTATCTCAAAAGTTTCAAGGTAGATGTGCAATGCGAACTAAACCTTTATCTTCCAGATGTTTGTGCTCGGGTTTGAGAATACCATCCACACACAGTTCCTCACGCATAATATCTAGTTCTAGGTTCCCCATTTCATGAATTGAACAGTTGAAATGATTGCGGATATCATTAATAAGTAGTACCTTAGGAGGAATCTGAGATTGAGCTCCGTTCGGATCTAGGGCTGCTGCAATTACGGGCACGATCTTGAAATCTGGTGCTTTCCATTCCCCTTGGACTAACATATCAGATCCTTTCTTTGCTGAGGTGCTGGATGATGCCATGGTAGCTCACAGAAAATTCCTTTCGTAAAAGTATTGAATCGCTGGGTTGCTCTTGAAATTTTCTGCTCTCAAAGTGCTAAAGGTTCGCGGTGAAGAATGAGTTCGATTACTTGCCTTTTGTTTACAACTCTATCATTAATGCTCAGTACAAATTAGGGTATGAATTCCGACAGACTGTCACCCACTAAGAATTAATTGCTCGGTAAAGACTTCGCAACTCGGTGAACTTGAGAATTCATATTGCTCCGACCTCGCTCGGTAAAGATGGGTACCGACCTTGCTCGGTAAAGACTGATACCGACCTTCCTGTGATCTTACTGCATCTTGCATGCTGATTTAGATCTTTCTTTTAATTCGGTTCTGGAACTGCTTGAGATTGGTCTATGAGAATATAGTTCCAGTGCTTTCTTGAAAATTTAGTTTGAGTCGGTAGAGCCACCCATTCCATTACTTGGACTGGTTTGCTCGGTAGATTTAGGAATCCATTTTTGTCTCACCTGTTTCCTGACCTTAGTTGCTTCATTCTTCTTTCCATCTTCAACTTCACTAGCATTCATGCAGTTTCTGGCTATGTGACCGAGTTTAGTGCATTTGAAGCATCTTACGGTAGTATCTCTCTTCCTTAGATGATGTTTTATGCAATTCATGCCAATGTGTCCAGATTCTCCATAGTAATGACATCTACACCAGGTGTTGTAGTCCCATCCAAACATTGCTTTCATAATTTGTTCTGCTGGATTGAATATTTTGGATCTGCACTCGGATGCCTTGTGACCTTGTTTGTTGCATTTGTGACAATTACCTCTGAATCTAGGTTTTTCCCTGCATTCATTTGCTTTGTGACCATGTTGATTGCAGTTGTAACATTTTCCATTGAATTCTGCTTTTTCATTGTTCCAACATTTATTTGAAGTATGTCCTATTTTACCACAATGATTACAAGTAGGTTTTTGATTTCTTTGAGTACCTTGCTTAGAGGATTCGCCTTCTCCTTTGTATCCAAGTCCTGCTTTTCCTTTTTGTCTATGAAGATTTCGCTCATACAGCTGATTCAAGTCTTCTTGACTTTTCAGCATTCCTTCATTGATTTGTTTTTCAGCGTTTAGGTCATCCACCAATCTTAGATTGATTTCCTTTTCAGATCTTAGTTCTTCTCTTGTGCTTTTTATTTCTGATCTTAGATTCAGAATTTCCTCATTTGTATGAGAGATCTGATCAATTAGGTTTTCTAGCTGAAGGGTTTTATTTTGGACTTCAATGTTCCTTCCATCTAATTCATCTTTCAACTTGTTTCTTTGTTCCAAGATCTCACAAAATCTTGTAGAGTGTAGCTCTTGTTCTCTTTTTAATTTTCTCACTTCTTCCTGCAGAGACCCATTCTTTTCTAGGAGTTCTTTGACAGCATTGTTTGCTTCATTTGAGCTATTTGAGGGAAAAAGATCTTCAATCTTTTCTTCAATGTAATTCTGATCATTCATCTGATTTGCAAGTTCCTTCCTTCTTCTTAGGGATTGGGAAAGATGTTCTTTTGCTTCTTTAAGTTTAGCTATGGCCATTTCCAGATCTAGCTTTTCATTTTCAATCACCTTGTTCAGTTTGAATACCTCCATTGTCCTGGATCTTTGCTCAAGCTAGTTAAGCTTTGACTTGAGAACCAATGCTGCTCTGATACCAATTGTTGGAAATATTCAGGAATTAACCGAGTTACTGAGAGGGGAAGGGTGAATCAGTAACTCCAAATTTTCTTTCAATTACAGATGTATTAACATGTAATTTACTTTAACCTTTGCATACAGAAAGCATGAAACTTAAAAGCATTCACAATAATGACACATAGATTTGGTTACCCAGAAACCTTCCAAAAAGAAAGTAAAACTGGGGTGGGGATGAAACCCACAAAGCTTTAATACTGCAGAATAAAGTTGGCCGGTTAAGGCTTACAATTTGATCACTTATAATGATCTGCCCTGTTAGGAGCAATAAGGATTTCTAAATCCACCCTGTTAAAGGATTTACAAACATACAATGAAGTATGCACTTGGTAAAGAGATTTTACAAAAGACTGTTAAGTCTACCCGGTTAAAGGATTTAGTACTGATTCACCTGTTAGGATGAAACAGTAGATCTCTTGCTTTGCAACTGGATTGCTGATTGAGATTCGCTGATGTACTGATCACCTTCTGTGATGAATTTGTCTTTGTTGTTCCTTATACTGCTGAAGCCCTTTGTAATTCGCTTATCTCTGCCTTTCTTTCTTTTTCACATATATTCTTATTACATACATCTTGACATTTTTACAACATTGTTTATATACAAGTCTTAAATAATTAATTACAATTACAATTACAAAGTCGGCTTGACAAATAAACATAAGTGCTACTAAGTCGGCCCAAGTATGGTTACATGGTTCCTGGAAACTAACTCGGTGACTTTCTGATACTCGGCGTCCACTGCATTACTCAGCATTGTCATGCACTCGGTAGAAGTGAAGGCACGGTTCATACTGACCACTCGGTAGGTTTTGAACTCGGTAAATACTGGTGACTCGATAGACATGATGTTACTCAGTTTACACTGTCCTGCTCGGTTTGTACTAACTTGCTCGGTTTGCACTGTTTTGCTCGGTTTGCACTGTTTGCTCGGTTTGCACTATCTGCTCGGTTTGCACTGTCTGCTCAGTTTGCACTGTCTGCTCGGTTTGCACTGTCTGCTCGGTTTGCACCCAGAATGCAAATAAGTGTTGTCACTAGTGGCAATTCTGCTTAATGCCAACACAGGGAAGTTCATCTTGAAAACCTAGATAATATATTCATGTGTTTAGAGAAACTCATGTTCTGACTGAATCCTAAGAAATGTGGTTTTGGTGTTACTTTAGGAAAGCTCTTAGGGTACATTTTTTAGTAGAGGGATTGAAATGGATCCAATAAAAGTAAACATTATCATGGAAATGGGATCTCTTAGTCAACTAAGGTCATTACAAGGAAGATTACAATCGATCAAAAGATTTATAGTTCTACTAGTAGAAAAATGTAACTCATTCACATAGTTACTCCACAAGGATACTTCCTTCAAATGGGATGAGAAACGTGATGAGGCTTTTGATCTATTAAAATAGTATTTCATGACTCCACCCATATTGATGGCTCCAATAGAGGGAAATCTTCTATTTTCATACATCTCAGCCATGAAAAAATCATTAGACTCCCTTTTGGAACAACAAGATTCAGAAGGAAAGAAAAGAGTTATTTACTACATTAGTCAGACGTTAGTGAAATATGAACTTAATTACACATTCATAGAAAGAGATTTCTTAGCAGTGGTTTTTGTATCCTTGAAGTTGAGACACCACATTCTAACACATTCTATAAAATTAATAGAAAATATTGATCCCCTCAAATATCTTCTTAGCAAATCATCTCTTACAAGAAGATTAGTAAAATGGATCATGATATTGAGTGATTTTTACATTGAATTTTTTGATAAAAGAGCTATCGAGGGATAAGTAATTACAAATCAATTAGCTAAAGCACCCATACAATATTAGAGAATAATGTATATATTGAGTTCCCAGATGTGGATGTCCTCACTATCATGGTAGAATCTTGGAACTATACTTTAACAGATCATATACTCAGCATGGCTCAAGCGCGGGAATTTTATTCAACACTCCTCAAGTGTACACTATTCCAAAATCTTAAAAACTCATGTTTCCCTCTACAAACAACATAGTTGAGTATGAAACTGATGCAGGAGCATCCTGGGTGTAAGAGCAATCTTGCATCACCCAAAAATATTTATGTTTTTATATTCAATAAGGGTTATTTTGTGCAGAGCTACTATTTACGGAAAGTTACTATTTTTGGTAATTTTTGTATGTGCTCAGAATGATCTGATTTCTTTCTTGAAGGTTTATTTTGGTCATATAAGTCTGCCAGTAAAGTTTCATTGCCAGATCAAGTGTATATTGGAAGATATTGAAGATTTTCGGTATTGGCAGCAGGGTACAGAAACTTTGAACTCAGTTTTGAAGGCTTTAGAGGCCCCGAATGAGGTCAAAAATTTGGGTGACAGGTGCTTGCATGGGTAAAGCCTGTAGAGCACTTCGTGGCATTTCTGAAATGGGGTTATAATAGCCGATCGGGTCAACTGGTGATGACTTATGGTCTTCGGAAGTTGGGCCACCTGAAATGGCGAAAAATAATTTTCTTCAAAATTTCTGTTCGGGTTTCAAAGGTTATCTTGAGCCAACTATGATGTAATGAAATGTAAAATAAAATAATTCTAAGTTTGGTCGGCCTTATTGGCTAAAATTCTGGAACCTTCCCAGGCGGTGAAAAATTGCCTATATAAGGAAGGCTGTATTATTGTCTTAGGCAGTTTAGAATAGTTCTAGGTAGTAGATCTGGGTATTGATTTGAGGCTTTGTCCTACAGAATATTGTAAGGGAATGCCCATGTGGCTTTGCATATTTTAATTCTAAAAGTTTGTAATTCCACATTTGTGGAGATAATAAGAAGCCAATTTTCTGTTCTTGCATATTACTGTTGTTGTTTCTCTATTTCTGTTATGTGTTTGTGGTATTAAGGGGAGCACCCTTCATCAAGTGGTATCAGAGCAGGTTTTCTTGAGTGTGTAAACAGATCGCCGACTGTGAGGCAGTTTGCACCAGGACTATGGTTAGGGTTTCAGCGTGCATCGCGAAAATGCCTCCACGAAGGGAACGTGGCGGAAGAGCTGGTGTTGTAACACCTGAGGTTAGAGAGCTGCAGAGACAAGTGCGAGTATTGCAAGAAGAGATTCACAGAGGAATGAATCTTAATGTCAGAGATGAAAGCGAGGATGAAGCCGAAGAAGAATATCAAGAAGGAGAAGTTGAAATTGTGAACCAGGAGGAAGAAAGACTTTTTCGGGCGATTTCCAAGATTGGGAAAAGACCTAAGATTGAGGTTCCTACATTTTTTGGAAATCTTAACCCAGAGGAATTGATCGACTGGATCAATGAATGTGAAGAATATTTTGAGTATGAAGATGTTGAGGATCCTGATAGGGTCAAATTTGCGAAGGCCAGACTGAAAGGTCATGCGAAGATATGGTGGCAAGAGATTCAGTTGGAGCGAAATAGAAGGGGAAAGGAGAAAATCACGAGATGGGATCGGATGGTGGATAAATTGAAGCGACAGTTCATTCCTGTTGATTATGAGCTTGACCTACTGAAGAAAATGCAGAGTTTGAAGCAAGCAGGAAGATCTGTTCAGGAGTATACAGAGGAGTTCTATCGACTTCTCATCAGAATAGGCCATGCAGAAGCTGATAAGGAGAAAGTTTCCCGATACCTTAATGGATTAAGGCCAAGCATTCAGGAGGAGCTAAATCTGGTTTGAATGAACAGTATTGAAGAGGCATACCAGTTTGCCCTAAAAGTAGAGGAAAAGCTGAACAAGAAGTTTGAGAGTAGACAAAATGGAAGAGGTCGCGGTGGACGATCTGGTGGACAGTCATATGGTGGCCGAAATGAAGATCTGAAAAAGAAGGATGAGGCCAGTAGCAGTCAAAATCAGTGAGGAAATAATTCCAATCGCTTCCAGGATCAGAATAATAGAGATCAAAGAGGAAGAGGAAGAGGACAAGGATCTGGAAGAGGTGGCTTCCGTGGAACATGTTTTCACTGTGGAGAAGGTCATAGGGCATTTGAATGTCCTCAGCACCAAGGCAGAACAGACAGAAGAAATGAAGGCCAGGCCAGAATTGCACATATAGATGAAGATGCCAGATCATCAAATTTTGAAGATGTTGAAAGAGGAGAAACGTTGATTAACAGAAGAGTCCTGTTGAGTGGTGAGAATGAACCTGAGCAAAGGAGGAGCTTGTTTCACACCAGGTGCAAGTGTGAAGGTAAATGTTGTGATGTGATCATTGATAGTGGAAGCACTGACAATTTAGTGTCAGAAGAGATGGTGACAAAGTTGAAGCTCAAGAGACAGAAACACCCACATCCATATCGGATTGCCTGGGTACAGGATGACCACAAGGTCATGGTCAATGAACAATGCCTAGTAAAGTTCAAGGTTGGCGAATATCAAGATGAGGTATTGTGTGATGTCATATCTATGAATGCATGTCATATGTTGTTGGGTAGACCATGGTAGTTTGACAGATGTGTTGTACATGATGGTCATGCGAATACCTATTCTCTGACAAAGGATGGAGTGCGACATAAGCTAAAACCATTGAAGGAGACTGAAGAAAAGGTATGTGGTAATGCAAGGATAACTTTTGTTGATGGAAGAAATTTCCTAGATGGTATGAGGCATGAGCATGTATGTTTTTCTTTAATTTCAAAAGCTGGTAAAAAGGAAGTAGAAGATGTTCCTGTAGAAGTTGCAGATTTGTTGAATGAGTTTCAAGATATTGTATCTGATAACGTGCCTGATAGATTACCACCAGTCAGGAAGATCAGTCATCAAATGGACTTGATCCCAGGAGTGAGTTTTCCGAATAAGGCAGCACACAGAATGACACCTGCAGAAAGTGAGGAGTTGAACAGACAAGTACATGAGTTGTTACAAAACGGATTGATCCGTCAGAGTTTGAGTCCCTGTGCTGTACCAGCGGTATTAGCACCAAAGAAGAATGGAGAATGGAGGATGTGTACAGATTCTAGGGCAATAAACAAGATCATAATCAAGTACAGGTTTCCATTGCCACGAATGGATGATATTATGGACTATTTGAGTGGAGCTGTGTATTTTTCAAAGATAGATCTAAAAAGTGGATATCATCAGATTCGGATTAGAGAAGGAGATGAATGGAAGACTGCCTTCAAGATAAAGGAAGGACTGTATGAGTGGTTAGTCATGCCTTTTGGGCTAACCAATGCACCGAGCACTTTCATGCGGCTCATGAACGAGGTTCTGAAAGAATTTTTGGGTAAGTTTGTCATTGTTTACCTAGATGATATTTTGATCTTTAGTAAGACATTGGAGGAGCATATGATGCATATTCGTATGGTATTTGAGAAGCTGAGAGAAGAGAAATTGTTGATTAATTTGAAGAAGTGCAGTTTTGTGAAGAAAGAGTTAGTGTATTTGGGATTTGTAGTTTCAGGAGAAGGTCTAAAAATGGACCCAGAGAAGGTATAGGCTATCCTTGAATGGCCTACTCCAAGGAGTGCTACTGAGGTAAGATCTTTTCATGGTTTGGCTAGCTTTTACAGAAAGTTTATCAAAAAATTTAGCAGTATTTGTGGTCCCTTGACTGAAACAATGAGAGGGGATAGAAAAGAGTTTAAGTGGACTAATGGGGCAGAAAAGAGTTTTCAATTGTTGAAACAAAAAGTTACAGAACAACCTGTTTTAGCACTTCCAGATTTTAATAAGGTGTTTCAAGTAGATTGTGATGCTAGTGGTACTGCAATAGGAGCTGTTATGAGCCAAGAAGGTAAACCTGTTGCGTATTTCAGTGAGAAGTTAAATGATGCCAAGAGGAAATATTCATTTTATGATCAAGAATTTTATGCTATAGTTCAGGCATTAATGAAGTGGAGACATTATCTGCTTCCTAAGGAGTTTGTTTTGTATACTGATCATCAAGCTTTGCAATATTTGAATAGTCAAGGAAAGTTGAATCAGAGGCATTTGAAATGGGTTGAGTTTTTGCAGAGTTATACATTTGTTTTGAAACACAGGAGTGGAAAGTCTAATAGGGTTGCAGATGCTCTTAGCAGAAGGCAACTATTGCTGACAGAAATGCAGATTGAAGTGGTTGGGTTCAAGGAACTCAAGAATTTGTATCCAGAGGATCCTGATTTTGGTGAAGCTTGGAAAGCTTGTACAGAACCTGTTACTCTAGACAGGATGAAGTGGCTGGATTTCATCATCCAGGATGGTATGCTATTCAAAGGGAGTCAATTGTGCATTCCACGAAGTTCTATGAGGGAGAATCTCATCAAGGAGAAGCATAGCGGAGGATTGGCTGGACATTTTGGTCGTGATAAAATCGTTGGTTTGGTTAGTGAGAATTATTATTGGCCGCAGTTGCAGCAAGATGTGAAGAAGTTTGTACAGAGTTGTAGAGTATGTCAGATGGCAAAAGGAGTGAAGCAGAATACAGGGTTGTATCAACCATTATCTGTACCAAAGAAGCCTTGGGAGGATATCAGCATGGACTTTGTTCTTGGTTTACCGAGGACTCAGTGGGGACATGATTCAATTTTTGTGGTAGTTGATAGATTTTCAAAGATGGCACATTTTATTCCCTGCAAGAAGACTAATGATGCTATTCATGTAGCCGAATTGTTTTTCAGAGAAGTAGTGAGACTTCATGGTTTGCCAAGGACCATAGTTTCAAATCGGGACACTAAGTTTGTTGGATATTTCTAGCATACGTTGTGGAAGAAGTTGAAGACAGATTTGAAGTTTAGTTCATCACATCATCCACAGACTGATGGACAGACAGAGGTGGTGAATAGGAGTTTAGGAAATTTGCTGAGATGTTTGGTTGGAGATAAGCCAACAGGATGGGATTTGATTTTACCACAGGCAGAATTTGCATACAATAATTCTATCAATAGGAGCACTGGTAAATCACCATTCCAGATTGTATATGGAAGTAGTCCAAGAAATGCATCTGAATTGAGGAAGATAGATAAAGGAGAAATAAGTAGTGCTGAAGCTGAGGATTTTGCAGAACACTCTAAGAACATCCATGGGGAGGTGAGGAAGCATATTACCAAGATGAACGCACAGTATAAGGCTAAGGCAGATGAGAAAAGGAGGTATAAGGAATTTCAGGTCGGTGATGAAGTCATGGTTCATTTGCGGAAGGAGCAGTTTCCAGTTGGTACATATAACAAGCTGAAAATGAAGAAGTTTGGACCATGCAGGATATTGAAGAAACATGATTCAGGAAACGAATATGAGGTAGAATTGCCTACTGAGCTAAATATTTCACCAGTGTTTAACATTTCAGATCTGACAGAGTATCATGAAGGAGGTGTTGAAGATGAGATCACAGCAGCACAGTGGAGTATTCCAGCAACTAGTTCAGACACTAAGGAGATCGAGGATATACTGGACAGTCGTGTTGGCAGAAGCACAAGGAACAGGACATATGAAGAATATCTGGTCAAGTGGAAAGGAAGACCTGTTGAAGATTCATCATGGCTAACAAAGGAGGAGGTTAACCATCTTGGTTTTCCTCTACACACCTGAGTCGTGACAGGGTCACTTCTCAAATTACCCCGGGTGTCTGATGCAAGAGCATCCTGGGTGTAAGAGCAATCTTGCATCACCCAAAAATATTTATGTTTTTATATTCAATAAGGGTTATTTTGTGTAGAGCTACTATTTACGGAAAGTTACTATTTTTGGTAATTTTTGTATGTGCTCAGAATGATCTGATTTCTTTCTTGGAGGTTCATTTTGGTCATATAAGTCTGCCAGTAAAGTTTCATTGCCAGATCAAGTGTATATTGGAAGATATTGAAGATTTTCGGTATTGGCAGCAGGGTACAGAAACTTTGAACTCAGTTTTGAAGGCTTTAGAGGCCCCGGATGAGGTCAAAAATTTGGGTGATGGGCGCTTGCGCGGGTCAAGCCTGTAGAGCACTTTGTGGCATTTCTGAAATGGGGTTATAATAGCTGATCGAGTCAACTGGTGATGACTTATGGTCTTCGGAAGTTGGGCCACCTGAAATGGCGAAAAATAATTTTCTTCAAAATTTTTGTTTGGGTTTCAAAGGTTATCTTGAGCCGACTATGATGTAATGAAATGTAAAATAAAATAATTCTAAGTTTGGTCGGCCTTATTGGTTAAAATTCTGGAACCTTCCTAGGCGGTGAAAAATTGCCTATATAAGGAAGGCTGTATTATTGTCTTAGGCAGTTCAGAATAGTTCTGGGTAGTAGATCTGGATATTGATTTGAGGATTTTTCCTACAGAATATTGTAAGGGAATGCCCATGTGGCTTTGCATATTGTAATTCTGAAAGTTTGTAATTCCACATTTGTGGAGATAATAAGAAGCCAATTTTCTGTTCTTGCATATTACTGTTGTTGTTTCTCTATTTCTGTTATGTGTTTGTGGTATTAAGGGGAGCACCCTTCATCAGAAACATTGGTCATTAGTGTAAAAATGACTCTAGAATACAGGATAACTGAACTATAGGTCTATGGATATTCTCAGCTAGTTATAAATCAAATTAATGATTATTTTAAAACCAAAGATGAAAATCTTGTGCCTTAAAAAATAATGGTTGATGATTTCAAGAAATATTTTCTCAAAATCACATTTGAGAAGATTCAATGAATAGAAAAATCATTTTTTAATGGAATGGAAACCCTAGCTTCACTCTTATAGATTCCTGATCAACATGCTTGGTATAAATTTCTAGTGGAAAAGTTGGTAGAACTTGCACATGATAACCTTGATTCCCATATCCTATCCTTACTTGTGGGTCATGATTCTACCAAGTATGGACACATCTATTCCTCCCTAAAATATAAAATCCTACCTCCTAACCAATCTCAAAACTTCAAACATGATTTCATCTTCCAAGCCTCCCATTACACTTTAATTGTCGACACCCTATATCAAAGTGGTCTTACAGAGCTTTACTTAGGTTTCTTGAGAGTGAAGAATTTAAAAATGCCTTACAAGTAATACACAAGGGTATCTTTGGTTCAAATTCAAGTGGTCTAACTTTAACTTAGTAACTCTTAAGAATAGGATATTATTGGCTGAATATGGAGAAGGATTCCTTTTAGTTTGTCAAAACATGCCAAAAATGCTAGATGCAAGGGAATCTTATTCATGTACATGCTCAAGAATTGCAACCTCTTACTACTCTCTGGCCTTTCTATCAGTGGGGTTTTGATTTGATAGGGATAATTTACCCACCAGTATCCAACAGACACAAGTACATCATCACAGCTATATAGTATTTCACCAAATGGATTAAGGCTTTACCTCTTTCTACTGCTATAAGAAAATAGATATCCATGTTCACTTTGAATTACATCATATGTAGGTATGGTATTACTTGTTCCATCATCACTAATGATGGAAAAAATTGCAAAACAAATATGTCGAAGAACTATGTGAGAAGTTTCAAATCATTCAACACTTCTCTTCTATATACTATCCTTAGGGTAATGGTCAAGTAGAGGCATCAAATAAGAACATATCAAAGATATTGAAGAAAATAGTTGATGATTCTGGTAGAGATTGGAACGTCCAAATGAATCCTACTTTTTGTTACAAGTAGCAGTTGTTGTTGCACCAAAAGATCAACCTATTAATGCCTGATACAACCACTAAACTTATAGAAGACACATGAGGTTGTTAAACCATGTCATGAATCCCGAAGGGAGGCACTGGCATTTAGTCCAACAATCCCCCCCTCAGCATCACCCGAGGGGATTTGAACCTATGACCAATCTCTGATACCACTTGTTACAAGTAGCGATTGTCATTACACCAAAAGATCAACCTATTAATGACTGATACAACCATTAGACTTATAGAAGACACATGAGGTTGTTAAACCATGTCATGAATCATGAAGGGAGATGCTGATAGTTAGTCCAACACTTTGTGGGCCTACCATAATAGTACCAAAACACCAATTGGAGCAACACCATATTCTCTAGTGTATGGAGATGAAACTATTTTACCCCTTGAAGTGGAAATACCTTCCTTGAGAATATCACTACATGGAATCCTATCAAATGAAGAATATAGAGTATCTAGGTTGCAAGAGTTAGAATTACTTGATGAGTGTAGAAAAAGTCATATGATCATTTGAAAGTGCATCAAAGAAACATGTCAAGGAGTTACAACAAGAAGATTGATGTGAGTGTCCCAAGGTTTGCTTGCACTGCTACTTAAGAGACCTAGCTTGTCTCTTCTAGGAACCTAGTCTTCCCTAGGTCCTAATTGGTTTAGATGATTAACTAATCCCAATCCTAACTCTTCTCCAAGATTTCTTATCCTTTGTGCTTAACCTTAGAATACTAACACCCTAGTTTTAGTACACTTCTTCTCACTCACTTAGAAGGCTCTAAGTGTCAAATCCTCATAAACTTGGTCCATCATTGCAGGGGTGTTCTCCCTATTGAAAACATTCATAATCTTTCCCATTTGATCCATTTTTTAGGGACCTTTAATCATATTCTTACCAGGTTCCATGATTCATATTTTGGAGACCTTAAACTAGGCCTATTCCTTGTAGCCTTTACCAATCACTTTTTGCTATTTCTTGCAAAACTTTCCCAAACACCCTAGAAATCTAAACCCATATTCAGATACCCATTTGGAATTTTTAAAACATTCATTGGGTTTTGGGGTCTGACAAGCTCCGTACATTGGGTTCCTATAAACTAGGACAATAGGCCTAATAAGCCTAATTTCTAGGACTTAACAGTGACCTTTACTTGAAACTTGCTCAAACCTTAACCTAAGTGTTTGAGATGAACCCAATACTCATAAAATGTTTAGTTGTGATGAAACCCTATCTTGTATTGTACCTATACAGTACTATACCTTTCTTCCTTGTAAGATATCTTCAAACCTTCACTCTTAGACCTCTAGCCGGACTCTCCCTCCTCGCCTAGGGCCTAATTGTATAAATAGCTCTCTTTATTTCCAAGACTCCTAATCCTAAAATTATATACATTGGTGACTCCCCTAACATATCCATCCATCATGAGTTGTTTCCCATGGCTAGATTTCATGGGGTAGCCATGAATGCTCGGACTGGTTAGTACAAAACCAGTGGAAGCTCTAAACCTAAAAGAATTTAATCGATGACCTGAAACTACTCAAAACACCTTGCTTATCAAATGAAAAAGTCTTAAAATATCCTAAAGAACACTATGTAATCACTAACTTAACACTTTCAATCCATTAGATATGACTGTCAACACAAAGTCTCGGGAGTTTCCTAGTAATCCTATTGCAGAGCTCTATTAACAAACTTCAAACTTTTACAATGCATCCACCCACTTTGAGATTCAAGTCTTGGCTAATATTAGATGCCATCTCCTTCATTTTATGGCCTATTGGCCAAGCACCATCTCCTAAACTCTAGGGAATCCTAGGATAACCAAGTTGCATGCAACATTTGCAATAATTGCAAATGTTGTCATCACAACTTTTTTACAACATTTGGCAACTTTCTTTAAGCCGTGATCCTATTTCTTAGGATCTCTGTGCTCATGATATTTTGAGGAACCAACTCACTTAATGACCCTAAGGCATCTTCACAACATCCATTAACAACATTTATGTGCCTAAGACACATTAAAGACTCTATCTCACCCTTAGCTTCTAACACTAAGAAACATTAATAACAACTAACAATGGCTATTAGTGTGACCTTAGTCCTAGTGACTAAATCACTTATCCTACATTGAAAATGACCTTCTTAGGTCTTCAAACAACCTAAACTAATCTTCTTGACTTGGCTAGAGTCAAGTACAAGCCAAAACTTCTTAACCATGGAGGTAGCCTAGGTGTGCTCCTGCACCATCCTCCCCAAAAGAAAAAGATCAATCCACCCTTAGATTGAGGATGCTTGGATCAATCCCCATCTTCTTGAACTCTGACTCCTTTATCCATACTACATCATCATCTATCTGACCATGCTTCTTTATCAAGTGTTCCTTGTATGTTTTGGCTCTAGTCTATTTGTAGACTCTTGTGTCCAACACACTATTAGCACCTATGACTGTAGTAGTAGGTAATTGCAACTCTTCCACATCTCTGATCACTTCATGGAGGTTCTAATCCATATCATGTTGTGGTCCTCTATAATGGACTAAATCTGCAATGTTAAAGATAGGAGACAATCCACTATCTTCCGGCAGCTAAACCTTGAATGCATTATCACCATTCCTTGCTAAGATAGGATAGGGACCTATCCTCCTCATCTACAGCTTGTGAGGGACTCCCTTTTGTAATCTTGACTTGTTAAGATGCACCATGACTAATTCACCAACATTAAACTCAACTATCCTTCTACCTTCATCCACCTTGGCTTTGTGTTTCATGGTGTTCTCTGTCAAGGTCTTCCTCACTGTTTCATGTATCTCTTGCATAGCATGTGAAAAATCATCAACATAGCCACTTCCCTTAACTCCATCTTTCAAAGCTCTTAGTTCATAAACACCTCTAGGATGCAGTCCATAGACTATTTCAAACGGACTCTTCCATGTTGATCTATTGGTAGTGTCAATATAGGCATATTCAGCTTGCCCAATCAACTGATCCCATTGTTGACCATACTCCTTAGTCAAGCACCTTAGTAGTTTTCCAAGGCTTCTATTAACAACCTTAGTCTAACCATCAGTTTGGGGATGGTAGGCCAATCCAAAGGAAAAGTTAGTGCCTAACCTTTGCCCAAGAGTCTTCCAAAAATGACTCATGAATTTAGTGTCTCTGTCTAACATAATGCTAATAGGTAACCCATGGATTCTCACAATTTCCTTGAAGACAAGAGAGGCTATTTGACTAGCATCATTAATCATCTTGCATGGCACAAATTGAGCCATCTTTCTAAATCTATCCACAACCACATAAACACTCTCCATACCTTGTTTTGTCTTGGGTAACCCAACTACAAAATCCATACTCAAACATTCCCATGGCCTAGTAGGAATAGGTAGTGGTTGATAAAGACCTACATTAGAAGAAGTTCCCTTGGCCTTTTGACATACAACACAACTCTCCACATACCTCCTAACATCTAGATTCATCATTGGCCAATAGTAAAACCTTGAAACAAGGTCTTGAGTCTTGGTGATCCCAAAGTGACCACTCAAAGCACCATTATGCTTTTCTTGTATCAAATTATCTCTAATAGAACCTCTAGGAACACATAATTGATTCCCTTTAAACAAGATATCACTCTGCAAAGTATACTCAGCATATCTACTATGAAAATTATTCTTGTATTCAGCACATACCTTCTATATGTCAGTAAAATCTTCATCATCTGCATATAGATCCTTGAAGTGATCTATTCCCATGCTCTTCAACTAAATTTCTTGGACTGTGAGTGTCCTTCTAGACAATGCATCTGCCACCTTATTGAGGAAACCTTTCTTGTGCTTGATATTGAAGGTATATGCTTGTAGGTACTCAACCCACTTCATGTGCTTGTGACTCAACTTCTCTTGTAAATTTAGGAAACTAAGTGCTTGATTATCTGAATACACTATGAATTCCTTTGGAAGAAAATAGTGCCTCCACTTCCTTAGAGCTTGGACCAATGCATACATCTCAAGGTCATAAGAAGATTACTTCTTCTTAGCCTCACTCAACTTTTTAGAATGGAAAGCCACCGGTCTACCTTCTTGGCTTAGAACAGCCCCAATTTCTACATTGCTAGCATCACACTCAATGGTGAAAAGCTTCTCAAATCTTGGCAGCACTAAAATAGGTTGGGTAGCTATCTTCTCCTTCAACAACTCAAAGCTTTTGTTAGCATTCTCATTCCAAAAAAACTTGGTTTTCATTCCTCCCTTGATAATATCCAACATGGGAGCACAAATTACACTAAACTATCTTATGAATTTCCTATAATATTGTACAAGGCCATGAAAACTCCTTACCTCTATTGATGTCCTTGGAGTAGGCCAATTTGTGATAGCCTCCACTTTTCTTTTGTCCATTTTCAGATTTCCATGTGATAAGACAAACCCAAGGTACACTAGCTCTGTTTTGAGGAACTCACACTTCTCCAAGTTGATCATCAACTTCTCCTCATGTAGCTTCCTAAAAACAATGTTAAGATGCTCTAGGTTCTCACTCCTTGTCTCGCTAAAAATCAGTATATCATCTAGATATACAACTACAAACTTTCCTATGTAGTCTTTGAGGACTTCATTCATGAGCCTCATGAATGTGGAGGGGGCATTTGACAATCCAAATGGCATGACAAGCCATTCATACTACCCTTCATTGGTCTTGAAGGCTTTCTTCCACTCATCTCCTTCATGTATTCTTATTGGATGATAGCCACTCTTCAAGTCTATCTTGTTATAGTACTTAGCTTCACCTAAACAATCCATCAAGTCTTCAATCCTAGGGATAGGAAACCTATACCATATAGTTATCCTATTGATAGCCCTTGAATTTATGCAAAGCCTCCAAGTTCCTCCTTTCTTAGGTGCAAGTATAGTGGGTACAGCATATGGACTAATACTCTTTCTAATTAGGCCTTGGTCTAGGAGTTCTTGTATTTGTCTTGCTATTTCCTCATTTTTTTGAGGGGTCATCTTATAGGCTTCTTTGTTAGGTAGGGTAGCTCCTGGGATAAGGTCTATCCTATGGCTTATGGCCCTCTTAGGGGGTAAGGTTGATGGTTGTCCATCACTTACAATACCTTGGTAAGTTTGCAGCATACCTTGAATCTCCTTTGGTAACTCTATCTTCCTAGTTACCTTGCCATCATCTACCTCCTTTGTCCTTAGCACCAATGCAAAGCCTACACCTTCACTCTCTTCCATGGCTTGTAAGAACTCTTTTTCACCCACCATAAGTACATTTGGACCTACTATCTTTACTTCAGCATCCTCCAATAATGACTGTATTTTGAAGGTCACATTATCCTTCTTGAAAGAATAAGAATTATTTCCTCCATCATGTATGGCTTGGTGGTAAAATTGCCATGGTCTACCTATAAGGAGAAAATGACATGCATCCATAGGCAACACATCACACAAAACTTTGTCTGTGTACCTTCCAATGGAGAATTCCACCCATGCTTGCTCATTCACTAACACATGTTGGACTTTATTGAGCTAAGTAACCTTGTAAGGATTGGTGTGGGGTATCCTTGTCAACTTCAACTTGCTGACTGCTTCCTCTGACAAAATATTGTTAGTAGAACCTGAATCAATAATGACCCTACATACTTTCCCCATCATCTTGCACTTAATCCTAAACAAAGACCTCCTTTGGTTTGGCTCCTCCTTCACCAATCCTTGATTAGAGTTCTCATCATAATATTTTCTCCTTCCTCTGAATTCAATGGTACTTCAGCATGCTTCTATGCTGCATTAGACTCATCTTGCACAAGGTTAGCTCTCTTGTCACCTCCTTGTGATGAACCACCTTTCTCTGGACATATATAGGCAGGGTGCCCCATTTGATTGCAATGGTAGCACTTCATATTGGAAAATTAATTGCCTCTTCCTCCTTGTCCACCACTTCTTCCTCTAAAGCTAGAGTTGGAACTCCTTCCTCTACTACCTCTACTTGAGCTTCCTTTTTGCTGCTCACTAAATTTTACATCTCCTTGACTTCTTGATTCAGAACTTCTTCCACCATAGCCACCTCTTTGTCCTCTACTATCTTTGTTAGGAATAAGGTGTCTCAACCATGCATAATTCCTATTCTTATTATTTGTTTTGTAAATGTATTTTTTGCAAATAATGTAATTAAGTGTGAGTGTACATGTCTAGATGGCATGTTGATGTGTCACTCCACTTGATGTTTCGGCATCTTGTACGTAAGGAGATCATGACTAAAATGGTCATGACGGATTCCTATGATGCGTAAGAACTATTTAAGGAATGTGCTATGATAGGTGTAAGAGCATCTTATGACTTGGGCCTATTTGGGCGCCCAAGAAGAAGTGGTTGGTGTGTGTAAGAGAATATGCCAAAAATAGGTTGGTATGATAAATTCTCTTACACTTCTCTTGTGACCGTTATTTTTGGTAGATTCTATGACAAGCTGTCATAGTCTATTCTAGGGATGGATGCCTATTCTAGGGATGGATGCCTAAATGGTCTATATAGTCTATTCTAGGGATGGATGTCTATTCTTGGGATTGCATGTAACAACTGTGTACATGTGGCTTTGTGCATGGGTCTTAGTGGTTGTGCCTATTTTTGGGTCCAGAGGAGTCTATATATATGATGCTGCTCCTATGGGAGAGATATAACAAAAATTTAAGTCTTGTTGGCTTTGTCTCTCATTTCTTGAAAGAACTTGCATTGCAAGTGTATTGTAATCTTTGTGTTGAAGATAATACATTGTGCAGGTTTTGGAGTGCTGGGGTTTTTTACCGAAAGGTTTTCCCCAGGGTATATCATTGTGTCATTCTCTATTTTTCTGTATGCATTGTATGTGGTTGCAATATCTTTGTTAAAGTAGTTAATGAATCTAAAATTGTAAGGATTTATAAGAATTTTCACAATACTCTCCTATAGAGATTAGCGTAGGAAGCTGTTTCCACACCTGAGTTTCCTTACAATCTTTACTCTTAGCTTTTCCTTTAAAGGTTTCTTGTTTCCTTCTACTTTTCTCTTCTATCTTCAAGGCCATTTGATAGCATTGGAAAATGGATTTGAAGTTCACTAGACTCATTTCCTCTTGAATAGACCATTTGAGGCCATTCAAGTACCTTGCAAGCTTGATGCTTTAACTACCTTGGATCTCAAACATAATTTTTGAAACTCCTCGGTATATGCTTGGAAATCTAAATATTTTTGCCTAAGATTGTGTCTCCTCTTATGAAGTTGGACTTCATAGTCATCAGGAAGGTAGGTCTACTTCACTTTGGATACCGTGCCCTTCCATGTCACAATAAGACCTTTTCCATCCTTTTCCCTCTCGATCTGCACAAACTTCCACCAAGTAAGAGCTGAACCTCTTAGTCTAGACTTGGCCACCATAAATTTTTGTGCCTCTAAGATGCCATCACATTTAAAATGGTTCTCAATGTTGTCTATCCAATCCATGACTAAATCTGGATCCATTTGTCCACTAAATAGTGGCACACCTTCCAAAGCTTTGCCACTCAATGCCTTCAATGCTTTTAAGAATGGCTCTTCAGGAAGAATAGGGTCAGGTGTTGGAGCTTCCTCCTCCAAGTCTAATTCCTTCTCCCTTGCTTCTTTTTCTTCCTTTTGGTCAATTTTCTCTTTGAGCTTATCTGCTTTGTCTTGGACTTCACCCAAGAGCTGCTCCATTTGAGCTAGTCTTTCCCTTAGCAACTTGTTATCTTCTTCTTGTTCCTCAACCTTCTTGGCTAACTTAGCATTAGTCACCATGGTTTTGTCTTCTCTTCATCCAATTGGTATATTTTCTCCCACTAATTCAATAGACTCCAACATCTACCACAAGCTTGATCAATTCAAGCTATGATACCAATATGATGTGAGTGTCCCAAGGTTTGCTTGCACTGCTACTTAAGAGACCTAGCTTGTCTCTTCTAGGAACCTAGTCTTCCCTAGGTCCTGATTGGTTTAGATAATTAACTAATCCCAATCCTAACTCTTCTCCAAGATTTCTTATCCTTTGTGCTTAACCTTAGAAGACTAACACCCTAGTTTTAGTACACTTCTTCTCACTCACTTAGAAGGCTCTAAGTGTCAAATCCTCATAAACTTGGTCCATCATTACAGGGGTGTTATCCATCTTGAAAACATTCATAATATTTCCCATTTGATCCATTCTTGAGGGATCTTGAATCATATTCTTACCACGTTCCATGATTTATATTTTAGAAACCTTAAACTAGGCCTATTCCTTGTAGCCTTTACCAGTCACTTTTTGCTATTTCTTACAAAACTTTCCCAAACACCCTAGAAATATAAACCCATATTCAGATACCCATTTTAAATTTTTAAAAAATTCATTGGGTTTTGGGGTCTAACAGGCTTTGTACACTGGGTTCCTATAAACTAGGACAATAGGCTTAATAAGCCTAATTTCTAGGACTTAACAGTGACCTTTACTTGAAACTTCCTCAAACCTTAACCTAAGTGCTTGAGATCAACCCAATACTCATAACATGTTTAGTTGTGATGAAACCCTAGCTTGTACTGTACCTATACCATATTGTACCTTTCTTCCCTGCAAGATATCTTCAAACCTTCATTCTTGCACCTCTATCCGGACTCTCCCTGCTCGCCTAGGGCCTAATAGTATAAATAGCTCTCCTTATTTCCAAGACTCCTAATCCTAAAATTATATACATTGGTGACTCCCCTAACACATCCATACATCATGAGTTGTTTCCCATGGCTAGATTTCATGGGGGAGCCATGAATGCTCGAACTGGTCAGTATAAAACTAGTGGAAGCTCTAAACCTAAAAGAATTTAATCGGAGACCTAAAACTACTGAAAACACCTTTCTTATCAAATGAAAAAGTCTTCAAATATCCTAAAGAACACTATGTAATCACTAACTTAACACTTTCAATCCATTAGATATGACTGTCAACACAAAGTCTTGGGAGTTTCCTAGTAATCCTGTTGCAGAGCTCTATTAACAAACTTCAAACTTTTACAATGCATCCACCCCCTTTGAGATTCAAGTCTTGGATAATATTAGATGCCATCTCCTTCATTTTAGGGCTTGTTGGCCAAGCACCATCTCCTAAACTCTAGGGAATCCTAGGATAACTGAGTTGCATGCAACATTTGCAATAATTGCAAATGTTGTCATCACAACTTTTTTACAACATTTGGCAACTTTCTTTAAGCCATGATCCTATTTCTTAGGATTTCTATCCTCATGAGATTCCAAGGAACCAACTCAAGTAATGACCCTAAAGCATCTTCACAACATCCATTAACAATATTTATGTGCCTAAGACACATTAAAAGACTCTATCTCACCCTCGGCTTCTAACACTAAGAAACATTAATAACAACTAACAATGGCTATTAGTGTGACCTTAGTCCTAGTGACTAACTCACTTAGCCTACATTGAAAATGACTTTCTAATGTCTTCAAACAACCTAAACTACTCTTCTTGACTTGGCTAGATTCAAGTACAAGGCAAAACTTCTTAACCACAGAGGTAGCCTAGGTGTGCTCTTGCAACAAAGATGAAACCTAGATACTTCCAAGTGGGTAAGATAGTATTGAGAGAGAATCTATTAGGAATAGTCCCAAGAGATAACTGAGAGGGGGGGCTGAATCAGTTATCTACAAGATTCAATTCTTTATCCAATTAAGTATACTTAAATATAAAGCATAAACACAATGAGAGAACACATGAACACAACACCAATATTTTGGTTATGAGGAAACCCAAATAGGTAAAAACCCCAGTGGGACTTAATACCCACTAATATTCTGTACTAGTGTATAATGATCCTTGTCAGAAGATCATTTACCCTGTTAGGAGTAGCTTTACAATATATTAAGTACAATAGACCTGGTCAAGGGTCAGACCTTGTTAGGAGTCTTTTATAATTGTCCCTATTAGGGGAGAGGACACACTGTCTGAGAGCTCACTGCTCAAATGGGTGAAGCCTACAACCTTCTAAATAACAGATACACACTATATTTGGATCTTGGTGAACTATGCTTTGACTTGCTATCTGGATCAGTTCCAATGAATAGAACAAGTACTTTGCTTGGTCACATAGACCTTCTTCTGATGGCTCAACACTTTGCACACTCTTCTCTTCTATGCTTAATCAACCATGAACCACACTCAAGCAATCACAAATGACTGCCTATAAATATATTTCCTCCAAATGATATAATCAATTCATCCTATTAGAACCACCTTTAAATCATATTAGAGAAACCATAACAAACTCCAATAAATATTTTGTCGGCTCTACTATGCACGTAACACAATCTGGGACCTGTCTAATAAGATAATTGTAGATGCATGCTACACACTATCGGCTCTACCAAAACAATTGGATCTTTCTCTGTAAGCTGAATTAACTTATGCACTCTTAATTGAACATCAATAACACTTCTCCAAGATTAACTCCAAGGGCACATACCCTAAAGATAGGCGCAACTCAAGAACCAATAAAATCTTTGTCGGCTCTTCTGAACAAACACAGGAAACTATTGTTGGCAAAGAGTGACTACATAACTTCACTTCTACTTATCAACGGACTATGCATCCATAACTAAAACATCACTAACATGTCTTCAACATATATCCAAGTGCGTAAGGCTCCATGATAACTGTACGGACAACCATACATAGAACACTGCCTGTAACTCTATCAAGAACACTGCTAACACCAAATGCTATATAATTGTTTGTACTAACAATTAACCTCTACGCCCATGATATCATGTTGATATCATGTCCATGCTACATATACTAAAAGCTTATTACATAAGACTTCCATGCATGCTACTTTCCATATGTTGTCATCAATGACAAACATACAGTCAATACTGGCCTGCTGGCAAATCTCCAACAATCTCCCCCTTTGGCATTGATTGCAACATGTGGAATGAAAAACCACCACCAACTCAAATGAAAATTTATTTTATAACATTCTCCATTTCCTCTTCAAAACTCCCCCAAAGATGAATCCTTCATCTATTGCAATATTTTCTAATAATCTCCATTTCCTCAATTGTACTGCTATCATAACTGAATGTTGCTCCCCCTTAGTATATTACTCCTCTTTTTACTTCTGTTTTTCATGACTTTATATATTACTCCCCCTTTGACATCAATGGAAAAGGTTGCCATTCATTTTAAGCACCGGTACTACTCTTGAGGTAGAGTAGTCAACCTTCCATCAGTCCTAGAGGACTGATGCATTTCCTTCTTTCTTCTAAGCAGAATCAGGGAAGGGAATTACTCCCAACTTATCCTTGAGATACTTAAAAGTATCCTTAATTAGGCAAGGGCTTTGTGAATATATCTACCAACTGATCTTTAGTACTCACATACTCCAACTTGACTTCTTTCTCTGCCACTTTCTCTCTTAGGAAGTGATACTTTTTCTCAATGTGCTTTCTCTTTGCATGCATCACAGGGTTCTTTGACATATTGATAGTGCTAGTGTTATCACAGTGAATAACAATAGGATAATCAATCCAAATTCCAAAATCCTTTATCATCTTCTTGATCCAAACAATTTTAGAACAATTCAAGGCTACTGCAACATACTTCGCTTCTGCTATTGACTAAGAAATACAATTTTGTTTCTTGCCTGTCCAAGTGACAAGTCTATCACCAAGAAACATTGCTCCACCTGATGTACTCTTTCTATCATCAACACATCTTGCCCAATATGCATTGGTGTACACATGAAGCTCAACATTTTCTGAGTTAGGATACCATAGACCATAATCTATAGTGCCTTGCAAGTATGTGAATATTCTTTTTAATGCCATGAGGTGACTTTGTTTAGGTTTTGCTGCAAATCTTCCAACTATGCCAACTGCATTGGAAATATCAGGTCTAGTCTGAGTAAGATATATGAGTTTACCAATCATAGACTTGTACAATGTTATATCTACTACTGGTGAGTCATCTTCTTTTGTAAGCTTGCATCTAGTGATCATAGGGGTTCCTACTAGTTTGCAATCATCCATCTTGAATTTCTTCAGTATTTCTTTCACATACTTTGACTGATTAATAAAAATTCATTTTTTTGTCTGCTACACATTTAGTCCCAAAAAGTATTTGATAGGACCAGTCATACTCATCTCAAATTTAGTCTACATCTCTTTGGAAAAGTCAGCACTGAGTTTTTCATTACCTCCAAAGATAATGTCATTAACAAATACAGCTACAAGTAGAAAACCTTTAGATGTCTCTCTAATGAATAGATTACAATCTATTGCTCCTTTCTTGAATCCAATCTTTGTTAAATATCCATCTAGTCACTCATACCATGCTCTAGGGGCTTGCTTAAGTCCATAGAGGGCCTTCTTCAATCTGCATACCATATCAGATCTATCTGATAAGGTGAATCCTTCTGGCTGCTCAATGTATACTTCTTCTTTCAAGTCTCCATTCAGGAATGTTGACTTGACATCCATCTGATAAACTTTGAATTTTTTGACTATAGGAAAGGCTAGAAACAACTTGATAGCTTCTAATATTCTCACAGGTGCAAATGTGTCTGAATAATCAATGCCTTCTCTTTGCGCATATCCCTTACATACTAATCTTTCTTTATTTCTTACTATTGTACCATCTTCATTCATCTTGTTTCTGAATATCCACTTTGTTCCAATCACATTCTTATCACTAGGTCTTGGGACCAATTCCCAAGTGTCATTCTTAATAATCTAATCAAGTTCTTCTTTCATAGCATCATGCCAATCTGAATCATTAAAAACATCTTCTACACTTAAAGGTTCAATCTGAGATAGTAAACATATTGCCTCACTTCTAGCTGAATTCTTTGCTTGTGATCTTGTTAAGACTTTTCTGCTCTGATCTCCAATGATGTCTACCTTGGAATAATTTCTTGATGTAAACTTTCGAAGTTTAGGTGATGTTGACTCATCAGCCTTAGGAGTATTTTCTTCACTTGTCTCAGGGTCGTTGAATAACACATCAATACTGTCAAACATTTCTTCAATAACTTTCTCACTAGTGGAGGGTCTAGGTTCTTCTTCAATCATGGGTGAGTAATCATGATATCTTTCTTGAATCATAAAATTTTCATCAATTTTTACATGAGCACTTTTAATGATTTTTTTCAATCTTAAATTGAAACATCTATAAGCTTTACTTTTAGTAGAGTAACCAAGAAAAATACCTTCATCACTTCTTGCATCAAACTTGCCTACTGCTTCATCCCTCTTGATGTAGCACTTGCTTCCAAAGATTCTGAAGTATTTTACTATGGGAACATTACCAAACCATAGCTCATATGGTGTTATTTGGGCACCTAGCCTTCATTGAATTATATTGATAGTATAGACTGATATATTGACCGCATCTCTCCAATAGGTGTGTGCAACATTTCCTTCTATCATAATGGTGCATGTTGTATCAAGAATGATCTTATTCCTTCTCTTTGCAATTTCATTCTACTGAGGGGTTCTAGGTGCACTTAACTATCTATTTATTCCATGTTCTTCACAGTACTCATAGAATATGTCAAAGGTGAATTCTCCTCCTCTATCTGATCTCAAACATTTTATCTTTAGTCCAGATTCATTCTCAACCTTAGCTTTGAATATTTTGAACTTCTCAAAAGCTTCTGACTTGTCTTTCAAGAATGTAACCCACATCATCCTAGTATAATCATCAACAAATAAAATGAAATACCTTTCACCATAGTATGATATTGTTTGAGTTGGACCACATAGGTCTGTATGAATTAGATCCAACTTGTTCTCTACTAAATTTTGCTTGCTCCTGAATGAATTTCTCACATGCTTCCCCATCACACATTCCCTGCATATAGTATCAACTGGCTTTGCTATGCTAGGTAGATCTCTTACTGCCTTAACATTGCTTATCTTCACTATGTTATCAAAATTGATATGACATAGTCTTTTATGCCACAACCAACTATCATCAACTTTAGCAACAAAACAACTTGCTTCTGAATTGAGTTGAAAAAAATTACCTCTTGTCTTTGAGCCTGATGCAATCATAACACCATCTTTGTTGTTAATGATGCATTTTTCATCTTTGAACTCCTACTGATAGCCTTTTCCAAGTAACTGACCAACACTGAGAAGGTTATGTTTTAAACCATCAACATAAAGAACATCATCAGTAATATTCTTTCCATCCAAGGTGATGGCTCCTCTACCAACTATTGGTTTAGGAGTGTTGTCTCCAAATCTGACCATACCACCATTGTATTTGTCCAAATGAACAAATCTTCCTTTATCACCTGTCATGTGATGTGAACAACCATTGTCTATAATCTAGTCTGTCCTTATGCCAGCTCGTGAAATCAATGCTAGCTCTTGATTTTCTTTCTTATCTTCATGAACTGTTGATGCAGAGCATCCTTCAACACACTTAAACATAATAGGATCCATCTAATCCAATCTTTATTTCATTATAAGAACAATTTATTATAGGAATCTCACAAGATCAAACCCATCATTGATTAGAAGACAAAATAATTCATTGTCAAAACTTGTTGTCCACACTACCATGTTTTACAGATTAGCACTCAAGCATCTATAACTTTTGTTCTAAAACATATCATCAAAATCCCTTTGGTGAGTTTGTTTAAATTTAGGATAACCACAACATATATCAAAATTATAAGGATCCAATAGTTAGGTAAAAATATATTATCTCTGTACCGAGACCCATTTTCTGTCATTAAACAAAAAGTTCATTTTCCCAATCCCCCTAGGGCATCATATAACTTTCACAATACATAACCAAATGAAACCAAAATAATTCCAAAATAATTTTTACTGATTCTAGTTTCCAAATATGTAATCCATTTATTTTTCCAATCTATAAATCATTATACCATCACAACTCTTTGCTTGCAACTCCATTGAAGAGGGTTTAAAACCAATCTTCATTAAAAATGTCATAGATTACACAAATCATCATAAAATTGAACCAAAACAAAATGAAATGAAATATTACTCAAATATATTTCCAATGAATATAATTATAATTCTTAACTCTTCTATATGTGTTTTTACCATGCATTTCAATATGACTATTCTCAGAAATCCTGAATCTGCAAATACTATCTTTCACCAAAAACCTCATAACTTCCTCCAAAGTTAATAAAAATTGATCAAACCAAAATCATAAGAAATAGGATTAATTATAATATCTAACCATTATAAATATACAAGGTTTACATGTCGTACATGGCCGTACAAGGCCTAGAAATAGCCACTTAACAAAAAGCCACCAATCAAAATGAGAGATTCAAACTCACTTAATTGCTCCAAACTATTCTCCCCTTTCTCTATTCTCTCCAATCTGATTTTTTTAGACCAATACATCATATTTATACATATTTAGGTATTTATAAACCACCCAACTACCCTTATGACCTTTCATCTTCCTTTTGACAACTTTTAATGCCTTTTTGCATTGTTTCATTCTTTACAACTTTTATGCATTTTGACAACTTTTATGACACTTAATAAAAATGACTCCACACTTTGTAAAAACACCCTAGACATGTCCAAATAACATATTTAAGACCTTTTACATGATTTTTAGCCTTTTCATGGCTTTTTATACAAATTTGACCTTTTGACCAATCTAGGTCTTGAATGACAACTAAATGACAACTTCACAATTTTATTACCCTTAGGCATTACAATTGATTCCATTACATGGAATACCACATCCAAAAATATGGATTTACATTAAATAATTAAAATATCCTTATGTCTGGGTGCTCTTGCACCAACTATCTTGTTATTCATTTTGTCTATAACAGCAATGAATCCAATTTCTTCTTCACCAGATTCTTCATCTGAAACTCCATCTCTAGCATAGTAGCATTCCTTAGAATACTTAGGCTTGTAATCCTTCTTGAACTTTTTAGCTCTAGTGGGACACTTAGATGCAAAGTGACCAATCTTATTACAAAAAAAGCACTTAAATGGTAATTGACCTTCATATTTTCCTTTTCCTTTCTTTTCTCTTTTGGCAATCATAGCAATAAAATCATCTAATGTTTTCTCTTCATCATCATCATCAAAATTACCAGAAATGTTTGCAGATTTCTTACCATGGACTGTTGCTTTGAAAGCTATCTCACTCTTTGGTTCTGTCTTCAATCTTGAAATCTCAAAAGCTGAGATTTTGTTGATCAAGGTCTCTCTCTTGAAATTTGATGTAAGCTGCATGGTCTCATCAAGGATGTTGATCTTGCTTTCATATTCTAGAGTAAGATTAGTCATTAACTTGTCCATAATGTCCTCCTCTAAAATCTCTCCACCATTGTTCCTAATTCTAGCAACTGCTTCATTTATTCTTTGATTGTAAGCTCTAATATTTTCCTCAGGTGGCATCTCTAATGCATTGTACCTTTTCTTCCATGTCTTTCTGCATGCATCCTTTGCTTGTTTGTCTCCTTCAAATATGTCTTCTAGGTGCTTCCATATTTGATGGGTTGTATCTACCTTTTTTACTTCTAAAAATTCACCATTAGATAGGGCGCTAATAAGGGCTTCTTTAGCTATAGCATTATGATGAAACAATTCCTTTTGTGTGTCAGAAGCATCATCTTTTGCAAGGTCTTCTAAAGTAGGAATCTTGGCTGCTTTGATAGTTACATTAAAAACTTCAAAAGTAATGCACTGCAAATGAGTCACCATCTTGTTCTTCCAATCAAGATAATTCTCTCCATTGAACTTAGGACTTTCTTTCCTAAAGTACGCCATCTGATCAACCTCAAGCTATTAAACTTTCTCTCCGAGGCACTTGGCTTTGATACCAATTGTTAGGAATAGTCCCAAGAGATAACTGAGAGGGGGGGGGTGAATCAGTTATCTACAAGATTCAATTCTTTATCCAATTAAGTATACTTAAATATAAAGCATAAACACAATGAGAGAACACATGAACACAACACCAATATTTTGGTTACGGTGAAACCCAAATAGGTAAAAACCCCGGTGGGACTTAATACCCACTAATATTTTGTACTAGTGTATAATGATCCTTGTTATAAGATCCTTTACCCTGTTAGGAGTAGCTTTACAATATATTAAGTATAGTAGACCTAGTCAAGGGTCAGACCCTATTAATATTATTTTATAATTGTCCCTGTTAGGGGAGAGGATGCACTATCCGAGAGCTCACTGCTCAAATGGGCGAAGGCTACAACCTTCTGAATAACAGATACACACTATATCTAGATCTTGGTGAACTGTGCTTTGACCTGCTATCAGGATCAGTTCCAATGAATAGCACAAGTACTTTACTTAGTCACATATATCTTCTTCTGATGGCTCAACACTTCGCACACTCTACTCTATTGTGCTTAATCAACCATGAACCACACTCAAGCAATCACAAATGACTGCCTATAAATATATTTCCTCCAAATGATATAATCAAGTCAGCCTATTAGAACCACCTTGAAATCATATTAGAGAAACCATGACAAACTCCAATAAACATTATGTCAGCTCTGCTATGCATGCAACACAATCTAGGACCTATCCAATAAGATAATTGTAGACGCACGCTACACACTATCAACTCTACCAAAACAACTGGATCTTTCTCTATAAGCTGAATTAACTTATGTGCTCTTAACCGAACATCAATAACACTTCTCCAAGCTTAACTCCAACGGCACATACCCTAAAGATAGGTGCAACTCAAGAACCAATAAAATCTTTGTTGGCTCTTTTGAACAAACATAGGAAACTGTTGTTGGCGAATAGCGACTGCATAACTTCACTTCTACTTATCAATAGACTATGCACCCATAACTAAAATGTCACTAAGATGTCTTCAACATATATCCAAGTGTGCAAGGCTCCATGATAACTTTACAGACAACCATACACAGAACACTGCCTATTACTCTGTCAGGAACACTGTTGACACCAGCTACTATATAATTGTCTGTACTAACAGTTAACCTCTGTGCCCATGATATCATGTTGATATCATGTCCATGCTACATATACTGAAAGCTTACTACATAAGAATTCCATGCATGCTACTTTCCATATGTTGTCATCAATGACAAACATACAGTCAGTACTGGCCTCCTGGCAAATCTCCAACAGAATCCACATAATCACTAAGGCAAAGAGAAGAAGGAAAAATTTAAACCAAACTAGTTGGTTTCCTTTGTCATAGCATCATCATTCAGGCTAAGTACCTATAAATTATCATCATGTGACAACGATCTACTTCAATAACCTCTCAATAGCATTCATCTCAAAAGGTTCTACACCTAACATCTTGAGATCAGAATTTGTACATCAGTTTCAAAATCTAGAAAATACCTAAAAATTAGAAAATGATCCTGAAGAATGTCATAAAAATCAAAAAATGATCCTGAAGAAAGTCATAAAAATTATAAAGTGGTCCTGAAAAAAGTCTTAAAAGAAAAAAAAATTCTTGAAAAATGGTTATCTTGGTGAAAACCTAGCAAAAGGGCACCTTGATAATATCAAAAAAACTAAAAGAAGGGAAAAAGATCAAAGAAAGAATCAAGTATGATAAAAAATTGCAACAAAAAAAGTGGTGAAAACCTGACAAATATGTGTTATTTGTATCAAGATTGCTTCTCCATCTATCAAGTGCATTGCATTGTATCCATCTACATTCTACTATCCTTGTACATAATCCTAGTATTTTCCATTTGCATATTAGAGTCATGCAAATAAGCTCTCACCATGGCCTAGAATTTTCCTTGTCCATTTTTGTTTTTGTCATGTCAAACTAGGGGAGAAATTATAACCCTAATGGTAACCAATTATTGGGCTCAGTAAAAGAGAAACATGCATCAAAAAAGCATGTCAAAACCAAGATGAAGACCTATGACTTTTGAACAACAAAATCCAAACATCAAAACATGATATCAACTTGAGATCAAAACCAAAACAACAAATGGATTAATTCTTTTGAACGGTAATCATATTACAATAGAAAATGTGTTCATTGGTTGTTTCTTGATTTTTGCATCATGTCTTTTTATCAACTCAAACATTTCTTCAGACTAGAGAAGAAATGACGGAGCATGATATTTTCATTATCTTCTTTTTATGAGTTAATTCATAATAGTGTGTAAATTCATCTCAAGAAATGATCATCAAAGAATCATCGAGGACCTTCTAGATTTTCATATGAAAAGGGTTAATTCTTGTCTATTTTATGTAAGAAATACTCAGGTCATCTCGGTTTCTCATACCTTGATTCTTTTATTAACTTGTAATATCAAAATCCATGAAAGTAGTATTAAGATCATCATGGTTAATTATACCAGTGATGTTTATACTTGCTTCCAACATTTCAAAAAGCTCAGTGATGATAAAAAGCATGGAAAAAAGATAGTGAAAGATGAAAATGGTCCCTTTTCATTTCATTTAAGTTGCATTCATATTAGAGTTAGATCTTGCATTCATAGAAATTCATGGTATTTTCAAGGCTGGAAAATAAATCAAAAGGTCATCTCTTTTATGATAGAGTACAATGGACACTAACAAAAACATGTGCATTTCATTAATCATTACTAATTATTCATTATTCATTATTCATGGTACGTCATTATCATCATTGCATAGTGCATTCCATTAACCATTAATCATTATCCATTACATGTCATAGAATTAAATTATCATTATTGCATTAATTACATCACATATATCATAAAATCATGTTTATATCATAAAATCATATACATTTCATCATTGCATTGCATCTCATTTACATACATAAAAATCAAATTATTGCACCATCATATCTCATAAATAAACATAAAAGAAAATTAGTGCGTAAATATTATAGGATCATCATCATAAATGCATCCATAAAGAATCTCGCAAATGCATCCATCATAGAAATGCATATAACATAAATAATAGTGTCTCATATATACATAGTCATCTATAAGTACATCAACATAAAGTATAAATTATCAATCATGCATAAAGTAGAAATCATAAAGACACATAGACTGCATCCAAAATTTCTACTACATCATCATATATCTCAAAAATATAGTGTCCATGTACAATGACATCAAAAAAGGAGAAATATTAGAGTAACTAGGTGTGAGTACTATGGAACTAACCTATCAGGAGCACGCGTAGACAGTCAAACATTAGTTCTAATCGAGCATACAAATCAGATAGAAAATCTTTCACAAACACCACCTCCGATTGAGCCAAAATAGGAGCACCCAAACCCTATTTGATTTTCTCATTTGAGGAGGAGGTGGATGTGCTCTCCAAGAACAATGAGTGTATCCCCAATGTAGTTCTAAGGTTATTAAGACCAAATACAAGCCATGGAGATCCCAAAATGGCACAAACCCTAGTATGAGGAACTAGTTTTCCCCCTAGGATTCTAATGGATGCAAAGGATGGAAATGATGATTTGATCTATAGATGAGATGAAAGATTCATTATACCTTAAGCACGGATATGATTTGTATTGAAAATGAAGTGCAATTCTTAAAGGAAACTAAGATTTTTCCATTTAGCTATGCTATATGATCTAAGAACTCAAAACAAGAACAAAAGCTAATAATGTTAAATATGCTATGAGATCCTGGAAATAAATGAGCATAATAACAATGCATAAAGACAATGGATTGATGACCTATTTGATCATGGGAGAGGGCTCTATTTATAGAGTTTTGGAGGAAAGTTTAGGGTTTGGAAGAAGGGGTAGGGTTTAGGAGGAATGGTCAAAAGAGATAAGATAGGAATTTATGATTGAATGGCTCAAGGTTGCTCACACATGTCTGAGAAACACTTGGGAAGAGTGAAGGGGAAAGGATGTAAGAAAGGGGATAGGGTGTGATTAAGAGGGTTGTAAGAGAATTTATGGAGGTGGTTGACTTCCTTGGGAAGAAATCAATTAAGGATAAAAGGGTTAAGAATCACCTCCTAAGTGAGGTTAGGAGAGTAATTAGGATTTAGTAAGTGAGGTGATGGGTAGGGGTTAGGATTTAGGTAGGGTTTTTAGATTAATTAGATTAATCCATTTTAGAGGAATATTAGGGTTTTTGAGGGATTTGAATAAATGTTTTATTCGAAAAGGGGATTTATGGAGGATATGTATTAAAAATATATTTAATACATTAGGGAGGGGGGTATTTGAACTAAATTCAAATGCTATAGGTAGTGAACCCAAAATATATTTAAATGGGTAGAGGGATATAATAACCATAATTAATTAATTAGGATTAATTATGATCTTATAGGGAATATTAATTAAATAAATTTAATTAATATGAATGGATTTTTAGGTGTCTACATTTTGCCCCTCTTTGATGTGATGTCACAAGTGGCATTACATCAAGGAAAAGAAAATAAGATACCCTAGGCATGGTTTAGATGTTGTGGTGAAGCAATGATGGTAAGAGGTTGTGCCCCCTCGAGAAAATAATGCAAAGGTAAAGCTTTGTGGAATTTTCTTGAAAAGGACCCAAATGGGAAGGTAAAGGAGAAAGGAGAGAGGAAAGGGGATAAAGAGAAGTCAGAACATGATAAAAGATGCATGAATGCAAGATGAATCTAAATGCAGCTAACAAGACTTGGGGATTTCATTGTGTTAACATGAAGAGCACAACCTAGTTTTATATAGTAACAATAGAGACTGGCCAAGGTTATGTAGGAACTCAAGGCCTTGTCACCAACACTGCAGAGGACTAACACAAAAAAGACACGCAAGGGTTTCCCAAGCATCACATAGGAATCTAGGAGGATTCATGAGGGAAACAATGCTGGAGAACCCACAAACAAACAACATTTCCCAAGTGCACCATGTAACCCAAAAAATCACATGTGGGACATGCAAGGGTCATATCCGACTAACTCAAAGGCAGAAGACAAAAATTATCAAAAGATATTGCCCCAAAGTTCCCTCATTCATAGCACACCAAGATATAAAGGATCATGGAAACTTTGAGGAAAGGAACAACAAGAAGCCACAAAAGATTAACAAGAACCAAAGATTAAATCTAAAAATTGAAGTGTTAAATGAAAAATATGTCCTTTGCCAAAGAGAGGGTGATTGATTGATGAGGAGATTAGCCAGTCAGACAAGAGGAAGGATGCATCCTACAAGGACCCGTTGGATGGGATGTGTGCTAATAGAACTATGTTTAGTGGCAAAAGATGAATCTGAGACAATCACGTTGATCAAGGATGTGAGCTGAGGGACTTGCTAAAGTACAAGGCTAGGTGAGATAAATCAATTGATCATAGTTTCTATAGGATGGATGAGGATATGTATAATGGGATGCAATGATATAGTACAAAGGGAACAGTGAGATATATACAGTGGATATTTCTAAAAGATCAAAGATTGGGATAGGGAAACAAGTGACAAAGATATATACAAAGCTCAGGATGCAGGAAGGAGGATCTCTCTATATAAGCAATATACATAGGAAGCTTAGGATGTGGGATAGTAACTCATTGCTTTGTTGCATACGCTAGAGAATAGAACACCTTGGGAATATGGGTTAGTGATGGGGATGTGGGGGGTGGAGTGATGATGAGTGGGTGAAGGGGATGGGAGGGGATGGCCCAGTCCACTATGCATGGCACATGTTTCCAAGTTTTCACCAACATACTCATCCAAGGTGCTTAATGGCCAAGTTTTCACTGTTGGATGATTATTTTTCTTTACTTTTTGATTTTTTGCATTTTTTGGATTTTTTTCCAATTTTTTTAGATTTTTTTAGATTTATAGGAGATGGTTCAAGCATAGAACCACTTCAAATGGATGATGTTGGTAGGATCATTCAAGGGCTCCCCTTCAGGCATTAATAATTGATAGGCTCTTGAGCCAAAACATGTTGTGACAATATAAGGACCCGACCAAGTAGGTTCAAACTTTCCCTTATTCTCTCAATTTGTTTGGACTTTCTAATTCTCTTTTAGGACCATGTCGCCCACTTGGAGTTGTCTAGGGTGGACATTTTTGTTGTAGCTCCTTTTGAGGTTTCTGGTATACAACCAAGTGATCATAAGCTTGCTGCCTCTTCTCATATAATAGGTCCAGCTAGGTGAGGCATGCCATGCGATAGTCTTCATCAGTGCTATGGTTCTTCATGGATATATGCAATGAAGGTAGCTCGACCTCAATTGGTAAGATGGTTTTGACACCATATACAAGGGAGTATGGGGTGGTGTCGATGGGAGTGTGGAATGAAGTGCAGTAGGCCCAGAGGGTGGGATTGATTTGGAGGTTCCAATCATGACCATAATCGCTGACAACCTTTTTGAGGATTTTGAGGATGGTTTTATTGGTTGCCTTAGCTTGGTTGTTTCCTTGAGGGAAATATGGGCTTGAGAAATGGTGATGGATGTGGATTTTGGCACATAGATCATCCACATGCTAGTTTTCAAAGGGTGTGTCATGATCTGTGAAGATGGTGGAAGGGATGTCAAAGCAGAAAATAATATGGTAGAAGATGAACTTAGATATTTGAATGCCTGTAGTTAGGATGAGAGTAATTGCTTCAACCCATTTTTTGAAATATTCAGTGGTAGTTATGATATACTTGTGTCCATCTGAGGAAAGGGGAGTGATCATACCAACAAGGTCAAATCCCCAACATGAAAAGGGCCATGGTGGCACAATAGGCTGCAAGTCTTGTGTTGGAGCATGGATCAAATTACCATGTTGCTGACATGATAGGCATTTCTTTACAGATCCATAGACATCATGCTCTATTTTTGGCCAATAATACCTGACTCTAAGCAACTACTTTGCTAGGATCATGCCACTCATGTGGGCATCACAAATGCTAGCATGAACCTCTTATAAAGCCAAGACGGCCTCTTTTGAATCTAAACACCAAGAGAGGATTTTGTGATATCCATGATGATATAGGGTATTGGCTACAAGAGTGTAGAGGGAAGCTCTGTGAATAAGGTTCTCACATTGGGTGTTTGTGAGGTGGGGGATATGATACTATTTTTAAGATAAGTAAGGATTTCATGGTATCGTGGGGATTGAGGACCAACCAAGACACACACAATTTCAAAATTGATGTTCAAGTAAGCAGGTGTATGCAGCTGCTTGACTAAGAATTCATACTGTGTTGAATCTCGAGGGATCTCTAGTAAGGACCCAATGGTTTCCATTGCATCGATAGCTTTGTTTTGTAGCCTAGATATCTATGTGAACTGTAGGCTTAGGAAGTGCTCTTTCAATCTATCCACTAACTCTTTTTAGGGTAGATGCTTGTCGTCCTTAGTTTGGAATTCATCCAGGACCTATTTGATGATAAGTTGTGAATCTCTAAATACTTGCAATTTTCTGATGTTCCATTGAATAGCTATTTTGAGGCCTGAGATGAGTGCCTCATATTCTACAATGATATTGGTGCAAGGGAATCCCAATTTGAATGATTTGGGGATGTAGTCACCTTTAGGAGTGACAAAGAAGATTCATGTCCCTGATCCATGAGATGTGTAGGAGCCATCAAAGTATAGCTTCCATATTGGTTGTTCTTTGACCATGCAAAGGTGCTTGTCAAGAAATTCCATAATTAGTGGATATGCATCTATCAGGGGTGCTTCAGCTAGATGATCAGAAATGACTTGCCCTTTTATTGATTTTCTATCCATATATTGGATGTCAAATTCACTTAGCAGCATGACCCATTTTTCCATTCAGCCCATTAGTGTTGTCTTTGATAGCAGATATTTGAGTGGGTCTACCTTGGAGATGGGCTTTATAGTGTGGCTTAGCATGTAATGTCGAAGCTTCTGAGTGGTGAAAACCATTCTGAGACATGCATTTTCCATGGGTGAGTATTTCAATTCATAGCCGACAAGAGTTCAACTAATATAGTAGATGGCTTTATCTTTTCCATTGTCGTCAAGTTGTGCTAGTAGTGCCCCCAGTGCTATAGTGGTTATTGAGATGTATAGTATGAGAGGGAATCTTGCTACTAGTGGTACAAGAATAGGAGAATTAGCCAAGTATTCTTTTAGCTTCTCAAAAATTCTTTGACAGATGGGATCCCATTTGAAGCTTGTATCCTTGTGGAGTAGATGCGTGAAGGGTTGACACTTATCAGCTAGTTATGATATGAATCGACACACAATTGCAATTTACCCTATAGGCTCCTGAGTTGCTTGAGTGTCCAGGGAGGATGTATTTCTTTTATGTCTTTTACTTTCTTAGGATCAATCTCTATGCCTCATCATGATACAATGAACCCCAACAGTTTACCTGATGTGACACTAAAGACACATTTCTTAGGATTGACCTTTAAGCCATAATGATGTAGGAAGTCAAACACATGCTCAAGGATGTCGAGGTGTTCCAACCATGTCTTTGATTTGGCAAGGATATCATCCACATAGTCTTCAATAATTTTTTGGATCATGTCATGAAAGATTGTTTTCATTTCTCTCTGATATGTAGCTCATGCATTCTTTAACCCCAATGGCATCATATTGTAACAAAAGGTGCCCCATGGTATTGTGAATGTTGTCTTTTGTTGGTCTTCTTTTGCTATATGGATCTGATTGTATCCTGAGAAACCATCCATGACTGATAGCATCTCGTGTCCTGCTATACAATCAACAATCACATCAATATTTGGTAGGGGGAAATCATCCTTTGGGCATGCTTTATTCAAATCTCTAAAATCTATGTAGATCCTAATTTATCCTTATGGCTTAGTGATTGGCACCATGTTTGAGATCCATTCTAAGTATTCAATAGCTCTGATGATTTTTTCTTGTAGTAGCTTTTTGAGTTCTTCTTTGACCAGTTGGAAGACCTTTGGATACATCTTGAAAAGTTTTATCTTGACTAGTTTTGCACTTGGATCCACAAAAAGATAATAAACAACTAAGTTGGGATCCAGCTCTGGCATGTGAGCATATGACCATGCAAAATTGATTGTAGCTTCTTGGAGGAGCATTGCGAAAGCTGCCTCCTCACCTTCAATCAAGCATGTTGTAATGTATGTGATCCTTCGGCATTCTTTAGTTCCCAGGTTGACTAGCTTGGTGTCTTCAATAAGGATGGAAGACTACTTTATTTTTTAGTCCTATATGGGAGGAAGAGGTGAGTCTTCATCTTCTAGCATCTCAAAGAGGTTTTCGCTAGAAGATACGCCCTTTATTTTTACTTTTTTGGAGTTGAAATGTGCCCTAGAGGGGTTTTCACAAAAGGACTCATTATTTTCTCTTTTATTTCTATTTTTGCAGTTAAAGACTTCCTCTTCCCCAAAGTATCACTTGGGGTCGAGTGTGTAGACACAAGTTGATTTGTGCCCCCAATCATGTTGTTGATCAAATGCTCCCATGAATCTTAGGAGTGCTTCATTGCTTTGGAACTCATTGATGTGTGTTACGCTTGGTTGGTCCTAGTCTATGAGTTCAGGATGGATGAGGGGGAGTTCAATGAGGTTGATGGTGAGTTGGTGTAAGGACATAATTGCCTAGGAAGGTTTCATCATCAAAGATATCATCGTAGGATTTCGTTTCTTCCTCTTTAGGGATTTCTTTGATTTCTACAAGTTCTTCTTGGATGTTCAAGAGGGTATCATTAGGTGAATTAGTGCCCCCAGTTGTGGTATTGGGTCCTTGTATATGTAGATGAGTGTTGGAAACTACAATTGGAACAATTGTTATATTGTCATTGATGTCAAACCTTAACTAGTGAGACAATTTCTATCTAGTAAAGTACCATATCTTTTGATTAATGAAGATGATTTGAAAAGAGGAGATAACAAAAAGACCTAGTGAAAGGTTGAGTTATGAGAAACTATAATGGGTACTTCATTAGTTGGCAAATTGGCAAGGTAATATGTTATTTATCTATAATACTAAGTGAAGAAGTTAGTTGTTTTGAATCTTAGATGAAATGAGGAAAGAAAGCTTGAAATAATAGGCTTAACTGAGAAAAAGACAAGAGGATTAAGAAACTTTAGTGTAAGCCGAGTGATGCTAATGTTGACCAAGCACCAGTATAAGCTGAGAAAATTTAGTGTCAACTGAGTATCAATAGTTATTGAGTGTTAGAGAATTAACCAAACAAAGACAGTGATTGCCAAGAAGAATAGTTTTAGTGATGACTGAGTTATCCAATGAAGACCGAGCAGAAGAACACGGTGATGACCGAGTGTCAGTATTTTATAATTTATGAAAGAATTGAGATTCCTAGGAGACATAGTTGAATTCTTGGGATATGTAAAATATGTTAGAGATAAGGATGAATGACTTGGAGAATTTAATGCATGGTAAACCATTTTCTTATGGATTCAAGGAGGATTTTTAAGAAGTATCTAGAAGGATAAGGAGAATGAAATGTTGGAAGGATTCGATGAATCTAACCTAAACATAAGATCTACAGAGATGATTAAGTAGCAAAAGATTAAGATACCTAGTCAAGGAGGTATAAGGATGACCTAATTATAGGTTATGTAGAGTGAGGTTGATTATGTTGATTTGTGAACCTAAGAAGAAGGTTGAGAAGAGTTGAGAAGAGCTGAACAAAGTTGTAGTGATTGTTTGGAGGGATTTCCAAGAAGATCAAAGATGGAGATGATAATGAAGGCCAATCAGTAGATCAACATATGAGAAACATTGGATCTATATTTGCAAAGTGAGTTGTTTGTATCAGATCAAACCTATTGTTACTTTCTAATGATTATATCAGTTAAAATCCTTTAATCAAGGTTAACCTAACAGTCATTTGTAAATCTTGTAATCAAGGTGACATTATAATGGGATGTTCTTAAGCCCTATAACAAGGCCACTCTTAAAATGGTGATTAAATCCTTTAATAGGGTCACACCTAATAGTGTGTATTGTAACCTTTAACAGGATTGGCTCCTCACATATCCCACTTTAGAAGAGTAAAAATTTGGTAGCATGTTACTAGTGGTTTTTCCCAAATTGGGTTTCTATGTTAAATCCTGATGTCATACTTATGTGAATGTTATTTGATGCTTTTTAGAGTTGAGAGTTTTATATTCTGCAATTTGATTGCTTTTGAATAATGGACTACAAGTTTATGTTACTGATTATATTCTATAGAGACCGAGTGGAGAGTTGAATAGATCTAAGTTGGTTGAAGCATTTAAAAGTTCAATTGGTACATCTAGACCTGAGGATAACCAATTCACCCCCCCTCTCAGTTATTCTAAAATAATTCTAACAATTAGTATTAGATCTTGTGGTGCTTGTAAGGAAAAGTTTGAAGGTACTTGAAGATAAAGATCAAGATGTACAAAAAGAAGGTACCAAAACTGAACAAGGAGAACTTCCCTACATGGAAAATTTTGATGAAGTTACACCTAGATGGAATTAGTAATGCAATGAAACACTATATGGAACATGAATACTGTTAGGAATAAGGTGTCTCAACCTTGGATAATTCCTATTCTTATTATTTGTTTTGTAAATGTATTTTTTGCAAATAATGTAAATTAATTGTGAGTGTACATGTCTAGTTGGAATGTTGATGTGTCACTCCACTTGATGTGTCGGCATCTTGTGCGTAAGGAGATCATGACTGAAATGGTCATGATGGATTCCTATGATGCGTAAGAACTATTTAAGGAATGTGCTATGACAGGTGTAAGAGCATCTTATGACTTGGGCCTATTTGGGCGCCCAAGAAGAAGTGGTTGGTGTGTGTAAGAGAATATGCCAAAAATAGGTTGGTATGACAGATTCTCTTACACTTCTCTTGTGACCGTTATTTTTGGTGGATTCTATGACAAGTTGTCATAGTCTATTCTAGGGATGGATGCCTATTCTTGGGATTGCATGTAACAACTGTGTACATGTGGCTTTGTGCATGGGTCTTGGTGGTTGTGCCTATTTTTGGGTCCAGAGGAGTCTATATATATGATGCTACTCCTATGGGAGAGATATAATAGAAATTTAAGTCTTGTTGGCTTTGTCTCTCATTTCCTAAAAGAACTTGCATTGCAAGTGTATTGTAATCTTTGTGTTGAAGATAATACATTGTGCAGGTTTTGGAGTGCTGGGATTTTTTACCGAAAGGTTTTCCCCAGGGTATATCATTGTGTCATTCTCTATTTTTTTTAATGTATGGTATGTGGTTTCAATAGCTTTGTTAAAGTAGTTAACGAATCTGAAATTGTAAGGATTTATAAGAATTTGCACAATACTCTCCTATAGAGATTAGCGTAGGAAGCTATTTTCGCACCTGAGTTTCCTTACAAATACATAACAGTACCAACACCTTTGACAACCCAATAGATGAAGGAAAAGAAAGAACACAATCAAGCAATGTTGGAGATTGCATCAGCCCAAAGTTATCTTAAATTTGAAGACATCAAGGACTATACCAATGCAAAGAAAATGTGGGACACACTAATAGCTATCTATGGTGGAGACACAAATGTGCTAAGATCCAAATCTAAAAGCTTAAGAGGTAAGTTTGATGAAATGAGAATGTTAGAAGGTGAAACTATTGTTCAATATTGTGTCAGAGTTAAAGAGGTAGTGAATGCTAATAGAGGAGATAATGGAAATATTGTTGATGAAACTGTTATTAGCAAGGTTTTGAGAACCCTACTTCCCATTTATGCTATTAGAGTTTCTACAATACAAGAACTAAGATGTGCTCCTAGTAACAACTTAACTTTGGAGGGTCTTGTTAGTAGACTTATTGCTTTTGAGGAGTCAAATTTTGATGATTTCACTACTCATAATATTGAATCTGCATTCAAACCTCAATTGGTTCTTCAAAAGTCTAAGAAAGAAAAAGAAATATGTGTGAGAAGTGATAGTGACACTTCTGATGATGATCCTGATGATCTTGAGGCACTCATGGCTAGAAGACTACTGAGAGAAAAAGGAAAATTCAAAGGTAAACTTCCTATAATATGTTTCTCATGTAACAAAGTTGGTCATATTGCAGCAAGATGCCCTGACAAAAATGACAAAGATGAGAGAAGGGAAAGAAAGTACAAAGACAAAAGGGATGACAAAGATTACATAAGGTATAAGGACTATAAAGATAAAGGTAAGAAATCTTGTTATATTATTGAAGAAGAAACTGACAGGGAATTTGATGAGTCTAATGAATATGATGTAGAAGTTGTTTATGTTACTATGAAAGATGATTTTGATGAAGATGAGAAAACTACACTTATTTCATATGTGAGTAAAGGTGATAGATGGATCATTGATAGTGGTTTCTCACATCACATGATTGGTGATAAAAGTAAGTTTAAAACCTTAAATCATTACAAAAGTAGTAGTTTTAAGTTTGGTAATGATGCACCATGTCTTGTGAAAGGAAAAGGATCAATAAGATTGATTGATAAGATCATATGTGGCAATGCTTATTGGGTTGAAGGACTTCACTATAATTTGTGGAGTTTTTCATAGTTAAATAGTTTTGATTACCGAGTTGAATTCCATCACAAAAAGACTAAGATATTTGATGTCTTTGGTGAGTTGATTGGAAGTGGAGAATAGACAAGAGGTAATTTGTTCTATCTAGACCTATCTGATGAGACATGTTTGTTTATACAATTTGATGATGTATGGTTATGGCATAAGAGGTTGTTTCATGTGAACTTTGATAATTTGGTAAGCATTAGTAAGATGAAAAGAGTAAGAGGGTTACCAAGATTGAAGAAACCTGATAACCTAATGTGTAAGAAATGTCAATTGGGAAAAATGACAAAGTCTAGTTTCAAGAGAAAAACATATACTTCTAATGATATTATGGAATCAGTTCGTATTGACCTTTCTGGACCTATTGGAGTGCAAAGTTACTATGGTGACAAATATTTCATTTTGTTTGTTGATGATTACTCTATAATGATGACTATGATGTTTCTTAAAGAAAAATCTAATGCATTTCAGTTGTTTAACTAGTATTTGGAAAAAGTTGAGAAAGAAATAGGTAAAATCTTGAAATGTCTGAGATCTGACAGAGGAGGAGAGTTTATATCTAATGAGTTCAACATATTCTACAGTGATAGAGGAATTAAGAGACAGATGTCAGCACCAAGGACCCCTCCACAGAATGGTATAGTAGAGAGAAGGAATAGATCAATCATGGATTGTGCTAGAACACTAATGATAGAGAAAAATGTTGCACAAAAATACTGGAGAGAAGATGTAAGTATATTTGTTTATACCTTGAACCAAGCACAAGTCAAGAAAGGTACAAATGCTACACCCTTTTGAATTATGGCATGGTTATGCACCTAATGTAAAATACTTTAAAGTCTTTGGAAGAAAATGTTATATACTAAAGGACAATATGAATGGAAAACTTGATGCTAAAAGTGATGAAGGCATATTCCTAGGTTATTCCACTAAGAGAAAAGCTTATAAATGTTTGAATTATAACACTAACAAAGTTGTGGAAAGTGAAAATGTTAGAGTTGATGAATATTCATAAAATAATGAAGTTGAAAGCAAGTAGGAACTTGAAGATTAAAGATCATTCGTATACATTGAAAAAGGAGAGGCTAGTAATTTATCTAGAATAAAGAACAAAGTTGTTGAGCAATAGAAAAAGTGTGTTGAGTCACAACAAGAAGATGTCGAGCCACATAAGGAAACTACCGAGCAATCAGAAGAGGAAGCAGAGATACAAAATGAACCTGAAATGGATTTACAAGATGAACCTGAAGATCAATAGCAAGAAGAAAGAAGACCAAAACCTACATTACAATAGTATGTGAGAAGACGTCATAAGCCAGAACAAATAATTGGAGCAAAAGATTCAGGATTCATGACAAGAAGTAAGTTGAAAAACCAAACATACTTATTGTGTGAATTTGAGCCTAAAATAGTGAAATATGCTTTGGAGAATGAAGATTGGATTCAAGCTATAAATGAGGAAATTAAGCCAATAGAAAAGAACAAAACCTAGACACTAGTACCTAGACCTAAGGACAAGAATGTTATTGGGACAAAGTGGGTGTTCCAAAATAAGTTGAATGAACATGGAGAAGTCACAAGGAAAAAAGCTAGATTTGTAAGAAAATCATATGTACAAGAAGAAGACATTGACTATGGGGAGACATTTTCCCTAGTTGCTAGATTGGAAGGAGTTATAAATCTACTTGCATATGCATCTTACAAAGGATTCAAAGTGTATCAGATGGATGTCAAATCTGCATTTCTAAATGGAATACTAGAAGAAGAAGTATACATTGAATAGATAGAAGAATTTTTTGATCCAAGAAAGAGGAACATGGTTTGTAAGCTACAAATTGTACTGTATGGATTGAAACAAGCCCCTAGAGCATGGTATGAGAGATGCATAATTACTTGGTCAAGATTGGATTTGCAAGAACTAATGACAACAACAATCTATACATGAAGACTGAAAAAGGTAAAGGGATATTGTTAGCTAAAATATTTTTTGATAATATCATATTTGGAGGACAGGATGCACTATGCCAAAAATTTGCAAATGAGATGCCAACTGAATTTGAGATGTCTATGTTTGGAGAGATCAAATTCTTTATTGGTTTGCAATTCTATTAGATGAAGAAAGGTATCTACATTACACAATCAAAGTATATCAAGGAGATACTGAAAACCTTTGGCATGGAGGACTCTAGACCAATAAGTACACCCATGGCTACTAGACAAGAACTATCAAAGAATGATGATACAACTGTAGTGAATCAAACATTGAATATGTCAATTATTGGAAAGCTACAATATGTTGTTCATAGCAGACCAAATATTGCATTAGCATTTGGGATTGTTGCAAGATTTTCTACCAATCCTAAGGAGAATCACATGATGGTAGTGAAAAGGATACTGAGATATCTAAAAGGAACAGAGGATGATGGATTGTATTACAAGAAAATGACAAGTTTGAACTAAAAGTTTTTACTGATGCAGACTGGGCAGGAAATGTGGATGATAGAAAGAGTACAAGTAGTGGTACATTCTTTATAGAAAAAAGAAAAGTCTCATGGACAAGAAAGAAACAAAATTACATTTCCCAATCTACAGTAGAGGTTGAATATGTAGTAGCAGTAGTTAATTGTTCAAACATAGTGCAGATTGAAAGCAATTGTTGAAAGGTACGAAGGAAGAAATCATTGAGCCAGTCGTTATTTTCTGTAATAACACAAGTGCTATCAATATATCAAAGAACCATGTGATGCACACTAAGACTAAGCATATTGCTATCAAGCATCATTACTTGAGAGAGCTAGTTCAAGACAAGGAAGTGAGACTAGAGTATGTGAATACAAAGGAACAGATAGTAGATATATTCACTAAAGCTTTACCTAAGGAAGCTCATGATTATCTAAGAGGTAAATTAGGGGTGATTTCCCTAACTAAGACTACTTAGAATCATGTAGGAGTATTACATCAAATGTATTACTCAGAATATCTAAAAAATTGATGCAAGGTGGTCACACTTTAGGAGTTTCCTAAAGCTTTGAAGAGTAAAGCATAAGATATTGATTAGTCATAAGTAAGATGATAGAGGGAGTATATAGTTCAGAGATTTGACATAAAGATATATACATGGTAAAGATGAATAAGCAATTTGAAAGTGTCTTTGGCATTGTTGTCAAAGAGGGAGAGATTTAGTAAACTTGAGGGAGAGATTTATAGATGAGAGATTTAGCAAACCGATGAGCAGACAAAGGGAAAAATCTATCCAAGAGGGATTTATTATTTGGATCTGAATCAAAATGAAGCTAAGGATATTAATGAAGATTATAACACTAAGAGAGTTGACAAAAGGTGCTTCATTACATACTTTTTGGATTGTATGGTAACTATGCATATGGAGTTTATGGTGGTGTTGCATGTGGTGTTTCCATCAATGCTAAAGAGGGAGATTGTTGGAAACTACAATTGGAACAATTGTTATATTTTCATTGATGTAAAACCTTAACTCATGAGACAATTTATATCTAGTAAAGTACCATATCTTTTGATTGATGAAGAGGATTTGAAAATAGGAGATAACAAGAAGACCTAGTGAAAGGTTGAGTTATGAGAAACTGAAATGGGTACTTCATTAGTTGGCACATTGACAAGGTAATGTGTTTTTTTATCTATAACACTAAGTGAAGAAGTCAGTTGTTTTGAAGCTTAAAAGAAATGAGGAAAGAAAGTCTGAAAGCATAGGCTTAACCGAGAAAAAGAGCAGAAGATTAAGAAACTTTAGTGTAAGCTGAGTGATGCTAGTGTTGACCAAGCACCAGTATAAGCCAAGAAAATTTAGTCTCGACCAAGTATTAGTAATTATCAAGTGTGAGAGAATTAACCGAGTGAAGACAGTGATTGCTGAGAAGAATAGTTTTAGCGATGATCAAGCTATCCAATGAATATCGAGTAGAAGATTACAGTGATGACCAAGTAAAATGTGTTGAAGATAAGGATGAATGACTTGGAGCATTTAATACATGGTAAACCATTTTCTTATGGATTCAAGGAGAACTTTTAAGAAGTATCTAGAAGGATAAGGAGGAGAATAAAATGTTGGAAGGATTCGATGAATCTGACCTAAACCTAAGATCCACGGAGATGATTAAGCATAAAAATATTAAGCTACCTAATCAAGGAGGTATAAGGATGACCTAATTGTAGGGTATTCAGAGTGAGGTTGATTTTGTTGATTGGAAAACCTAAGCAGAAGGCTCCAAAGAGATGAGAAGAGTTGAATAGAGTTGTGGTGATTCCTTGAAGGGATTTCCAAGTAGATCAAAGATAGAGATGATCTAATGAAGGCCATTCAATAGATCATCATATGAGCTAAATTAGATCTATATTTAAAAGGTGAGTTTTTTATATAAGATCAAATCTGTTATTACTTTCTAACCATTGTATCAGTTAAAATCCTTTAATCAAGATTGACCTAATAGTCATTTGTAAATCCTTTAATCAAGGTTGACCTAACAGTCATTTTTAAATCCTTTAATCAAGGTGACATTCTAATGGGATGTTTTTAAGCCCTCTAATAGTGCCACTCCTAAGAAGGTGATTAAATCCTTTAACAGGGTCACACCTAACAGTGTGTATTATAACCTTTAACAGGGTTGGCTCCTCACAGAGCTCACTTCAAAAGAGTGAAAATTTGGTAGCATGTTACTGGTGGTTTTTCCCAAATTGTGTTTCCACATTAAATCCTAGTGTCATACTTGTGTGAATGTTATTTGATGTGTTTTACTTTTAAGAGTTTTATATTCTACAAGTTCATTACTTTTGGATAGTGGACTCCAAGCTTATGTTACTGATTATATTCTATAGAGACTGAGTGGATAGTTGAATAGATATAATTTGGTTGAAGTGTTTAAAAGTTCAATTGGTACATCTGGACCTTAGGATAACTAATTCAACCCCCCTCTAAATTATTCTAAAATCATTCTAATAGCGAGGGGTATTAAATCCAAGGCCTCGATGTTTTAGATTTTGTGAGGTTTCTAATGGGTCTTTGTCGCCACCTTCTTCTAGTCCTAGACCACAACTTTGATAGTTCCATTATTATGTGGCCCATTTGTGTGATGTTAGGTACTTGTCCTTGAAGTATCCAAGAAGCTCAATGTAAGGAAGTGGGGGGTCATTGTATAACCACCTGTTGATATCGCAGTCCATCTCTTGATTATTCAGGATTCCATGGCAGATGAATGTTGATGGCCCCAATTGTTTGACTTTAGGATATGCTTGAAGGAGTTTTCTTTGGTGGTATGGGCACCCTTGAGTATGTGGATCAAGTGGTAGGGTCCCTATTGCAAAGGCATCATTTAATTTGTAATCACCACAACCCCTATTGTTTATCTTGATAGAGGAGATGGTGGAAGCTAGGATTGTCTCTCGATCGTAGTGGGATCAGGATGAGCTGGAAATGGAAGTGCCAATGTTGATTCCAAGATAGTGGGTGTAGTGGGGGAATGATGCTTTCAATGCATGATAGTATGTGAAGGGTTGGGGATCTACATAGATGGTGATTCCAATGCCTCAATGTGGAAATTTTAGGCACTGGTAATAAGTGGATAGAATAGCTTTGATGTAATAAATCCATGGTCAACCGAGGAGGATGTTGTATGGGAGGTCCATATCAACAATGTGGTAGATGGTCTCTTGAATTGTTGGGCCTAGCTTGATTGGTAAAAAAATGGTACCTTCTGAGACACACTCCAAGTTGTCATAGGCCTTAATGGTGATGACATCATGTGAAATGTCAACCTTTGTATATCCCACTTACTGGATGAACTTTAAGGTGTACAAATTTAGGGTCAAACCATTATCTATCATGACCCTTTTGATGGAAAAGTCATTAACCATGATCCTATGTAGTGGTCAGTACTTTCTTTTGCCAAAGCCAAGGATAAATCAAAGAAAAATACTGACAAAACTTCAAATACAATCCACAGGGAGACACAAGTACTAAGTAATCTTTTGACTACACCTCCTGTACATATCAAAGATCCTATAAGTTTTCTAGAAAATGTTCTAAGTATAGGAGAACAAAATTTTGATACATTAGAAGAAGTGGCAAGAATAAAAGTAGTAGATGATTTCAAAAGGCTAAGGATGAAAGATACTCTTGATGGGATCAAGAGTGATCTTAATACATTGATTGTCACTGAAAGGGCAATCAAATATTGTCTTAAGGATGGAAAATATCTATATAAACTCTACGTGACCTCGCGCAAGCATGTAAAGAGCATAACAAATATTAGAACTCAGGAGGAAGAGGTTTTGGTAAAACTCTTTGAGGATTTTGTAAAGAAGAAAATTCTGGACATAAATAAGGAAATGAACAGGATCATGGATAAAATTCACACCCTACAATTGGAAAAGGAAAGATTTCAGAAGAGATTTTCAAAGTTAAGAAGATTTTTGACTCAAAGCATAGTGTCTTGGAGAGTACTCATGAGGACCTTCAGCTTGGCTCAAAATATTTCAAGGACTAGTACTTGTTGATATAGAGGAGGTAGACAAGGCCATATTTGGCCTCAATGGACTGATTCAGGTTGTAGAAGAAATCAAAGCAGCTTGGGATATAGACATGAAGATCATGAAGACCAACTACAGAGACATACTACAGGAAGTTCAGCTATGATTTTGAACATTTTTAATTTTGTTATTTTTGCAGTTGTTTCAGACATTTTTGGCACCATTTTCCATTGATGTCAAAGAGGGAGAGATAGAAGAAAAAATATAATGAGAAAAAGAGAACAAATATATAAAATAAAAATACATAAAACATAAATAAAAGAAATTTTTTCTTTGAAGGTTCTGTGTCAAATTTCTATGTTGCATTTATGTCAATAGATTTCCTTTTACATTTTTGTGTTGATGTTGCACTTAGTCATTTTTCACTAAGTGTTTCCATCAATGCCAAAGGGGGATATTATTGGCAAGTGGTCATCACATGCACACATATGCACATGTAGGCACATGCACATATATGGAACATTTTCATTTATGAAAATACTTAACAGTTTTATGATCACACATATTGGGTATCATGAATATGCTTGATTACAACTGATGAAGGAAAAATGTCTAAGTCCACAGACTGTTCTTGTAACCTAGTCTGACAGAAAAGCTTAGCGAACTTCACATGAGCTTTATAAATGCATGCGATATTAGTAACATTCTTGCAAGATGCTAGTGAAAACATGTGTGAGGTTGCATGTGTTCATATTGAGGGATCAAAGAGATATGTTCAGTTGATTAAATGCGAAGATAATAAACAAAGCATAACATGTTAGTGATCATTGATGTTGACTTTGTGAGTGATTCAAAAGTTATTTTTGGATGCTATCTTGGATCTAAGGCTGACTAAGGATGTTAATGAAGGATGCAATTTCACATTAAATAATATGATGTTTAGCTATAGTGATGTCGACTAGCTTTTGTAAATATACCTCCAACAAGGTATAAGTATACAAATACTTTTGTATAAGTATAAGACAATGAAAGTGATGACATGGATGGATGTTAGATGTGAATTGTGAAGACATCTATAAGGTAGAGAATAAATCAAGAGGAAGGAGAACAAGAGAATTTCTTCAAGGAATACTTTGTTAACTCTTTGTATTCAGGATAATAAATTTGTTGTAAGTATTGTTACACCTATTGTACACCCCCAATAGGGTTTGATCACCTCTAATAGAGTTGGACTCCTAGAAAAGTCAAGTCCTTAATTAGGATCACATTGTAAAAGACTCCTAACTGGGTCTTTCCTTTAACCAGGACCTACCTATTGTAATACTCAGCTCCTAACAGAGTTAGGACTCCTAACAGGGTTATTATACTTATAGTGTAGATATTTGTGGGTACCATTCCCACCGAGGTTTTTCCCTTAACATTATTTCCTCAAACACAAATATGGTTTTATGAGTTCTTTTATATTTTTCCTTGTTGCATGGTTATTTATTTTATGTTACATCTTTATATGTTGGTTAAAGAAGATAAAGAAGTTTGAGAATTTAGAAAAAGTATTGTAACACTGATTTAGCCCCCCTCTCAATGTTACCAAATCTTAACACAATCGTATGCACTTCTTATAGATGAGATCTCATTTGTAGGTTCAAATTGCTTGTGCTACATTAACAATTGTTTGTGTTAGAATAACTGAGAGGGGGGGTGAATCAGTTAGATCAGTTATCCTACAGTCCCAAATCTTAAGATGTAACTTTAAAAACAATTTCAACAAATTCTACAGCTCGGTAACAAAAACTCTTAAACTGTCTGTGCCTTTACCGATTACTAGTTAATTAACTCATAGTAATTACCGATCAAATCAAACATGCAGTATGTAAAGTATGACAATAAAGAAACCATCACATAAACACATAACATAATGATTTAACGTGGAAACCCTGTTAAGGGAAAAAACCACCTGGGACCGGTAACCCAAAATAATTTTCACTCTTCTGAAATGAGATCGATGAAGAGACAACCATGTTAAAGGTTACAAACACACTATTAGGTGTGACCTTGTTAGAGGATTTAAGACTAATAGTTATCATTCAACCAGCATTCACTATGGGGTCGATAGGATAACAATGTACATTCATTGAATGACATAGGGGCATAACATAAGACAGTTAAGTCCACTTGGTTAAGAGATTTTTTTGTATCAATGGTTAAACTGAAACAGTAGTTGATCTGATTACAATACAACTCAATTTAAAGATGTTCAGATCTATTCTAAGCCCATGCAAATCCTCTGATCAATATATCAATTCACTTCCTTAACTTACTTTCACTCGATAATAGATCTATGACGCTCGGTACTGTTCTACAGTTTGGTTCTCCTTCAACCAGTCCAATCAAGCATACATTAAACTGTATTCACATAAAATCTCTGTAGTCTTCTTTCTTCTGGCATGTTTCAATAAAGAAACTCATAGCTCTTATATAGACAGATAAACCATTTTCATATCAACCATCAGATTTTGCCACTTAATCTCCTTCATAGATTTTGCCTCTTAAACCTTCCTCGGCGGTTGTGTTAGTAACATGTTTCAATTGCATCCTTTAGATCTTCTCTAAATTTTGTCAGTCATGGATCTTATAACAAACTTTATCCTCAATCTCAAAATCATAACAATTTCTAGCTCATCAATTTATGTCGGCTAAACTTAAGAATTTGCCAAAAATGCTTGGCCAAATAATGGTATCAAAAACCTAGAGCAATGGATTGCCTATTTCAGGATTGGACACCCCAAATGATTTCTAAATGGATTATTCAGTCTCATTTAATTATCAACCAGGGATGTAAACTTGGAATGGCATTTGCAAAGTATATGCTTCAAACCTTCTCATTCTAAGACTATCTATAGAATTCAAATGCTTATGCTTCAGGAAAGTATACTAAAACTGGTAAACAAATATATTATAATTAAAGCAGGGAATTGTGGCTAGGAACTACTCCAACCGACTGTGCTATAGGAATAGGCTACTAATTGTGTTATTAGTAGCTGCAGGAACAACAGAGTTCTAACTACTTAGAAATAATAGGAAAATGAACTCTACGCTAACAAAACAATTCACTCATGAAGTGGGCCCCCTTGAATGAGTGAATGAGAACTTACAATCAAGATGAAAGATACAAACTTGAACTGAACATTCTATTCATTCATAACAAAATGATTACACTTTATTGAAAATAGTATGCAAGAGTTCTATTATAAAAAATAGTTTGTTCAACTAACTCCAACAGAGTCACAAGAGTCGATTATTTAAAATAAAGCTACAACTATCTCCTAACTCTACGATCACTTCATAAATGAGGATCGGTTACAACTCATAAAGTTTCAAAACAAAAATATTATTGATCATAAATAATCCCAGAAATATAGTGCATTAAGGAAACTAAATTTGCGCCCTCATGTAACAGAAAACATCTATCAACTTGCTTTGCTTGCGAAGATTCTGCAATCCACGGTTGGCTTTGATTACTCCAGTGCCACTATGTTGGTCTTTAAATGTCCACAGTCAACACCTGCAAAATAATCAATGCGCACACAACAAACCATATACATATATATCTGCATCATTAATATTAGGAAAAGGTGTAAGCCTTAATTAACACTCTTGCAAATCCTATGGCTATAGGAGGTAACTACCCAAAACATAGCTTAGGCAAGGAAACATTCATTAACATGTATAGCTACTGTATTTACCATTCTTGTCCATGAATTCAAGTAGATATTATGTCTTTAAGAGTATCCACATTTTCATCTTATGTTCACACATATATATAACATATACATAAAAACCATAAGTTCATATGCTTAAAAACCATAAATTCATGTCTATGTGCAACCAACTGTTCTAGGAGGAGGATAAAAAGTACTGAGAAAGATGGCTATTTAGAAGCCCATCGGTCGGTTAACAAAGAAATGCGTCGGTGAACACAAGCTCGGTTAATACTGTCGCTTGATATACACTATGTAGTACCCCGCCCCTAGTCTGATTTTATAAATGTTATGATTATTTTAGGATGATTAATTATATGTTAGGAAATTATTGATGCTTAGTGCTTTACTGACCCCATACTTGCATGTGTATGGTTGATATATTTTTTTTTATATTTCTATTTGACGTGCCTGATGTGGTTGAGGGATGGAGTCGTAGTTACTTGCTTGCGAGATCCACACGATCGACTGATCCCGCCATTGTCTATTATATATTTGTATATGTATGTACATGTGAGTTTTGTATGCAAGTTCATAGGTACCGGGCATCATCTTCCCTCAATTGTCAGGATGAGCGTGCCCTATCGCAATATCTCAAATGGTAAGAGAGGGGAGATAACACGAGTCCAAATCCTAACCTAAGCCATATTATTGTCCTAAAATAGTGGACAAGATTATGTTATTCCTACCCTTTCTAAACTCATCTAGTTGACGTGAGTTTATATCCCTGTTCTTGATTATGAATGTGGGTCCTTAGGTCTTTTTAGTTCTTTTGATTTTGGTTGTTGGCGTTTTCTATATTTAGATTATTTAATTTGAATAAATTGTGCAATTTTAATTAAATGGAATCTTTGCTATTTTTAGCTTTGAGAGATTATTTAATTAATTGAAAATTAATTAAATAAAATTGTTAAGTTAGTTTATTATGTGGTAGAAGTATTTAATTAATGAGAATTAATTAAATACCCTCACCTTAGAATTATTTAATTGTAAATTTAACGTATGCTCAATTGTAATGTATTTATTAATTTGAGTATTAATTGAGCATGTGAAAATTATTTTAGAGTAAATGTTTTGTTTTATTTAATTGAATGCATTAAAGTTGCACAATCAATAATTGTTTAAATTTAATTAATGGTATTAGTTAATTTTGGTTAAAGTGTTCTCAACAAAAGGCAAAGTGAAAATAGACTTGAGTTCAATTGGGATTGAACTGCAAATCAAAGTCTAAAATTCATGCAAGCTTTTTGGAGAGTGGAGTTTTCAAATCCTAGCATGTGGAATGGGAATTCCTACATGTAGGAGATTTGGCCATATTTTGGAGTACACACAAGTTTGGAGGAAAAATTTAGCAGGCGGGTTTTTTGGGAGGTCTATCAAGTTTTTGAGGAGCTCTCTTAGATGAATTTAGAAGATTTTTAGAAAGCTTGGAATTTGAAGGGTGAATTAGATCTTTCTTGGTTTCAAATCTTCAGACATTGTTTGAGGTAGGGTTTGAAACCTTCTTTCTGTTAAATTCTTTCTTTTAAAAGATTGTTTGCTTCGTGTCTGAAAATTGTATATGTGAATGAAAATTGGAATTAAGTTTCTATTTTAAATTAATTTTATTTTTGTGAAATTTTGGATTAGTTGATATTAAATTGGATTTGGTATTTTAGTTTGGTGGTTTGACAACCTAGGATGAAATTTTAGAAAATTATGTGAGTTTTCCGAGTTGGGGTATTTACCCAAAAAGATAGATAAAATAATTTTAAAAAATTTAGCTTGCTATTTTTTTTAATCTTACAGATGTTAAAATATATATTTCTATATTAAAATTTTGTTTTTTATATATATATATATATATATATATATATATATATATATATATATATATATATATATATATATATATATATATATAATAAATTTGGAAAAAATAAATAAATAAACTTGCTGGAAAAGCATAGTCACAGATTTTACCAATAAAAAAATATATTAAAAAAACAAACAAATATGTTTAGAATTAAAAGAAAAAAAAATAGATAAATAAATAAATAAAACATGTGAATGGTGGTGGGGCCGCATGAGCGCTCACCCCACCCATCGCATTATGTTTTAGTGGAGATTTTTGTGTTTAACCCAAAAACAAATTATAAGGGAATTCCCTTTATTATGCATTAAGTGGGTTGTAGGGAGTGGGAGGTGAGGCCCCACCTCCCTCCCCACATATTTACTTTTATTAAATGTTGGTTAAAAATTTGGAAAGGGAAATGTGGGCCACGTACCCTCCCTTATAACATATTTCTTTTTAGCATAAAAAAAATAAAGTGCTTTTTTATCTTTTAATTTATTTAGTATTATCTTTAAATAAAATTATAAACTAAGTATATTTAATTTATGAATTAATTTATTTTTTTAATAGTTTATTTAATTTAAAATTAGTTTATTTATAATTTGATTTATTTTTAATTGGATAATTTATAAATGGTTTAATTGATGATTAAATTGTTTTATATTATTAAATTTATAATGTAATCTAAGGTTGGATTAAATATAAATTATTTTATGTCATGTTAATTTTTCAAATAAGATTTATTTATAAGTTGATTAAATTATAAATTAATTTGGTGGGGTTTTACATTCAACTTTTGATTAGTATACATCAGAAGTTTTGGGACTTTGGGTTTATTGTCTTGATGTCTGTATACATATGTTAGATACCAGTTTTGATTCGAACTTCTTTATCCAACCTTCCCATTGGAATTCTCAGGTTTATTGTGAACACCTAGAGGGTGTGTATCATTTATGTATGCTTTATGATGTTGTGATTATGATCTTGATTATTCTACCCAATCTGATTTTGTGTTGAAGCATGTGATTTATGTGAGCACTTTGAGGGTGCATTTATGATGTAATGGTTTTGAGAACCAGTGCATGTTCCTTATGTTTTGTGAGAACCGCAATTTGATCAGTATACTATCATGAGACCTATGTCATTATTTGTGCTTATGGGCCTAGGGGAGGTTAAGTAGGTGCATCTTAGGGGAGTGGCTTACAATAGGGGTCTGGGACCCAAAGTGGTCAGTACCAGGGTAATCTATTGTAAGTTTTGTAAATAAGTGATAACATAGTAATTAAAATTTGTAGAATTCATTAAAAAGATAATTTAGAGATTATGCCTCGCCTATGCCTTGAGTGCTTGTTTAGGCTAAGGATGGGAATGAGATGATACCTAGAGAGTAGGTATGATTAGAATTTCTCATATTCTTGAGAGGGTATTCTAGTTCCACATGGGTCGTATTGAGGGTCTGGGGCCCAGAGTGGCCAGTCCAAGGTAACTCAATGCTTGAGGGTCCGGGGTCCAATGTGACCAGTCTAGGGTAACTCAAGTAGATGGCCATGTGATGACACTCCCATAGTATGTAGCCTAACTATCCTTCGTAGTTTCTATTTTTTCCTCTGGTGGTGTTGTATCTCTATTATTTCATTATTACCTGGTGGTCTGTTTTGTATTTTCTCGATATTCTAGTATTTGGTGTTTGGTTAGTGTTGGTATTTTGATGTTTATTATATTCTCTTTATCATTAGTGGTGGTACCTTTTGCGATAGAAAGCCTTCAGGACCCTTTGCTTAGTTGTTTTGATTGAGACTGTTATCCAAGTGGGATCTGTTGTTATCTCCTCAGCACAGTGGGAGTGGACCATTTAGGTTCACGAGGTCGGGTGGTAGTGATTCTTTTACCATTTGAGATTCTGATTTTCATGTACTAGTGTCAGATGATCCCTGTAGCAGTTGGTTCTTCTTCTTCTTCTTCTATGTGATCTTGTATCAGTTCTTCAGTGATATCATGTCGTATTTCATTTCAGTTATTGTTTTTACATACCCTGTGACATGTGTAGTGGATGTAGGTTATTATGGATACCTTATGGTATCAATTGTATCTATGTTATCTTATATGTGATGTTTCATTTATCTTTCATTTGATTATATGAGTTTTGTAATTATGTCTAATCTAAATTAATTAATTAATATTCACATAATCTTCGTCAAGGAATCTTGGAGAGATTTAATCTGTGTGAGTTGTATATTTCATTGTATTGCTTCCGCATTGTAAAACTTTGATGTTGTTGATTGTTAACACTTCAAAAAAAAAAATTATTCTGCAAACTTAGTTGCATGTTTAGGTTAAGTTCTCCTGGGTTCCCTAGCGGGGCATTACACACTACACTATCTCGGTGTATACTGAAGTGCTTCATTTACCGACCACATTGCCTTGTACATTTTGCTTCCTTCTCCATAATAGATTAATGCAACATAATCAAGTCAACAATATGAAGTCATAGACTCATCAATAAGTTACCAAAAGTATTCCTTATCCTCATTTGTTATATCCATCTTCCTCTATGTAGATATCTCAGTTCTTCATCTCTTCTCTCCTCTTTACAGATGTTTAGATATTTGTAACTAACATCATAAGTAATGTCAAACTAGTTGACATCAATGACAACATAATTAATGATTTAATTATCTTACATATCATTTCAATACTTAGTGATCTCTAATCACTGATCTTCAAGTCATTCGGGTATTTAATCAGTTGTAGTTCATCAATCTCTCCCTTTGGCATTGATGGCAACACAAGTAATATGAAATATGTCATACACATACCAAACATGTACTCTACATCTATGTAAGTAAATTTTTTATCTCGGTAAGCTCTCCCTAGCTTGATATTTTAATATGTTTAATCACTACGTTACATGACAGCATTACAAGTGCAGACTTTCCCCTATGGATTTGATCTTTTTAGCTCTCAGATTCCTTATGTTCTTAGCAACAAATCTTCAAAACTCTCCCTAACTTTCTCAATTATCTCTCCCTTAGATAGATATGATCTCTCTGTTTATCATATTGTTTATCTCTCCCTCTGACAACAATGCCAAAGAAAAACATAAAACATACAGCTCTGCAATAGCCAAGTGACTCATTTTTGTTCAGTGCAGACAATGTATCTTGGTATACTGATATGCCAATTCTTTGTTCTAGTTCCTCAAATCTTTCACAACCTTAGACATAATCCAAAGTGTGAGCTATGTTGCATCAACATGAATGATCTTCTGATAAAATTAGGCTAATGCAACCTCCAGATCACATTAGTGACCGGTAGATAGGGGACAGACCCCAAGTCTAGTCTTTAAGTATTCAAAAGTTTCCTTTGGTAGAGGCTTGGTAAAAATATCAGAAAGTTGCTCCTTTGATGTAACATATTCCAGTTTGACTTGCTTCTCTTGTACTTGTTCTCTTAAGTAGTGATACTTAATAGAAATATGCTTTATCTTTGAGTGCATTACAAGATTCTTAGAAATATTTATTGCACTAGTGTTGTCACAATATATAATCACCGGCTCAGTGATTACATCATTCATCCCTTCCAACACTTGTTTGATATAAGCAATGTTTGAACAGTTTGTAGTAGAAGAAACATACTCTACTTTGGTAGTAGACTGAGAAATACAAGGTTGTTTCTTAATTGTCTAAGTAACAAGTCTTTCACCAAAGAAAAATGCTCCTCCGATTGTGCTCTTTCTATCATCTATAGTTCCAGCCCAATCTACATCGATGTAGACTCTTAGTTCAAATTTGCCTTCCTTAGGATACCATAATCCATATTCCTCTATTTTCTTCAAGTATCTCAAGATTCTTTTCATTGCAACCATATGTGAATCCTTTGGATTGGAAGAAAATATAGCAACAATCCCCACTGCATGTGCAATATCTAGTCTACTATATACTACATACATCAGTTTACCAATCATAGATCGGTATAATGTATGGTTTACCTCTGTAGATTCATCATCTTTAGTAAGTTTGCAGCCTGTGACCATCAGTGTTCCAACTAGTTTAGCATCATCCATGCCAAATGTTCTCAATACTTCATTTATGTACTTTGATTGTGTGATGAAAATTCCATCATTTTGTTGAATAACCTGCAAGCCTAGAAAGAATTTAATCTCTCCAAACATAGACATTTCAAATTCTTTTCTCATCTCATCAACAAATGATTTACAAATATGATCTTCTCCTCCAAAGATTATATCATCCACAAATATTTCAGTAATCAAAATAGTATCATCAAATCCTCCTTTCATATACAAATTATTGTTTTCACTAGTTCTTACAAAATCAATACTTAAAAGATAAGTATGCAACTGTTCATACCAGGCTCTTGGTGCTTGCTTTAAACCATATAAAGCTTTATGTAGTCTACATACCATGTATTTCTGATTTGGATCAACAAACCCTTCTAGTTGTTCTATGTAGACCTTCTCTTCTAGTATTCCATTCAGAAAAGTAGACTTAACATCCATTTGATAGACTTTAAATTTTTTATGTGCAGCATATGCAAGTAACATGCAGACTCCTTCCAATCTAGCAATAGGTGAAAAATTTTCACCATAATCAATGCCTTCTTCTTGTCCATATCCCTTGCAAACTAGTCTAGCTTTGTTTCTTGTAACCTCTCCATTCTCATTTAGCTTATTTCTGAAAATCCATTTAGTACTGATAACATTCTTATCTTTTAGTCTAGGTACTAAAGTTCATGTCTTTTTTTTCTCTATTTGATCTATTTCTTCATTCATTGCATTTATCCATTCATCATTCTCAAGTACAACCTTAACATTCTTCAGTTCAAACTCACAAACTAAGCATGTATTATGTCTTAACTTCTTGTCAGCATGCCAGCTTGCTTGTCTCCAACGATTTGGTTCTCAAGATGATGCCTTCTGACAAATCTTGATAGCACTTGATCTCTCCTTTATTCTTCATTATGTTCAAGTTCAATTCCTTGCTCGGTAGCTTCTTCATATTCCTCATTTTCCCTTTGTTGTTCCTCGGTGTTATTTTCCTAATGCTCAGTCAACTCAGCATGTGGCTTCGGGAGGTACTCTGGATGCTCAACATAAGTGAATCTACCATAGTCTTCTAGCTCCTTATTGCTTTCTTCCTCATTTTTATCATCAAATTCATCAACTCTGACATTAGCACTTTCAATCATCTTATTAGTGACCTTATTCAGACACTTGTAAGCTTTTCTTTTAGTAGAATATCCAAGAAATGTTCCCTCATACCCTCTAGAGTCAAATTTCACGTTCCTATCATCTTTCAGAATAAAACATTTGCTACCAAAAATTTTGAAGTAACTTACACTCGGTGTGTAACTAAACCATAACTCGTAGGGTGTTTTGTTTGTGTCTTTCTTCAATTGTACTCGGTTCAAAACATATATAGTTGTGCTAATTACCTCTCTCTAGTATACTTGTGCAACATTATTTTCTAACATCAGTGTCCTTGCACAATCAACAATTGATATGTTTCTCCTTTTAGCAATCTCCAACTATTGCAGTGTTCTCAGAGCAAAAACCTATCTTTTTATGCCATGCTCATTACAATAGTTAGTGAATTCATCAGAGATAAAATCACCACCTCTATCAAACCTCAAGCATTTCAATTCTTTCCTGGTTTCTTTTTCTACTTTTTCTTTGTACCATTTAAACATTTTAAATGCCTCAGATTTCTCTTTTAAAAACATTACAGTCATCAATCTAATGTAATCATCAACAAACAGAATAAAATATATATCTCCATAGTAGCTCTGAGTTCTCATGGGACCACATAGATCAGTGTGAACTAACTCCAAGATTCTTTTTGTTGAATAGCCTTTACTCTTAAAACTAGATTTTGTCATTTTCCCCTTTTGACATTCATGACACATAACATGATCAAGCTTTGTTAGACTAGGTAGACCTCAAACCTTTTTCTTTCTACTAATCTTAATCATGTTATCAAAATTTACATGACATAACTTTGTATGTCATAACTATGCATCCTCATTTTTCATCAGTAAACAAGAAGTCTCAGCATTGTCAAGATAAAATAAGTTACCTTTAGATTGTCCTCATGTTCTGACAAGCTTTCCACTTTCATCAAATATCTTTACCTTCTTTCTTTCAAAAGCTACTCGGTGACCTGAGTTATTAAGTTGTGCCACACTTAGAAAATTGTAATTTAGTCCATTTACCCAATAAGCATTATCACATTTTATTTTATCATTTATCAATAAAGATTATTTTCTTCTAACCATACATGGTGTATCATTACCCATTCTTACTGATCCTCCATTATAATACTCAAGATGATCAAACTTTTCTTTATCACCAGTCATGTGATGTGTAAAGCCACTATCAATGATCCAAGTATCATTTTTACTAACTTTTGAAATGAGGGTTGTCTCTACATACCTTTCTTCTTCCTCAGAATCATCCTTCATCACAACAAATACTACTTCAACATCATCATCTATGTCTGTATCAGTATCATTCTCTTTAGCAATGTAACATACATTTTTTCCCTTATCTCTATGATCTTGGTTATCTCTGTTGTAGTGTTGGTAACTTCTGTTGTTTCTCCTTCCATAGCTTCCTTCACTAGATTGATCTTTGTTTCTATCTTCTTCTTTCATGTTCAGACATCTAGCAGCAATATGGCCAACTTCTTTACAATTAAAACATGCTAAAGGTAATTTACCCTTATATCTACCTTTATCTTTAGGTAATCTCTAGGCCATAAGAGCTTCTGTTTCATCAAGCTCATCATCAGTATTTCTATCACTGTCATTCTTTATATTATTTCTACTACTAGACTTACCGATCTTCAAAGAAGATATGAAAGCAGACTCAACAGATGGTACAACATGATTATCAAAATTGTTCAACTCAAAAGTTGTTAGCTTACCAATCAGACTATCAAGAGTGAGATTATTGCCAGTGCAGACCTCATTTCATGTATAGCAGATATTCTAATTACATAAGCAGGTAGCAAGGCTCTTAGAATTTTACTTACCACTCTATCTTCATCAATGACACCACCAGATCCTCTGATATCATTGACTACCTCCTTTACTCAGTTTGTATACTATACTATGTTTTCTCCTTCATTTTCATATCATCAAACCTATCTCTTAGGATTTTAGATCTAGCTCTCTTGACATTAACATCACCACCATAGACTTGAGCAAGTTTATCCCACATCTCCTTTGCAGTAGTGCAATCTTTGACATCCTCGAATTCAACATTAGATAGAGCAGCAGGAATCTCTATCATAGTAATGTTGTGTTCATGTCGATCTTTCAGTTGATCAAGAGTCAATGGTCCAGTCATCGGTTGTAAGTAGCCATTTTCAAGTAGATGTAAGGCAGAATCTCTGATTCTAGATATATGAACTTTCATTCAACTTTTCCATATAGTAAAGTTGTCCTTGTTCAGCTTCGGTACCTCCCTCTTATACATCTTGTGATCTTTCTGCTGAAGTCCTTAAAACTTTGTTCCAAGAAACCAATGCTCTGATACCAATTGTTAAAATAACTGATAGGGGGTGTGAATCAGTTAGATCAATTATCCTACAGTCCCAAATCTTAAGATGTAAGTTTAAAAACAATTTCAACAAATTCTACAGCTCGGTAACAAAAACTCTTAAACTGTCTGTGCCTTTACCAATTACCAGTTAACTAACTCACAGTAATTACCAATCAAATCAAATATGCAGTATGTAAAGTATGACAATAAAGCAATCATCACAGCAACACATAACACAATGATTTAACGTGGAAACCTTGTTAAGGGAAAAAACCACCTAGGACCGGTAACCCAAAATAATTTTCACTCTTCTGAAGTGAGCTTGGTGAATAACCAACCTTGTTAAAGGTTACAAACACACTGTTAGGTGTGACCTTGTTAGAAGATTTAAGACTAACAGTTATCGTTCAACCAGCATTCACTATGGGGTCGATAGGATAATAATGTACATTCATTGAATGACATAGGGGCATAACATAAGACAGTTAAGTCCACTCAATTAAGAGATTTTTCTATATCAATGGTTAAACTGAAACAGTAATTGATCTTATTACAATACAACTCAATTTTCAAATGCTTAGATCTATTCTAAGCCCATACAAATCCTCTGATCAATATATCAATTCACTTCCTTCACTTACTTTCACTCAGTAATAGCTCTTTGACGCTCGGTACTATTATGCAATTCAGTTCTCCTTCAACCAATCTGATCAGGCTTGCATGAAACTGTATTCACACGAAATCTCTGCAATCTTATTTCTTCCAGCATGTTTCAATAAAGAAACTCATATCTCTTATATAGAAAAATAAATCATTTTCATATCAACCATAAGATTTTTCCGCTTAATCTCCTTCATAGATTTTGCCTCTTAAACCTTCATCAGCAATTGTGTCAGTAACATGTTTCAATTCTATCCTTTAGATCTCCAAATTTTGTCAGTCATCGATCTTATAACAAACTTTATCCTCAATCTTGAAGTCATAATAATTTCTATCTCATCAATTTTTGTCGACTAAACTTAAGCATTTAATACTTTCATCCATAGTCAGTTAACTAAGAAATGCGTTGGCGAACACAAGCTTGAATAATACTATTGCTCGATATACACTACACTGTGTCGGTGTATACCAAAGTGCTTCATTTATCAACCACATTGACTTGTACATTTTGCTTCCTTCTCCATAATAGATTAATGCAACATAATCAAGTCAACAATATGAAGTCATAGACTCATCAATAAGTTACCCAAAGTATTCCTTATCCTCATCTGTTAAATCCATCTTCCTTTATGTAGATATCTAAGTTCTTCATCTTTTCTCTCCTCTTTACAGATGTTTAGATATTTGTAACTAACATGATAAGTATTGTCAAACTAGTTGACATCAATGACAACATAATGACTGATTTAATTATCTTACATATCATTTCAGTACTCGGTGATCTCTAATCACTGATCTTCAATTAATTCAGGTATTCAATCAATTGTAGTTCATCAGTTTGTACAATACAATACAAATTCTCACTCTATACTTTGGAAACATTAATAAAAATTTATATGGAGATCTATGTCAAGCTTTGCCTATACTCAATTCCCTTGTATTTGAAAACAAGCCAACTACAACAAAATTAATGCCTTAAAATTTTTGGAATGACAATATATTTACTACTCATTGAACACAACAATGCATCAAAAAGATGAAAAATGCATCTCCATTCTAAATAGAATACGCAATAGTGTACCAAAAAAAGATGATCTTGACTATTTAATTCAAAATTATTGTTGTCCACCACCCTTATATGTAACATTTCCTTATTTATTCTTTAAAAAAAGGATTTTGATACATATAATAATAATAATAATATGCTATCTACAATACTAGGAGAACTCATAATACTCAATATAAATGACCAACAAGATGAAAACTGTAATGGAATGCAAACATATAACTACACAACAACTCTGCTAGCTCAAGTGCTCCTTAAACCAAACATTCTTGTTAAAATATTTGTAGGAAACTATAATATGTGCAAGATAGGCTTGTAAATGGTTATGATGGAATATTTAAAGCTTACAACATACATGAAGATGTTGATATAATCTAGGTAAGATATAATGATGCAAAAATTGGTCAGCAACAAAAAATTAAACTACTACAATACTATGCTCAATCTATTGAGAAATATCAGCTTCTAATTCTACAAATTTATGTGCCTATACTGAAAATATTTTCTAATGGAAAAATTATTGTTCAAAAAAATTTTCCAATGAAAATATCTTGTGCATGAACCATACATTGATTACAAGGCTCAACTATGCAAGTTATAGCTTTTGATCCATCTGACATTAGAAAGCATTGGTTGATATATATATATATATATATATATATATATATATATATATATATATATATATATATATATATATATATATATATATATATATATATATATATATATATATATATATATATATATATATATATATATATATATATATATATATATATACTCATATCACTATTTTCATATATAAACATCTGTGTGTGTGTGTGTGTGTGTGTGTGTGTGTGTGAAAATAGTGATATAAGTGCCAAGTTATATATATATATATATATATATATATATATATATATATATATATATATATATATATATATATATATATATATATATATATATATATATATATATATATATATATATATCAACCAATGTTTTCTAATGTCATATCTGTGCATGTGAATTTTGTACCTAGCTAGAGACACAACACTTCAGTAAAACATTAAAGGTTAGCAAATCAAGAAATCTACAAATAAGAACGATATAGCTAACTAGATGATTTACTGCCTTCTAGTAGGTGCAAGTATGGTATTCTCAGATTTAGACCAAGATTAGTGACAATGCAACACCTAAATGAAGGATTTAATGCTAAAAGATGGATGAAAGATGAATGCAGATTAATCTTCTTTTTTTTTTTTTTGTATGAATTAAGATGAAAAACTGATATGAAACTAATCTAGAATGAATTGAAATGATATGCAAATCGATCTAACAATGATATACCATGAATGAATGCTATGATCAAAATAATAAAAATCTCACAATTGCCTTGTTTGCAAAAGCTTGATTCTCCATATGCAAATTCGCTAGAGTAAGTATGCAAATTCAAGGGATCCTTTTGTGAAGAGCTGAGCCTTGATTATATAGAAATCCAGGACTTGATGATGCATTGAGAAAAGCCACAAATCACTCTTGATAAACTCAAGTTGATTTTTGAGTTAACAAGAAATCGGGAATAGATCAACTCAGAAAATCATGCAAAAGCACTTTTTGACTCAAAATAGAATTTAGTTCACTTTTTCAACTCACAATCACATGTCGAGTTTAGAAAGTTAACAAATTGAAATTGATAATTGATTTAAAGTTGACTATTTTTCTGATTGTGCATGATTTAATATGAATTAATTTTAAAATAAAGTGATTTATTCTCAACTTAACTGATTTTGAATTTAAAACAACTAATTTATGGGTTAATCAATTATTAAATCAAATTTTTATTCCAAACTATATCATTAAATATTGATAACTGAATTTAATCAATTAAATAAAAATTCAACTGATTATTTGTAGGATATTTGATATTGTCAAAACTAAATAATATAATTAGGAATAAATATGATAAATTAGGAAAATTCAAGGAATATTCCTCGATACAGAATTAGAATAAAATCAATTAGGGTTTTGATAAATTGATGTGCAGATGTGCCTTAGGTTAGGAATTTGATGTCAATTTTGATCAATTTGTTGATGTAGGAGGTTAATGAACCTATAGCCCATTTTTGGGGTATTACATTTTGCCCCTCTTTGAATTACTATGTGAAGCGTAGTGGTTCAAAGATTAGAGTATTTTTTATAAAGATTGGACTCAGTTATGTGGTGGAAAAACTAATTCTGAGAGATTAACTGATTCCGAGATAGAAACCGATTTGATAGATTTGAAGATGTTGATGATTCAAGTCCTGATTGACCAGAGAATCAAGATGATGCTAACTATATCAACAATGAATTGGTGATTATGAAGAAGTGTCAAAATGCTTGATTCTGAACCTATGATTATGAAGAAATGACCGTCCTGACTCCAAACTTGATTGTCCAAAGGAATCGAAAGGATGCCAAATCTAAACCCTTCAGTTACAAAGAACCAAGGAAATAACACAACTAAACCGATGGTTATGAAGAGGTGATACAATTCACCAGATTGATATGGATCTTGATGAATCTGATATGCCCCAAGTGATGTGCCCCAAGCGACGAGGACTTTTGATGAATTAGCAACTAGACGTGGTTGTTGTCTTGATTATTGAAAGAAAGGTTTGCTTTACAGATTTGATTGATGTGTAATGCCATGCCCCCTTCGGGATGAAAATTGGAATGTGACAAGAAAAGTCAGTGTTGAATGGTTTAGAAGCATGTTAATTGATTTGAGAATTGGTTACACAAGTTCAGAGACGCATTCTACATCATTTGGAAGTCTTGAAGACCAAGTTTGACTAGGTTTGACCATGGTTGACTAAGTTAAAATTTGAATAGTTTGATGTTAGATAATTAGTTAAGTTGAAAATTGGATTTCTATGATGAGTAGAAGGTCGATTATGCAAGCAGTCGGTCATCCTGGGTCCAAAAATTTTAAATCATGATTTTGACAATGTAAACTATCTCAGATTTTGATTTTGATTTTGATTTTGATCCTGAAAATGGATTCAGAATGTCAAAATTAGCCAGGGGTGCAATTTTCATGCAAAATAGAGCACTTTTAAAAATTAGTTCAAAACCTATATAAGGGCCAAAAGGGTCATTTTCAATGCATTTCAACCTTTTGTCTTTTATGATTTATGTGGAGCCCTCTAAGAGAAAAATGGCTAACATGGCAGTTCCAGTCTCCTCGCATCGATTTGAGCACAGCTGGTGACACCAGCGACCTCCCCAATATGGGAACCTAGTAAGTGGACCTTTGTGCCTCTCTTTGAATTCAAATTTTCCATATTTTTAGCATTTTAGGATCTTTTCGTATGATTTTAGGTTTTTTAATTTTTGCACCATGGAAACTCGTACGACAGTCTGTATGGACTCGTATGAGTTTTCAATTCCTTTTTGAAAGTCATCCCTATTCTATCTTAAACTCATATGAGAGGGACCCATATGTCGTATGACATTTCATTAGGTCCCTCAAGTGTTGTATGGAAACCTCTATATTGTCGTGTACACATGAAATGTCGTGCGGGAACCTATAGAAACTCATACGAGTTTTGACACCAGTCTGAAAACTTGTATGGAAAATAGAGAGTGTTTTTCTCATCCTTAGATCAATTTTTTTATTTTTCTAATTTCATAGGCTAATTCCTTATCATTTAATGTACCTTTTGAAGTATTCAACTTTTCAATTTCTGTACTTATAGCCTGATTTTTGACCAAGTTACTGATAGGGTACCATGTTTCTATGTTGTGTAGGTCATCTATCCTGATGTTCATGTGTGCATTTCACACCCTATGACCGAGAGACTCTATGTGTCACTACCTGGCCCTCTCAGAGTGCACCTAGTTGTGTGCGGATTTGAGTATTTGATACAGTTGCCTGAGATTCAGGTGAACCATGGGTTGCTGACTGCATTGATTGAGAGATTTCATTTTGAGACGTAGATGTTTCATCTTCCTACTGGAGAGATTACTGTTACTCCAGAGGATGTATATGAGATACTCCAGATGCCTTTCCATGGTCCTCATCCTAACTATATCAGTGCAGGGAATGCTAGCCTACATGCCTTTCAGACACTGTTTGGTGATGATGACCAGTTGGTGTATTCTATCTCCTAGGAGGCATTGGTACAGAGATATGGGTGAACCCATAGATTGGAGTGTATTATTGCAGGGATTATCAGTGGGATCATCATGTCTGACCATCAGTAGAATGGTCTTATGATGGGTTGGGCCCCGATGGTAGCATGCCTGATGGCTACACCTTTTGAGTTGGGAAGGGGTTAGTGCTTGCTTGCACACATGTTCTCAGAGATGCGCGAGATAGTGTATCATGAGGGAAATTCTTTTTCTTTTGGTGCACTAGTATTATAGATTTGGGCATGGGAGCACATCCCAATATGTCAACCTGTATGCAGCGAGGGCAGACAACCATAGGAGCCCCTCATTTGTAGATATTTAGGATATGTTACACAAGTTTAGATGAGCATCACCGAGTACTGGAGTCGTGTCCTTGACAACATGACTTTCATTATCTGGAGACCATACTTACAGGTGGAGGCATGGCCAACTACTCAATGCTCAGTTCAGTTACTTCTGTCAGAGTTGGGTGTTGATAGGTTGATCCACTACTGTCCTTGAGCATTTCATCATTACAAGGGTGTGGAGATAGTATGGCATCATCCAGGATGAACCATAGGACTATGCCACATATGCATGGATGGTTCGAGAGCTGGGATTAGGTTGGATAACTCATCTATCTTACACCCTATGTAGTCAGGAGTATATCGGATATGTATCGAGAGATTGGGACTATAAGCCACAGGTAGCTGATGCTAGGGTCATTGATCCTTTCATTGCTTGGTTGGCGAAGCACCCTATGAGGAGATTCTCTGATCCTACAAATCTAATCCCCACCATGGAGGAGATTGTAGATGTCACCGGTGCACCGATGGGTAGAGGCTAGAGACACCATGAAGTACAGATTCCTATTGGGTAGGCTACACCATCGAGGCCTAAGGTAGTGGTTACTCCATAGAGACCAGTTGGATAGATGAGACCACCTCGCCCTCTGATTTCTATAGCAAGGAGACCTACGATTCTTTAGAGGAGATCTACTAGAGGAGAGAGTGGTACCTTGGGTAGCATTGAAAGTGCAGATGAGGTATTAGGTGGACAGCATGATGTAGGTGGTGATGTTGATGCTACACAGGTTGATCCTGACTTTAATTTAGGTGTTGAGGTTAGACGTCACAAGGCATGTAGGGCAGAGGCTATTGATCAACCTGAGGATATAGAGATGCCAGCTGCTGAGATAGATACTAGACTGAGGGAAACTCCTCAGGATATTATTAGATGACTCAAGTTACAAATTAGGGACCTAAAGTTGCAGAGCACCACTTTTGAGATCTAGCTGAGGGAGTATGAGTGATAGAGACTATAGTAGGAGGTAGAGAATAGATGGCTACAGGAAGAGGTCATACATTAGACTGCATGGGCTTCCTATTATGTATCTACATATTATGCCACTGTACCTACTTCATAGAGAGTACCCACTTATTCTTAGTATGGTTGCTTCAGAGGGAGCCAGAGCACCACGGGCTGATCCACCACCAGATGCACCTGCACCACCCCCACTAGTTGCAAAGGAGTAGGCCGATAGCTAATCTGTCATCTTGTTCTCTGATTTTGTCATTTTTTCCATACACATTGATCTATTCTGATAGCTCACATGAGCTCATTCTTTTGTATATTGTGTCATTAGTGCACCCCTGACTATTCTAAGGTTTTATGATATATATGAGATCAATTTTTGGGTTATGACTTCATATGTACTTGTCATTTTGATTTATGATGATATATCATGTGATGCAAATGTGTTGAAATGCTTTGATTAGTGTAGAATGTATGGATTATGCAATGCAATGGTTTCTTTCAAATGTATGGAATATGCAATGCAGTTGATTATGGATTATGTAAATGTATGATTATTTTTATGCTTTATGGATGTACATGTATGTAATGCAATGAATGTAATGGAATGATTATGATATGTAATATAAATGCAGTGATACACATTATATATTTTGTAGGTATTGATGAAGACAAGTACTTGGTCATTTGTTAAAAATGATGTTTAACCCAGGATGGTGACTGCTTGCTGATCTGTGAAGAGACCTTCATGTGAGACTCAATCCTTGTGTCATGTTTAGCATTGAAGAATTTTTTAAGCATTAAGTTGATTCAGCAATCATGAGATAAATGAAATCATGCAAAGTGCAAAGTGATATGCAGAATGAAATGCAAACCTAGGACCTAGGACCTAGTCACTGATCATGTGTCGGTCATTTTCATCACTGAATATTTTATTAGGTAACCAGATAAATCAATACAACATCCACTAGCTAGACAACTATGAACATATGAATATTGATTGTTACATCAAAATTCAATACAACACCCACTGGCTAGACAACCATGGACATATGAATATGGACTTTTTGTCAGAATGTTTGATTAGATATAAGCACCAAAGCATAAATGCCAGGATGTCCTAAATATCATGTCCATTTTGATATAGCAATTTGTATAAGCATTAGAACATAAATTTTATGATGACCTGAATACACCTTGCAGACAAACACACCAAGCAATCGAGAGATCATTCTGAATCCGTTGTGAATTACCTGCAGTGATCCTTTATCATTCACATCCTTGGGTAAGATTGTGTTTCACGGTAAGAGTAAGAACTCACTCAAAAAGACAAGAGTTAGATCAAAATTCCTTGAAGCATCCAAGTATCGATGGTCAAGGTACACATAGCCATCCAATACATGATGGAGGCACTTATAGTGGACACCAATTCAATCCAGAATTTCCAAAGTTGTTAGATTGTCACACATAGAAGAAAACAAGAAAATATTATGCCCCCAGTCATCACTCTCTAAATCCTATGAAGGACATCATCAAAGAGCTTGAAAGGACACAATATGCAAAAATCTCAATGTGAATTAGTAAGCATACAAGGAGATAAAAGCAATGAAGCAAAGATTGTTTTCAGTTTGTTGTTCATGTTTGTTTTTTATTACTTGCAAAATCCTTTCTGGTAAGGAGACAGACACACTGACTTAGATGAAGCTTCAAAGGATTTTGACTGGATATGACATGTCTGAGATATTGAGGACTATAGGATATGACACTGATTGCCCCCAAGTTTGAACATTAATAGGATATAGATGCTTTTTTCGATTGGTGGACAAACTGACTTTATTGAAAATAGGATGCGAAAACAAACCGGGAGATATGTACAAACTAAAGAAAGACTAAAAGATGGGAAAGACCAAGATTGTGCTGATAGATGGAGTGTTTTGAATAAGTGGCACCCATTTGCCAGGTTTTCACCATCTTGGTAGAGATTCTATTTTTGCTACCAAGGCACCTGTTTCCAGGTTTTCACCAAGGCACTTTTTCTTTTTCTCATTTTTTTGTATTTTATCTTTTCAATTTTTCTTGTACTTTTCATATTTTGATTTTTTTGTGAATCATCAAGGTGCCTATTGCTAGGTTTTCACCAAGATGTTCATTTTTTAGGACTTTGTCTAATTTTTATAATTTTTTTCAAGATATTTTACCATAGACTGAATGCCTTAGGCATAGAATTTCTTCAGATGGAGAATGTTGATTGGTTCTTAGAGCTTTTCTCCTTCAGTCGTTGAGTGTTGATAGGCTCTAGAGACAAAAGTAGCTATGATAACAAAGGGACCCAGCCATTTGGGTTCAAAATTCCCCTTGCATTCTCTATGTGATTAATTTTTAGGATTCTCTCTCAAGACTAGATTGCGAACCTAAAATTCTCTATGTTTGACTTTCTTCTTGTAGCCTCTAGACATTCTTTTCTGATATACTCTAAGATGATCATATGCTGCCTATCTGCACTCATCTATTAGTTCAAGTTCTTTCAACTTAGACACTCTGTAGTCATCATTAGTTACTAGACCATGCATTTTGATTCTTAGTGATGGGATTTCAACCTCAATAGGTAGTACCGCTTCAGACCCATAAACTAAAGTGAATGGTGTAGCCCCAGTGGTCATTTTGATACTTGTTTTGTAGGCCCAGAGAGCTAGATTGATCATGAGATGTCAGTATCTTCCTATTTTGTTAACTCTTTGATGCAAGATTTTCAATAGATTCTTGTTTGATACCTCTACTTGTCCATTCCCTTGAGGATAGTATATGGACGACCAATGTCATGTTATCTTGAATTTTGAGCATAAGGAATCCAGGTCCTTGTTCTTGAATTGGCCACCATTATTTGTGACTATAGAATGTGGGATACCATACCAACATATGATGTAGTTTAGGATGAACATAGAGATTTTCTTTTTGGTTGCTTGAGTCAAAGGAACCGCTTCTACCCATTTTGTGAAATAGTTTGTAGTTGTAATGATATGGGTATGTCCATTAGAAGAATGTGGATAAATAGCACCTATCAGATCAAATGCCCATTTTTTAAAAGGTCATTATGTAGTAAAGGGAATAAGATCTATCCCTAGTGCATGAATCAAGTTCCCATTTACTTGACACTTTTGATAGTTCTTGACATATTTGATAGCCTCTTTTTCCATCTCAGGCCAATAATACCTAGCCCTAATATGTTTTTGAGCTAGCGTTAAACCATTGGAATGTGATCCACATATACCATCGTGGACTTCCTATAATGCATGTTGAGACTCTTCACATTCTAAACACCTAAGAAGTGTACCATCTAGACTTTGTTCGTACAGATCATTACTAATGATGACATATCATGATGTGTTTCGGATAAGGTATCATTTCTCATTGTGGTTGAAGGAATCAAGGATGATTTTTTCTTTAAGGTAGGAGTATAGGTTTTTGTATCTAGAAGAATCATGACCAACAACAATGCAGATCATGCAGGTTTTAGGGGAATCATATGCAGGAAATGGAAATGCTTCCACTAGGAACACGTAGCATAGCTCATGTTCAGGTTGTTTTAGTAGAGATGATAGTGTCGCCATAGCATCAGCAACCTTGTTCTCCATTCTAGGAATCTTCTCAAACATGATAGATATGAAATACTTATTTAAGTCATCTACCATGCGTTTGTATGGAACAAGTTTCTCATCTTTTTTTTGGTACACATCATTGACTTGGTGTATGATTAGCAATGAATCTCCATGAATGTGCAACTCTATTACTCACCACTCAATTTCTATATTCATACCATTAAGTAGAGCTTCATATTTAGCAATATTATTTGTGCAAGGAAATTTTAGTCTGAAAGCTTTCGATATTGAGTAACATTGTGGTGTTATGAATAATATGCCTACTCTAGATCCATTATGTGTTTAAGATCCATCAAAGAAAAGATGCCAAGTCCTAGAAGATATGTGCATGATGGATGAATAAGGAAATTCCATCTGTAATGGTGTATCATCAAACAATGGTGCTTCAGCCAGTTGATCTGCAATGACTTGGCCTTTAATAGATTTTCTCTCAAAATATTCTATGTCAAATTTGCTTAATAGCATCACCCATTTAGCTAATCTACCTGTGAGGGAAGCTTTGCTTAGTAGGTACTTTAGTGGATCAATCTTAGCTATTAGTTGTGTTGTATGAGCTAACATGTAGTGTCTCAGTTTCTGTGATGTAAAGATCACTGCTAGACAAGCTTTCTCAATCATTGAATAGTTCTTCTCATATGCTACCAATGTTCTACTGATGTAGTAAATAGCTCTTTCCTTCTTGTTTTCATCATGTTGTGCTAGTAATGCCCCCAGTGATGTATCTATGGTGGAGACATATAGAATCAATGGCTTCCCTTGAATAGGAGGCATCAGAATAGGAGGATTTGATAGGTACTGCTTGATATGATTGAAATCCTTTTCACATTCTTTACTCCATGCAAAAGTCACACCTTTATATAATGTTTTTGTGAAAGGCTGTGATATGTCCTCTAGCTGAGATATGAAATGTATGATTGATTGCACCCTTCCTTGTAAAGTTCTCATTTGACTGATATTTTTAGGAGGTTGCATCTCCATGATAGCTTTGACTTTAGCAAGATCTACTTTAGTGCCCTCTTTGAAACAATGTAGCCTAGTAGCTTTCCAGAAGTAACACCAAAAGCACACTTTTTAGGATTCAGTCTGAGACTAAACTTCTCCATTCTATCCAATATGTTTCTCAAGTCATTCAAATGTTCTAATCTTATCATAGACTTAGCTAAGGTTTCATCAACATAGTCTTCCATGGTTTGATGCATCATGTCATGAAAGATAAATGTTATAGCCCATTGATATGTAGCACTAACATTCTTGAGAGCAAATGGCATGACATTCCAACAAAAGGTACCACATGCACATGTAAAAGTTATTTTCTCTTGATCTTCTAGAGCAATTTTGATTTGGTTGTATCCAAAGAAACCATTCATTAAAGAATACATTTCAAAGCCCATAGTCATATCCACTATCATATCGATGTTTGGTAATGGAAAGTCATCCTTAGGGCATGCTTTATTTACATCTCTAAATTCTATGCATACTCTAATAGATTTGTCAGGTTTTGATACTGGAACAATGTTGGAGATCCACTCTGCATAATATATAACTTAGATAAATCTGGCTTTTAGTAACTTTTCTAGCTCAGCTTTCACAAGGAGTGCGACATGTGGATGCATCTTTTGCAACTTTTGCTTAACAAGTTTGACTCCTGGAGCTATAGAGAGATGATGCATTATCATATTTGGATCTAACCCTGGCATATCTGAATACTTCCATGCAAAGTTGATCTTCTTTTCTATCAAGAAATTAGTGAATGTTTGTTTCTCTTCCTCTAATAGGTATTGCACTACATGAATCAGTTGTGGTTCCTCTGGTGTACCCAAGTTGATAGATTGAGTTAGCTCTATCAATACTGGAGATATGTCCTATAAATGACTTGGAAGGACATCAAACATCTCATCCTTAGGCACCTTCGAGAGATTTTCACCTTTAGATACGTCTTTTGTTTTTATTATTTTAGGCTCTGAGACTGGCACAAAGTGGTTTTCCCCCTCATAGCTCTTTTTCTTTTTTATTCTTATTTTTCTAACTGAGATATTTGATATCTGACTCTGTCATGCTAACACTAGGTTCACTAATGGAAGTTGTCATAGGTTCCACTACATTGAGGTAGCAAGCAAGGGAAAAGTCAGTTGGGAAGGTGTGGATATCTCAATTTGGACCGGTAGCTATTTGGTCTATAAGCTCTAGATGTTGGATAGTCAATGTAGGGGAGGATTGGGAAATGGTGTTCACACATACGGTGTTGTCATCATTGGTCCTAACCTGACTCTCAAATTCAAAGGTTATATTACTACTCAAAATGTTCAATTCATGAATAGTCTCAATGTCATTATTGGATTCCACTTTAGCCATAGGTGGATCAGACTCGCTAAGTTATTCATTTCTCTCTAGACTCATGTCAAATTTAGGTGAATATTGGTGAATGACATCAATGTGTTTTTCAGTGACAAGCTCATCTTCTTCAAGAATGACTCCCCATTCATAGTCATTTGAATCTTCATCTGGATATCTTGGAAAATTAAGAGCATAAGTGAAGTCAGGATGAATTCCCCAAGTAGGATTGCCTTCAGATTCTGAGTCAAATTTATATTCATGGGATTCTATTTCAGGATCACTATTGTATCCCAAGTGTTCAGTTATTGTGGCAGGTTTACCTTCCTCTAGTTTAGTATTAGGTTCTTGTGTATCTACTACATTGATATTCTCCTTAGGTTTTTCTTCATCTTTAAGAAGATCTATTATTTCTTGAGGTAAACATTCATAAGGAATAAGCTCAGAGGTGTCTAAATCATCACTATCTGATTATGGTATTTGTCTCTCTAGCTAAGTTTTTGTAGATGGTTCAATCTGCTCTAGGACATGTGGGGAATTTTTGCTAAGATGAAAAGGCTTCTTTTGATATCCCAAGCCTATAGTATCTTTGGTCATCCTTCCACAATGTTCAACTAGTTTTACAATGCCTTTGTCTCTTGTTCCTAGAGGTCCTTTTCCAGTGTACCCCATTTTAGACATGAGTTTATGACCTGATCCATAAGATTCGACAGGGATTTTAGGCATTTTAGAGTCACATTTCTGAACTATCTAGGATTGAGACTCATCTTTGTATAACCATGCTAGTATAGCTTCTTCTTCATCAGATTCTTCCTTGGATACTTTCTCTATGATAAAACTTCCATTAAATATGACTTGAGATTCCTTAGCTATAGGTTTCACCTTGTCTGAAGGTTGTCCATAAGATTTTGGGGACAATGGGAGAGATGTGAGAGATAGGACTGCCTCCATAGTATATTCTCCCATGCCTATGTTTTTTATTTTGACTTCTTTTGCAATGTCTTCCATCGTGGATGTTGAGGCAATATATGTTTGCTTGGGGAAAGATTCTCTATTATGCGGAACAAGTTTGTCACCACTTTATTTCAAGGCATTGCAAGATGTAGATATGTCAGCTGGAATTGTCACCTCTAATCCATCATAAGGAAAATTCATACATTGATGGTATTTTGATGGAATAGCTTGCATTTCATGTATACAAGGCCTCCCTAAAAGAACGTTGTAAGCCAAAGGAAGATCTAGAACTTGACAGGTGATGTCTTTGATAACTGGTCCTGTTCTGATAGGTAGGATAATTTCTCCTTTGGAAGATCTTTCTTGCTCATCATATGCTTTTATGGTTATCTTCTTTTTAGGATCAATAGCATCTTTTGATAATCCCAGTTGTGTGATCATTTTGTAGGAACAGATATTTAGACTAGCGCCTCCATCTATCAACACATGTTTGACATGATGGTTTTGGATCAAGACTTCAATGTGCAAGGGTTAGTTATGCGGATGACTCAACGAATTGTCATCTTCCTCTGAAAATGAGATATACTGGGGTGATTTCAGATGACCAACCATATTTTGGAATCTGTCTAGATCAAGATTGTTAGGAACATTGGAACCGAGCAGGGCATTATCTAGAATAGCTCTATGAGCAGGAGATATTTGAAGCAACTCAAACATGGATATTTTTTCATTAATATGCTAGATTTGTTGGACAATGTTGTATGATGTTCACCTGGTCTCTTTAGGAGTTGATTTTGAGGCAGCCCTCTATTTAGAAGTAGATGAGATATTGAAAGGTACCTTAGGGGCATTTTATGAACTTGAGTTTTATCCTTGTAGGTGTACTTGCACTTGTGATCGAGTGATTGCATTTGTTGATTGATTATCTCTATCCTTTCTCACAATAGTGATGACATTGCAATGTTTAGATAGGCCTGGTTCAACCATATTTATGACATCATTGTTTCTAGAGTTGGCATAATTAACTTTAGCACCCATGTTAGGCTTAGAAGATGAATCTCCTTGATTATGCTTTGGAAATGGTTTCATGAATGCTATATGATCATTGTTGGTTTTTTGATTGTCAATTACAATTTATCCTTCATTAATTTTGTCTTGGATGAGATGCTTTAAGTGTATGCGGTTATTGGTTTTATGACCCTTGTTGTGATGGAAATCATAGAAATTGGTCTCTTTCCACCATTTTGGTTTAGGTTCATGATCGAATGATTTAATCTCAGTCAACATGATGATTTTGTTTGCCAATAGCATTTTCATGGCATATTCTAAGGACTCACCCAAAGGAGTGAACTTGCGCTTTGGTTTTGAAACCCATGGTTTATAGTCATTAGACTTTTTGGATGATTTAGATGCCTTTTTTTCAGAAGCTTTTATGGCTTGGGTGCCCATGGTGAGATTGAATGCGGGTGCCTTTGATGGAGCACTGATGTGATTGACAACACCATCTATTACAACATTCCTGTTCTTATTCCAGAATTTGACTTTGTCTTTGTTGTTGGAACTAGAACCATATTCATACTTCCTATCTTTGTTAATCAATATGTCTCCCTTACAAGAAAGAAAATTTTCAATTTTTATGGCATTTTCCACCATTTTCTCAAAAGAAGTATGATTTTGCATTTGTAGATGATAGTTGAGTTCCAGAATTAGATTGTTGATGAAGATTTTGAGTTTTTCAGTTTCTAGAATAGAACGAGCATAGAGAGAAAAATTCTTCCTCCATCGTTTGAGGAAAGTCAGGAAGGGTTCTCTTGTGTTTTGTTTCAGATTGCAGATATCGATCATGGTGATTGGATGTTGGATATTGTAGGAGTATTGTTGGTAAAATAGTTTGATCAACTCCTCAAAATTTTTTATTATTGGAGGCATTTTAGAGAACCAATGAATGGCTAACCCTCCCAGAGATCAAGGGAAAAGATGCATTAGGTAGGTTGGTTCATGCATAAACTCCATAGATTGAGTACAAAATTATCTGACATGATCTTTAGGATCAAAGGTTCCATCATATTTCGGTATCTCCACTCTTTTTGGGAATGGTGGCATGTACATTTTTTTAACAAATGGAAAGGGGCATAGAGCCTCCATAGAAAATTCTTTAGGTTCTTTCTCTTTTTCCATCTTGTTTAACTTGACTTGCATAGCATGCATCTGTTTCATCATGGCTATGATAGGAGTTTCTTCCTCTTGAGTGATGATATCTTCAACATTATAGTTTGGAGGAAGTTTGGCTCCTTGTCAAGCTAAGTCCAAGAAGTAGGCTTCTTTCTCTTCTTGCAAGAAATGTTTCATCATTTTTTGAAATTCATCATCATTTCTATACTGCTCAATTTTAGATGGGGTTGGTTCTGGATCTCCGCCATGATTAGATTGATGACCTTGAGAACCTTGGTTTCCTTCTCCTTGATACATAGTGTTGTTGTAAGTACTACTAGGGATTGATTGATGTGGAGTTTGTTGATAACCTCAATGAACTGATACAGGAGGAGTTTTATAACCACCTTTCAAGTAGATGTTGCCAAGAGCATCCTCTACAAATAGATTAGTGTCATAAGGTTGATGAAATGTTTGAGAAATCATAGAAGATGTTGTTGAAGAGAGTCTGGGTTGTTCTCCTTGTTTTCTTTGTGAGGAAGCTCTAGTTTCCACCATTAACTTCGAGTGAAGCAAAAGAGAAAGATTAAGACAACTGAAGAATGACTTAATTTAAGAAAATCAAATGACACAACCTTGTCAAGATTAGATTGATTGAAGATTGATTTGGATGTAAATAAAAGATACTATGCCCTAGATGTATGGGTAGATGCCCAAAAGATGGCGGACATGAGCTCGCAACACTTAGCCATTTTGCTGAAGACTAAATTAGAAGATGTTTTGATAAGGTTTTGACACAAGATGAACGTGATTCAAATCAATAAATTAGAAGACTGGATCAGACTCAAGAGACCACTTTTTGAAAATTGGTTAGATTCTTCTGGTTTTCTGCTTTGTTCCTGACACAATGAATTTTTTGACAGAATATGGAAGTTGGCTATAAAAACTGGATTTCTGACAAATTTTGGAGTTTTCTGACAACTTTGTAAAAATTTTATACAAGTTTCTCCAAGCTCATACGAGTTTGGGTTAGCTCTGGCATGATAGTTGACAAGGCTCATATGAAAATTGACACCAGATTAAAATTTTTCTTGACTTTTGTGACAACACTCATACGACAATGTACAATCTCTCGTACGACAATCTAGGGGTTATGGCATGACAGTTGGCAAAACTCGTACAACTTTTGCACTTTTAGGATGAATTTTGACACCATAAAGGATATTTGCTTCATATTTTGCAATCTTTTAGCTTTCAGTATCAGGTTGTCTACAAAATTTTATGTCCAAGTTTGAAGATCTGTGTAGCAGTTTGTCTCAGGTTTGTTCATTTTCAATAACCAAATAGATATCAGCCATGTAGAACAACAATCAAGGGAACAAGAAATTCTCTTCAAACAATGAGCAAGGGATAAAGTAACCTTGCACATGAACAAGAATAGTGACTTATTGTTCTAACCCCTAAGAATGCTACTTGTGTATGTTCTCAAAAGTTTTGCAAGTATGCACATAGTCCTAGAAAATAAAAATTTGGCCGCACTAGGGTTTTTAGTAATGGTCTGAGTCTACAACTTTTTTAATCTCAAGAGGGTGAAATCCAATCCAGGTGCACCAGGGTTTTGACACAGTTCAAGAATTTAATCAATCAGGAGCTACTGAGGAGATGTGACAACCCAACAAGAGACTACACCTGTGGAGATTTCTCCCACAAGGACATTTATATAGTGGTTGTTGCTACCACAATGAAAATGGCTATTACCGCATGAGGTTCCATCCACATGGTTGACCTAATAAAGGGAATGTCCACTAAGGTTAACCCTCTCTAAACGTGACTCATAAAAAGGACCACAAGGGGACTTAGTTCAGATTCAAGGATCTGAGTTTTTTATACTACCCAAAAAGGGAGTAGAGCATAATCCTCTAGCCTCTTCACTTCACCAAAATATAGCAAATAGATTCTTTGACAAGCTAAGATTGAAACTACCTCGCCAAGGTTCGTGATGTCAACATGATGAAGGGTGCTCCCCTTAATACCACAAACACATAACAGAAATAGAGAAACAACAACAATATGCAAGAACAGAAAATTGGCTTCTTATTATCTCCACAAATGTGGAATTACAAACTTTCAGAATTACAATATGCAAAGCCACATGGGCATTCCCTTACAATATTTTATAGGACAAAACCTCAAATTATTACCCAAATCTACTACACAGAACTGTCCCAAACTGCCTAAGACAACACTACAAACCTTTCTTATATAGGCAATTTCCACCGCTTGAGAAGGTTCCAAAAATTTAGCCCTTTAGGCCGACTAAACATAGAATTAATTATTTTTCACAATTATTACAATAGGGTCAGCTCAAAAGAAATACAAAAATATGATTTTAGGTAACCCAATTTCCGGAGGCCATAACTTTTTAACCATAACTTCATTTTTCTATTGTAACCACTTTTCAGAAATGTCATGACTAGATCTACAACACTTAACAAGCGCTAGCGCCAATCAGCTGGGGGTTGATCGCGATCTGGAGCCTCTAAGGCCTTCAAAATTGACTTGAAAGATTTTGTACCCAAAAACATCAATAACTTCACCAATACTGATGATGTGGTAATGAAACTCAACTGGTAGGCTGAAATGACTGAGATGAACCTCCAACTGTGAAATCAGAACATTCTGAGATCATATGACCAACTTACTAAAAATAGTAAGTTTCCATAAATAGCAGCTCTAAACAAGATAGCCCTTATTAAAAAGCAAATAGAAATATTTTTGGGTGATTCAAGATTGCTCTTACACCCAGGATGCTCCTGCATCAAACACCCGGGGTAATTTGAGAAGTGACCCTATCACGACTTAGGTGTGCAGAGGAAAACCAAGATGATTAACCTCCTCCTTTGTCAGCCATGATGAATCTTCAATAGGTCATCCTTTCCATTTGATCAAATACTCTTCATATGTCATGTTCCTTGTGCTTCTACCAACATGACTATCCAGTATGTCTTCAATCTCCTTGATATCTAAACTGGTTGCTGGAATACTCCATTGTGTTGTTGTAATGTCATCTTCAACACCTCCTTCATAATACTCTGTCAGATCTGAAACATTAAATACTGGTGAAATATTTATCTCAATAGGCAACTCAACCTCATATGCATTTCATGAATCATGCTTCTTCAGTATCTTACATGGCCCAAACTTCTTCATTTTCAACTTGTTAAATGTACCAATTGGAAATCTTTCCTTCCACAAATGAACCATGACTTCATTCCCAACCTGAAATTCTTTATGCCTAATTTTCTCATCTGCCTTAGCCTTATACTGCACATTCATCTTGGTAATATGCTTCCTCACCTCCTCATGGATGTTCTTCAAATGTTCTACAAAATCCTCAGCTTCAACACTACTTATTTCTCCTTTATCTATCTTCCTCAACTCAAATGCATTTATGGGACTACTTCCATATACAATTTGTGGATGATGTGATGAACTAAACTTCAAATCTATCTTCAACTCTTCACTTTTTGCTAGTGTCATTCTATGTGCTACCTTATTTGGCAAACTAGTTCCTAGAATCAAGTCCATCTAATCACTGATCTTTCTTACTGGTGGTAATCCATCAGGTACATTATCAGATACAATATCCTGAAACTCATTCAATAATTCTGCAACTTCTATAGGTACATCTTCTACTTCCTCTTTCCCATCCTTTGGAATTAAGGTAAAACACATATGCTCATGCCACATACCATCTAATAATTTTCCTCTATCAACAAAAGTTATTCTTGCATTACCACATACCTTTTCTTATGTTTCCTTCAATGGTTTTAGCTTATGTCGCACTCCATCCTTTGTCAGGAAATAGGTATTCGCATGACCATCATGTACAACACATCTGTCAAACTGCCAAGGTCTACCCAAAAACATATGACATGCATCCATAGATATGATATCACATAGTACCTCATCTTGGTAACCGCCAATCTTGAACTTCACTAGGCACTGTTCACTAACCATGACCTTGTGGTCATCCTGCACCTAAGCAACCCGATATGGATGTGGATGTTTTTGCCTCTTGAGCTTCAAATTTGTCACCATCTCTTCTGACACCAAATTATGAGTACTACCACTATCAATAATCACATCACAACACTTACCCTCACACTTGCACTTCGTGCGAAACAAGCTCCTCCTTTGTTCAGGTTCATTCTCACCACTCAACAGGACTCTTCTATTAATCAGCACTTCTCCTCTTTCAACATCTTCAGAATGTGATGATCTGGCATCTTCATCTACATGTGCAACTTTGGCCTAGCCTTCATTCCTCCTATTCATCCATCCTTGGCATTGAGGACATTCAAATGCCCTATGACCTTCTTCTCCACAGTGAAAACATGTTCCACGGAAGCCTCCTCTTCCAGATTCTTGTCCTCTTCCTCTTCCTCTCTGATCTCTATTATTCTGATCATGGAAACGATTGGAATTATCTCCTCTCTGATTTTGGCTATTACTGGCCTCGTCCTATTTTTTCAAATCTTCATTTCGATATCCATATGACCGTCCACTAGATCTTCCATCACGACCTCTTTCGCTTTATCTGCTCTCAAACTTCTTGTTCAGCTTTTCCTCTACTTTTAGGGCAAACTGGTATGCCTCTTCAATACTGTTCATTCGAACTAGATTCAGCTCCTCTTGAATGCTCAGCCTCAACCCATTAAGGTAATGGGCAACTTTCTCCTTATCAGCTTCTGCATGGCCTATTCTGATGAGGATTCGATAGAACTCCTCTATATACTCCTTAACAAATCTTCCTGCTTGCTTCAAACTTTGCATCTTCTTCAGAAGGTCAAGCTCATAATCAACAGGAATAAATTGTCACTTCAATTTATCCACCATCTGATCCCATCTTGTGATTTTATCTTTCCCTCTTCTATTTCACTCCAATTGAATCTCTTGCCACCAGATCTTTGCATGACCTTTCAGTCTGGCCTTCACAAACTTGACCCGATCAGGATCCTCAATATCTTCATACTCAAAATATTCTTCACATTCATTGATCCAGTCGATCAATTCCTCTAGGTTAAGATTCCCTGAAAATGTAGGAACCTCGATCTTAGGTCTTTTCTCAATCTTGGAAATGGCCCAGAAAAGCCTTTCTTCCTCTTGATTCAAAACTTTGACTTCTCCTTCTTGATCTTCTTCTTCGACTTCATCCTTGCTTTCATCTCTGACATTAAGATTCATTCCTCTGCGAATCTCCTCTTGCAATGCCCGCACTTGTCTCTACAGTTCCCTAACCTCAGGTGTTACAACACCAGCTCTTTCACCACATTCCCTTCATGGAGGCATTTTTGCACTTCTCGCTGAAACCCTAACCACGGTCCTGGTGCAAACTACCTCACAATCGGTGATCTATTTACACAAAAACCCTAACCCACGGTCCTGGTGCAAACTGTCTCGCAATCAGCAATCTGTTTACACACTTAGGAACTCCTGCTCTAATACCACTTAATGAAGGGTGCTCCCCTTAATACCACAAACACATAACAAAAACAAAGAAACAACAACAATATGCAAGAATAGAAAATTGGCTTCTTATTATCTCCACAAATGTGGAATTACAAACTTTCAGAATTACAATATGCAAAGCCACATTGGCATTCCCTTACAATATTTTGTAGGACAAAGCCTCGAATTATTACCCAAAACTGTCCCGAACTGCCTAAGACAACACTACAAACCTTTCTTATATAGGCAATTTCCACCACCCGAGAAGGTTCCAAAAATTTAGCCCTTTAGGCCGACTAAACATAGAATTATTTATTTTTCACAATTATTACAATAGGGTCGGCTCAAAAGTAATACAAAAATATGATTTTAGGTAACCCAACTTCTAAAGGCCATAATTTTTTAACTGTAACTCCATTTTTCTATTGTAACCACTTTTCGGAAATGCCATGACGAGATCTACAGCACTTGACAAGCACTAGCGCCAATCAGCTGGGGGTCGAGCATGATCCAGAACCTCTAAGGCCTTCAAAATTGACCTGAAAGATTTTGTACCCAAAAACATCAATAACTTCACCAATACTGATGATGTGGCAATGAAACTCAACTGGTAGGCTAAAACGACTGAGATGAACCTCCAACTGTGAAATCAGAACATTCTGAGATCATATGACCAACTTACTAAAAATAGTAAGTTTCCATAAATAGCAGCTCTAAACAAGATAGCCCTTATTGAAAAGCAAACAAAAATATTTTTGGGTGATGCAAGATTGCTCTTACACCCAGGATGCTCCTGCATCACAACAACAATGTATGTCGAGCTCTCTAAGTGGGACCAAGAGAGAACGTATAGATCAAAGTTGAGGACTAAAGCAAGTAGAACGTGAGATAATAACAGTATCCTCCCTACCTACAAGGGGATCTATCTTAGAAAAGAGCTTCACATACGAAACAAGCGAATGAAGCCCACTCCCTCAAGAACTCCACAAATAGTGTTCATAGGGCCTAATTACTATGTGTAACAGATATGCAAAAAGAAAATCTATGTTCTTTGTAGAGCCCAAAACCGAAGTGTGACTTATGAAAGTAGGGAAGACACTCAAGCTAGACACATGAGAGGTTCATTTTATATCCCAAATCAAAATGTTATCAGATCATAGCAGAATACACGAGTTCCTACGCAACACGCTTAGTAGATTTTACCTGATTTACAATTTTTTTGTGCTTTCCCGTGAGCCAAAACAATAAGTACCAATCCAAACCAACATATATCAATTGTTAGGGTTAGCTTTTAGTTCAAATCTGAAATCAAAATCTGAAAGACTACCTATGAATCTAATATGACAATTGAATTTATGGTACCAAAACTCATACGACAATGTGTTACCTCTTGTATGACAATCTAGACATGAAACGACAATGGGTCTGTGTACACACAACAAAGTAAGTCCCAAACAACAATACCAAACAATTGAGATGATTCTAAAAAATGTCAACTGTCGTACGACAATCAGTAGGTCCTGGTACGATAATCTATCAAATGTTGTATGAAAATTGTATTGACAAAAAATAAAAATCATAGTTTTGATAGAAAATGATAAAAAAAAATTGATAGAAAAGAATGAAAACCCGTTTCAAGGCCCCACGTTGGGTGCTAGAAATGTGCGTGTGAATTTTGTATCTAGCTAGAGACACAACACTTCAGTAAAACATTAGAGGTTAGCAAATCAATAAATATGCAAATAAGAACGATATAGTTAACTAGGTGATTTACTGCCTTCTAGTAGGTGTGAGTATGGTATTCTCAGATTTAGACCGAGATCAATGACAATGCAACACCTAAATGAAGGATTTAATGCTAAAAGATGGATGAAAGATGAATGCAGATTAATCTTTTTTTTTGGATTTTGTATGCAATAAGATGAAAAATGATATGAAACTAATCTAGAATGAATTGAAATGATATGCAAATCGATCTAACAATGATATACTATGAATGAATGCTATGATCAAAATAATAAAAATCTCACAATCGCCTTATTTGCAAAAGCTTGATTCTCCATATGCAAATTCGCCAAAGTAAGTATGCAAATTCGAGGGATCCTTTTATGAAGAGCTAAGCCTTGATTATATAGAAATCCAAGGCTTGAGGATGCATTGAGAAAAGCCACAAATCACTCTTGATAAACTCAGGTTGATTTTTGAGTTAACAAGAAATCAGGAATAGATCAACTCGTAAAATCATGCAAAAGCACTTTTTCACTCAAAATAGACTTTAGTTCACTTTTTTAACTCACAATCACATATCAAGTTTAGAAAGTTAACAAATTGAAATTGATAATTGATTCAAAGTTTATTGCTTTTCTGATTGTGCATGATTTAATATGAATTAATTTAAAAATAAAGTGATTTATTCTCAACTTAACTAATTTTAAATTTAAAACAACTGATTTATGGGTTAATCAATTATTAAATCAAACTTTTACTCCAAACTATATCATTAAATATTGACAACTGAATTTAATCAATTAAATAAGAATTCAACTGATTATTCATAGAATTTTTTATTTATTATCAAAACTAAATAATATAATTAGGAATAAATATGATAAATTAGGAATATTCAAGGAATATTTCTTGATGCAAAATTAGAATAAAATCAATTAGGGTTTTGATAAACTGATGTGCAGATGTGCCTTAGGTTAGGACTTTAATGTCGATTTCGATCGATTTGTTGATGTAGGAGGTTAATGAACCTATAGCCCATTTTTGGGGTATTACAAGATCAACCAATTTTACACAATGACAACTTGGCACTCATATCACTTCTACTAGTAAAACAATAAAAATACTTTTATGCAGATTAAACACTCAAATCTTAAAGGCACATGCATATGATATTATGGCATTAGATATATTATGTTTTCAAGAAGTACACCTGTATTCCTTAGAAACTAATGCACTCTTCAAAGACTATAAATCCAATATAATGCATCACATTCATGGTATTATGATACTAACTAAAAATTATCTATTTCTATTGAAATAAAAACATCATACAATAGTAAATGTTGAGGCAATTACATTAACAATATGTAAAGGCACTATTAAAATCAATGTGTCCAATATCTATGCAAGACCTAATGCTTCACTACCTGAGATCATTATTGTGTTTGATGATGTGTTGGAAAATGTGACAACAAGAAAAACTCTTCTCATACTCAGAAACTTCAATATTGACATGAAAAATCAACACAAAACAACACAGACCCTAAAAAATCATATACAATAACACAAGCTACAATTTCTACTTCATGAAACACATATCATAAATAAACCATTGATTGATCATGTTTGAACTAAATCACCTGAAAAGATATAGATTCTCTTTACAAAACTCAAGCCTATTAGATAGATCAATTTGCAAATTTTTTATATCATTGTAATACCGATGCAAACAATACAAGTGATAACCCAAATATCTTGTTAGGAATGGGAACACTGAGAGGGGGGGGTGAATCAGTGTTCACTATATTTTATCTTTTCACTTAATCTTTAAACTGAACTTAAATGCTTAAGTACTTAAATGAACATCCACATAAACATGAAACATGAAATCAACACATAACACCAATATGGTTATGGGGAAACCCAAATAGGTAAAAACCCCAATGGGAATTGACACCCACTAATATTATGTACTAGTGTTTTATGATCCTTGTTAGAAGATCCTTAACCCTATTAGGAATTTCTTTACAATGTATTAAGTACAGTAGACCTTGTCAAGGGTCAGACCCTGTTAAGAGTCTTTTACAATAAACCTTGTTAGGGGTGTGGATGCACTGTCCTAGAGCTCACTGCTCAAGTGGTGAAGGCTACAACCTTCTAATCTCAAATACACACTATATCTGCTGGATGAACTGTCACTATGACACTGCTTGTCTGATCAGTTCCTTTGATGAGTTGATGTTTTGACCTCTTACAAAGCTCTAATACATCTTATAGACACTTCGCACACTTCTTCTCTGCTTATCTCAACTCTTTATCAACTTCCATACTAATTAAAATGGGCACATCTCATATTTATATGCGCATACAAAACAAATAACTAGGTCGGCCCTTTAACTAATTACATATAATAATTCCAATTGAATTGGCTCAAGCGTGTTTACAAACAAACATATTTACATGTTGGCAACCTAATTACAATAGGTGCATAGCCTTTACAACATTAGAATATAACCGCAAATCAAAATGCTAACAATTGGTTGCTTACTTTGTTCTTCTCTGGCACATACTGGCTGTGTAACTTCAACTGTCTATAACTTTGGCATACTTACATATCTGATAATGCGCTCATAAACTAAGCATGAATATATTCTAATCAATTTATCTTCTAGGGTGCACACCATAACTCGATCGTATGCACGTGCACTGATGCTTTGAGCTTCAATACTCTATACATTGTCCAATCTTCAACACTTAACCAATTTTTGATCTTCTCATCAAGTGTGCTGACTCCAAACTACTATATGACTTTGTTTCCATAATGAAAACACTATACTAAGTCATATACACTAGTATAGCAAACTTTCAACAATCTCCCCCTTTGTCATTGATGGCAACAAAGGAATATGGCCAAGTTTCTAACTGTTCCTTAATACAAAAAACTTTTGTCTTAAATCTCCCTTATACATAACTTTCTATCTTATATCTCCTTATACATATCTATAACCATATTCTATACATACTCCCCCTTTGACATTAATGACAAAGGTGCTTCAAAATTGTATATACAACTACTTATTGTGAGATAACATCTGGATATGCTATCTGTAGGTTTTGGATCTCCTTCTTCCAAAATGTGATCAATGAATTAACAATCTGTAGATGTGCGCATAATGCATACTGTAGCTTCTCCATATTCTTCAAATCTATGCTAGGACCTTGATCATATGTCACCATGGTGGCATCAATCTCCTTAATATTTTGATTAAGCATGTCTAATGAGGGTGCAAGAGCATTCCTTAACTGAGTCTGTCTAGCCCTTATCTTGGTCATCTCCTTTTATGCCTTCTCAATCTTATCTATTTGTCCTTGGTAGACATTATTACACATGTTCACATGAAATGATGGATCTTCCACTAATTTCTTTATGCTCTCTATCATAGCTTCAGCCTCTTGTATCTTTTTGTACAGATCACTAATCAGCTTGTCTTGGTTCATACAATCAGCTATAATCTTTCTGCCCTTTGCTACAAAATCCTTCAAGGATGCTTGACCAAAATTTAGTGAGCTCAAGTCAAGTGCATAGTTGCTAACCAATTCACTGAGCCTCTTCTTCAAATATTTCTCTTCTACAACTAGGGATGCAGATTCTTTCAAGCTAGAGAAATTATTCTTGAACTGTGAAATGACTGCACTTACATCATCAATGGAGTGTACCTTAGACACTTTCTTGTCTACTGGTAACAAGTTGTTCAAGATGTTTACTAATTCTAAAAGGAGGGGATTTCTCATCACCTATTTCTCCTTGGTTTTCTCCATAGCTAAGATGTTGAACTTGATCAGGTCTTCTTTTCCCCAAGAGTCCAAACTAGTTGTGTCAGGTGTCAAACTTGACAACAATGTTGCTAAGGGAAGTGGAGTGATAGGAGTACTATCCATAACTTCCTCTTTAAATCTTATTGTTATTGGTTCATTTTCTTTTCTCTCTACTTATTCTTTTTTTTTTTCCGCTTCTTTTTCTATTTGTTCTTCTTTCTTTTCTTCTTCATTTGTTATATCCTCAATCGATACTTCTTCTTGATTGGGAGTGGAGTTACCACATAGAGTCTCAACCTCTTGAGTACTCACAAATGCCTCTTCAAACTTGTCCAACTTAGTGTCAGTGGCCACCATGGCTATCTCTACATTATCAATGATAATGGTGCTATCCTTTAGTGACTCTATCATGGGTGCGGACTTATCTGCCTCTATTTGTGTTTCAACTGCAGGCACTAAGTCTTAAGGACCTGTCACTAATGCATTAGTGGGCTCTACCACCTTGACTTCCTTTGAGGGTACTTGAGCTATGGGTGTAGTAGGTGGATACATGTGCCTATTCATAAAGACCTTCTCAAAGGCTTTCTCTATTTCCTTGGCAACTAACTCAAAGTTTTTATCCATTATATTCAATGTTCTTGTCTTGGTCCTAAGGTGAGGCTTCACCAAATCTAACAATAACTTTTTCTCTTCTAGCTCGCATACTGGAAGGGTTTCATCTAAAATATTTTCTCTTATCCTTAAATCTTCTTCAATAGCTTGTCTCTTTTGGAACTCTAAGATATTCCATACATTATCAGGAATCATAGTCTTCAATTCTAAGACTATCTTCTTAAACTTTAACATATGTTTGACAATCATTCCATGTATCTCTGATTTGTCAATCTCACTGTATTTCTCATAGAACTTTCCTACTTGATCAATTCTACCTTCATCAACAATTCTTGTGCTTAACACACTCAAACTAGGTTTGAAACTTACTTCAGGGGGTGTTTGAGTGTTCCTTCTATTTCTTGTTACTCTCAAGGATGGATGACCAGTGCTAATCTCTTTCTTCCTCTTAGGCATTACCTTATACTCAGGAGGAGCAGTAAGGTCAATGGTTTCCTTGGGTGCAGAAGGAGTAACAACAGTTTTACCCTTCTGAACATCATATTTTTCTATCTTCACCTTCTTCAACTTAGGATCATCTAATTTAGTCTTTGTTGTTTTTGCGCTCTCAATTTCCAAAGCAATCTTTTGTTCCCTTGCTTTGTCTAGGTCTGCTTGAGACACTCCATGAATTCTCAAGATCTCTGAGGTGACTTTGGCAACCTTTCTTTTAGTGTTGCACTATTCAAGACTGCATCAACTTCTCTTGTTTTCTCTACATAGGTTCCTCATCTTGGTGCATTAGGGTCTTTAAGGGCTGAAAGCAATACTTGTGCATATGCTTCTAGAGTAGGCTCTTCCACTTCATATCCTAGTGGATGAATCCACTTTGTTCTTGGTTCAACTACCTCCATGCATGTTGTGTCAATCTCAACCATGAAGCAAATAGTATCCTTGTATTTCTCAACAATGTTCTCTGGTATCCTATACCTCATCTTCATTTTAACCCTGAATGTCTTCAACTCTAGTGTCATGTAGTCCTTCAAAGTTCTCTTAGTACATGCCTTGAGAGATATATGTGGCATTGTGGAATGGATTTGTCTAGATACAAATCAGATACCTTTCCAACAATATGGAAGTACATGTATATGATCAAAGACCCAAATCTGAATATCTTGGTCTTATCATGCTTGATTGCCTTAATATTATCAATTAGTTATGTGCACAGGATCTCACACAAGTTGAACTCTCCATTTTCTTTCACAAGTCTTATGGCTGCAAGAATTGTAGTCGCAGACACACTGTTCACCCTGCTAATGTATTGGAACCTATAACCTAGTATCATGGACATCAATTTGATGTCATCTTGCTCAATAAGCTCAATGGTCATTTTGCACCTATCACTTCTTGACTTGAAGGTTTTCTCAACAAGCTTCCTTACATCCTTGCTTGCTAGAAGAATGACACCTATCTTAAAGAGGCCTATCATCTCATGAATTAGGTCACCAGTAATTATGAATGGTACTTCACCTATCCAAAATAGGTCATCATGAATTCTACTCAGTAGAATCTTGAGCCATTCTAATTCATAGAACTCATATGTCATGGCATAATCCACTATAGGGTGATTATTCCATCGTTCATACTCATCCATGAAGGTTTTGTCTAGTTTCAACATAGTTTCCATGTGCACTCTTAATCTATCCAATCCTACTGGTTCTTTCTTACAGTGAATGTATGCCCTAATGTCCTCAACATGCATAACACCCATAGGCGTGCAGGAGAATGCCCCTTCTAGGTCATCTAGAGTGGATTTGAATGGGTGCCTCTTGAATACATATCTTTTCTTATTTGCAACATCAAATACTATAGGATTAGCCATCACTTACTTGTATAACGCTTTCTTAAAGGTTTCTAAGAGATTATGAATTAGCGCAATAAACTAGGGTTTCTGCAACTGATCAAATGCATAGAAAGTCACTTGATGAATCAAATTGCAATCCTTATCAATCAACTACTAGGGCTCTTCTGCTATCTAATCACTCTAAATTCAAATGCAATGATAGATTTACAAACTTCTATGTACTTTAAAGTAGAAAATATGCCATTAATACTTGTCGCGTAAACTAGTCTATCACTTGAAAATTTATATCTTTCATTCTGCAAACAATCAACTAGTGCACTTTTGCACATAGGTTTTTCTAGTCTCCAAAAGCTTAAGTCCAAAGGCGCATACTCTAAGAGTGAGTATACTAGCCACGTAGGGGTCTAGAGCTAAACTAGCTCCCCTATGACCCTGAGGGCCATTCATGCAGATGTAGAGGGTGCGTCCACTATGGATGCATCCAATACATTCTCATCAACCATATCCTTCTTTACTTCTGACCAAATCAAGCTTGCATCCTTTGAAGCTTTCACAAACTTGACTTCTTTGGGATCCAATACTGGTTCTTTGGGATTTTTAGGGCTTTCTTGACCTTGCATCCTTGATCTAAAAAACTTTGAGATGTGTCCAGCCTTGTTACAAGAGTGAAAAATGACTGGAGGCCTTATATTCCTAGGTGCATTGACATGGGTCACCATTTTACATTGTCTAGCTGAGTGACCTTTATAGCTACATATCTGACATGTAACATTTTGAGAACTTCTTTCATTAGACTGATTATGATTCCTCTGATTATGCTAAGTCCTATTCTTCTGACTTGTTTTTCAATTCATAGCTCTATGACCAAATTTATTGCATGAATAATAGTAACCATTGAAAGGTCTTACCTCTGTACAGTTCCTTGCTATGTGTCCATGCTTGTTACATGCATAATAAGTGTGGTCTACTAGCTTGCACTCATTCTTAGGTGGTTCAATATAATCCTTAGTCTAACTTCCAATCTCCTTAGCATCTGAGGTGCCTTCTGGTGCTTTCATTCTTACTCACATGTTGTCAATCTGATTTTGTGCTTCATTGTATCCAATGCAGCTAGTATCTCCTTTAGCTCTTCTTTCATACAACTGAGATTCTATCAAATCAAAACTGGTGTGTAATTTATCAATTTGATTCTTAGCATCTTTCAATTCAGATTCCAAACTTTCTTTGTTGTTCCTTAGCTCTAAGATTTCCATGTTTTCTTGCCTCAATTCTTCATTTAGTTGAAGGTTCTCTTTGATCTATTCATCATAGACTTCCTGATTGTTAGTCAGCTTATCATCTAATTCTTCAATATGTTCTTTTAGAGATGAATTTTCTTCACTGAGATTTTTTATCATAATCCCTAAATCACTAATAGAACATTCTTTCAGATCCTTTCTTAGCCTTTTGATGACTAATTGAGCATCACTGACTTTTTCTTTAAGTTCTTCAATTTCTTTTTGAGATTTGTCTAGGTCTTCAAGAGTAGCTTCAAGATTTCTTTTTAGATGTTTCATTTATGCTTTTTCCATGATCTCCTCAAGTGGTTAAACTTCTTTGCTGAAGACCAGAGCTCTGATACCAATTGTTAGGAATGGGAACACTGAGAGGGAGGGGGTGAATCAGTGTTCATTGTATTTTATCTTTTCACTTAATCTTTAAATTGAAATTAAATGCTTAAGTACTGAAATGAACATCCACATAAACATGAAACATGAAATCAACACATAACACCAATATGGTTATGAGGAAACCCAAATAGGTAAAAACCCCACTGAGAATTGACACCCACTAATATTTTGTACTAGTGTTTTATGATCCTTGTTAGAAGATCCTTAACCCTGTTAGGAGTTTCTTTACAATGTATTAAGTACAATAGACCTTGTCAAGGGTCAGACCTTGTTAGGAGTGTTTTACAATAAACCCTCTTAGGGGTGTGGATGCACTATCCTAGAGCTCACTACTCAAGTGGTGAAGGCTACAACCTTCTGATCTCAGATACACACTATATATGATGGATGAACTGTCACTGTGACACTGCTTATCTAATCAATGCCTTTAATGCGTTGATGCTTTTACCTCTTTCAAAGCTCTAATACATCTTATAGACACTTCACACACTTCTACTCTTCTTATCTCAACTTTTTATCAACTTCCATACTAATTACAATGGGTGCATCTCATATTTATATGCACATACAAAACAAATAACTAGGTCGGCCCTTTAACCGATTACATACAACACTTTCAATTGAATTGGCAAAAGTGTGTTTACAAACAAACATATTTACATGTCAGAAACCTAATTACAATAGGTGCATGGCCTTTACAAAATTAGAATATAACTGTAAATCAAAATGCTAATAGTCAGCTGCTTACTCTGTTCTTCTCTGGCACATACTAGCTGTGTAACTTCAACTATCTGTAACTTTGGCATACTTACATATTTGATCATGTGCTCATAGACTAAGCATGAATATAGTCTAACCAACTTATCTTCTAGGGTTCCCACCATAACTCATTTGTATGCACATGCGTTGATGCTCTGAGCTTCAGGTACTGTGTACACTATCGAGTCTTCAACACTTAACTGATTTCTGATCTTCTCATCAAGCGTGCTGACTCCAAACTACTATATGACTTTGTTGTCATAATGAAAACACTATACTAAGTCATATACACTAGTATAGCCAACTTGCCAACATATCTATGAAAAGAACAATTGTACAATTGTAAACAAACATGCAACATCACAGTTTATGAGTTTCTCTGCATATACTATTTATTCTAATTTTGATTTTCTACAATGGAAAAAGAAATACCAAAAATAGTTGTAGACCACACTCACCAAAAGTAGGAACAAGTATCTAAAAGGTAATAAAATCTTGACATCTTCATTCCAAACTCAACTGCATACTTCTCCCAAATTAACAACACCTTTGTGGGCATGATTTGGGTCAAAAGTAAACAATAAAAGCTTCATTTTTGTTGAAGATCTCAATGCTAAAAATGCAAGCAATAGTTTTCAACACAACGTATAAGTTATCTACAAAGAAATATTGGATAGAGCCACTAAATGTGTGAATTTTTGTATGTTGATTTGATTGATTCAAAAGCAAAACTAACTATAAATTTGAATGTGAATGGCACCCTTATCCAACATTTTTAAGAGAAGATAATTGTAGGAATTTATTTTGAATATTGGATTTGATATTGCACCTAGAATAAATTATGACTATGGAAATTGTGACTATATACTAATAATCATGGACTACACCAAAATTGAGTTTATCACACCTACTTGTCATGAGTACAAGTTTATTCTAGGTAGCACTATAACATAATTGTTCAAAAGCACTACCAAATGTCCTATTGGTACAATAGTTGCAGTAGTTATAGCATGCAACATAATTGGTGCTCAACACATTATTAATGCCAAATATGGCCTTATAGATATGGACAAAGCACTAATAGATAATTCTATTAAAAAAAATCTTTATCTATTTTCAAACATCCATCATTACAATAAATATTTGTTTCTTACATTTTTCTAAACATCTTGAAATTTGAGTCTCTTATTCTTTGATAGATTTACATGCATCCCAACTTTGAGCAGCAATTCATTGGGATGGAACAAGAGTTGCAAAAAAATAAAATACCTACTCTACTCTTTAGAAACATTGCAAAAGATTTGGATCAAAAACATGCACTTCAGACAACTCCTTCCACATTTATATGTCAACTCAAAGATGAAAGAACCTTGTGAACTCTAAAGGGACTCTTGCAATCAACATTCCATGTATAAATTAAAAAAATGCTTCTCTTTTCTGATCACAACTATTTTCTTAGACGTAAAATAATGTATTGACATTTTCAATAGGTCTCTAGACTATTAAAAAATTACAATTCATTTTCCAACCCCTTTCATCTATTCTATTGCAAATTCAATTACAAGTTCGACAACTATGGTTCACTTGATGACAAAATTGCCCACTGTACTAAATGTGATAAAATCATGCAATGCACTTATTCTATGTTTCTAAAAACTATCATTGTAAATGATAACGAGAAAATAATTTATTTTTCTATAGAAAAACCATTACCCAACAATTAATTCCATCTCTAAAAAATATTAATTATGAAGACTATATTAATGAAAAATCTACATTTATTTTTATATTGCGAGAATTTTCAATGAGAGACAATTTCACTCCCAATCAAAATAAAATTATCACCTGCATGATTCCTATAGATGAATGAAGAAGATTTGATATTCAAGAGGTAATTATACTTCTATTAGAAATGCTTCATATACTTGATAGAATTTTGTTCATTCTTTTTTTTTAATTAAAATTTTGCAGCACTGATCTTTATGCCAATTTTGCAGGTACAAAAATTAGCAAAAAAAAGGGACAATGATGCATACATATTAGTGCACTAAATATAGCTCGATATTTTTGTGATTACATCTTCTACTATTTCTATAATAATACTTCAAAAACAAAACCATCAAATACTAGTAGTTTGAATTGCAAAACATTTGTTTGTTTTCCTATGCTACATTAAGAACATAGAAACACATTTTATTTTGCTTCTATCATAACAAAATCTATATATTTATATACTATATTTCAAATGGTCATCATGCTGGTGAACAACTTATGAAAATCTTAAATTTTATACAATATACATGTTTCTTTTTTCTTTTTGCAAATGATGTATGTATTCATTATTCTATATTTCAAATACAGTCAATGTTGTTATACATATTCTCTTGTGGATTGCTACAAATACTCTTTGAATCTATTTTGATTAGTCAAAATTATGGTATCTCCTTTTTTGTTCCTTTGTAATGTCATTTGTGTATAAACAAGAAGACTATGTTTCTCATGCAAAATTGCTCAAACAATATTTATCAAACTACATAGATCAATTAATAAAGATAGTTGAATTTTTAATTTATAGCTTCAATAAGTTAAAGATGAGTTATATTTTTTTATAAAAAAATCTACAAAACATGGAATCAAACTTATAACTCTTTATCCATAATCTCTACTTTTCGTTTGAAAACTCTTTCAATTCCAACTAATCTTCAATCTAGATTTTCCTCTAACTAAGAGTGTACTGGGCATCCAGGTAAGAATATTTTACCTATAAACACACACACATTGTTTTTGTTATTATTTTCAACACAATTTATAATAAATTAGCAAATATACTTTCATCTTTTTTGCATAATTATGAAATTCAAAAAAGACAATTTATTTGAGATCCTATTGGCTATGGCAGAAAAGAGAAAGGAGGAAAATAAATTTTTGAAATAGAAACTGTAAGAAAATTCAAAAATAACTATTGTTGAAAGCCTTTGACATGAAATTCAATGTATTCAAAGCCTGGTTGCATTCAATGTGCATTAATGTAGGAGACTTTATAACTTCTTTCTATCGTTGTGTGGTTTTATTTTCACATATTGCAAGGAGGGCGTTGAACTCTCCAACCATATTAGCTAGGATGTTTGGTGATATCAAAAATTGTTTGTTTATCTATGGCTTCCATTAGTGCTGGAAGGTTTGTTTTTTGTTGATATTTTTGAGATGTTCTCTTTAGAAGGGTTTCTTTAACTGTGTCTATGATTGGTGTTGGAAGTTTTTTTTCCCTATTTCATAGCCTACTATTTTAAAAAAATTCATTTTGCTTTGTTTACAAATCAAATGGCTATTTTCTCTTTGTAGAAGTTTTCAGGAGTCTATTAGTGTAATATGTTTATTAAGGTAATGAATGTTACTACTTTATCTTTGGAAGATTTTTCATAAATATTTTTTCTTAATAATGTTGGTGAATGCTTTAGACTATTTGATAAGGAATGTCATTTTGTCTTATGTCTCTACACAAGGGCTCATGCATTTTGAGCCTCACTTAAATTGAGGGTATTATGGTATATATTTAGGGAAGCATTTTTCAATATCTTGCAAACCCTTATTAGTTTTTTCAAAAAGTATCTTCATGAAGATAAGCTAAATGTTGCAAATTGCTAAAAAAATTAAAATTTAGCACATTATGAGCATGTTTTCTAATACGAATCTAGTATTTTTGTTGTAGAATTCTTTATAAACCCTTACAAATTTTGATTAATCTTATACAATGCATTTGAGTCTTATTAACTTGTACATCTTTTGGGTACTAGGTTTTTTGCAACAAAAATAACTAAATAAATATTGTTAAACGTAGCCTTTTTGGCCCATGTCTTTCATTGTTGCCAAATGGTTTTTTTTGCATTTCCATTTTTGACATATTTTGTACTCAAACTCGCTTTCTCTAAATTATTTGATATTAGATCAATATATCTCTCCTAAACTCTTCAATTACTAGGGTTCTTAAAAAAGAAACCGATAGCTTGCGATTTGCAATAGCTATTTCTTCAAAGCTTCAATTATCAAGTTTTTGCCTTTATCTCCAAACAAGAGTTTTAGGTTCAATGTCCTCTAAAAAAAATTCATGCTTGATTTTTGTCTACTCTTATCCATAGGTATAATTTCCTATCAATATATATGAATTGTTTTGTTATTGTTTTCCATACATTATTAATATTTCCTCTTACCATTATTGAGATCTTAGTTCTTTACATGCATTTCTAGTTTAAGTTAAGTTCATGATTTACTATCCAAAAAAATTTAAGATCTTTTTTGTTCAACATTCTATGTTGTCTACTTCTCTAGTTCTTCACATGCATCTACAATTTATGTTTTGTTACAAAATGACTATGCAGAAAAATTCAACAGTCTTAATTATAGAGCATTACCTCTTATTGATAAGTAAAATTGCCATTTTCTTTTCTATATTTGTAATTAGGTTTAAAATATTTAACCAAAATTAATTATTGGCCTTATGTTTTGTAGTTGTAGGAAACACTAACAAGATAAATCATATTCATTTTGAGAAATTAATGAAATAAATCATTCACACTAGCTAAGACACACATATGATGAGGTGCCAACTACGTCATCATACTTTTTCTTTGGAATTTTGAATTATGCTACTTTGTAGGGACTCTCAAACTATGCCACACTGAAAGGTTAAGATTGTAATCATTTTTAATCATTTCAAATGCCCCGTAGTTTTTGATTATGTAAAAAGCAAGTTTTGAAGGGACCCAAAACCCTTTACAACAACATTACATAAATATAAGCATTAAAAATCATCAAAAACTAAATTGTGAGCAAAGACACCTAAGAGAAAAGTTGGCACAAGTAGAGAAAAAACCAACATTAAACTACAAGCCATAAAAAAGACCAATTGATAGACAAACAAAAAACTAATACAAGACAGAACTAGGCAAAGTTTTTGAGAAGCTCTACAACTCCCAATTCCAGTTGATCCAAATGTGTAGATGCACTCTTTAGTTCTTCTAAATCATTATTGGCCTTGAGATATTTATTCCTCATACTTGCATAGGTCATTTTCCCTAGGCTAGAAACCTCTTCAAGGCTAGTGTCCTCGTCACCTTCCACCTCAATAATGTTAGAATAACAATGTCCTAATCAACTGAGAGGGGGGGTGAATCAGTTGATGAATGAATACTTTAAAATTTAACTTCAAACTTATTGTTGAAAACAAAATACTGAACTAAAAAGTAAATGCGGAAATAATACACATACACATGAACACCAAGATTTACTCTCGAGGAAAACCCTATTAATGGAAAAACCCAGTGGGGATGGTACCCACAAATATCTGCACTATGATTATAATAACCTTGTTAAGATTTTTGACCCTGTTAGGAGCTGAGTATTATAATAAGTAGGTCCTGGTTAAAGGATAGACCCTGTTAGGAGTCTTTTACAATGTGATCCATGTTAAGGGGTCAACCCTACTAAGAGTCCAGTCTTGCTAGAGGTAACAACCTTTTTAGGGGTGCACAATAGATCAACTTGATCAAGATATTTGAGAGTTAAAGCCATCCTCAAGCTCTCTGAACCTCACAACTTCAAGAGTAAGACAATTCTGATCTAAAACTACTTCCAACACTCAACCACTACCAAGAAAGCTCCATCTTGTGCCCAAATTCACAACTACTATTTTCCCAATAGTAACCAATGCAACCTCAAGATCGTATTCACCTCTTCAATTCACATCACCTTTTCTTACTGATTTTCTAAGGATCTCAATCCTTATATACAAGTTACAACAATTAAATCTAGGTTGACCTACATAGGATAAATCCTATTTACAAAATACAAATGGACCCATGCGATGAAATAAAAGAAACCTCTTACAATGTTACAACATAAAAATTACATCAATTAATCATCCAGATCCATAAATCAAGCTTGCTCATCAAATTACTTGAAGCATGTTCCAATTTGTCTTCCAAATAGGTCTTCACCAATACACACACCATAGCTGATGTCACATGTATGATCAAAACTCCATATGATTACAATAATATCTCTAGCTAGTGTTCAACATGAACCTATGTTTTCTCATCATGACTTGAACAACCATAAATTCTATCCACAAAATTCTACAATCAACTCTGTGAAAATCTCAATTTCTGTCTCCTGAAAAATAGTCATCATTAAAACCACCATAATTCTATCATATTAATTCATAAGCACATACGATCATAGCCAGTGATCCAAGACATTATATATATTCTTCATCTAATTTTGCACATGCTAATTCACTGTAGTGTGTCCATACAATTCTCTGCAAACTATCTTCAATCTTCTTTGAATAACTAGTCAGTAACATATGTTGACATCAATGAAAAACATTGAGTGCCAACATCCAAACAGTATTCCAACAATATCCTAAATATATTGGAATGAAACAATTCCAATCCAACTTCAAACAATCTCCCCCTTTGACATTGATGGAAACATATTAGAAAATCTATCGACACAAAGGTCCAAGGTGCATACTTTGCCTGCTTCATGTATTTTGCCTTCTTATTTAGCTTGATATCAACTATTGTCTCCTTTTTAGCTACAAGAGGGTTACTGACTCCCCCTTTCACGTACTCCCCCTTTCAAGCTAGAGGGTTATTACATCTCTTTCCTAGACAAACTGAGTTACACACTCTCCCCCAAATAAACTAAAGGGTTTTTCTCAGTATATCTCTCCCCCTTTGACATCAATACCAAAGGGTGTCATAGTGTCTCCTCAAAGTAGTGCAATAGGTTTAAAACCACCTATATCTCTCATGTGTGCTCAAATATTTATTCCCCCATAAGATTAAATCACTACATTCAGTCCTAAAAATAATGCTCTGAATACATTATGACTGATGCATCTTTGCATTTCCTTTAGTTGTCATTACGAGGGTCTCTGATCCCAAGTCTACCTCTGAGATACTGAAAGGTTTCTTTGTTTAGTGGCTTAGTGAAGATATTTGCAATATGTTCCTTAGTATTCACATACTCTAACTTCACTTCTTTCTTTGCTACCTTATTTCTCAAGAAATGATACTTTATTGCTATATGTTTTGTCTTAGAATGCATAACAGGAGTCTTTGACATATTTACCATGCTAGTATTGTCACAATGGATATTAATTGAATCATAGAGACATATTCCAATGTCCTCCAAAATTTTATTCATCTATATGATCTGTGTACAATTGATTGCTGGTGCAACATCATGTAATTCTGATGTAGACTGGCAATACAGTCATGATTCTTGCTAATTCAAGAAACCAACCTTTTACCAAGGAAGAATGCTCCTCCACTTGTACTCTTTCTATCATCTACATTCCCTACCAAATCAACATTACTGAAGGTATGAAATGTATGTTCTTTTGATCTATCATACCATAGACCAAACTCAATTGTACCCTTTAGATATTTGAATATCCTTTTCACTACCATAAAGTGGGACTCTTTAGGGTCTTCTTGAAATATTGCAATAATTCCAACTGCATTAGCAATATTAGGTCTAGTATGTGTTAGATACTGAAGACCTCCAATCATTAATCTATACTTTTTCTATGGTACATTCTTTGCTTCATCCTCTAATTATAACTTAGTCCCAGTTACCATAGGAGTTCCAACAAGTTTTTTGTCATCCATGCCAAAAAAATTCAATAGTTCTTTAAGATATTTGGTGTGAGCTATGAATATCCCTTTCTTACTTTGATTGATCTATAATCCAAGGAATAATTTCATCTCCCCAATCATAGACATTTCAATTTCACTTTTCATCTCATCTACAAACTTATTACTCATTTCATCATTTCCTTTAAAGATAATATCATCAACAAAAATTTCAACAATCAGGATACCTTCTTCATTGATCCTTAAGTATAGATTATTTTCAACATTACCTTTCTTGAATTCTAAATGAATTAGATACTTATCCAATCTTGCATACCAAGCTCTTGGTGCTAGTTTCAAACCATATAAAGCCTTCTTCAATATGCAAACTAGAACCTTATTTCCTAATAAAGTAAATTCATCAAGTTTCTCAATGTACACTTCCTCTTCCAAGTCTCCATTAAGAAAAGATGATTTCACATCCATCTGATATACTTTTTAATTCTTATAAGAAGCATAAGCTAAGAATAACCTTACTGCCTCAATCCTAGCAACATGTGCAAATGTTTCTTCAAAATTAATTCCTTCTTGTTGTGAATACCCTTTACATACTAATCTAGCCTTGTTTCTAACAACAACTCATTCTTCATTCATCTTGTTTCTAAATACCCACTCAGGACCAATCACATTTTTGTCTTTAGGCCTTGGTACCAACTCCCAAGTGTTGTTCTTCTGAATTTTCTCTTGTTCTTCCTTCGTGGCTTTGATCCATGATTCATCTTTGTATGCCTCATCTGTGGACCGTGGTTCTACTTGTGAGATCAAAAAAATTACATTTATAGTTTGTGACCTCTCCTCTCAATTCTATGATCTTGCTCTACTTCCCTTATTGTTGTCACCAATGATCTAATCCTTAGGATGATTTCTCTGAATGTATCTGGTGTCGTATGGTCCTTGAACTCCACACTTATACCATTCTCAATCATCAATACATCCTGAGATGCTTCATTCTCTTCATTTTCATCATCATTCTCTATTGTCTGTATGTTGTCATGATTTGCATTCACATTTTCAAATGTAATATCATAGGGGTTAAAGTCACAATACCTTTCTCTAACCTGAAACATTTCATCAAATCTCACATTAGCACTTTCAATCATCTTCCTAGTTCTTAGATTATAGCATCTATAAGCTTTACTTCTAGTAGAGTATCCAATGAATATACCTTAATCACTTCTAGCATCAAATTTTCTTATGCATTCATCCCTCTTAATGTAGCATTTACTTCCAAATATTTTGAAATAACTAATAGTAGGTGTCTTACCATACCATAGCTCAAATGGTGTCTTGCATGTACCTTCTCTACTTTTTACTCTATTCATTGTGTATATTTTTGTATTGATTTCTTCTCTCTAATGCATATGTGGAACTTTTCCTTCTATCAACATGGTTCTTTCTGCATCAAGAACTATTTTTTTTCTTCTTTCAACAACTCCATTTTGTTGTGTTGTCCTAGGTGCATAAGTTTAATTACACACTTCTCACAAAAGGTATTGAATTCATGTGAAGTGAATTCTCCACCTCTGTCTGATCTCAAACGCTTTATCTTCAAGCATGTCTCATTGTCAACTTTTTCCTTATAAAACTTAAAAGTCTCAAATGCTTCTAATTTTTATCTAGGAAATCAAACCCACATCATTCTAGAGTAATCATACGTGAATATGATAAAATTACATGTCTCAAAAGTATGACCTGGTCTGAGTAGGTCCACAAAAATATGTATGAATCAACTGCAACATTCCACTTGCTGAATATCCTTTGCTGGCAAAATTACTTCTTGTCTGCTTTCCCAAAATGCATTCTCTACATGTAGTGTAAGAAGGTTTAACAATCTTAGGTAGATCTTTGATAGTATTATTGTTAGATTCCTTTACCATGTTATCAAAATTGATATGAAAAAACCTTCTATGTCATAACCAACTATCATCAATCTTTGCAACAAAACAAATAACCTCAGTAGTGTTCAACTAAAATATATTTCCTTTGGTCTTATTACCAGATGTGATCAACTCTCCATTAGCTTCTCTAATATATCAATGACCATCCTTGAATTCCAAATGATAACCCTTATCCACAAGTTATCCAACACTCAATAAGTTATGCTTTAAACCATCCACAAATAATACATTATTAGTGTTAGTCTTTCCATCCAAAGTAATTGATCATTTACCAAAAATCATCCTAGGAGTATTATCACCAGACCTTACAACTCCACCATCAAACCTCTTTAGCTTAATAAATATATCCTTGTCACTAGTCATATGGTGTGAACATCCACTATCAATTATCCAATTAGTTTTCCTATCAACATAAGAAACTGAGGCTTTTTCTTCATGGACAAGATCATCTTCTTTGATAGAAATAAAACCCAAAACATCATTGAATTCATCATCTAAATCTTTAGATCCATCACTAGAATAATACCATTCCTTATCATTCTTGTAATTCCCATATTTAGGCTTATGCTTAGGTACTATAGTTGGACATCTAGATGCAAAATGACCAACCTTATTACAGTTAAAAAATTTCAAAGGTAATTTCCCTTCAAACTTGCCTTTACCTTTATTTTCTCTCCTAGCGATCAGGGCCATGATTTTCTCATCCACTTGGTTGTCTATCCTTTGAATCTCTTCCCATTCTTCATCATATTCTCCAAGATCTTCATTGTTCTTGTTTGCTCTGCTAGATCCAACACCAACAGATCTAGTTCTATGAACAGTAGCTTTAAATGTTGTCTCCACCTTAGGTAGTGCATCCTTTAGCTTTGCAGTCTCAATTGTAGTCAGCTTAGCCACTAACATTTCTCTGGTGAAATCCTTGTATTGTGGTATTGTTTCTTCCAAAGAAATAACTTTGGGTTTGTAGGCAGGAGTCACAGATCTCAAAATATTTTATATGACTTCACCTTCTGTATAAGTGCTTCTATTATTTTTTATTCTAATCACACATTTTGATACTCTCTGAACATACATCCTTACTATTTCATCATCCCTCATCTACACTGTCTCCATCTTCTTTCTCCAATTCTATAACTCTTCTCTCTTAGTGTATTCATCTCCTTCATAAAGTGCAATTAGTCTTTTCTAGATCTCACTTGACTTTTTTAGATCTCTAATCTTTGTAAATTCACCACCAGATAATGCATTAACCAAAGATTTATTTGCAAAAACATTACACATAAGTCTTTTTCTTTCTTCTTCAGTAGTAGTAAGTGTCTCAAGGTGCTCCTCCTTTATGATAGACATGTATTTCCAAGTAGTGAGCCAATATTCCAATCCCATGCACATCAGATGAGTCTTCATCTTCTCCTTCCATGTGTCAAAATTATCTGCATCAAACTTATGACTCTCCTTCCTAAATAAGGCCATCCTAATCTTTACCTCAAGATATTAAGCTTCCTGACTATGGACCAAAATCTCTAATACCAATTATAAGAATAACAATGTCCTAATCAACTAAGAGGGGGGTGAATCAGTTGATGCCAATAATGAATACTTTAAACTTTAACTTCAAAGTTATTTTTGAAAACAAAATACTAAACTAAAAATTAAATGCAACAATAATACACATACACATGAACACCAACATGTGTTCTTGAGGAAAACCTTGTTAAGGGGAAAACCCCAGTGGGGATGGTACCCAAAAATATTTGCACTATGAGTATAATAACCCTGTTAAGAGTTTTTACCCTATTAGCAGCTGAGTATTACAATAGGCAGGTCCTGGTTAAAGAACAAACCCTGTTAGGATTCTTTTACAATGTGATCCATGTTAAGGAATCAACCCTATTAAGAGTCCATCCCTCCTAGAGGAAATAACCCTATTAGGGGTGCATAATAGATCAACTTGATCAAGAGATTTGAGAGTTAAATCCACCCTCAGGTTCTCCAAACCTCACAACTTCAAGAGTAAGATAATTTTGAGCTGAAACTACTTCTAGCACTCAACCAGTCTCAAGAAAGATCCATCTTGTTCCCAAATGTACAACTACTATTTTCCCAACAACAACTAATGTAGCCTCAAGCTTGCATTCACCTCTTCAATTTGAATCACCTTTTCTTACTAATTTTGTAAGGATCTCAATCCTTATATACAAGTTACAACAATTAAATCTAGGTTAGCCTACATAGCATAAATCCTATTTACAAAATAAAAATAGACCCATGTGAAGATGCACATGGTACCTCTTATAATGTTACAACATAACAATCACATCAATTAATCATCCAGATCCGTAAATCAAGCTTGCTCATCAAATTACTTGAAACATGTTCCAAGTTGTCTTCCAAATAGGTCTTCACCAATACACACGCCATAGTTGACATCACATGTATGATCAGAACTCTATATGATCACAATAAGCTCTCCATCCAGTGTCCAACATGAACCTATGTTCGCTCATCATGACTTAAACAACCATGAATGCTATCCACAAAGTTCTACAATCAACTCTGTGAAAATATTAGTTTTTGTCTACTGAAAAATAGTCATCAATAAAACAACCATAACTATGTCATATTAATTCATAAGCATGTGTGAACACAACCAGTGACCCAAGACATCATGTAGATTCTTCATCTAAGTTCGCACATGCTAATTTGGTGTAGTGTGTTCGTACAATTCTTTGCAACCTATCTGCAAGCTTCTCTGAATAACCAGTCAGTAACATATGTTGACATCAATGATAAACACTGAGTGCCAGCATCTAGATAGTATTCCAAAAATCTCCCAAACATATTGGAATGCAACAATTCCAATCCAACTTCCAACAAATAATATCTTTATCTAGATTGATCTAGTCAAGTTTCCCTCCAAGGATTTCCAGGTGCTCCACAGAGGCTTTGAGATTTTTGTAGCTCTTCTCTCCAATTTTATTTAAGGTGGATTCTAGGATAGAGAATCTAGTGTCAATGACCCCTAATTTATTATTGAATTCAGTTTTCATTTATTCAACATCACTTCAAGATTTACTAAGGTCTTTTATATTATCAAAAAATTTGTTGTCCTTTCCCACACCAAGTGCCTTAAAGAACTCCAACTTACTAGTAAAATCCATTTGCCTATGATTTTGATTTCTTTAACTTTGTAGAAGACCCATCCAATGATTCTATATAAATCCAGAGCTCCATCTTCGGCATTTTACAAAACCTAAAAAGGCATATCTCTGTTGTTTTTGTCTAGTTCATTGAAAATTTACATCTTTCATGGAATTCTGCCCCCCCCCGGAATCAAACTCATCCTCACCAAAAAGGGAGATAGGGACATTCTTATGTTTTTTGTCTCCATGAGTACTCTTACCAGCCATGTTGGAGGCTAGAGGGGGAGAAGGGACAAGGGACTTACCCAAATATTTTTCCATACTCTAAATAGGAGAATACCTAGTCTTCTTCTTTTGGGGAGAGAAAGAAAAGTCTCCTTCCACCTCAATATCCCACCAATCCACTTCCTCTTCCCCATCATCAGACCAGTCTTCTTCCTCTGCATATTATTTCTTGTTGTCTCCAAATACATGGGGTTTTCACCTTTCTTGGTGGTCATTGAAGGTGTAGGAGAAGAGGGTTTACCTTTACCCTTTCCCAAGCTCTCATTTTTCGTAGCGGGGGTGGAATAATAAGAGTTTCACTTTACCCTTTAGTTTTCATCACAAGTGAGCAGTTCCATTATTTTCCTATCCCCGCACATCTTCCTCTTCTCAACACCCCCACAACATCTCCCAAAAGTTGGTTCTTTGCAAGAGAATTAAGGTATTTTTACCCCAAAAAATGGTGATTAAAAACTAAATTAAGGCCTTCAACACCTACAATGCATGTGAGGTCTTGTAATAATTGCAATCCATTATATGATCAGATGGCTACTACCACATTCTATTATTAAAGTATTCATTTGTGCTCTCATTGGAATCAGTAGAAATAATTCCCACTTTTCCATTGGTACAATCAAAGTTTAAAATGTCTTTTACATCATGGCTAAAACCCCCCTCATGACCTTTCCAAGTAATCAGTGAATCAACTTTCACCCCCACATTGGCTAACCAATCAGCCATAGTGTTAATCTCTCAAAAACCATGGGAGATATGAAATTGATCAAAGATATTAATGATATATCTTGATGAATAAATAATATTATTAATGGTTGAAGAAGGTTTACTTAGGCCCTTTAGGCACATAATAATATTATTTGAATCCCCCTCAATCTAAACCTTACATCAATTTAACCTCTTAGCTAGGATCAAGGTATGATATTCTCCCATTGCCTCAACAAGGTGGTTAGTCTATATCCCCAAGGGGAATGAAACCACTACCATACATAGGCCCTTGTCATCTCTGATCACTCCCCCACACCTAGCCATCCCATGGTTACCCTTAGCATCCCCATCAAAGTTGATTTTAACCCAATCAATAAGAGAGTGGTTCAAAGTGCAACCAACTCAAGCATTAATGATGATGACTTTAGAGGGGGAAGGTGATAATTTCCATTGTTTTATAATGGTATGGTCATACAAACAATGAGAGGTTGATGACTCTCCCAAAATTTGGATGTTCTCCCAGACAACTCTGTGAATCTTCTCATAGATAATGTGTGGGGAAGGGCCACTGTTAATCTCTATTGAGCATTTAAGGTTGTCATTAGTATCAAAGGACAGTAAACAGGTCGGTCGGTTACTTATATTGAGACAATCGGTAACTAGAAGTAAGACAGAGCAGTCGGTAAAGCTTGTTACACCGAGCATCACACAGTTAACCGAGCACCAGCAACACCGACATCGACGGTCAGTAAACACTGAGCATCGTAGTATACACTGAGCAGATTATACAGTGTTTATCGATGATCATAGAAAATGGCATAGCAATCAGAAATGGCACATTATTCTATGCAAATGGTTATAACAAATCGTAAAATGGTTTACCAAGATCGAGGAGCATTTATTGTAAAAGATATTCATTAAATGCAATGATTATCTTATTTGTATTAGTTGATCTAGGTTATTTTTCACCGTAGATCTTAGGGTTATGATTATTTTTGTAACCTAATTTTTGCTAAGGTGGCAAAATAGAACACTATGTATTTTGTTTGTTCACGCCATTTTTATGAGGTTGTTGAACTGATATATATGAATCATGGAGCACTTGAAGAATTTGCCTATCTTCAAGACAATTAGTTTACCGATCATAACAGAGTACAGAGGTTATCAGATTGAGCAGAATCAGACAAGGCTACCGAGTAGAATAGAGCAGAGAACCATCACAGATAAGGTGATATTTTGATAAGCACTTATAGATCTATTTCAAACAAGTGAGTTGTCAACTAGCAGATAATTTATCTATTACTTTCTAACAATTGTGATAGAGTTTTTTGATAAATCTCTTAACAGAGTAGACTTAACAGTCTTTGTATAAATCTCTTAACCAAGTACACACTTCAATTAGTGTTGTTAAATCCTATAACTAGGTAGATCTAGCTGATCTAATATGTTACTCCTAACAGGGTAAGATCACCAGAAGTGATCAAAACTTGTAGCCTTAACAGGCAAACCTTTTCTATCTGCAGTAGTGAAGAATTTGTGGGTGTCATCCCCACCGCAGTTTTTACCTTCTAACAAGGGTTTCTGCATTACCAAAATACTTATGTTATGTGATTGTCATATTGATTTCATGTTGTTTACTTTCTTAAGTTAACTAGATGATTGATTTATGTAATTAGATTCAAGTTATTTTGATCGGTTATTACAGTATTCAATTATATATCAGAAAGGTTGTTACAAGTAAAGTTTTGAAGGCACCGATTCACCCCTTCCCTCTCAGTACCTGTCTCTCCTAATTCCAACAATTGGTATCAAAGCTCAGTTCTCTTGTTGAACAGTTTAACCACTGAAGGGAAAAGATCTAAGTCATGGAGAGATACAAGCTTGACAAGACTATTGAGAATCATAAGATACAAATGCAGATGTTTGTGGAACAATATAAACAAGCCAAGGAAGAATTGAAGAAATTACTGGTTGAAAGAAAAAACCTTGCAATTTAGCTGAATGAAATAAGTTATCATAAAGAACCTATTGATGAAATATTTGATCATATTGGATCAAGCTCTGGAAGCATCTCTGATGGATCTGAAAGCATAATCTCTGAGTTATCTGTAAAGAATCAGCATCTATCCGAGCAAGTGAAAGCACTTCAAATTGGTCATGAATCTCAAATGGTGAGAATGGTGGAAATCATGAACAATGGTAGACAAGCTGAACAAGATCAGAATCTAGCTATTGAAGACTGAAGACTGATGATTGAACAACTTCAAGCAAAAGAAAGTGAAATACAGAGACTCACTCATCGTCACTTCCAAGTATCAAATCAGATGATGACAGTCAATCAAGAAATGAACCGAGTAAATGGAGAATTATCAAGAAGACTTGAAGATGTAGCAATACTCAGAGAAGTTAATGAAAAAATGAGAAATGAAATAAAAACACAAAAGCAACACAATGAGATGATGAAGATAGCCGAGGATAGCTCTAAAAAGATTGATGATTTCCTAACTAATCAGAGGAGATTCAGAAGCAGAGCTGGTATAGGCTACACCAATGAAGGAGAATCATCACAACAAGATGAAAAAGTCAACAGCAATCAAACTCAAAAACCTAAGGTGATGACATGTTACCACTATGGAAAAATAGGACATACATCTAATGTGGGCAGAAGCAAAGCACAAGGTAAACCTCCTGTCACTCCAAAATTCAATGGATATTGTTATTATTGTGGTAAGTTTGGACATCCAGCTTATGAATGTAGAGCAAAGAAGAATTACATTACTAATAATACTACTGAGGAGAAAATATGCTATACTTGTAATAAGCATGGACACACTGCAAGGCGAAAATCTGGACACCTAAAGAGAAACTACAACGAAAGCCATATCAATCAAAGAGACAAGGTAACTCATATGTCTAGGATTATAATACATGGACTAATTGTACTGCATGTGGTCGGTATGGACATATTGCAGCAAAATGTTACAGAAAGAGTTGGATTGGACAATCAAGAAACTAGACAAATGCAAGAATGGCATGTATACACTGTCACAAGGTCGGTCATATAAGCAAGAACTGCAAAGATCAAGCACCTGATCAAAACCATATATTTGAGAGTGGATATAACATTGCAGATATTATGAAGTTAAGGAACACAATGTGGAAGAAGGCATCTAATGAGAATGCTGAGTCTAGTAACACTGTCAGTGAAACCTCATCCACTGGATTGGGTGACATCAGTACCTCCACTTAAGATGACAAGGTATGTATGGAACTAACATTTTAAATAATCACATTTTACATACATTTCCTTATATATGATGTACAAATACCAAATCTACATGAATGAAGATGCACTATGGTTTATATGTTATAAGTTTACAAATGTTATCTAGTCGGTAAAAGAAGAAACGTGAGTTGGTTACCCGTCGATAATCACTATACAAGGTTAACTGACAATAGTACAAACTGATGAAGAAACTCTATGTTAACTAAGCAAAAGATATTGTAGACATTACTGAGCTAACAGCCGCTTTATACTGAAGTTAGGTCATATATTTAATGCATCAAAGTTTAAGTGGGAATATCAAAAAACCCTATATATACGCAGAAATAGAGTTCATTGTTACATTGAGATTTTGAAGAAAGGAGATTTTATAGAGAAGAGTTTGAGCTAAAGACTTTTAGAACAGATTCAAAGCTATTGTAGATCAAACTGATGAAAATTCTTTGATGATAACTAGTAAGTTCATCTACCTACTAAACACTGGTTATCTATTGTTTGCCAAAACCCTAGAAACAATTTATGGCATCCTCTTCAACCACAAGCAAATCATAGAACATTGAGGAGGAAGTGGAATTAATTGTTAGGGCACACTTTGCCGAGGAGAAATTCAAACCTCATCCCAAGGTCACAGCACAAATAGATGATATGGGTGCATTTTCTATTATCCTAGATAAGGTTTTGTTAATAAAAGACGTTAGGGCTTACATTCACTGCAAGATTAGTGAAGTATGTGATTTTGAGACCGTAGTAGCTTATCAGAAAATCTATGGACCGGATGGTAAGATCAAATCTGAATATAAGAAGATTGAAGAGTCCGGATTATGATGTTTCACATACTTCCCACAATCATTTCACAATGACTAGATAAGAATCGTGCTAAGTAGATTTCATGACGGAAAATTTTGGTTAGACAAACCTGTCGAGATCACTAATAAGATTATCAGTAGGGTTACTAGTTACCCTACAACTGACAAAGCCAAAGCCTTTCGAAGTTCATCTCGTCCTGACATAGAAAAGAACACTAGAGCTCAATGGGATAGTAGGGCACTGAAAATCTCAACTATCAAAGATCCAGCGGTAAAATTCATAGCTCATGTCATCAGGTACAAGATATTTCAATCAAGCAGACCGAATAGTGTACCCTGCAGCACCGTGGACATGGCTTACAAAATTATGAAGAAAGATCACCAGGTTGATCTTGCCGAGCTACTTCTACACCAATTGCATGACAATATGAAGACAATAAAAGCAAAGAAGTCCAATACATGTAAGTATGGATCACTGCTTGTCTGTACATTCCTCTATTTGCAAAAATATGTACCAAGTATTGGAAAAGTAAATTGGCAATTAGACAAACTGATAATTGCTCAAATCGATGAAATGATGAGAAGTCTAGGAGACAATCTAAACAAGGAGTTCAATGCATATTTCAAGGAATTTCAAACAAAAATGCAACAAAGAAGTAGAATTCCAAAGGAATTAGTAAGTAAATTTGAAGATGACATATGCTTTGTGGTAAGCATAGACCACTCAATGATAAAGGCAGTAGAACCAAGAACAAAATGGCTAGCACCAATGGGTTATGAAATGAATCATGATTTCTCTTTGAAATCTATCAATGCATTGCTGGCATTAGCGATAGACATCACTGCTAGTAGGTTTGGAGTATATGAGGAAGCTAAGTCTAGAATCACAATGAACATAGAGATCAGTAAAATGTCTAGAAGGGCAAAGAAAATGAGAAAAGATCTCTCAGCAAGATATGGAACTACATCTGACTCACCTAAGGAGTCACTGGTTGATGAAGCAACTGAAGGTCAGTTACAGTTGGCTGACAAACCCTATGACAACGAGGAGACTGAGTCAGACAAAGACAAGGATAATACACCGGTTCCTCCCACCAATGATGAAGAAGAAATTCCACTACCCACAACCGATGAACAAGATATTCATCTACCAGAACCTGAAGGAATGAGGACACGTTCAGCAATTGCAGCACAATCTACTGAGAAAGAAGAAGTAGTAAAAGTAGCAAAAAGAAGAGCAGCTACACTAACGAAGAAATACATAAAGAGAAAGAAAAAGAAGGTAGTTGAGCCACCTAAGAAAAAGAGGAAATACATAAGGTGTAAGGAAGATATAGAGGAGACTGACACTGAAAATGACCCTGATCAATTCAAGCTAGTTCATAACATGGATAGTACTATAGAAGAAATTATTGAAGATATAATTGAGAATGGAAATCTGACAGATCCAGGCATAGGAAAATTTGGCAAAATGTCAATCGAGGACAAAACAAAGATCGAACATGCTATCGTCCAAATGATGATAAAATTCAAGAGAGTACCGATGGAATTTGCATGTCAATTGCCAAAAGAACTTGATGACAAAATAAGTGAGAGATGGGAAATTGCATTAGATACAGAGAAAAGGAAAAGAGAACGATCATTAGGTCGAGCAACCACACACTTTAGCTATGCTAAGGTAAGTGAATACATGACAAAGTATCAGGCTAGATTTCTAGTCAAGAATAGAGCAATGCAGATCATGGATGAGAATGTGGATGATATGGATGTCATATGTGACTCCCTATGGACATCAATTTTGAAAGCAGAAGAGAAAGATGAATAGGAAGCATTCCTAAAATTATCTAAAAAGAGACACAGTTCAAAAGATAAAGGTATTTTCATTGATGGTAACAAAGGTAAGAAAATAGAAGACACTAATATATCAATTATCGAGGTAATTGATATCACAAGACAAAAAGAAGAAATCAAAATTTCATAGGATGCACCAGATCAAGTTAAGATCCACTTGCAAAAGAAAATTGATGATGATGCACTCATTGAGGACATCACTAATGGTGATCCTGATGATGAAGATATGACCATTACACAATACAAAGATGAAGCATTCAACACTGCTAGTGTGCTCACATCACTACCAGGTGAACTACCTATACTTGTAGAGGTAGTTGAGATAATCTCACAAATACAACTCGATGTCTCTCATCCTGAGAAAATTAAAGATACTACTGAGATTCAAGAACCCGAGCAACCTGCAGATACAAATGAGCCTAACAAACCAGAGGCACAGTCTACAGAACCAAAGGAACTTGAAGAAACCAAGTCAACTAAGGTGAACCCACCTGACACTACCACTGAGACTCCCACTCAATCTACCGAGGAGTAGAAGAAGGATGATATAGTGTCAACTGGTAAGGATACTCCAAGGAGTGAATAAAAAGTTATTGTCGTAAGTGAGAAGAAGTCACCTCTTGCCTTGAAGAAGAAGAAGAAGAAAGCCAAAGGGCCGGTCACCATTGATGAAGTTATCATTATACCTGAATGTGACCTGAGGACCCTAAGCCTTGAGGAACTAAGTCGGTTGGGGAGTTATGTTCAAGGAAAGTGACACAAGAGAAGTTGAGGCAAGAACACAAATGCAAAGAAGTGTTAAATGATGTATGGGATATTCTACAACAGATAGTACCGAAAACAAACATTGATGAGAATACTTCCATCATAGATCAACTTGCCACACTCACCGACAAAATCAATGCCCCCAGACAAAAGAATAGAAAAAAGGGAAGAATCAAAGATTCAGAATAAATTGGTAGAAAGGATTAGCACAGAAGTGTCACTAAACAAAGTAAAATTATCTGAGGTCATTACCAAGGTAAAATCCATCACCTAGATAATCTGTCAACTACTAATCAAGCTTTGTACTTCAGACACCTTCACTGTAGAAGTCAGTGAAAAGATAAAAGGTTTAGAAGAAGAGATCAAGTTGAGTACACAAGTAGCTATCACCAAGCCAACTACTTTCTTAAAGCATATTAACTGAGTTCAGGAGCTCTAATGGCTGATAGTAGATTTAATGAAACAAGAAGCGCATATCACCAATCAGGTTACAGAGTTACAGAAAGAACTCACTCCTTACCTGAAGATTTTTGAAACACACATTGTCAAAGCTGAGGAACTTGTAGCAACACTAGAGATTTTGGTGTTGGATAATATCTTTGACATGCATGCACAAGTCGATCTTGAGCATATTGCTCTTACCAACTTGAAAGAGGAATGGGACAACCTCTTGGAGTCTATGAAGATGTAAGTATACATTATATTTTTTTTTTCATTTGGCATTATTATCAAAAAGGGGGAAAACCAACCATGTATATGCCAAATTAGTATACTGTGATATGTATATTACATACTACCAGGAGCATGCACCAAGGGGGAGTACTTTGCATGCACCGAGGGGGAGTACTTTTTTGTACTTAGAAGTTTTTTGTTGTGAATATGTATATGGCAGAGACATAAGGAATATATAGAAACATTTTGTCTATATACATTTTGAAGTTTTGATACTAATGCCAAAGGGGGAGATTGTTAATCTCTATTGAGCATTTAAGGTTGTCATTAGTATCAAAGGGCAGTAAACAAGTCAGTCGGTTACTTATATTGAGACAATTGGTAACTAGAAGTAAGACAAAGCAGTTGGTAAAGCTTGTTACACCGAGCATCACACAGTTAATCGAGCACCAGCGACACTGACATCGATAGTCAGTAAACACTGAGCATCACAGTATACATTGAGCAGATTATATAGTGTTTACCGATGATCACAGAAAATGGCATAGTAATAAAAAATTGCACATTATTATATGCAAATGGTTATAATAGATCGTAAAATGGTTTACCAAGATCGAGGAGCATTTATTGTAAAAGATATTCATTAAATGTAATGATTATCTTATTTGTATTAGTTGATCTAGGTTATTTTGCACCATAGATATTAGGGTTATGATTATTTTTGTAACCTAATTTTTGCTAAGGCGGCAAAATAGAACACTATATATTTTGTTTGTTCGCGCCATTTTTATGAGGTTGTTGAACTGATATATATGGATCACGAAGCACTTGAAGAATTTTCCTATCTTCAAGATAATTAGTTTACCAAGTAGAACAGAGTACAGAAGTTATCAGATTGAGCAGAATCAAACAAGGCTACCAAGAAAAACATAGCAGAGAACCATCATAGATAAGGTGATATTGTGATAAGCACTTATAGATCTATTTCATACAAGTGAGTTGTCAACTAGCAGATAATTTACCTATTACTTTCTAACAATTGTGATAGAGTTTTTTTATAAATCTCTTAACAGAGTAGACTTAACAGTCTTTGTATAAATCTCTTAATCGAGTACACACTTCAATTAGTGTTGTTAAATCCTATAACTAGGTAGATCTAGTTGATCTAATATGTTACTCCTAACAGGGTAAGATCACTAGAAGTGATCAAAACTTGTAGCCTTAACAGGAAAACCTTTTCTATCTACAGTAGTGAAGAATTTATGGGTGTCATCCCCACCGCATTTTTTACCTTCTATCAAGGGTTTCTGCGTTACCAAAATACTTGTGTTATGTGATTGTCATATTGATTTCATGTTGTTTACTTTCTTAAGTTAACTAGATGATTGATTTATGCAATTAGATTCAAGTTATTTTGATCGGTTATTACAGTTTTTAGTTATATATCAGAAAGGTTGTTACAAGTAAAGTTTTGAAGGCATTGATTCACCCCTCCCCTCTCAGTACCTATCTCTCCTAATTCCAATAGCCACATCTTTGAAAATATGATTGTTCCTCTCCTTCCAGACTCCCCATAGAAAGTGGGGTAGGATAAAAGCCTATAGAGATACGATGGTTTTGTTAGAATATGGACAACACCATTACCTGAAAATATCTTATATAGTCTGAGGAGAGACCCAACACATTTTGAGATTTTGTAGGAATTTGTTCCAAATATGAGAAAAGTAGGGATAATGAAGAGAAATATGAGTGATAGATTCTTCATTTTCCATGCAAAGGTAGCACTTGTTAGGGAAATAAAAGCCTCTGCAACAAAAATAGGCAGTAGTTAAAATTTTGTTTTGAAGAACATATTCACCTTGGGTATGAGCTCATGAATCTAAGCCTTAGAACTCTAAGGAGGAGGATCCTAGGAATTGGACAACATTAGGAGAAAAGACACTATAGAAAAATATCTAAGGAGGTACCCTTCCATGTCAATTTTTCTTATGTATTAGGAATTAGTAGAGTGGAGAAGGGAGCCATTTGTAGGGGAATGAGGGCATTAATCACCCATTTCAAATCAACCCACTACTCATCCTGCCAATAATAAGCCACAAGCACACCAAATCTATCTTTACACTTGATAGGGAGACTCCTCCAAGAACTATCCTATTTCTTTGCTAAGTCTATTTTTAGACTCCTTAGGGATTTTTCACTCTTAGAACCCTATTACCTCAAGAGGTTCACTTTTCTATGATCCTACACCTAGAGTTTCCCAACCAATTCAAATTTTCTCTTCTCCCATGAACTCACAACTATAAGTTCATCTATCAACCACTTGTCCCTCTTCCAATTATCTTTCAAGAGTTGAGGGCTCTTCTCCATTCTATTCACTCAATGAATAGTTCTTCTTGACTAGTCTGGTAGTCATCTTTCTTGACTATGTCATCAAGATCTCCTACAAGTTTGTTTTTACTACTCTTCCCTAGCCAGACTATATCCAAGCTCACCTAGGGCAAGAGAATTTCATATGTATGCATCCCTACCAGAAAACTAACAAAAAGCTAAATAATATACAAAGGCTCCATTTGTTCTATGTACACTGTTGAAGAGTAGAGATCAAATGGAAGCCATTATTCACAGCATGGTTGTTCCTTAGAATCCAACCAAGTAACAGGACTGTATCTACATGAAAGAAATAACATAACAAATAGAAAGTGAACACACCAATAATTGAGAAAAGGAGAATTTGATTCACTAGTGATGAAAAATTACATAACTGCAAACAAAACAATTCTACATAAAACACCAATCCAACTTATTCCTAATTCATCCAACTAAATTTCCCCAAAAAAATAAACAAAAAATGACCCGAAATCGCAAGGTCTTATATCAGGCTTGGTTCGGTTACAAAAACTACCAAAAAAACTAGTTGATTCTTTCATTTTGTGTACATTGGAAAAATGAACTTATCAACATATCATATCTCGATGCTAAGACTGGGGATCGGTCTAACCGATTTTTGGCTTCTCCATTAATCCATGACTTGTCAATGATCATCATATCCTATCCTGATGCCTTCAGTCTGGTCGGTCATCCATCGACCTAGCTTTTACCAATGACACCATCAGGGCTTGATCTCACTCGAAACTCCCTACGCTGACAAACCAAGTTTCTCTTATGGCTAATGTCGATGAGCCTCAACCTGATGTCTACTTTAGCATAACTTCACCTGATGTTCCTATCGATGATCATTCTAACACAACATGCACTTCATTGCTAGTGCAAGTCACTTTGGCATGACTCAACTTGATATCATCATCGACTACAGTCTACTCAAAATACACTTTGTCACTATTGGAAGCTACATCATTGAGTGTTATCAGTATTTCTTCATCAATGATTGGTCTAACATAACCCGATGCTCCTTGGAAACTCTCTTATGCACTCTTCTGCTAACTACTATGAAGAACTATGTACATTCTGGAAAACACATCAAAATTTGGGGGCTAATAGCTAACCCCTAGGTGCTCCTACACCATAGTCCCCCTCTGTAGAAACAAGATAGGGAATAGTAGGGGACAACAAGGAGATATCCATACCTAGCTTGGGAAATATACTCTCCTCTACCCATGTAGCCTTGGATTCTAGATGGTTTTGCCACTAAACAAGGTGTTACATGTAAGTTTTATGCGTGGTCTTCTTTTTTACTCTTGATTCCAATATTTTCTCTACTTGGAGCTTAGCTTTAGGAGGTAAAACTACCTCATGTAACACTGCCTCAAAATTTGGTTCCTCTGCTATATCAATAGGTCCTTTATAGGATACCAAATATTGCACATTAAATATTGGTGATATGCTCAAGTCTGTCGGTAAGTCAATCTTGTAAGCATTAGTCCCATATTTGGCTAGGACTTTACATGGTCCCACTCTCTTTATTTGTAGTTGGGTAGGAACACCTTTTTTGTAGTCTAGACTTGCTAAAATGCACCATGAAAAGGTCACCTACCTCAAACTGTACATCCTTTCTCCTCTCATCCACTTTTTCCTTTAACTTTTGGGTAGCCTCAGTTAGAGTCTTCTTGACTTGCTCATGTATCTCCTACATGGTTTGAGAAAAATCTTTAGCATGGTCACTTCTATACTCCATCTATCCCAAGTCTCTCAACTCACAAATTCCTCTAGGATGCAAGCCATAAAATATATTAAATAGACTTTGGCCAGTAGTCCTATTGACACTGTCATTGTAGGAAATTTTTTCCTGTGGAAGCACTTGATCCCATGTCAACCCATACTCTTTGGTCAATAATCTCATTAAGTTTCCTAACACCCTATTGCTTACCTCAGTTTGACCATGAATTTGTGGATAGTAAGTTGATCCAAAAGCCAAATTAGTTCCCAATCTACTCCATAATAATTTCCAAAAATGTCCCATGAACTTGGGATCCCTATTTGAAATAATGCTTAGGGGAAGACCATGAATCCTCACAACCTCCTTGAAGAAGAGTTGAGCTATATGACTAGCATCATGGGTATTCTTACAAGGGACAAAATGGCTTCTCTTACTAAATCTATCCACTACCCCATATATGCTATCTAACCCTGTTTTGGTCTTATGAAGCCCCACTATGAAGTCCATACTAATGCACTCCCATGGCCTGTTGGGAATGGGTAAAGACTGGTATAGGCATGTATTACTAGCTCCTCCTTTAGCCTTTTGACATATTACACATTTCTCCACATACCTTCTCACATCTTGAGGTTTCTTAGGCAAATAATAGAACCTTTGTCCAAGTTCTAATGTCTTATTAAGGCCAAAATGCCCACTAAGACTGCCATTGTGCTTCTCTTGAATGAGGTTTTCCCTCATTGACCACTTAGGTACACACAGTTGGTTCCACTTAAACAAAAGACCACTTTTCAATGTCTATTCTACAAATTCACTGTGGAAATGATTCTAAAAATCAGACATAGCTTATATACTTCAAAGAAAACCTCATCATCCTTGTAGAGGTCTTTAAAATATTCTATGCTAATATTTTGGAGCTAAACTTCTTGGACTATCAAAAATCTCCTACTTAAAGCATCTTCCACCTTATTCATTTGCCCTTTCTTATGCTTTATGGTGAATGTGAAGGCTTGAATAGATTCCATCCACTTCAAATGCCTATTGCTCAACTTTTCTTGCGTGTTGATGTATCATAAGGCTTGGTTATCTGTGAAAACAACAAATTCCTTAGGAAGGAAATAATGTCTCCACTTTCTAAGTGATTGAACCAAGGCATATAATTATAAATCATAGGTTGAGTATTTCCTCTTAGCTTCATTAAGCTTCTCACTAAAGAAAGCTATAGGCCTATCCTCTTGATTCAACACTCCACCTACTGCACTCCACTTACATCACACTCCAAAGTAAACAACTTGTCAAAAATCGGTAATAGTAGAATAGGTTGGGTGGCTACTTGTTGCTTCAAATTTTCAAATGCTTGGCCTACCTCATGAGTCAACCTAAACTTGGTCTTTAATCCACATTTTATAGTGTCTGATACTAGTGCGCAAATCCCATTGAAGTTCCTAATAAACTTTCTATAAAATTGGGTCAATCCATGGAAGCTTCTTACCTATGTCCCTGTTGTTGGTGTAGGCCAGTTTAGTATGGTTTCAACCTTTCTTGGGTCCATCTTCAAAGTTCCTTGAGACACCACAAATCCCAGGTAAACTAGATCTTTCTTGAGGAACTCACACTTCTCTAAATTGATTGTCAAGTGTTCTTCATGTAGCTTCCTTAAGACTATCTCCAAGTGTGCTAAGTGTTCAACTTTTGTCTTGCTAAAGATGATTATATCATCTATATATACCACCATAAATTTACCTATGTAATCCTTTATTGCTTCATTCATCAACCTCATGAAAGTTCTAGGGGCATTAGTAAGCCCAAATGGTATAACAAGCCACTCATACAACCCCTCAGTGGTTTGGAAGGTTGTTTTCCACTCATCCCCATCCTTTATTCGAATTTGATGGTATCCAATTTTCAGGTCTAATTTTATAAAGTATTGTGCTCCTCCAAGGAAATCCATTAGATCCTCTATCCTAAGTATAGGGAATCTATATCTAATACTAATTTTGTTAATTTCTCTAGAATCGGTGTAAAGCATCCATTTACCTCCTTTTTTTATGCTAGGACCACAAGTACTGCACATTGACTAATACTCCTTCTTACCAATCCTTGGTCAAGTAACTTTTGTACCTACCTAGTGACTTCTTGGTTTTGTTTAGGGGTTAGCTTATAGGCAGCCTTGTTTGGCAAAGAAGCACTAGGTATCAAGTCAATCTGATGACTTATGGATCTTTTAGGAGGCAAAGTTGTAGGTGTTGCATCACTAACTATATCACTAAACTACTCCAACAGTTGTTGTACTTATTTTGGTATAGCTTCTTGCTTAGGCTTGTCCTTCTCCTTGGGTTCCATCACTATGGCATAACCCACATTGTCCTTATCTTGAAGTATGCTAAGGAACTCTTTTCCACTGCTAAGTAACACACTAGGACTCTTCCTATGAGCTTCATCTTCTTTAGACAGATGGCATAGCCCACATTGTCCTTATCATGAAGTATGCTAAGGAACTCTTTTCCACTACTAAGTAACACATTAGGACTCTTACTATGAGCTTCAACTTAAACTTTGCTCCATCCTTCATAAATGAAATGGTGTTCTCCTATCCATCATGTATAGCCTTCTTATCATACTACTAGGGTTTTCCCAAGAGAATATGGAAAGCATCCATGGGAAACACATCACAAAGGATTTTGTCTTTATACCCTCCAATGGAGAACTCTACCCATGTCTATTCACATACCAAGAAACTTTACCCTTTTTTCAACCATGCGACCTTGTAAGGACTACCATGTGGCATCTTCACCAAAATAATCTTCTTTGTTGCTTCCTCTAATATGATGTTTTATGTGGAACCAGAGTCTGCAATCACCTTGCACACCTTGCCAAGTATCTTGTACCTAAACCCGAATAAGGCTCTCCTTTTTTTGGGTTCCTCTTTCACTTCTTGTCTGATCAAGAATCTCCTAAACATCATATTTTCACCCATCTCTGATTCTATATGATTCACCTCTAGAGACTTGACACTTGATGTGTCTTCTTGTGCATAAGCCACTCTTTTATCTAAATTTGAAGATGATGCCTTCTCTAGACACCTATAAGCAGGGTGTCCTAACTACCCACAGTTGTAGCACTTCATGGTTGCAAAATAGGAACTACTCCTACCTCCACTACCACCTCTTGCTCTATTAGGCCCACCATGGGATCCTCTACCTCTAAAACCTCCTCTAAAGTTTTCTTCACTACTTTTCTCCACAAGTTTTCACTCCCCTTGGCTCCGCTAATCATTTCCTCTTCCTTGATAACCACCTCTATATCCCCTTTGGTCTCTACCTTGGCCTCTATTTCTTCAACTTGAATCTTACTTCCTTCTACCTTTTTCTTCAATCTTTAGTGCTAATTGGTAGCTCTAGTGTATTGTCTTGGGACTTAAGAGGATCATCTCCTATTGAATTGACCACTTCAAGCCAGTGAGATATCTAGCAACCTTTATACTCTCTTCTTCCACCACCTTATATCTCATGCAAAGCTTATGGAAATATTTGGCTTAGGTATTGACATCAAGGCCTTTTTCCTCAAACTCTATCTCTTTTTGTGCAATTGGATTTCATAATCCTTGGGCATGTAGGTTTCTCTAATTTTGGCAACCATGCCCTTCCAAGTAGCAATGGGATTTTTACCTTCCTTCTCTCTCTCAGTTTGGATGAACTTCCACCATGTCAAGGCAGAGCCTCTAAGCCTAGAATTTTCCACTCTTACCTTTTATGCTTCAATGACCCCATCACACTCAAAGTGGTTCTCAATACCTTCAATCCAATCCATTACCAAATCTAGTTCCATTTTCCCACTGAAAAGAGGTATCCTGTCCAAAGATTTTCCACTTATGGTCTTGAGTTCCTTGAGGAAGGGTTCTTCTTGCAACACTAGATCAGCCTCAAGGATTTCATTTGTTATGGCCACTGACTTGTCCTTATTTTATTTCTCACCAATCTTTTCACTAACTTCCTCAGTCTTGACCTAAACTTCACCTAATGCTTGCTCCAATTGGGCCAACCTTTCTCTCAATAATCTATTGTCTTCTTCTTGATCCTCTACTTTCTTTGCAAGTTCTGGATTGGTCACCATCATGGATGATCCTGTAGATTCACACTCTGACATATACTTCTCCAATCCCAAATCTTTTGGGGCTCTGATACCAATTTGATAGGGAGACTCCTCCAAGAACTATCCTAGTTCTTCACTAAGTCTATTTTTAGACTCCTTAGGGCTTCTTCACTCTTAGAACCCTATTACCTCAGGAGGTTCACTTTTCTATCCTCCTACACCTAGAGTTTCCCTACCAATTCAAATGTTCTCTTCTCCCATGAACTCACAATTGTAAGTTCATCTATCAACCACTTGTCCCTCTTCCAATTATCTTGCAAGAGTTGAGGACTCTTCTCCATTTTGTTCACTCACTGAACAATTCTTCTTGACTGGTCTAGCAGTCATCTTTCTTGACTCTATCATCAAGATCTCCTGAAAGTTTTTTTTTACTACTCTTCCCTATCCGGACTATAGCTAAGCTCACCTAAGGAAAGATAATTTCATATGTCTGCATCCCTACCAGAAAACTAACAAAAAGATAAATAATGTACAGAGGCTACATTTGTTCTATGTACAATGTTGAATAGCAAAGATCAAATGGAAGCCATTATTCACAGCTTGGTTGTTCCTCAGAATCCAACCAAGTAACAAGATTGTATCTACATGAAAGAAACAACACAATAAATAGAAAGTAAATACACCAGTAATTGAAAAAAGGAGAATTCGATTCACTACTGATTCAAAATTACACAACTGCAAACAAAAAAATTCTAAATAAAACACCAATCCAACTCATTCCTAATTCATCTAACTAAATCTTCCCAAAAAAAAACCAAAAAATGAACCAAAATCTCAATGTCTTATATCAGTCTTGGTTCAGTTACAAAAACTACCAAGAAAACCAATTGATTCTTCCATTCTACATACATTGGCAAAATGGACTTATCAGCATATCCTATCCTGATGCTAAGACCGGGGATCGGTCTAACCAATTTCTAATTTCTTTGCTAATCCCTAACTTGTCAATGATTGACATATCCAATCTTGATGCCTTCAGTCTAGTCGGTCATCCATATGCCTAGCTTGTATCGATGAGTCCATCAAATCTTAATCTCACTTGAAAATCCCTACGCCGATAGACAAAGTTGATTTGATGGCTAATGTCAGTGAGCCTCCACCTGATGTCTACTTCGGCATAACTTCACCTAACATTCCTATCGATGATCAGTCTAACACAACATGTACTTCACCACTAGTACAAGTCTCTTCGGCATAACTCATCTTGATATCACCATCAGCTATTTGTTTGAATCAAAATGCACTTTGCTGCTAGTGGAAGCTACACCACTGAGTGTTATCGACATTGCTTCACCGATGATCGGTCTAACATAGCCTGATGCTCCTTGGAAAATCTCTTCTACACTCTTTTGCTAACCACTAAGAAGAACTGTGTACATTCTAGAAAACACATCAAAATTTGGGAGCTAATAGCTAACCCCTAGGTGCTCTTGCACCAACAGTCCTACATGTAAGGGGAAAAAGAGTAAAGTTCACTAAGAGAGCCCTCCTGAAGCCATTTATATTCCTAGAATCTATCTTTTTTTCCATTCACTAATCTATAGGCTATCCCAAGGGTATTAATTTACTTAGCATTAAACACATGATTCCATATCAAGGATCTTCAAGGATATCTTGAGACTGAAAGAGACCATCCATAGTGGGGAGAAGATGAGGGTATTTACTTTTCTATATTGAGCTCCATTCCCTATTTTGATCATAAATCCTCCAAATTTTCTTGGAAAGAAGGGATTTATTGAGAGTTCTAATACTCCTTATGCTGAGATCTCCCAAATATTTAGGCTTACAAACACTTTCCCAAGCTATTACAAACATGCATTTTTTTATCCTCCACCCTGACCATAAAAATATTTTTTGAATCCTTTCAATAGCCTCCACATACTTGGCATGGATTCTAAAGAGACTTAAAGCATCCATAGGACTTCAAGAGCTGAACTTTACCCACTTGGCTTAACAAAGTACCTTCCCATCCTACCAATTTCTTATGAAATTTATCCACCAAAGATATTAGGAAAGATTTTGGGGGTTTTAGGAACAAGGGGAGAACAAGATAGGTGGACGGAAGATGACTTATATAACAACCCAAGATATTTTGAACACAAAGCTATCTCTCTTCGGGAGTATTAATAAAGAAAAGAGAGCTTTTGGACTAGTTAATCAGCTAATCTAAAAATTAGCTATAGCTAATCAAAGTGTTCTTTAGAGTTCTGGCTTCCTTTATGGAGGAGGACCCCATGAATATTGTATCATCAAAAAATTGGTGGGGAGATAAAATGAGGTTAGAAGAGGGGGAATTAACACCTTTGATCTACCCTTATAGAACTAGCTTATTGATGTATCTCCCAATGCATTTAGCCATAATGATGAAAAGGATTAGAGATATAGGATCCCCCTATTTGAGCCCTCTTGATGGTCTGAAGAAAGGAGTAGGAGAACCATTAACAATCACAACAAGTGAAGGCATAGAAACTAATAGGAGATTTATTACCTTCAAAGAAGAAGATGACTTCTTTCACTTTGTCCTTAAAAGGGATAAGTGAAAGAAAATAGTTCTTCTCCTCCCCAAAAAATAACAGAATAGAGCCTAGGAACAAGTCTTGGGCTTCAACATTCAGATTTTGTTTTTCTATGAGAAGGGAACAGAAGAAATGAGTGGCTTCCTTCCTGATTTCATTCTCCACTTCTGACATTTTCCCATTGATAACAAGGAGAGAGACCCTATTATCCATTTTGTGCTTCATTGCAGTCATATGGAAGAATTTAGTATTCTTATCACCAACAAATAGCTTGAGAGAGAGGGACCTTTGTTGCCAAAACTCCTCCTCCTTAGTGATGATATCATGATAATTAACTAAAATCTCATTCTTTGAAGTTATGGAAACTCTCCATAGTTTCAAATATCGTAATTAATACATTATTCTTGCAAGAAACACATTTTTAGGTTTTTCTTTTTTGAATCTTTCATTAACACTCTTTGTGATTCAATTTCGAAGGAGTTTATACTTGTAGATGATTTTAGAGAGATGAAAATACAAGTGATGCAAATTATCCCACTTAGAATGTCCTCCTTCCAAGCTTTTATTTTTAAAAAAATGCACTACTAGTCAAAGACACATTTTTGTTCCCCTTAGTTAGATATTTTGTTTTCAACCTTAAATTATTATGTTCTTTACATACATTTCAAGTTAAAGTTGTATTGGCAAACAAGTATTTTGAGAAGTTTTAGTATCTATGTTATTTTGGAGATTGAAATTAGAAACTTACCAAATTAACTATTGTTAATTGTTGTTGGGACATATTTCATTTAATAAAAAGCCTATTTTCATTAAACATGCATTCATCAAACATCTTATCAATCTCCTTTCTCTCAAATTGTACTTTTTTTTGTAAGATTTTTGAAATTCAACATTGTTGGTTGTTCAAAGCTTAAATTCCTAGTTTTTGGCAACTTTTCAAATTGGGCAACATTAAATTTGTCAAAATATTTTTATTTTGCAAGATCAAATTCTCTAACTGCAAGTGCTTGGTGGTAATGACTTTTGAAAAAAAGCCTAGTTTTGCAAGGTTTTTGCTAAGAAGATGTGTTGAAATGTTTTAAGATGTCTCTTTCTGAAGGTTATCTATTATTAAGAGCACCAATTGCCTTTTTTATCCATTTGAATTACATAACTTAATTTCTCTTATTAGATTCTACAAGGCGCTCTACCATCTTAGCACATGGACAAAGAGTTCTCATATACAACATGACATACTATACAATCATGATAGAGATATAGCATTACATAATGATAAATGTTTTTATCTAAAATTTAGCATACACAATGATCATGACAAAAAGAGAGGTGAATTGTTGTTGACGATGTTGCTAAATATTCTCGTGCTTATTGTACACAATCTACCTCTTGGTTACTACTTTATATTAAGATGTAAAATGTTAAATATGACAAATTTCGAAACTCCATGATAATTTTTCTTCATATTTTATGCTTTTAACTATGATGAAAAAATTGTTGCTAAACTTAAAAGTGAATGCTTCATGAATTTTACTTGTAAGAGTTTTTTTTTCAAAAGTTAGAGATGTGGTTGTGCTATTCATCTTAGTCCATGGGATTAGTAATTGTAAACTTATGGAGGATGGATAAAATCGCATGGACATTATCATACGAGTTCTAAATGCAATGGTGTAGTATGGATAGTGCTACATTAGACCCAACAACTATGTGGGGCCTACAACTACATATTTAGTCTTCTCCAGGTAGCTCCTTAATGATTGAAGATCATGTGCAAGAAGATTACAATAAATTATTTAAATAAAAAATATTGCAAAAGCCACACCAATCTATGCTAAATTATCATAGGATGTTCCTCAACATGTCAACTATTAGCGGTCTTCTTGCATTTTGATACATGTATGGTACTCTTCCAATTTCTTCCATTATGATACATGTATGCTAGTCTGCCACATTCCTTTTCAACATTTGATATATATTATTATGTTGTATTCCTTGACACATGCATGTAAATATTGTATTTTTTGTTACTTCATAGTCATTTATTTCATGACTATTTATATATATATCATGATAATTATATATTTTATATGATATTAAAAACTCGTGAATGATTTTCATAGGCACAAGATTTGGGGATTAAAAAATTGAGAAATAAAAGAAAGGAAAGATTGAAATTTGATATTTGTTACAATTAATTAAATCATCATTCAAAAATTATTCTTTTCATTTTTTCAAATTTGCTGACTTATTCGACATTATGTTGTTCAAAAACTTTAACCTTGCTTTGCTTCACAGTAAACTCCATTTAAAATAAATAGGTTCACACTATATGTCATTTAAAACTAAAAAAACCACCATTCGCCAAAATTCCTTCCATTTTTCACAAGAACACTTCATTCACAAAAAAATTAAAGTGTCATTTTTTAAAATACATTTCACTTTATTTCAAATTGAATACAATTCTATCATCAAATATGTACATATGTTAACTATAATAATTTCTTTCTCACTCACCAACAATTTCAATAAATTATTCAAATACACATTTAAAACAAAAACTTACTAATTAATAATTACAATCCAACTCATTTGTTTTGATTTTTTTCACAATTTTAACATTCTATATTTATAAATAAACAATACAATTAACATTTACTATTTTGTGGAATTTAAATGATACAATAAAATAAAACAACAATTTATTTTTTCTTTTTACAAGTTTTAAATCATTCCTTATAATTATCACACATTTACATATAACAATTGCATAATGTAATGATTTAATTAAAAATACACCAAACAAATATACTTTCTTGACTATAACCCTCTCTCAAAAATAACACAAACTACACATACATTATTAAACCCTGAAACAACTCTACAATTGTACGAATTAGAAAACTCAAACCACCCTCTCTCAAAAATAACACAAACTACACATACATTGCTAAACCATAAAACAACTCCACAATCATATGAATTAGAAAACTCAAACTAAGTTAAAAGTCTCAATATTGCATTCAAATACATCATCCTACTCTCTTTTTCTCAACATTTTATTGTGTGTTGAAAGTCTACATTACATATTACACAAACTTTTAAACCTAAATCACATCTTTCTCACATTGACAACAATTATTAAAAATTAACCATAAACAAAAATACATAGTTTATTACTAAAAACTTATATTGAAAACCAATCACTCAAAAAAAAGTTCAACTTCAAATGAACTCTACCTCTAAAAAAACTATACAATTGATATTAACTTCTTTGTTACACTTACATAATACATAAAACTAAAATAACACCATTTTAACATTATTCAATTCTTTATAACTCCACATATATCACTATCCACTTTAAACTATAGATATTATCGTATCCTCAATTCAATATAACTATCCAACATATTCTTCTCATGACCTTTGAAACATTACTTTGCAATCCAACTACCTTGGTGCAGTCAATCTAGAAATTTCATATATGAACTGATCAACTCTAATTATATTAAAACTTCACATTCAAAAGACAACAAACACCAAAAAAGTTCAAATTTTATCGAATCATAAAAATATATGACAATTTACTCATTTTTAATTACTTCTTCCCCATTGAAGTGTAGAGAGAGCCACTTTGTGTTAGGATTAACAGACATAAATTTAACAGTTATATAAAAATATAATCAATAATGTAAAGCAATAAAGCACACATAAGTAGGACAAGAAGACACAAAGATTTAACGTGGTTCACCCAATCTTGGGCTACGTCCACCAAATAGAGAGTCCAATCTTATCATCCAGTAATTTCTGCCTATTACAATCTACAATCCCTTGCAACTCAATACCGTTGCAAGAAGCTATGAAATTCTTATATGGAAAAAACTCTAACCCTAAGCCATTATAACAAGAATTATGTTAGTTAACAAGTTAACCCTAAAAAAATACATGATGATTCAACCTAGGGAAAAGTTTGATGAGTCAACTCAAAAATGCTTAACGAGTGTACAATGTATAGTACTTGTCTGATCAATCACCATAAACCAACACTTTACAACTTGGAGCCTTTTTTCCCTATGAAGAGGCCCATGTGCATGTGATTAGTCTCTCGATCATACATTGGGAGGCCACTCTCATAGTTTTGATAAGGCATTGATTTCCTCCTTTAGTGTATGGGTGATGTTGTTAAAAATATATATAACCTGCCTCCCACCTAGTTGGACACTACAAGGGTTCTTGCCCAGAAAACTGTTAGAATAACTGAGAGGGGGGTGAATCAGTTATCCACAGTCCCAAATCAAAATGTATAATCCAAAACAATTTACTTAAACTTCTGCAGCTCAGTAACATAAAATACTATACTGTATGTGCTTTTACCGATTACCAGTCAATAACATATAATGATTACCGATCAAATCCAACATGCAATATGTAAAGTATGATAACAAACAATCACCACAAGGAACACATAACACAAAAGATTTAACGTGGAAACCATGTGAAGGGAAAAACCACTTGGGACCAACAACCCAAAAATGTTCACTCTTCTGAAGTGAGGTCGGTGAAGACCCAACCCTATTAAAGGTTACAAACACACTGTGAGGTGTGACCTTGTTAGAGGATTTTAGACCAACCGTTATCATCCAACCAGCATTCACTATGGGGTTGATAGGATAAAAATGTATATTCTATGAATGATACATATAATACTTTCCTAGTCCACTATGTTAAGAGATTTGTCTGTATACAATGGTTAAACTGTAACAGTAGGTGATATGATTACAATACAACTTCAATTGCAGATGTTCAAATCTATATTATGCTCATTCAAATCCTCTGATCAATATATTAATTATGTATCAACAATAATCAATGACTTACTGTCACTCGGTAATAGCTTTCTGACGCTCGGTAAACTCTGCAGTTCGATTCTCCTTAACCAGTTTGATCAGGCATACATGAAACTTGTTCATGCGATAATTCTGTAGTCTCCTTCTTTTGACATGAGTTTCATAATGAAACTCTAGTCTCTTAAATAGACAAGTAAACCATTTTCTTCTCCTCCATTAGATTTTTTCACTTATTCTCCTTCATCCATTTTGTCGCTTAAACCTTTCTCAAATGATGTGCCAGTAACACGTTTTGATTTCATCCTTTAGATCTTCCTTGAATTATGCTAGCTATTGATCTTCATAACAAACATTATCTCCATCTCTGATTTTGATGTACTTTATAGCTCATCAATCCTTAACGGCTAAACTAATCATTTAGTTCATTTCTCTTGCTTGGTTAACAAAGAAATGTGTCAGTGAACACAAGCTCGGTTTATAGTGTGCTTGGTATACACTACACTTCTCGGTGTATACTGTGATGCTTCATCAACCGACCACACTGCCTTGTGTCTTTTAGCTCTTTTCCTCATCATAGATGAATGAAACATAATCAAGTCAATAACATAAGGTATAGACTCATCAACAAGTTACCTAATGTATTCCTTATCCTCATTTGTCATATACATCTTCCTCATGTAGATATTTTTGTTCTTCATCTCTCTTACTTCTTTTCTACAGGTGTTTAGGTATTGTAACCTACAAGATAAGTGTTTTCAAACTAGTTGACATCAATGACAACATATTATTGATTTAATCATATTACATATCTAATCAGCAACTCAGTGTTCTCTAATCACATATCTTCAATGAGGTTCTACATCAGTTGTAGTTCATCAAAAACATTCAAGGAAGTTGTTATGATAATAGTTCATTTTTAGTGGATGCCTACTCCATCAGAGCCTTCTCATTGCTAGTGGAGCTTCCTATGGAACCTCCTAATCCAGATGGAGCTAGAGGTAAGGATTCCCCTATTCCTCAACTAGTTGTTAGACCTAACTCTTGTATGTCTAAAGTTGTTGATATGGAGATTAATATACTTAAAGATATTTCCATTTTCCAAGTGGCCCAATATATTTCCAAGATCCCTTCTTGCTCTTTTATTAATGGATGGTTCTCTAATGTTTGGAGTAAAAAGTTAGGGTTTTAATTTACATTTTGTAGAATGCTTCAAAGGGATTTATGTATTATTCTCTTTAAGAACTCTCTTTCTTAGAAAGAGGTGGTTAAACAATCATTTTGGTATATTGGGCCCTTGAAATTCAAGACCATTTCTTGGTTTTCCAAGGCCAAATATGAGTAAATTCTTTCCTTATCATACCCTAGATGAGTCACGATCAGAAATGTGTCTCCTTTTTTGTTGTATCTATAGGGTAGAAGAAACAAATTCTCTTTTACCACACATGGATACAAGCCTGATAGTGGCTCTTCACCCTAGAGTGTACATCCCATAGATAAGTAGATTTGATAATTTGTCTATCTCCTATCTGATTGATATATTGGGAGGTGGAATGCATATTTTCTTTGTCCCAAAGAAGGGCATTGAAGGAGAAATTTCCCTCTAATCAACCCCAAGAAAAATGTGGATAAGAAAAAATGAATCCAAAATACTAGTATGGATCATAACCCACTCAATAGGAAGGCCACAAACCCTAACTCAAAGAATTATATTATAAATAAGGATAACCATAAAAGTACAGAAAATGCAAAGCTGACTCAAGTGGGCTTTATCATGGAAAAAAGTGTCAACCATAACAATCCCTCCCACAAAATCCTTAATGCACAACAACTAGTTGTTAACAAAATAAGGAGGCTATCTGTAGATTGGAACCAGAATCGAGATGGAAAACACTATTGTAAATGGGGGGCTACAGGTCTACCCTTAAAGAGATGGATATCCCAAAATTGAAGAACCAGTTCAAGGTCTCTAGCCCCCCAAAGAGGTGTATCCCTAATGAAGGGAAAACCCTTATTTATGATAGTAAGGAGAAGGTTACTGAAGGTGCTCGGATGTCAGGAGTAGTGGATGCATCTATGGTGATTTACTTTGATTATTATGTGTTGAAAGAGGGTGATGCCCTTGATTCTATTAAAGATGCTTATGACTCAGATATTTTCTTTGTAACTTTTCTCTCATTGTAATCCTTGTTGTTATTATCCCTCCCTTTAGACCCCCCCTCTTTGGTGTCATAGACAATGATCAACCTATCACTAGATATGGGCCTCCCTCTGAGGTTTGAGAATCAAGAAGTGTGTCTAGTGGTGATAAGGACAATCAATTGGACCCAGTGGGGGAAGAATCTCTAAAATGGGCCATTGTTCCATTTGAAGGTAATCCTGATGATGTTATAGTAGATGAATCCTTGAAGTTCCTAAGAGAGAGAAATCTCAGGAATAAATCCAAGTATAATAAGTGATGTAGGAGCATCCTAGGATTCTTGGCAATCCTATATCAACCAAACAATATGTTTGTATTTGAAGGTAGGTTGTTAGTTTTGATATTGGTTTGGTGGAGTACTTGCTTGGTTGATGAAGGGTGCTCCCCTTAATACCACAAACACATAACAGAAATAGAGAAACAACAACAATATGCAAGAACAGAAAATTGGCTTCTTATTATCTCCACAAATGTGGAATTACAAACTTTCAGAATTACAATATGCAAAGCCACATGGGCATTCCCTTACAATATTCCGTAGGACAAAGCCTCGAACTATTACCCAGATCTACTACCCAGAACTATTCTGAACTGCCTAAGACAATAATACAGCCTTCCTTATATAGGCAATTATCCACCGCCTGGGAAGGTTCCAGAATTTTAGCCAATAAGGCCGACCAAACTTAGAATTATTTTATTTTACATTTTATTACATCATAGTCGGCTCAAGATAACCTTTGAAACCCGAACAGAAATTTTGAAGAAAATTATTTTTCACCATTTCAGGTGGCCCAACTTCCGAAGACCATAAGTCATCACCAGTTGACCCGCTCGGCCACTATAACCCCATTTCGGAAACGCCACGAAGCGCTCTACAGGCTTGACCAGTGCAAGCGCCCATCACCCAAATTTTCGACCTCATCCGGGGCCTCTAAAGCCTTCAAAACTGAGTTCAAAGTTTCTGTACCCTACTGCCAATACCGAAAATCTTCAATATCTTCCAATATACACTTGATCTGGAAATGAAACTTTACTGGCAGACTTATATGACCAAAGTGAACCTCCAAGAAAGAAATCAGATCATTCTGAGCACATACGAAAATTACCAAAAATAGTAACTTTCCATAAATAGCAGCTCTGCACAAAATAACCCTTATTGAAAAATAAAAACATAAATATTTTTGGGTGATGCAAGATTGCTCTTACACCCAGGATGCTCCTGCATCAGACACCCGGGGTAATTTGAGAAGTGACCCTGTCACGACTCAAGTGTGCAGAGGAAAACCAAGACGGTTAACCTCCTCCTTTGTTATCCATGATGAATCTTCAATAGGTCGTCCTTTCCATTTGACCAAATACTCTTCATATGTCCTGTTCCTTGTGCTTCTGCCAACACGACTGTCCAATATGTCTTTGATCTCCTTGATATCTGAACTGGTTGCTGGAATACTCCACTGTGCTGCTGTGATCTCATCTTCAACACCTCCTTCATGATACTCTGTCAGATCTGAAATGTTAAACACTGGTGAAATATTTAGCTCAGTAGGCAATTCTACCTCATATGCGTTTCCTAAATCATGTTTCTTCAATATCCTGCATGGTCCAAACTTCTTCATTTTCAGCTTGTTATATGTACCAACTGGAAACCGCTCCTTCCGCAAATGAACCATGACTTCATCGCCAACCTGAAATTCCTTATACCTCCTTTTCTCATCTGCCTTAGCCTTATACTGTGCGTTCATCTTGGTAATATGCTTCCTCACCTCCCCATGGATGTTCTTCAAGTGTTCTGTAAAATCCTCAGCTTCAGCGCTACTTATTTCTCCTTTATCTATCTTCCTCAATTCAGATGCATTTCTTGGACTACTTCCATATACAATCTAGAATGGTGATTTACCAGTGCTCCTGTTGACAGAATTATTATATGCAAATTCCGTCTGTGGTAAAATCAAATCCCATCATGTTCGTTTATCTCCAACCAAACATCTCAGCAAATTTCCCAAACTCCTATTCACCACCTCTGTCTATCCATCAGTCTGTGGATGGTGTGATGAACTGAACTTCAAATCTGTCTTCAACTTCTTCCACAATGTACGCCAGAAATATCCAACAAACTTAGTGTCCCGATCTGAAACTATGGTCTTTGGCAAACCATGAAGTCTCACTACTTCTCTGAAAAACAATTCTGCTACATGAACAGCATCATTAGTCTTCTTGCAGGGAATAAAATGTGCCATCTTTGAAAATCTGTCAACCACTACAAAAATTGAATCATGTCCCCGCTGAGTCCTCGGTAAACCAAGAACAAAGTCCATGCCGATATCCTCCCAAGGCTTCTCTGGTACAGGTAATGGCTGATACAACCCTGTATTCTGCTTCACTCCTTTCGCCATCTGACATACTCTGCAACTCTGTACAAACTTCTTCACATCTTGCTGCAATTGTGGCCAATAATAATTTTCACTAACCAAAGAAAGGGTTTTGTCACGACCAAAATGTCCAGCCAATCCCCCGCTATGCTTCTCCTTGATGAGATTCTCCCTCATAGAACTTCGTGGAATGCACAACTGACTCCCTCTGAATAGCATATCATCCTGGATGATGAAATCCAACCATTTCATCCTGTCTAGAGTAACAGGTTCTGTACAAGCTTTCCAAGCTTCACCAAAATTAGGATCCTCTGGATACAAATTCTTGAGTTCCTTGAACCCAACCACTTCAATCTGCATTTCTGTCAGCAATAGTTGCCTTCTGCTAAGAGCATCTGCAACCCTATTAGACTTTCCACTCCTATGTTTTAAAACAAATGTATAACTCTGCAAAAACTCAACCCATTTCAAATGCCTCTGATTCAACTTTCCTTGACTATTCAAATATTGCAAAGCTTGATGATCAGTATACAAAACAAACTCCTTAAGAAGCAGATAATGTCTCCACTTCTTTAATGCCTGAACTATAGCATAAAATTCCTGATCATAAACAGAATATTTCCTCTTGGCATCATTTAACTTCTCACTGAAATAAGCAACAGGTTTACCTTCTTGGCTCATAACAGCTCCTATTGCAGTACCACTAGCATCACAATCTACTTGAAACACCTTATTAAAATCTGGAAGTGCTAAAACAGGTTGTTCTGTAACTTTTTGTTTCAACAATTGAAAACTCTTTTCTGCCCCATTAGTCCACTTAAACTCCTTTCTATCCCCTCTCATTGTTTCAGTCAAGGGTCCACAAATACTGCTAAAATTTTTGATAAACTTTCTGTAAAAACTAGCTAGACCATGAAAAGATCTTACCTCAGTAGCACTCCTTGGAGTAGGCCATTCAAGGATAGCCTGTACCTTCTCTGGTCCATTTTTAGACCTTCTGCTGAAACTACAAATCCCAAATACACTAACTCTTTCTTCACAAAACTGCACTTCTTCAAATTAATCAACAATTTCTCTTCTCTCAACTTCTCAAATACCATACGAATATGCATCATATGCTCATCCAATGTCTTACTAAAGATCAAAATATCATCTAGGTAAACAATGACAAACTTACCCAGAAATTCTTTCAGAACCTCATTCATGAGCCGCATGAAAGTGCTCGGTGCATTGGTTAGCCCAAAAGGCATGACTAACCATTCATACAGTCCTTCCTTTGTCTTGAAGGCAGTCTTCCAGTCATCTCCTTCTCTGATCCGAATCTGATGATATCCACTTTTCAGATCTATCTTTGAAAAATACACAGCTCCACTCAAACAGTCCATAATATCATCCATTCGTGGCAATGGAAACCTGTACTTGATTGTGATCTTGTTTATTGCCCTAGAATCTGTACACATCCTCCATTCTCCATTCTTCTTTGGTGCTAATACTGTTGGTACAGCATAGGGACTCAGACTCTCACGGATCAATCCTTTCTGTAACAGTTCATGTACTTGTCTGTTCAACTCTTCACTTTCTGCAGGTGTCATTCTGTGTGCTACCTTATTTGGCAAACTCGCTCCTGGGATCAAGTCCATCTGATGACTGATCTTCCTGACTGGTGGTAATCCATCAAGCACGTTATCAGATACAATATCCTGAAACTCATTCAACAAATCTGCAACTTCTACAGGAACATCTTCTACTTCCTCTTTACCAACTTTTGGAATTAAAGCAAAACATACATGCTCATGCCTCATACCATCTAGGAAATTTCTTCCATCAACAAAAGTTATCCTTGCATTACCACATACCTTTTCTTTAGTCTCCTTCAATGGTTTTAGCTTATGTCGCACTCCATCCTTTGTCAGGGAATAGGTATTCGCACGACCATCATGTACAGCACATCTGTCAAACTGCCATGGTCTACCCAACAACATATGACATGCATCAATAGATATGATATCACACAATACCTCATCTTGGTATCCGCCAATCTTGAACTTCACCAGGCATTGTTCATTGACCATGACCTTGTGGTCATCCTGTACCTAGGCAATCCGATATGGATGTGGGTGTTTCTGTCTCTTGAGCTTCAACTTTGTCACCATCTCTTCTGACGCCAAATTGTCAGTGCTTCCACTATCAATGATCACATCACAAAATTTACCTTCAAACTTGCACCTGGTGCGAAATAGGCTCCTCCTTTGCGCAGGTTCATTCTCACCACTCAATAGGACTCTTCTGTTAATCAGCGTTTCTCCTCTTTCAGCATCTTCAGAGTCTGATGATCTGGCATCTTCATCTACATGTGCAACTCTGGCCTGGCCTTCATTTCTCCTATCTGTTCTGCCTTGGCGCTGAGGACATTCAAATGCCCTATAACCTTCTTCTCCACAGTGAAAACATGTTCCACGGAAGCCACCTCTTCCAGATCCTTGTCCTCTTCCTCTTCCTCTCTGATCTTTATTATTCTGATCCTGGAAGTGATTGGAATTATTTCCTCGCTGATTCTGACTGCTACTGGCCTCATCCTTCTTTTTCGGATCTTCATTTCGGCCACCATATGACCGTCCACCAGATCGTCCACCGCGACCTCTTCCATTTTGTCTGCTCTCAAACTTTTTGTTCAGCTTTTCCTCTACTTTTAGGGCAAACTGGTATGCCTCTTCAATACTGTTCATTCGAACCAGATTCAGCTCCTCCTGAATGCTTGGCCTTAACCCATTAAGGTATCAGGAAACTTTCTCCTTATCAGCTTCTACATGGCCTGTTCTGATGAGAAGTCGATAGAACTCCTCTGTATACTCCTGAACAGATCTTCCTGCTTGCTTCAAACTCTGCATTTTCTTCAGTAGGTCAAGCTCATAATCAACAGGAATGAACTGTCGCTTCAATTTATCCACCATCCGATCCCATCTTGTGATTTTATCTTTCCCTCTTCTATTTCGCTCCAATTGAATCTCTTGCCACCATATCTTCGCATGACCTTTCAGTCTGGCCTTCGCAAATTTGACCCTATCAGGATCCTCGACATCTTCATACTCAAAATATTCTTCACATTCATTGATCCAGTCGATCAATTCCTCTGGGTTAAGATTTCCAAAAAATGTAGGAACCTCAATCTTAGGTCTTTTCCCAATCTTGGAAATTGCCCAAAAAAGTCTTTCTTCCTCCTGGTTCACAATTTCAACTTCTCCTTCTTGATATTCTTCTTCGGCTTCATCCTCGCTTTCGTCTCTGACATTAAGATTCATTCCTCTACGAATCTCTTCTTGCAATGCTCGCACTTGTCTCTGCAGCTCTCTAACCTCAGGTGTCACAACACCAGCTCTTCTGCCACGTTCTCTTCATGGAGGCATTTTCGCGATACGCGCTGAAACCCTAACCATGGTCCTGGTGCAAACTGCCTCACAGTCGGCGATCTATTTACACACTCAAGAACTCCCGCTCTGATACCACTTGATGAAGGGTGCTCCCCTTAATACCACAAACACATAACAGAAATAGAGAAACAACAACAATATGCAAGAACAGAAAATTGGCTTCTTATTATCTCCACAAATGTGGAATTACAAACTTTCAGAATTACAATATGCAAAGCCACATGGGCATTCCCTTACAATATTCCGTAGGACAAAGCCTCGAACTATTACCCAGATCTACTACCCAGAACTATTCTGAACTGCCTAAGACAATAATACAGCCTTCCTTATATAGGCAATTATCCACCGCCTGGGAAGGTTCCAGAATTTTAGCCAATAAGGCCGACCAAACTTAGAATTATTTTATTTTACATTTTATTACATCATAGTCGGCTCAAGATAACCTTTGAAACCCGAACAGAAATTTTGAAGAAAATTATTTTTCGCCATTTCAGGTGGCCCAACTTCCGAAGACCATAAGTCATCACTAGTTGACCCGCTCGGCCACTATAACCCCATTTCGGAAACGCCACAAAGCCCTCTACAGGCTTGACCAGTGCAAGCGCCCATCACCCAAATTTTCAACCTCATCCAGGGCCTCTAAAGCCTTCAAAACTGAGTTCAAAGTTTCTGTACCCTGCTGCCAATACCGAAAATCTTCAATATCTTCCAATATACACTTGATCTGGAAATGAAACTTTACTGGCAGACTTATATGACCAAAGTGAACCTCCAAGAAAGAAATCAGATCATTCTGAGCACATACGAAAATTACCAAAAATAGTAACTTTCCATAAATAGCAGCTCTGCACAAAATAACCCTTATTGAAAAATAAAAACATAAATATTTTTGGGTGATGCAAGATTGCTCTTACACCCAGGATGCTCCTGCATCATTGGTTTGGGGGACTGGTTGCTCGGTTTCAATGTTTACCAGGGTTCTCAGTCTTTGAAGAATGCTCAATAATTTAAGGCATCGGTTCACTGTTGCTCGGTGATAATTGCATTCCTCGATCATGCTTGGCATGGTCAGTGTTTGGCACTTGGTTATTTCCTCTGTTGCTCGGTGTTCTTGCTTACGGACTTGGTTTGTTTGGTTGGATCGGCTTGGCCGACTGGTTCCATTGATTTGGATCACGCTCCTTGAGTTATGGATTGACCGTTGGACGTGTGAGGACCTAGATCTAGCATGTTGCATTCTTTTATGCAGATCTAATGACCATTAGGGCCATCTTGGATGATTTTATTTTATTTGTAAGGCTATTTGAGAGTTGACTGATGTTTTAGCATTTAATATTTGTTTGTAAGGGTTTATTGTTTCTTTAGCCGACTTGTATTTATAGGATGCTTGGGTAGTTTTTTAGGGGGGGAGTTGGTAGTGGAAGTTAGTGGCCTGCAAGCTTAGGAACACGAAGATTGCTTGGAAGTTTGAGTATAAGTTTAGATCTTTCCTGGGTGCCTACCACTGTTTTGTGTGTTGCAGACCTAGGCTAGCTGAGTACTGATGTTGTGGAAAAGATTTGGATCCTGCCAGATCTTGTAGACTGTTACTTGCTTTGTATTTGGCCATAATTGGGAAGGCCTTACAGCCTAACACATTGCATGTGATCGATAATTTGATGAATAAAGAGTTATGTTCTATATTAGATTTGTTGTCATTCTTGTGTATTTTTGTTGCACATTGGTTTGGCTGCAAGGTCGGTCAGTCCTTACTCGGATCCACCAACCTTGACTACATTAAGTGGTATCAGAGTGAAGTTTTTTCCTGTTTGAGCAAAGTTTGTTCCTATTGGAGCTGAGTGGATCTTGTGTGTTCATGTCTGGATCTTGATTTGAAGATACCTCTAAGGAGAAATCATGAGATCTTAGAGGAAGAAGCTACTGGAGAATTCAGTCTTGATGATTTTAGGGCTTTGCAGAAACAAGTGCAAGACCTACAAGAGGAATTAAGAAAGAATAAGCCTACCTTGAAAGAGGATAGTGATGATGAATCTAAGGAAGAAGATCATTTTGAAGAAGCTGTAGAAGAAGCTAGAGATCTTGAGGAGAATCAAATTCTGAAAGCTATGTCTAAGATTGGGAAAAGACCTAAGATTGAAGTTTCTACATTTGCTGGAAGCCTTAGCCCATTATAATTGATTGATTGGATCAATGAGATTGATGAGTACATTGAGTATGAAGAAATAGAAGATCCTAATAGGGTTAGATTTGCAAAGACTAAGTTGAAAGGTTATGCGAGTATTTGGTGGAGAGAAGTTCAGTTGGAAAGAGGTAGAAGAGGAAAAGAAAAGATCACTAAGTGGAACCGAATGGTTGACAAGTTGAAGAAGTAATTCATTCTAGTGGATTATGAATTGGACATGTTTAAGAAGATGCAAGCTTTGAAGCAGACTAACAAATCGGTACATGAGTATATCAAGGAGTTTTATAGAATCCTAATTAGGATTGGTCATTCTGAAACTGATAAAGAGAAGGTTGCTAGGTATGTCTATGGTTTGAGGCCTAGTATTCAAGAAGAGTTACTTACTATTCAGATGACAACAATAGGAGATGCTTATTAGATGGGATTAAAGATTGAAGAGAAGCTAAATAAGAAGTATGAATTAAAATAGAAAAATAGGAACCGAGGTGGTAAAACTGGTGAAGCAGTTGTTGAAAGTAATGTGAAAGAGAATCCTAAGTCTGATGTGGGATCTAGCAGTGGTCAAGTTACTAAGAATGCTAGACAAAAAGGAAGGTGGAAGAATGAGTTCACCGGTACTTGTTATAACTATGGTGAAGCTGGTCACAAAAGTTTTTATTGTCCTAAGAAAAGAGTTGCACTGACTGCTGAAGAAGATATTGTAAATGTTGCAGAAAAGGGTGAGACACGTATCACTAGAAGATTAGCTGCATGTGTCCATGAACTAGTACAAAGGAGAAATTTATTCAGAACCAGATGTAAGTGCAAGAATAAGGTATTTAATATTATAATTGATGGTGGTAGTTCTAAGAACTTTGTTTTAGAAGAGATGGTTAGTAAGTTGAATTTGGAGAGAAGGAAACATCCTAATCCTTATCAGATTAGTTGGATACAAGATGTGTCTAAGGTTAGGATTGAAGAATGATGCTTGGTTGATTTTCAAATTGGATCTTATCATGATGAGATATTGTGTGATATATTGCTTATGGATGCTTGTCATATATTGCTTGGTAGACCTTGGTAGTTTGATAGAAATGTGTTGTTTGATGGTCATGCCAATACCTATGTGGTTAGGCATGAAGGAGCTCAACATAAGCTGATACCTTTACAAGAAATAGGGGTTAAGGGATGTGGAGTTATCAGGTATTTTCCTTATGACAAATCTCAGAAGCACAGGGTTGATGAACCTATCCCTATGAAGTCTAGTTTGAAGGAGAAGGAGAGTGATATATCTGAAGAGTTTGTGGAGATTAAGAGGTAGATGATATTTCTGATAGAGATGGTACAACAAATGATGCCATTTATGACATAGAGAGATGTAGATGATACTGACTTGATTGAGGAGTCCAGAGAAGATGAACCTTACCGAGGCACTAATGTGATCGGTAGTGGTCAAAGTCGGTTGCTATCAATTGTCGATCGGAAGGATACGAAAAGTGGAAAGAAGAACTTGCTACAGGGAGAGATGAATGAAGTTAAGACTACTTGGGATGAAGGACAAGAGGAGATATGGGTTAAGAACATATTTGGCATACCTGTTCTGATTCCCTTGAGACATTCCTAATTTTCTTATGAGAAAATCTTTCTTACCTGGGGTGTCTTATGTAGGAGCATCCTAGGATTCTTGGCAATCTTGTATCAACCAAAAAATGTGTTTTTATTTGAAGGTAGGTTGTTAGTTTTGATCTTGTTTTTGTGGAGTACTTTCTCAGTTTGGGAGACTGGTTGCTCAGTTTCAATGTTTACCGGGGTGCTCAATCTCTGAAGAACGCTTGGTAACTAAAGGCATCAGTTCACTGGCACTCGATAATAAATGCGTTCCTCGATCATGCTTGGCATGGTTGGTGTCTGGCGCTTGGTTATTTCCTTTATTTATCGGTGTTCTTGCTTACCGACTTGGTTTGTTTGGTTAGATCGGCTTGGCCGATTGGTTTCATTGATTTGGATCGCACTCCTCGAGTTATGGATTGATCGTTGGACATGTGAGGACCTAGATATGGCATGTTGCATTCTTCTATGCAGATCTGATGACTATTAGGGCCATCTTAGATGATTTTATTTTATTTGTAAGGCTATTTGAGAGCCGACTGATGTTTTAGCATTTAATATTTGTTTATAAGGGTTTATTGTTTCTTCAACCAACTTGTGGCTGGGAATCAATATTTACAGGATGCTTGGGTAGTTGTTTAGGGGGGAGTTGGTAGTGGAAGTTAGTGGCCTGCGAGCTTAGGAACAGGAAGATTGCTTGAAAGTTTGAGTACAAGTTTAGATCTTTCCTGGGTGCCTACCAATGTGCTGTGTGTTGTAGACCTGGGCTAGCTGAGTAATGATGTTGTGGAAAAGATTTGGATCTTGCTAGATCTTGTAGACTGTTACTTGCTTTGTATTTGTCTGTAACTAGGAAGGCCTTATAGCCTGACACATTGCATGTAATTGGTGATTTGATGAATAAAGAGTTTTGTTCTATATCAGATCTGTTGTTGTTCTTGTGTATTTCTACTGCATATTGGTTTGGCTACAAGGTTGGTCGGTCCTTAATCAGATCCACCAACCTTGACTGCATTAATAAAAGCATCAAGAAGAAGGTGGTTATTAAGCCTTCCCTAGGAGTTGAACAATCTGTTGAGTTTAAAATCAAAAGGAAGAGAGGTAGGCCATGTGGCTCTACCATCTCTAGAAAAGAAAACTAAATCTGTAAGAGTGATCTACCCAAGTGCTATAATAAATTTAGAACCTCAATGGATACCACCCCATGGATCATATGGAGTTAAAATGTACATCATGGAATGTAAGGGGGCTAGAGTCTCCCGACAAAAAGTATATTGTAAATATATTTCTAAATATGAAAAAGAATATTGACATTTTACTCCTTCAAGAAGTTAAGGCAATAGCTTTCAATTTGGAAATCAATCTGAGATGCATTTGGAGGGATTCTGGATTCTTTTTTACCAACCACTGTAAGGGGAAAGGAGGGGTTTCTATCCTGGTGAGTCCTAGATGGAAAGTTTTTATTTCTATGTGGGGGTCGTCTCCTTGTAGTAGAGTGGTGTGGATGATTATCAAGGTTAAGGATCAAGAGTTTGGTATTTTCTCTCTTTATGCCCATAATGACTATAAAGAATGGATGGAATTATGGAAATAGATGTTTCAACTAGAAGATATTCCCTGGATTGTTGGTGGAGACTTTAACATGGTTGAAAGGTTGCATGAAAAACTTGGAGGTAGAAAATTTGAGTGGAAGGGGGAAGAAATATTCTACTAGTTTAAGATGCTAAATAAGCTCAATCTCTTTGATCCTTTAATCAGTAGGAAGCATGATTTTTCAGGCATTTGGTTCACTTGTTGTAACTACCAATACGATTCTAAGAGGATTTACTCTAGATTGGATAGGTTTTATGTCAAAAAGAACAATTTCAAATTTGAGAAGGATAAGGATAGGTTTGAAATTAAAGTTATCCTATATACTCTATCAAACCATCATCCAATGGTGGCCCCAATATCTACTCTGGGATTTGCACCTATTCTTAGTTCCAATAAGGATGCATTTTCCCTTAATGTGAAGTTGTTAGAGGATGAAGATGTGCATAGTGCTATGGACATCATCATAGATTTTAATTCATGGGTGGAAAGACATTCTAGTTAAGTAGAAAAGAGGGTGCAAAATATGAAAAGTTGGAGACTTTTGTTCCAAGTAGCTAGGAAGAAGAAATCTAAAGGCACCAGACAACAAGATAATGAATTGCATAATAGGTTGTTGATTGTTGAGGACTATATCCATAAATTTACCTATAATGTAAGAGATAGAGAGTCTTTGAAAATAGAAAAGACTCCTTGAGAAGAATACAAAACATAAAAATCCAGGGAGCCAAAGTTAGAGCCAAAATGAATTGGTGGACCTATGGAGACAAGGGTAGAAAATACTTCTTTTAGCTACTTAAGAAGAAAGAAGCTAGAGAAAGGATTGATAATATATGGGAGGAAGGGTCTAATCTCACAGACCAAAAGGAGATTTTGAAAGCCTTTAGGTATTTCTACAACACATTGAGCACATCTAAGAATTCTAGGCCAATAATGGAAGATGATAGGAACAAAATTAGGGGTATCATTCCCAAGAAGGTTCATGAAGAGGATGCAAAAGTTTTTGGTAGATAAATTACTATATAAGAGATTAATAAAACCATTAAAGCATTGAGTCTTGATAAATCTCCTAGGCCAGATGGGTTGCTTGTGGAGTTCTACAAAAGCAATATCAGTTGGATTTCTAAAGAACTCTGCCAAATTTATAAAGAGGCCATTATGTAGGGGTCTTTAGGGAAAGATATTAATACTAGCCTTATAAAATTAACCCCTAAAGAAGGATATAGATCTCTGATAGAGAACTAGAGACCTATCACATTACTATATGTATCCTATAAAATTATAGCTAAAGTGATAGCAAAAATACTGGAAGATATCCTCCCAAAGATGATTAACCCCACCCAAACTGGATTTGTTAAGGGTAGATATACTTTGGAGAATCTCCTGGCATATTGGGAGGCCATGAGTTGGGCTAAATACTCTAATAAAAAATTGATCATTCTACTCATTAAATATGAAAAAGCATACAGTAGGATTGAATAGAAATTTATCATCATGATGATAGATAGCTTAGGCTTCTTTGGAGCTTTTCAAAAAATGGTGAGGGTGTTAATGGAAGATGCCAATATGAAAGTGGAGATTAATGGGTGCAGATTTGAAGACATTATTTTGTCTAGATCCATTAATAAGGGCTACCCCTTTGCTCCTACTCTATGTGTGATAGTAGTTGATGCCCTATTCTACTTATTAAGAGATGATTCTCTTTCCCAAAAGTCAAAAGGGTTTCCCTTCCTAATGTAGAAGACTTGACTAATGTGCATTGTACTGATGATACAACTATAATTATAGAACTAGATTAGAATAACATGGTAGAGTTGGTTACCAAACTAGAGCTATTCTGTTAGGCTTGTAGAAGCAAAATCTCCCTCCCCAAGTCCATCATACTTAGGTGGGAGGGACAACCACTTGGGTGGTTCAACAGATTTGGACTTAACTAGGGAGGCCCAAAATATCAGGTGAAGTACGTAGGGATTCCCTTTTCTATTCAACCAAATTTGAGAAATATGTGGAGTTGGATTAGAACCAAGATTGACAAGAAACTTAGTGGGACAAGAAATAACTATCATTAGCTAGAAGGTTTCAATTGTCCAGAAGATAGTCTCTTCTTATAATATTTACTATATCTTTACATGGTTGTTTAGTCAATATTAATCCAATCACTTGCAAAAATAGATCAGGAATTACTTATGGTTAGATGGTAAAGGTGGTAGGAATAGACATGCAATGAGATGATAAAGGTGCTCAATGAGAAAATTCATGGGGCATCTAGGCCTGAAAGACCTTAAATTACAAGGAATTTCTCTTGCAGCCAAGTAGATTTTTAAGGCTCTTCAAGGGTTGGAACCATGAAATTTTTTTATCAGAAACAATATTAATAAAGTTGTACCATATAAGGAATCCTGGGTGGAAAGGGTTGCACCTTTACAGCCTCATTGTTGGTCACTTCCCAGTCAAGGTGGTTGGTTCTAATGTCTTTAAATCTATTTGGAAGGGATGAGAAAATATAAGACACTTAATTACATGCAATGGTCTTGTCTCAAATGATAATAAATTTTGTGGAGAGAGATCTATCTAGTGAAACTTGAAACTTAAAGGCAAACCACTTGAATTGCTTCAAGGATGTTCATAAAAATCCAGACATCTAAAGGGATCTAGAGGATTGAGGATATTATAAAATATGGTCAGTTAGTGAGTTGGGAGGAGATTAAATTGACGTTCAACCTCTCACAAGTACAATGGAGGACCTTTTCTATTCTAAGGGAGGCATGCAATCTTCTCTCCCTTCCTAGAATGTGTGATACTGTGGAAGATAGATTCCTTTCTTATTAATGGGCTGATGGCTCTCTACTCCCCAACACTAAAGCCAAAACATTGTATTATTTTCTATCTGATAATGATGACATCTTTTGCCACTCCAATTCTTGTTGGGCTGTGAACTTTGACTCTACCTCTTGGAGTAAGACCTTTGATAACATTTAGAACAAATTGGTAGAACCCCAAAATAATGCTTTATGTGGAGATTGATTCTCCACAAGCTTCCCCTCAAGAAGCATGGAAATGATTTTAATCCTTTCTCAATTTACAAAACTCCTGAAACTATGAATCATCTCTTCTTTGGCTGCTTGTTTTCTAAATAAATATGGAACCTATTTGGCTTCTCTATTAATGATAAAATCACTATCCTTGAGATGGTTTTTGGCAATATCTTGGGCCTTAAGAAAAAATGTAATATATTTTTGTCTTGCATTTCTATTGAGATTCTTTGGATTATATGGAAGTTTAGGAATGACAATGTATTTAGTGGAAGGGCTAGAATCCTTATTGAGTCTCTTGAGAGACTCATATTTTATGATCTATTGGCTTGTAAGTGTCTAGTATGATGAGACTTGATAGGAAGAAGTTCAAGGACTTACTATAGAAGGGTATGGTCAAGGTGGGGAGATGGGATGACACATATTTGAATGGCGAATTTCAAAGGCAGTAATATATGTTCACATAAGATGTCTCTTTTTGCAGTGTATTGTTACTTGGTTGCAGTTGTACCTTCTTAGATTACATTGTTACTCCAAGAATTTTTGTATTAGATATGATGTTACTATTGTAGTTGCTTATGTTTATTAATATGGTTATGATTTGATGACACTGATCTAAACAGTTCCATTTTTGTGTTTTGGTTCCATTATATCTAATACAAAAAAAAATACTTCTTCTCCAACATAAAAATAAATAAATTAAAAAAATAGAAATAGACAAAATAACACTATGTACATTTATTTATATAGCTTTACTTTACATCATTTCAAAATAATAACATTTTATAATTCAAAATAACCTACATGAATCAAAACCAACATTCACTTGCCATGTTTCCTATCGACATCGTCTCTTTCATCATTAGGCTCCCTTGGTTTGAGCATCTAATAATGATGAGTGTTATTATCATGCACGCTGGAGCTAATTTGGTAATCTTGTTTCGCATTCATTTATTTCTCAGATTAGCCCCATAGTAGATGGAATTAAACCCACTTTATGCAAGCTCATCTTGGCTCATAGCACATGCTTATTAATTCCATCTGGCGGTTTCTTGACAAGCTGTGATATGATTTGAATCTTAGATCATGCTAATTATTTTAGGTATGTCTCTTATTCGGATAACCTTATTAGTAATATTAGATATTTTTAATTTCTAGGATAAGTAATCGCATATACGATTGCTCTCTAGCAGTATTCCCTTGAGAAGGTTAATATAAACTTCGTATCTATGAATACTCACTAAAATAATGAGTGGTTAATATGTAAACCTCAATGCCATTATCAGAAGAGAGTAATCGATTATTAGCTGTTATGATAACTCATCTTTAGTATTTGATGAGGCCCAGCTAACAGGAAAGCTATCATAAATTCTGCTTAGGGTAGAGATACAGACCATATTTAGACTAACTATAGTCTCAAGCATATGCTCTGCATAATCTCAGCAACCAAGTTTCTGTAGTCATGGAATCTAGTCTGATCACTTTCTACACCAAGGGAGATAGAGTGATGGCCTTTCGAGGACACATCTTACCCGAAAGGTGGAACCAAATTATGAATCCTTTACTTGATTCAACCAGGAGAGCTATAGAGAGAGCAATAGGAGATCAATATTTTGATAATGAATATACATATAGAACTAACGGAGTGATTATAGGCTAGTTTATTACATTATCAACCCTCGCAGGCAAGGAAAAAGATGAAATAGTACATGTGGTGAAGGAAATTTTCATTGAAGATCACCTTGGAGGTTTAGAAACCATGGTGAAGTGTGTTGATAATAACCTCACAATTCCATATCCAGAGGTCACAATGCGAACAGAGATAGATAGGCTTGATGAAATTCCCCAGTCACATCGTATCCCAATGATGACCTTTAAGGATGAAGAAAGGTTTGATTTACATTGACCAGAAATGGAAAGGAACCTAGACTTTCTCTTTTATGAGATCTTAAGTGAAGAATTTGAGACTGAATGGCTTCTCAACTATTGGCAAAAGGAGGGCTTCAAAATCCCAATCAGCCTTGGTTTAGTTGAACCATCCAATCTTCATATTATGGCGCCGGAAGTTTCTAGGAGAACTAGGCGTTCCAAGAAGGAAATAGAGGAGGTCGAATGCATTGTGGTAATGGTAAAGTAGGGAAGTATATGGAAATGCACTACAGTTCAGAAGGATACCGATTAAACCAGATAACAAGAACATGCTAATGAAGAATAGAATAATTACCTATAGATTAACATAGTATGAACACTCCTCGTAGATGGCTAATATTCAGACTATGATATAGTTTACACTTAAAGCTTAGGACAACCTTAGGTGATATACCTACAACAACGGATATATCATATGGTTTCACTGTATATGTTTAAGATGTTTTAAATATGTACAGAAACTTATGAGTATTTAGTATTATAGATAGCATGAACTATATTTCCATTTGTGTGCTTGTAATGATACTTTAATTCATATGGCGTTATTATGGAGTAATTCTGTTCCTTGATTTCTGCTCGTAACAAATTAACCATAATCCTTCTTTGAAACTGAAATATCATATGAAGGATCTAAGTTTGGTATTGAAATGGTGATGTAAAGCTATCCGAGGCTTCACAGACATATTTAAAGAAATTTGACTTCCAAGGGTTAGTATAGAAATCTTTAGCAATTTGCTAGTATGAGTTTATGAGTTATGATCAGGTTCTTACACTTGTAGCAAGTGATGCTCTATCTACATTTCAATAATCTTCATATATTGCTTTTTATAATGTGGTATTATTTGGTTTGGCATTAAAATTCCTTGAGGCAGTTATTATGTACTAAATTCCTATACAGATGGCTTTAAGTAGTATATGTAGATAGTAGTTTTTAATACTTCTTCAGGTGTAAAGGCTACAACATCAATGCATTAAGCAAGTAAAAGGTAATTCAGATTGAGGTATATATTATTTTTCTTTATTAATATATCCATACACGTTTACAATTAAAGTTATCTAAAGCTCACTGACAAAGTCAGAAGGTAGATCTCTATTTTGTTTTGTCAGGAGCAAGGTTCCTGGGTGAAAGTTGCTCTTGGACCGCATCAATATGGAAGAATTTTTAAAGATAGCTTTTCGACAGTAATAGCGAATTATAGAGAAGCAAGTACCTAAGAAAGGGCACCTAGACAAATATAAGAATATGTAAACAAAAATGTTTGTAGAGAATGATGTAAGAATTATGTATTACTCTTTTAAACTTAAATAGTGGGTATGCCCACTAAATATGTATGTATTAGATTCCGGACTAAGGTCCCAGGCAAGGCTGGAGGTTTTCTCGACCCTGCTCTTTCCTACCAATGCTTGCACTAAACGGGGTTTTCATGTAAAAATTTGATTTAAATATTAATAAAATTTATTGGCCTCGACCTTTTACCGATAAAAAAAAAACAAAAAAAACCAACATTCACTCACCCTTTCCAACAACAATTCATACATTTACGACATACACATCAAACATACAAATTTTCACTAAACACATCTAATTAAACATAACTTACTAAAATTATTTTTTTCTATTAAGCTAGTTTATCAAAATATACAACTAACCACTTGGATCCAGTATCATTTATACACAACCCCCATAACATATACAATTACAAAATTGGGGGAGTGTTTTCAGTTTCTTATCTATAAACTATACTACTCAAAATATATTATTTTAACTTATGAGATCATTACATAATTACAACAGAGATCATTTTCTTATCATAAAAACTATTCCCATCTAGTAGCTTGAGTGGAATTGTCCCTTGGGACCCATGGATTATCATCCTATGTATTGTCTTGTGCCTCTACTATAACTTCTTCCCTCTGAACAAAATGCAAGGTGATAGCATTCCCCCAGTCAATTACATCTAACTGACACTTACTCAGAAGATTATTTAGATTTTCCACTTTTGTGGGAGCAAGGAAACTTTGGTGTTCAACAACATAATTAGCAGCCTGTACCTCATCCTTATGGATCATCAAACTGCCCTCCTGCATCAGAATCATGAATCTACTCTTTGTAATATTGAGAACCATGGAGACCCGTAACATAATATTAAAGTGTGTGAGTTTAAAATTAAACTCAGTAGGTTTCCTTTACTCTTGCTGAAAAAGATCTTTGTTCCTATCCTTCCAAAGAGTCCACAAGATTTCATTTGTAAGTGCTAACCAAAAAGAATTAAGTTTGGAATTAAAAAAATCCACATAACCAACAAGTATTTCAATCCAAGAGACACTAGGTTTACAATTCCAAAGACAGGGTGAACCCCAAAAAATGCCCCAAATCTTGCGTGCATAAAAACATTCTAAAAAAAGATGTTCAAAAGTTTCAACATAATTACAAATACTGCAAATAATAGGGGTTAGACCAATAGAGGAAAAAACATGACCCACTGCAAGTTTTTTTAACAAAAATAACCATCTAAAACAAATCTTTTTTGGTTCAGATTTACCCTTCCAAAAATATTCAAAGAAAAAATGCCAATAAGAAAAAGGGTTTACAAATCCCCAACATTGGGATACCCATGATATGATAGCGGATTCCTTCTTAATAATGTGATACATCTGTTTAGTAGAGTTTGTAGTCAAAGTATTACCATCTATCCATTTACAGTTCTTTAGAAATGAGCCTGAATCTAGAGTATCTCCTTTCACTTTATCTTTCAATGCCTTACTAACCAAAGTATATGTCTTTTTCTGAGATACAAGGATGTTGAAGTTAGCGCTGACAAACTCCCATGAACCCAGGTGCCCATCCTTCAAGATGTCTTGAATTAGAGATATCCCTTTCACATTTCAAATCTTAGCAAAGTAACCTTGAGTGAGGGCTAATGGTTTACCATTGATATACAACCCCCACCAAATAGAATGATCCCCAATAACATAGAATGGAGGACCACCTACAACATTCCTATCTAGAATGAATTATCTCACCTGAATCCATGCTTTCCAAAAAGAATGAATTTTTTTGAGCCAAATAAACTCAATTTGCAGTCTCCCATCATTATATCATGTTGGGTGAGTAAGAGTCGCCTTATTTTGAACTTTTCAAGTTCTCGTGTCAAGCTTCACTCTGTTCATTTTTCCACCTTGTTGGTCTTCCCACGAGTCTTCACGTATTTGAATTTGTCAAATCCGAGCTTTCGGCGTCGTTTGTATCGGTTTGACCCATTTTAAGCCAATAACATATCCTTTCAAGGCATTTGAATCACTTCGAACCTTTTCAAACTCCGGTTCGAAGTAGTTCGAAGGAGTTCAAACGGACTACCGGTGTGATCAATAATGATGGAATGTCCTGACAAGATGCGCCATGTAGACCTGGCGTGATTTCATTGGACGGGCCAGTGCATGAAAAATGAGGCAATCACTTGCACGATTGGGAAATATTTGGTTTGAGATTGAACAATGATGATTGAAAATGTGGCGGATCCCGAAGAGTTAATTTGATTTGAAGGCATTTATTGCTTATCACCACTTGGTATCAAAAAATTTATTAATACTCGCGTAATGGAGTATATTTCGTGCTTCAAGTGGCAACTAAAAATAGAAACTGAGTAAGTCATTTTTTCCCTATTGTACACTGCGAGGTCTGGGCGCTGGAAGGGTGGTCTGGTTGAAGTGCAAAGCGTACAGGTAGCTTCTTTCAAGCTCTACCTTCTCATTTCCGGTAATTCCTCCAAATTCATTAGTTCAAGCAGTGAGCTGGTAGACTTTCATATTTTTAGGCAGGCATGAGGTCTGTCATGCATTTCTTTGGCAACGTGAAGAATCTTGAATGTAAGGCCCCGGTCATAACAGACACGAATCTTTTAGGGGTCTCAGTCGATACTATACCTTCAAAACTCTCAACTCGTGTTGACAAGGAGTACATTGTAGAAGTCCTAGCTAGTGGGTTGTTAGAAGCGGCTGCTTTCCCATCGGCTACTGTTTGTCCGAAATTGGTGCAAGAATGTATCAATAAATACGATGTAAAGTTGAAGAGTATTTTGAACACGGATGGTCAAACCCTAATCCCTGTTAACCGCAGAACCATTTCAGTAGTCTTCAAAATACCAGATGAAGGTCTGGTCAACTTCACGCCTACCCAGTCTCTAGACCAATTCAGGGAAAATGCTGATAAAAATAGGAGTCACATAGTGAGAAGGTGGATGAAAACCAACTATAAAGGAGGGTCGCGGTTACCCAAAACTCTCACCAAGGATCATATGAACCCCCTAATACATGATTTGGTTGTTCTCCTTCACCGATTAAAAGGTTCAGAACAGGCCCTATCCTTTGATGAGTGGATGTATCATTTTGTAGAAATCATCCTAGAAGGAAGTCAACACATTGACTGGGCTGAAATTATAGCCGCATCTCTTCGGGACCAGCTCAGACAGACTTAGATGACCAAGGAAGGATTTTACATGTCTTCGTATCTGATGTATTGCTTGGCCTGCACTCAGGACCTATACCCTATTCAGAAAGCTCCCTGGAATGGAGATTTATTTATCTATGAGTGTTGTCCATTACTGAGAAGAGATAAGGTTTTGGAGGATTATAGAACAATACATGATATGTTCTGGAGGAAATTGCGTCAGGAATTGGTTGGCAGGCCTAACTAGAGGATTTCAGACAATGCGCAGAGATTAGTTAAAGTATTTGGCAGCTTTTATATTCAATTTCCCTATTTTACTTATATTCCGGTAGGAGGATTCGAAGAAGAACCATTGAAGCTGCCTAGGTACGCTTTTGACTGTTTCATTCTTGCAGAAGTTTGCAGACAGTTGTTCATTGTCATTAAAATAGCTCTCCCTGAAGATAAATGGAACTCTCTGTTCCCAGTGAAGTTAGGCCACTTAATCTGTAACAGCATGCTGGACGCACCTGTTGTGGGGAGTAATTTATTGAACTTCCACATGCCTTTCTATGAACCAAGAACAGGGTTCGATAGTAAAGGCTTTGCCAGACAGACCCTGGGATTAGGAAAATGCCCTTCACCAAGTTACCATCTGGAGGACCTGTGGGAAGATCTCGGCAATGAAAAAATGATTTAGGAATGAGATAGAACCAGGCTTACGGTATCTCAGATTAAACTGCTGCAGTTGAAGTTTGATACCAGAAATATAGAAGATAATGATCCAGAGGTTCCTCGTCCATCCGCCACCTTTTCCGAGGAGGATGCTATTTCGATCATCGATTGGAGTAGAGAGGAGTCTAGTGATATCAGACTCCAGGCCCGCAACATTTTTGAGGAAACAAAAAATTGGATCGTGGCGAAGAAGAAAGATGTTCAACTTCTTACAGATACAAGTCATAACACTGGTTCGCCCATTAAGAGTGTAACACAAGCCCTTGCTAATAGTTCTCTTTTGTCATCAAATGCAGGTAAGAAAATACTAGTGAAGGAGAAAACGGCCTCAGTGAAACATCCAACTGCGCCAAGGTCAAGACCAAGGACGAGATCTAAGAAGAAAATCCAAATGGCCTCAGAGGAGCTTGATTATCTGGATGACGTCGGTGACCTCAACGATGAAGATCTCACCTTCACCCCTGATCATAAGGGGAAGATGCAGGAAGGTCTCACGCACTGCCAAGACCTATCTCACAATGCAGATGCACTTGTCAAGACCCCTGACAATCGAATGGTGTCCAGCACAGTCCCACCTTGGCTCACGGAATCAGTTAATAAAAGGAAAAGCTTCAAGCCTCTATCTATGCCAGTTAAAGAAATAGTGACGAGGTACGTAGCTCGTACTCTGAAAGCTAAAAGGATGAAGAGTGATGCGAGGCTAATAGCAGATCCTTCTACCGGGAAATTCACTGTTGAAATTGCTACAGTGAGATCTATGGGAAATACCCAAGATCCTGAGCCCGAGGATTATGAGATAACGAAGATGGATTTTGGAGTGCTGAACAGGGATTCCCATGATCACATTTTCAAATTCTCTACCGATCGTATGCTTAGACAGTCACAGAAGGACGGCAAAGAGAAGCGGGAGTTGAAACAGATAGTTTCGACCATGGCGGAATTCCTATCTTCGCTTGCTGAGAATGGTGCAATACTTCTAGCACAGGCTCATTAGGGGTTCGACCTTAATTCGATGGAAAGTCAGAAGCTATTCAAGCAGGTTCAACAGGGGAGGACCTGGACAGAGGTAATGAAGGCATGGACAGACGACATCATAACGGAAGGCAGTGCTTTCATAAAAGAGTTCGTGAGCACCCGTACAGACGGCGAAATGCTCTTGGGGGAAATTCAGACATTGATCCCAATATGGGAAAGTGAAGCTGAAAGTTGTTCAGAGATCATGAAAAAAGTACAAGAAATTGAAGATTACGGAGTGAAGCAATTTCTGACAGAGAACCCCATGAAGCTGGTCGACCCATGTATGCTGTTCATCCTGAAGAAGAACTTCAGCTGGAAGAACACTTTGTTCGAGACAGCCATTTCTCAGATGCGGGTTATAGAAAAGGCCGTGAAGGAGATTCACTCTGACACCCTGAAGGACATTAAAATAGTAAATCCCTCAGGTATTCTACAATTGGAAGATGCAGACTAGGGAGTTGATGCATTAGTGAAGTCCTTTGTGGATGAAATGAACGCTTTCAAGGAAAGTGAAGCACTGATGGTTCATGACCTCACGAGGACCGCCAACATAGAAGCAATGCTTATCTTAAACTAAGGTCAATTGCCAAAGCAAACGGAGAAAATTCAGGAGATGAGATGGGAGAAAAATGCCACGCATGCCAAGTTGACCGCGTTGAAGAACCTGCACGCCTCGCCTACTCAGGAGCTACTCCGAGTTTACCGGTCTTGGAAGCTCGTAAAGGTTTCCACATCAGAGGATGCTCAAGAAAACTGAATCAAATTCAGTTTTGTTTACTCAATTGACCCTACTTTGACTCTTCTTTCGAAACTGGTTTATAACTGTTAACTGTTTCTTATTTTAATGGGGTCCGAGAAGCTGGGTTTTTCGCGAGGCTTTCTCGGACCGTTTAAACTATTTAAGCTGGTGCTTAAGACATGGAAGGGGGAGAGATTAGAATAGAGAAAAAAGATAGAATTGAATAGCAGCAGTAGTACAAGTTCTTTTAAGTTTTTGCAGTAGTTTGAATGACTGATGATAACTAGACTTTGGGCCAGTCTTACCTGAATACTTGTGCATGAAAATATTTTGATCTTTGAATCAAATAGTGAAATATATATGTTCTACTTTGAGAATTATATATCGATCTTGTGTATGTGCTATTCAGTTTCAGTCATTTATTATAGTTCTTTGAGTTATAGTTTTTCTGTAGATGCATTTTTGTTAATTAGTCTAAATTTCTCTGAATGGCCGCTGAAGCTTATTTTTCTTCCGCAAGCTAGTCTTCTATTCCATCATTTGGTTTTACAAGTTTCTGTTGTTCTACCTCATCCATCTAGGAACGGTTGAGAGTCATTTTACTGCTTTTCAGTTAAAAGCTTGTATGTTAAAATTACTTTTTCCATTCGTTGAATATCTTATAAAGGGAGCTGTACCTTTTTGCAAAATTCAAAAGGAAGCAAAGTAAATGCTTACCCGACTATTGTGTAAATGATTTGTTTTCAGAGGCATAGAGTCGGAGGATAAATATCAGAGTATAAAGAGAACAAATCTATTCGCCAACAAATTTTTGGCGACTCTACTGGGGAAAAGACCAATCAAGTGCACTAGTCCACTTCCCATCGCAATGTCACATAATGGTGCTACCTAATGATAATGTGTTCCCTGTGCTCCAGCCAAATTTAGGTTTTCAAGACACACAAGAAGATTTAATCTCAGACCTAGCTGCAGTCGCTTGGAGATTCAGACGAAGTAATCAAGAATTCCAGCGGGTTCAAGAAGTGCTTGAAAGAGAAGAAGAACTTGGTGAACGCTTGAGAGGTATTCCTGTTGCTAGGGAAGCTGTCGTAGTTAACAGGCTTGCACAAGGTCAACCGCGGAACTAAGTTTTGAACATATTCTTAAACTGGCAACCAGAAGATACATGAGAGGGGAACGTAGTAGAGGATTGGTGGATGAAGATTTTGAACTATTGGAAAGCCTTAATTTTAAACCAGATTCAAATCTTTCCCGAAGGAAGAAAGCTCAAACTGTCAGTCGACCCTCATCTCCCTCGCGAAATCTAGCTGTCCCTTTAACCATCCAAGCAATCATTTCTCCGGGTAATATAATTCCCACTGTCTTAAATATTCAACCTTTGAATCTCCAACTTCCATTCATGGCTGGAAACAGACCTTGGGGTCAACACATTGGGCCTCTGAACTTAGGGGTCAACCAACCCGCTGATCTACCTAAAGGAGCCAATCAGATTCTGCCTAAGTTCAGCGGGGACAACAAAGTCTCTTCAAATGATCATCTCAATGCCTTCCAAACCGCTTGCGGGATCATGAGTGTATCTACTGAAGATGTAGCAGTGAGACTCTTTGTCAGAACTCTAGTAGATGCTGCTGCCGATTGGTTCAGCCACTTGCCAAATGGATCTATTACGAATTGGGACACCATGAAGCAGGCTTTCAAAAGAAGGTTCAAAACACCTGATAATGAGGTCTTTTTATTGATACAACTTAGTTAGCTAAAGAAGGAGATACATGAACCAATGAGAGAGTTCGTGGCTAAATTCAACAGAATTCTACAAAGAATTCCTGCGACTGCTGCTCCGAGCAATGAGAACAAAAAGATTTACTTCCTTAATGCGGTTCCGCCGGATATAAGCTTTCATTTGTTGAAAGACAGAGTGCCTGACTTTGAAGACGCACAGACAAGAGCAATTGAGCTCGAAGACACTCTCATAACAGCTGGCAAGTGGAAGAGAGAAGCACAAACTCCTAGCAGCCCTTCGAAAAGTGCAACTACAGATCCAATGATACAGAGAGTTATGAATGATATAGCAATGCTAAAAAGGCAACAGAATAGAACGACTACTTATCCAGCTCCTTATCAAGATATAAGTCGAAGACAACTACCCCAACAGCAAACGAAAGCGCTGCAGTTACCTGGTCCTCAACCAAGGTTACAGATAGAGGCTGCTCCCAAAGAAACTATGTGCTCATTCCATTTAACCACTGACCATGATGGGGATACATGCACCGAATGGTTGAGATACTTACAACTAAATGCAACCAGGGATGAGGTGAATAATGAACAATTTCATGAAGAAAAAGATTCTCAAGACATGGGTACATCAGGATCTTTTTATTCTGAATATGTACCTGGTGTAGAGCAAGGGGGAAGTGTGCTGGCAACTCTACAAGATCCAGCCTGCGCTATTTTAACAAGGAACCAACGAACTCAGAAGTTTGTTCCAGGTGCAGCTGCCATGAGCACAGATACAAAAAGAAAGGAGCCTACTGGTGAAAAAACACGTACGAATTCAAAAAGTTCAGAGGTAAAAATTCTTTCCAGGAATGCAGTTGCCCCTTCCTCTCCTTTTGATTTTGTTGAGTTTTGTAAGTCATCTACAGTTTCTATTTCCTCTCTCGATTTCTTGAGAATGAACCCCGGAGAACTGGATAGGTTGGTAAAATATGTTAAAGGAGAAAATTATGTAAGCCCTCAAGTGGATACGTCTTTTATAGGAGAAACTTCTGCTACTCAAGAACCTTTTGCTTTCCAACCTCAAGATACTCCCCAGGTTCCAGAAGGATGTCGATCCACGAACTCTGTAGAAACCGAGTCTGAAGGGGAAAAGTCAAATCCTTTTTATGTATCTCTCTTGTTGAATGGCCAAAAATTGAGTAATTATATTATCGATTCTGGTGCCTCTGACAACATAATGCCTGCCCCCGTAGCTAAAGCCTTGGACTTACCCTTAACTAAAACCTTCGGCCATTGTTACTCTATGGATGGCAAAGAAGTGCCATTGAAGGGTCAGATTAAAGACTGTCAGGCCATTCTGGCAGCCTACCCGGACAAGCGGCTAAAACTCACAATCTTAGTAGCCGATATACCTGCTAGTTACAGAATGTTACTCAGCAGAACCTTCTGTAAAGATTTGGGTGGGGATATAAAAATGGATTGGTCCGAAGCTACAATTCCCGTAGGCAAAAGGAAAGTAAAGTTAGAACTTGAACCCAAGAATAAATATACTGTAATGCCTTCAGCTGAACCCAGAGCCCAAATCCTGTACGAAGAATGTAATTTCAAGAATTATGTTATTCTGTCTGCTCCAGATAAAGATGTTCAGATCAAACCCGAGAGAGAAGAAGATATTTGGAAGATGGAATTCGATGGAAGTTGTTCTAGCTTAGGTTCAGGTGCTGGAGTGGTCATTTTCCCCCCGAATGGAGACTGTATTCCTTTTTCTTTCAAATTGGATTTCAAAAACACCAACAACACCGCAGAGTATGAAGCCTTGTTGTTGGGCCTGGAGGAATGCAAGTTGAGAAGGGTTAAAATGCTGATTGTGAAAGGGGACGCTGAATTAATAGTTAAACAGGTTCGGGGTCAGTTTTTTGTAAAGAATGAGAAATTAAAGCATTACAAAAATTTAGTCTGGGATGATATAGAATCCTTTGACGCTTTTTCCATTGAGTATATCCCTAGAAATCAGAATACTAGAGCAGATTCTTTGGCCGTATCAGCCTCCTTGCTTTTGCCGCATCCTAATTTTAAAACTGAAAAATACCAGATTGAAATGATATACAAGCCAAGGGTACCAGACAATGTCCAGAACTGGTAGGTTTTTGATGATGATGCACAACTTAAAGAATTCTTGGAGTGTGCTGCTGGATTCGCTGAAACATATTTTGAAGGCTCAAAGAATGAATGTACAGAATTTTACCAGGATGAGAATGATAATGCAGGGGTAATCTAGCTAAAAAGCAATAAGATCCCTAAAGGCTTAGTTTCTATGGAGCACTTATTCAGAAGAAGAGATGATAGTACGATGAAAGAAAAAGTCTCACATGCCCCAAATCCAAAAGAGTATGATAAGATCGATATAGGTGATCAAGATTCCCCTAGGTGGATCTCCATTGGTCAAAGCTGTACTGAATCTGAGAAAGAAGATTGGAAGAAGCTATTGAAAGAATACAGAGATGTTTTCGCCTGGGATTATGGAGATCTGAAGATTTTCAGAGGTGGTCGGTTTGAGCATCAAATCCCTTTAAAGCCTAGGGTTACTCCTTTTCGTCAGAAACTAAGAAACTATAACCCCAAGGTGTCAGAAGCCATACTGAAGGAAGTTAAGAAAATGTTACAAGCCCGAATCATTTACCCTATTCACCATTCGACGTGGATAGCTAACATAGTCCCAGTAAGGAAGAAGAATGGCGAAGTGCGAATTTATGTTAATTTTCGTAACCTGAACCAGGCAAGTCTAAAAGATAATTACGCACTGCCCGTCATGGAACATGTCTTACAGGCAGTCTCCGGTTCGGAAGTCATGTCAATGTTGGATGGCTACTTAGGTTATAATCAAATAGGTGTGGCAAAGGCCGATCAGCATAAGACAGCCTTCATCACACCATGGGGTACTTACGCCTATAATAGGATGCCCTTCGGGTTAATAAATACAGGTGCCACTTTCCAAAGGGCAATGAACTCTTCTTTTGAAGATCTCAGGAATAACATCATAGTGATCTATTTGGATGATCTTACAGTCTTCTCCAAAAAGAAGAATCAGCACTTGAATAATGTAGAACGAGTCTTGCAACGGTGCAGGGATCATGGTATCTCCTTGAACCCCAAAAAGTCCATATTTTTTGTAGAGGAGGGAAAACTACTCAGTCATATCATATCAAAAGATGGCATTAAAATAGATCTCGATCGAGTCAAAGCAATCCAACAGCTCAGCCTGCCCTCTAGCAGAATCGGCCTGAAGTCCTTCTTCGGGCAAATTAATTTTCTGCGAGCCTTCATCCCTGAATTCTCCGAGGTAACAAGACACATGATTGAGATGATGAGTGAGAAGGTTCCTTTTAAATGGAATGATGACGGAAAGAAAGCATTTGAGGAAGTCAAAACTGCCATATCCCAGGCACCAGTACTGAAAAGCCCCGATTTTAAAAAGGACTTCATTATATATTGTTATGCTTCCCAGCATACCCTTTCAAGCATGCTCATGCAGAAGGATAAAGACGGGCAAGAAGCACCCATAGCTTTCATGAGCGTGCCTCTCAAGAAGCACGAGCTTAAATATCCTCAAATAGAAAAACATGCTTATGCGGTGGTGAAGGTAGTAAAATATTTCAGGTATTATATCCTTCACTCACATAGTACCGTATATGTACCGGAGACTGCCGTGAAAAGCATTTTGATTCAGAAAGAAATCGGTATGAATAATAGAGCCGTATGGATTGCAAAAATCCAGGAGTATGACTTGACGATCAAGCCCACGAATTTGGTGAGAGGCAAGGGTTTGTGCAAGTTGATAGCAGAGGATAACGAAATTTGTGAAAAAATAGATGAAGTTCCTATGGCCTTGTTGGTTAGTTCAGTTGACCCTTGGTTCTCAGATGTTACTTACTTCTTGACATATGGGGAGTGTCCAGATCATCTGAATCAAAAGGAGAGGCAGAACCTAAGGTTAAGAGCCAGTAAATATGTAATTTACCAGGGCACCTTGTTTAAGAAGGGAGTTGATGGCACTTTCCTCAGGTGCGTGGACGAAGGACAAAGGAAATAATTGTTAAGAGCATTCCACGACGAAGCATGCGGAGGGCATTACTCCTCAACCGTGATAGCTTATAAGATTCTCCGAAATAGGTTCTACTGGCCAGGGATGTTTAAAGATGCTTACCAGTATGTAAGAAGTTGTGACAAGTGTCAATTATTCTCCGGGAGACCCTATCTAGCAGCGTTACCTCTGAAGCCCGTTATAGTAGAAGAACCATTCAGGCAGTGGGGAATTGATTTCATCGGGCCCTTGAACCCACCATCCAGCGCCGGGGATAGTTACATTTTAACTGTCACCGATTACTTCACAAAATAGGTGGAGGCAATACCCACGAAGAAAGCCAATTCTTAGGTGGTGTGTGACTTTTTGATAAATTTTATTTTTGTAAGGTTCGGGGTACCAATTAAAATTGTAGCAGATAATGCTACTTATTTTTCTTCAGAAGAAATATCAACCTTCTGCTATGAACATGGTGTGGCCTTAGCTCATTCCTCGGATTACTTTCCGCAGGGAAATGGCCAAGCAGAATCCAACAACAAAAACCTGATCGTCATAATGAAAAAGTTGATGGATGATAATCCCAGAGAATGGCATAAGAAGCTCCACGAGGCACTTTGGGCAGACAGGATTACTTTGAAGCGAGCCATTGGCATGTCACCCTTCGAATTGGTGTATGGGATCGGGGCTCATATTTCTCTGCCTCTCGAGCTATCCTCTGCACAACTTCAAGCAGTTATTAAAGATGAATATTTTAAAAATCCCCTGGAGAGGCGCATAATGCACCTAAGTAAGTTGGAGGAAGACAGGGAAAATATGGTAGACCATATTACCGAACATCAGCTGAAAGTGAAACAGATCTTTGACATGAGAGCTAGGCCTCGCGATTTTATGGTGAGAGATGAAGTCCTGCTGTGGGATAAGAGAAGAGCATCAAAGGGGGCACATGGAAAGTTTGAATCTCTGTGGAAAGGCCCGTTCATCATCTCAGAAAACCTGGGCTCAAATGCCTTTAAACTATCATATCCAGATGGTGTTAATCTGCCCTTCACCTATAATGGGCAGGACCTGAAGTTATGCAAACTCTAAGTGTCTAGGTTCGTCCCCTTTGTAAATAGTAGTTAGTTTCCTGTGTTTTCAGTTTTGGTTGTGTCCCTCTTTTCTTTTCCCTTCCTTTTGCTTGGGTTGGTTTGCGAAACCAGTTTTCTGAAATTCTCTGCAAATTGGAAAGTTTGCAGTCCCCAGTCAGAGCTGATGTTGGGTGAGTAAGAGTCGCCTTATTTTGAACTTTTCAAGTTCTCGTGTCAAGCTTCACTCTGTTCATTTTTCCACCTTGTTGGTCTTCCCACGAGTCTTCACACATTTGAATTTGTCAAATCTGAGCTTTCGGCGTCGTTTGTATTGGTTTGACCCATTTTAAGCCAATAACATATCATTTCAAGGCATTTGAATCACTTCGAACCTTTTTGAACTCCGGTTCGAAGTAGTTCAAAGGAGTTCAAACGGACTACTGGCGTGATCAATAATGATGGAATGTCCTGACAAGACGCGCCGTGTAGACCTGGCGTGATTTCATTGGACGGGCCAGTGCACGGAAAATGAGGCAATCACTTGCACGATTGGGAAATATTTGGTTTGAGATTGAATAATGATGATTGAAAAGGTGGCGGATCCCGAAGAGTTAATTTGATTTGAAGGCATTTATTGCTTATCACCACTTGGTATCAAAAAATTTATTAATACTCGCGTAATGGAGTATATTTCGCGCTTCAAGTGGCAACTAAAAATAGAAACTGGGTAAGTCATTTTTTCCCTATTGTACACTACGAGGTCTAGGCGCTGGAAAGGTGGTCTGGTCGAAGTGCAAAGCGTACAGGTAGCTTCTTTCAAGCTCTACCTTCTCATTTCTGGTTATTCCTTCAAATTCATTAGTTCAAGCAGTGAGCTGGTAGACTTTCATATTTTTAGGCAGGCATGAGGTCTGTCATGCATTTCTTTGGCAACGTGAAGAATCTTGAATGTAAGGCCCCGGTCATAACAGACACGAATCTTTTAGGGGTCTCAGTCGATACTATACCTTCAAAAATCTCAACTCGTGTTGACGAGGAGTACATTGTAGAAGTCCTAGCTAGTGGGTTGTTAGAAGCGGCTGCTTTCCCATCGGTTACTGTTTGTCCGAAATTGGTGCAAGAATGTATCAATAGATACGATGTAAAGTTGAAGAGTATTTTGAACACGGATGGTCAAACCCTAATCCCTGTTAACCGCAGAACCATTTCAGCAGTCTTCAAAATACCAGATGAAGGTCTGGTTAACTTCACGCCTACCCAGTCTCTGGCCCAATTCAGGGAAAATGCTGATAAAAATAGGAGTCACATAGCGAGAAGGTGGACGAAAACCAACTATAAAGGAGGGTCGCGGTTACCCAAAACTCTCACCAAGGATCATATGAACCCCCTAATACATGATTTGGTTGTTCTCCTTCACCGATTAAAAGGTTCAGAACAGGCCCTATCCTTTGATGAGTGGATATATCATTTTGTAGAAATCATCCTAGAAGGAAGTCAACACATTGACTGGGCTGAAATTATAGCCGCATCTCTTCGGGACCAACTCAGACAGACTCAGATGACCAAGGAAGGATTTTACATGTCTTCGTACCTGATGTATTGCTTGGCCTGCACTTAGGACCTATACCCTATTCAGAAAGCTCCCTGGAATGGAGATTTATTTATCTATGAGTGTTGTCCATTACTGAGAAGAGATAAGGTTTTGGAGGATTATAGAACAATACATGATATGTTCTAGGGGAAATTGCGTCAGGAATTGGTTAGCAGGCCTAACCAGAGGATTTCAGACAATGCGCAGAGATTAGTTAAAGTATTTGGCAGCTTTTATATTCAATTTCCCCATTTTACTTATATTCGGGTAGGAGGATTCAAAGAAGAACCATTGAAGCTGCCTAGGTACGCTTTTGACTGTTTCATTCTTGTAGAAGTTTGCAGACAGTTGTTCATTGTCATTAAAATAGCTCTCTCGGAAGATAAATGGAACTCTCTGTTCCCAGTGAAGTTAGGCCACTTAATCTGTAACAGCATGCTGGACGCATCTGTTGTGGGGAGTAATTTATTGAACTTCCACATGCCTTTCTATGAACCAAGAACAGGGTTCGATAGTAAAGGCTTTGCCAGACAGACCCTGGGATTAGGAAAATGCCCTTCACCAAGTTACCATCTGGAGGACCTGTGGGAAGATCTCGGCAATGAAAAAATGATTTGGGAACGAGATAGAACCAGGCTTACGGTATCTCAGATTAAACTACTGCAGTTGAAGTTTGATACCAGAAATATAGAAGATAATGATCCAGAGGTTCCCCGTCCATCCGCCACCTTTTCCGAGGAGGATGTTGTTTCGATCATCGATTGGAGTAGAGAGGAGTCTAGTGATATCAGACTCCGGGCCCGCAGCATTTTTGAGGAAACAGAAAATTGGATCGTGGTGAAGAAGAAAGATGTTCAACTTCTTACAGATACAAGTCATAACACTGGTTCGCCCATTAAGAGTGTAACACAAGCCCTTGCTAATAGTTCTCTTTTGTCATCAAATGCAGGTAAGAAAATACTAGTGAAGGAGAAAACGGCCTCGGTGAAACATCCAACCGCGCCAAGGTCAAGACCAAGGACGAGATCTGAGAAGAAAATCCAAATGGCCTCAGAGGAGCCTGATTATTTGGATGACGTCGGTGACCTCAACGATGAAGATCTCACCTTCACCCTTGATCATAAGGGGAAGATGCAGGAAGGTCTCACGCACTGCCAAGACCTATCTCAGAATGCAGATGCACTTCTCAAGACCCCTGACAATCGAATGGTGTCCAGCACAGTCCCACCTTGGCTCACGGAATCAGTTAATAAAAGGAAAAGCTTCAAGCCTCTATCTATGCCAGTTAAAGAAATAGTGATGAGGTACATAGCTCGTACTCCGAAAGCTAAAAGGATGAAGAGTGATGCGAGGCTAATAACAGATCCTTCTACCGGGAAAGTCACTGCTGAAATTGCTACAGTGAGATCTATGGGAAATACCCAAGATCCTGAGCCCGAGGATTATGAGATAACGAAGATGGATTTTGGAGTGATGAACAGGGATTCCTGTGATCACATTTTCAAATTCTCTGCCGATCGTATGCTCGGACAGTCGCAAAAGGACGGCAGAGAGAAGCGGGAGTTGAAACAGATAGTTTCGACCATGACGGAATTCCTATCTTCGCTTGCTGAGAATGGTGCAATACCTCTAGCGCAGGCTCATCAGGGGTTCGACCCTAATTCGATAGAAAGTCAGAAGCTGTTCAAGCAGGTTCAGCAAGGGAGGACCTGGACAGAGGTAATGAAGGCATGGACAGACAACATCATAGCGGAAGGCAGTGCTTTCATAAAAGAGTTCGTGAGCACCCGTACAAATGGTGAAGTGCTCTTGGGGGAAATTCAGACATTGATCCCAATATGGGAAAGTGAAGCTGAAAGTTGTTCAGAGATCATGAAAAGAGTACAAAAAATTGAAGATTACGGAGTGAAGCAATTTCTGACAGAGAACCCCATGAAGCTGGTCGACCCATGTATGCTATTCATCCTGAAGAAGAACTTCTGCTGGAAGAACACTTTGTTCGAGACAACCATTTCTCAGATGTGGGTTATGGAAAAGGTCGTGAAGGAGATTCACTCTGACACCTTGAAGGACATTAAAATAGTAAATCCCTCAGGTATTCTATAATTGGAAGATGTAGACTAGGGAGTTGATGCATTAGTGAAGTCCTTTGTGGATGAAATGAACGCTTTCAAGGAAAGTGAAGCGCCGATGGTTCATGACCTCACGAGGACCGCCAACATAGAAGCAATGCTTATCTTAAACCGAGGTCAATTGCCAAAGCAAACGGAGAAAATTCAGGAGATGAGATGGGAGAAAAATGCCACGCATGCCAAGTTGACCGCGTTGAAGAACCTGCACGCCTCGCCTACTCAGGAGCTACTCCGAGTTTACCGGTCCTGGAAGCTCGTAAAGGTTGCCACATCAGAGGATGTTCAAGAAAATTGAATCAAATTCAGTTTTGTTTACTCAATTGACCCTACTTTGACTCTTCTTTCAAAACTGGTTTATAACTGTTAACTGTTTCTTGTTTTAATGGGGTCCGAGAAGCTGGGTTTTTCGCGAGGCTTTCTCAGACCGTTTAAACTATTTAAGCTAGTGCTTAAGACATGGAAGGGGGAGAGATTAGAATAGAGAAAAAAGATAGAATTGAATAGAAGCAGTAGTACAAGTTCTTTTCGGTTTTTGCAGTAGTTTGAATGACTGATGATAACTGGACTTTGGGCCAGTCTTACCTGAATACTTGTGCATGAAAATATTTTGATCTTTGAATCAAATAGTGAAATATATATGTTCTACTTTGGGAATTATATATCGATCTTGTGTATGTGCTATTCAGTTTCAGTCATTTATTATAGTTCTCTGAGTTATAGTTTTTCTGTAGATGCATTTTTGTTAATTAGTCTAAATTTCTCTAAATGGCCGTTGAAGCTTATTTTTCTTTCGCAAGCTAGTCTTCTATTCCATCGTTTGGTTTTACAAGTTTCTGTTGTTCTACCTCATCCGTCTAGGAACGGTTGAGAGTCCTTTTACTGCTTTTCAGTTAAAAGCTTGTATGTTAAAATTACTTTTTCCATTCGTTGAATATCTTATAAAGGGAGCTGTACCTTTTTGCAAAATTCAAAGGGAAGCAAAGTAAATGCTTACCCGACTGTTGTGTAAATGATTTGTTTTCAGAGGCATAGAGTCGGAGGATAAATATCAGAGTATAAAGAGAACAAATCTGTTCGCCAACATATCACAAATTGGAACATTCCTCCATTGTTTCCCTTTTCTTCCAACTGATCTCTCTATGTTGTTCCTGATAAGAACTTTCCAAAGTTCATTGCCCCAGAGTGCTTTAATTACCCATTTAGTTGTCAATGCAGTCCCATGTACTTTAATGTCTTTCAGCCCCATTCCTCCATGTTTTTTCTCCTGACAACACCAGTCACATCTCACATAATGTCTTTTCCTATTACCTTGACCATCAGACCACAAAAAATCCCTAAGAATCTTTTCTAGCATATTAACTTGAGAATTAGCAAACATCCGTGTTGAAGCATAATAGATATGGTGTACAGAAAGAACCTTTTAAAAAATTTGGATCCTACCAGCAATAGAAAGTGTTTGAGTTTGCCATTTTATATGCTTTTTATTAATTTTATCATAAATCCAATCCCACATGCTACTAATAATGGGCTCAACCGAGAAAGGTATACCCAGGGACCTAACAATCTTCTTAGGACTAGCCCATTGCCAACCCTTAACTGATAGCCAATTGGGGGTTTCCTCTGACCAACCCAAGACAACCAATTTATGAGGAGATATTTTGACCATGAAGCTTTACAAAAAAATTCAAGCCTTTCCACTGCAATGTCAAAGTTTTCTTCGAATAACTCTACGAAAAGAGTTGTGTCATCTACAAACTGAGCATTGATAAGTTCCTCCTTATTGGGAAGAGAAATACCTTTGATAAGAGGCCCCAAACTCTGTGCCCTAAGGATATAATACAAGGCATCTGCTGCAATAACAAACAGTGAAGGGGCTATTGGACACCCTTGTTTGATAGATCTTTGCAACATTATGGGTTCTGATAGAGATCCATTCACATCAATGACTATTGAAGAGTCCTTAAAGAAGATGCTAATCCATTTACAATAGTATTCAGGAAAATCAAAAGCTTTTAACATTCCAAGAACAAATTGCCATTCTACTCTATCATATGCTTTTTCAAAATCTAATAAGATCATAGCCACCTGTTGCCCATCAGCCCTAGCCTAATGCGTTGCTTCCCAACTGGTGACTAAATTTTCTAGTATGAATCTACCTTGAATAAATCCAGTTTGGGTATTTGAGATAAAATTGCACAATAGAGGAGCAATTATCCTAGCTAAGACTTTTGCAAGAATATTATAAGAAAGGTTCAACAAGGTAATGGGTCTCCATTTTTTCACTAAAGTTCTATCTCCTGCTTTGGGTAAAAGCTTAACAACTCCTCTATTGATGGAACCTCTAAGATATCCTTTAGTCATGGCTTCTTCATATACTTTCAGGAGTTCCAGTCATATCCATTCCTTATTCCTTTTGTAAAACTCAGTAGGAATACCATCCAACCCAGGTGCTTTTCCATTGGAAAAGGAATCAATAGCTCCTTTAATTTCATCCATTGAAATAGGATTCCCCAAGTAAGAGGCATTATGTTCTGATATTTTATTAGGTATTAATTTGAGGCAATTATTTAATGTATCTTGACTGTCTGTAGAGAACTCCGAGGAGAACAACTCACTGTAAAATTGATGGAAAGCATACTTAATAACTTCTGGATTATTAGTGATTCCAGATTCTACTTGTATTTCTTTAATAAACTCCCTTCTATGCTTTTCTCTGACGATGTTAAAGAAGTAACCAGATCCTTTATCTCCCTCATTAATCCAATTTATTCTAGCTCTAATTTTCTGGCCTTGAATCTTGTATCTCTGGATTAGTCTCAAATTATGTTTAGTGTTAGCTAGTTGTACTTCCTTATCCAAGTCCATACCCTTGCTCTACAGATCTTTTTCAATATTATTCAAAGTAGTCTGCCAGAAAGATTCTTCCTTGTTTCTATCCATTGTAAGTTTTTTACCAATGATTTGAAACATATTCTTCCAAGCATCCGCCATCAACTTCCATGTTCCTATAGAGTTCATCATAGGATTGTAGAGCTTAATCAAATGAATAACCATCTCAATAGCTTCCATGTTATCAGAATCATCAAGTAGTGACACATTGAGTTTAAAAGTTTTACACTTCTTTACATTAGTCTCTATTTTACCAATTTTCTCAAATCTAATGCAGAATTGAATAGGTGAATGATCTGAAATAGAGGTTGAGCACACCACCACTGGAGCATGACTACCTTTAGGTAAAAAGGAGAAAGCAATGGCATCCCATAAAATCTATCAAGTCTACAATAAACTCTCTGCTTACCCTTTTGATTATTACACCATGTAAACCAAATATGCTGAAATGTTTTATACATACGTTCCATGGGATCAATAAGATTAAACTTTCTTTTGAATTTTTGCCAAAAAAAATATCATTTCCTTTCCACACATGATCCAAACCTTCTAGTTTATCAGTCATGTGCTCTACCATATTAAAATCTCCCACAAAAAGACAAGGGTCGTTAGGAAGATGTTGAACACACCATTCCCACATCTCTGCTCTCTCTCTATAATTATTGGCTGCATACACATTACAAATCCCAAACTCCTCTTGCTCAATCTTTAAAATTACCCAAATAACTCTTTGATAAGGTGAACACTCATGACTAACAATCTGATCTGACCATTTAGAATTGACGAGAATAGCCACCCCTCCTTTTCTCTTCTCATGATTTGTGTGGAAACCTATGGCTTTTCCCAAAGGAATTTGAGGATAGTATGTGCTTGAAACCCTACAACCTTAGTCTCTTGCAAGCAAATAATATCTTTGACTACCAACTGATTGCACCATCTCCTAACAATATACTTCCTATCAGGCATCTCTAACCCTCGAACATTCCAACTATGAATTTGAAGCATGATAATTACTTGGAAGAGGGTTTTGTGCTCTTGCATAACCGGTTAAAACAATTTGGGAGGTTACTATTGCCTTTATTACTATTAGACAAGGAGTTCCTATCTCCTATCTTTCTTTTCTTATGAACAACTTCTGTAAACTACAATTCTTTATTGAAAGCCACAACTTGAAGGGATTCAGGTGAGATAATACAGTCCAGAGTCAGTGGCTGTTGGTCCTTACTAATTCCCTTAATTTGATCAGCTTTTTATTAATAGCAGCAAGGGCTAATTGTTGAGAATTATATATATATATATATATATATATATATATATATATATATATATATATATATATATATATATATATATATATATATATATATATATATATATATATATATATATATATATATATATATATATATATATATATATATATATATATATATATTTGGGGGGGGGGTGTATTATCTCTAGCAGTCTCAGGGGAATTATCAATTGCTTGGTGGGCATCTGGGGTAGAGGGGTTCACTACCCTCTCAGAGTTCCTAGCAGGAACTACTTTAAAATCTTCATCAAACAAGGGATTAACATCAACAAGCACACCAGTATTAACAGCAGAAGATTGATGTTTCTCCGCAAGGTGAGTATTTAGATCTTTCAGAGCCCTAGTATTGGGGTTACTATGAATCTTATCAATTTCTTTATTACCATCCTTATTATCACTAGAAATCTTAATATTATTACTTTTATTTCCATTTTTATCAGCATTCTGCATAATATACTTTTCTTAAAAATATATTTTAAAGCAGGGCAATCCTTCTTTGTGTGGCCATTACATCTATAATGAAAACAAGAATTAAGATTCCCGAGCAATGAAATTTCCCAACATAACACATCTCTATCAAATTCAAGAGAAATACAGTCTGGAAAATCAACTTCAGATGTTAAAGCAACCAAAACTCTAGCATTAAGGTACGAGAGTGTAACCCTTGACTGTTCAATTTGTAGAATCGAGCCTAATGGTTTTAACATTTGGGAAATAAATGACCAAAATTCAACATGCAAATTTTTTTTATTTCAACCCAGTTAGGAGCCGACCTAGCCATAACTTTCTCAATATTTCCTTTAGGAGACCATGGAAAAACCCTAAACATAGAGAGACCGACATTCCATAATTTCTTATTCAATACCCATTCCTGCATATTATGATTCTTTAAAAATACTTGACAAACAACCCTTTTTGAATCATTCTGTAATATGTAACAAAAATACCAAGTTTTTCGCCCCAAACTGAGGCCAACCAGTCATAAAAAAACTTACGAGATGGCATTTCTTCCTTATCTAAGAAAATAAACAATATTACAATACTTTTCAACCTATTTTGCTCAGCTTTAATAGCACTTACCATATCTTCATTAGGTGAAATAGAGAGTTTTCAGGCCTAGAGAAGGAGACCTACCATTGTCTCCTCCATCGCCACTAGATTCGGTAATACTTCCACTGCTTCGTCCACTTCCATCGGTTGTGGCTCGTCCCAAACTATCTCGTTCTGAGTCCACCATCCCCATGCTGAAGACTCCATTGAACTCTGCACTTGTTGAGAATAATGAAGAACTCTCGGTCACCACTTGCTTATAAGACAACTTTTCATTCGGCTTCTCGACATTAATGCCCTCTGCATGTTCATCACACTTATCATTAACTCTACCACTTGCCTCCGCATCTCCCATAATGATCTCAACCTCTCTTTGTGAGATGTCACCGTTATTATTCGGCCCTCTCATCACACACGCGAACCAAGCGAGGGAAGGGTAAACTCCAGTTTACAAAGAAAAGATGAGGGCACAAAGAAAACATAAACCAACACGAAGAAAAGCACACAAGAGAAACAAAAACAACAAATGACACATAGCAAGGTGACTCAACACACACTGCAGGAGACACATGTTTAACACACCAAATGAGGAAAAATGCAGATGTAATCCTCTGTCAAATCCGTGTAATTGCAGAGTGCCATCTTTCCCCTTTTTCTTAGACCAATTGCCTTGCTTGCACTTCCTTACTAAAATTATTTGAAAATTAATAACTTCTAAAAAATAACTATACAAACTTGCATTGACCATTCCATTAAGCCTGTTTGGTGCATGGAATTAATTTATCGAGAATAGGCCTATTCTAGAATAAAGACCTATTCTCGGATTAATTAATCCAGAAAATGAAAGCTGGAATAATCTATTCTGCATTTGGATCCCATAATGTGGAATTGGAATAAGGATTATTTTTCATTTTTTTAATTAAAATATATATGTATTTTAACTTATATATTTTTAAATTAAAATATTATTATTAACTTAAAAAAAAAAGATTATTAAAAAAAATTATAGAAAAAAAAATTATAAAAAAAATAAGATTATAAAAAAATAAGATTATAATCCCCTAACCGTTCACACACGGACCTGAAAAACTTATAAATTTTGTTGTAATTTCGAATCCATGAAAAGCTTATTCTGGAATAAAAAATGAATTCTAGGTTTTTTTTGGAATTAATTAATCCAAGCATTGGCCCAAAAATGAGGATTAATTTTTCTAATTCAGAAATTCAAAAAATGACCACAAACGACGAATTACTTAATTCTCGCATTAAATAATGACTATTCCAATACGAAGAACTAAATAAACCCTTAATATAAAAACTATATTACAAAAATACAACACATATATACCAATTCATGAATACATTTTATTACTTTCATTTCCCCATAAAATAAATAACAATTAGGGTTGTTTTTCACAACTCCCTTGCTCATTTCCACTACTTTTAACTTCACCCCTTCCTCTACCAACAATAAACTAAAGAACCTAATAACATAAACATAACGCTTGCATCCCTTATTAATTAAAAAAAATTATTATCATATAAGTATCCAGTAAACCTTGTTTTAGTGGAATAGATTGACGGAATCGTCTAACCAGCAAACTAAAAAGCATGCCTCACAAAGGGACAGTTAATTTTCTTTTTTCAAATTCTCTTTATAAATAATGCCGTTGAATTTAGTTTCCTTTTTTCGAATTCTCTTTTTAAATCATGCCCTTTAGCTTGCTGGATTGCGACGGCCTAAGTTGAATCACTACGATACTTTTCTTTCTTATTTTAAAATCCGTTGTTCAAATTTGATTTCAATGCTAAGTATATAATCTTTTACCGGTTTTTGGCCGTTGAAAATTATATCCCGTCGCATATTTTTTTACCGTTTCCATACGTCATTCCTCATATGGAAATTTGCACTTAAAATCCAGGAAGGAACGCTTTTTATTCCGGTTTCTGCAGATGGCGATATCAAAGAGAGCCATTCCCGTGCTTTCGGTAGCCGCGGCCCTCATTTTATCCCAAAAACACACTACTTTCTGTGCGTGTGAACCTCCACTAAAGCTGCAAACCGAAAAAGTGAAGGAACCCTTCACTGGAATCGAATTTCCTCGCCTTAAAGAAGATTATGTACTCCTCGGAACAGCCGTCCGCTGCATGCTTGGGCAGGTAATTGAGAACAATTTCTTCTCTTAATTATTATGTTCTTCAAATCTTTGAATCCAAGGTATATACATTGTGTATCTGACAGTGTAAATTCGCGAAAGCTCGTGCCTATGCTGTTGGCCTCTACTTGGAAGATGGAAACAATTTACATCAATGCATAAGTAAGGTGATCATTTTTCTTTGTTCTTACGTATTGTAATTCGAAATTTCGTCTCTATTAATTCGACACAGTAGGATCGTATTTTTTTAATAATACTATTTTCCAGGGTTTCTTTCTGTTATGCTCTGAAAATTCACAGAAGCTTAAGAGCGTAAAAGAAAAAAGAATTGAGATTTCATGCATACCATCAGACTAGCAGTCCTACTTACAAATAAAGCTTATGTATTATATTTGTTTTTCTGAAATTTAATTCTTCTTTTTCATCATCATCATTATTTTAGATGAGCTTCCTCTGTAGAGATCATAATTATAAATTAAAAATGAAGTTTAATCAGTATAAAATCTAGACAAAATGAAGATTAATCAGTACAAAAAACAGAATTACTATTTTTTTAATCGATCAAGTGAGGGTTAGGGCACTCTCCCATATATATATATATATATATATATATATAAGTACCGACCAGTCAAGGAGACTGTGCCAAGAGCTAATACCAGAGGTGACAAAACCTGAACAACTACAAAATAAAAAGAGAACTAGAAACAGAGTGTACATACTAGCACAATCAATTCTAGAGACACAGGAAACTAATAGAACCCCCCCCCAAAAGAAACTATATAGGACGCCCACGGTCTGCACCATAAGATCCATCCTCCAATTTAACCAGCGCAGCCTGTTTGACTGGGAACTTAGCTGCTTTCTTTGCTTTTGCAACATTAAATCTATCTTACCATGGATAGTATTTCTCTGGCCTGAGGAGCTCGACCATATTCAAAGTTTCAAACCCAGCCCGTAGGACAAAGTCCCACTATTAGAACTGAGAAACTTCTGTATAGCAACCACCCCTTGAATGAACAACTCCAAACACCTTTCAATGATTCTCACCAAGCTGACAGAAGCAAGGCTGCAGAATTTGAAACCCATGACTTAAGGAGATGCCAGATGCTTCACTAAGACTTTATCAACCACTTCATCTATGCTAGCCCTAAATTTTTCCCGAATACAGTAATGATCCAATCACAATGCATTGGAGAACTCCTTATCACTTGTAAGCAGTAGAAAATTTTCAACAAACATTGATGAAATTTTGGAATTTACTTGGTGCATGGCAGCCACTTCAACAAAATCTTCCCCTAGAACCTCCACAGTAGCCTCCATCACCATGTCTTCTTGAAAAAAGAATACCTTCTTTAGCCTCAAAACAATTACCTCTCTGCAGAAAGCCATCTGTCTTACAATAGAGTGAAGTAGTAGAGAGGGCTCCATGGAAATAGTCTAGAAAAGCCAACCCTATATTACAATAGAGTTCACTCAAGTGATAATGAATTGAAGTATATGCCTAGAAATCATAGCAACACATAAACTACTGTCACCATGTTTAAAATTAAAGACAAACATTGAAGAAACTTTGGAATTTACTTGGTGCCTGGTGGCCCCTTTAACAGAATCTTTCCCTAGGAGCTCCACAATAGCCTCCATCATTTTGTCTTCTTGAAAAAAGAATACCTTCTTTAGCCTCAAAACAGTTATCTCTCTGGAGAAAGCCATCTGTCTCATAATAGATTGAAGTAGTAGAGAGGGCTCCATGATGCACTGAACACTACTGTAGAAAGCCTTGAGAAAATGAGTCTAGAAAAACCAACCATATCATATAATAGAGTTCGCTCAAGTGATAATTAATGCAAGTATATGCCTAGAACTCATAGCAACGCATAATCTGCTGTCACCATGTTTGAAATTAATGACAAGTAGGGTATAAATCATTACCAATTAAGATATGCAGCTTTGGCCACCTTGACGTATCATCAATCACCTTTATCACATGCTGATCAATGCCAATCTTAAATAAAAATCATCACACTACTGTCTCATAAACAATGCTGTATAGTAAAATTCAAAATGATATCCAATATGACCAAACCTCCTTCAAGATGTTCCTGATTTTCCAATTCGAATATTGCCAGTTTCTTTAACACAAGGTGACTACCATTCAATCGCCTTTGATTACTATATTATCCATATTAAAAGCTTTGATCATTTGGAGGCTAAGAAGTGGAGCTTCAACACTTATTTGTCTGGGGTGAAGTTCCTTTGCTGCTTCTATTAGCAATTTAACACCTTACTAGAGGAATCACAAATGACATAGTCAATACAACCCAAGCCTCCTCTAAGACGTTCCTGATTTTCCAATTGGAATGTTGCTGGTTTCTTTAACACAAGGTGACTACCATTGGCATTGAATCACCTTTTATTACCATATTATCCAGATTACAAGCTTACTACTCTAAAATGATGTCTAATCAGTACAAAACACAGAGTCAGTACTTTAAAATGAAGTTTAATCAGTGGAGTAAATGCTCCTTGTTCAGACTGAACTACTATTTAAAAATTAGCTTGGTTTTAATTTATTTTGAATTCTGAAATTCCTTGGATCAACATCCTCTGAAATTTCTACACACATAAGAGCTCTATTCTCGCTGTGGATTGAATTTGTGTCATCTCCCTTTTCACCTAGGGCCAACAAGCAACAATTCTTTTGCAAATGTTGTTTTAAACACTATTGATATATATAATGATTGATAATTACGAAAATATAAAAAAATAGTAAATCAACTTTAAATTTTTTAAATAAGTGGCACCGAAGTCCTAAAACTAAAATTGGGTGTTAGCTGGGCCTGCGCACTGTATTTTGCAACACCTATTTATCTGCCCTAGGGGTCACTGGAAGGCTATATTGGACACATTTTGGTAATTTCATCAACTGTTTACACTTTCAGGATGAAAACCCTGATTTGTGTGAGGACGCGGATGAAACTCTAACTTACCTTCACCATTTTCACCTCTATTCTACAATTCCTTTATTCCATTATATGCCATCCGTATGCATGACTGAACGCTTGTGAACATTATTTAGGGGTCAGAATACACCTATATGATGGCTTCACCCAAGATATTCAAAGCAGATTCAGGTGCTGAGAATGAAGACTCACTAAAACATAGCTATTTAGGAGCTCGTAGAACCCTAGGTGCAGTCCATTACAGCATGCAAGACCAGCTATGACCATCATCATGCTCACATCTAGGGTTTATCAGGCCAGCAAAAGCAGGAAGAGTCATATTAGGTCATGAAACTCCTCTTAAAATCAGGTCTAAGAGTGCAGCAGTATAGCGTCCCCCCATCATGGGGCATCTGAATCTAGGAGCCTTGCTTAGATTTGGGCATTCCTGATAGGTGCAGAAGTGTAGAGAGCCTTTCCTGATCCGAAGGATCTCCTATCTAGGCGGCAAACAATTTGAGGGCTTGACTTAATCCTTCATTGCAGGGTACGGTTGTGGTGAAACTTCTGTCTCCTAGGATGATTGCATTCCTTGTGTACCTACACACTCTGCCCTGGGTCACTACAGGGAACACACTGCCCCGGGTCACTACAAGTTAGAACATAGAGAGCGATAAACTGTATCAGGTCAAGGTTTACTGCCTTCACCATTCTATTCTTGTCATCAGCAGTGATTTCCTGGTATCATCAAAGTCTTCAAATCAATATCATGATCTTCTAGCCAATCAATGGGTTCTAATTCTTGACCTTTTGTTGTTGCAAAATGTTTTCTACTGAGGTTGTCGTCATCCACTAACTGATTGGGAACTTGAACTTGTTGCCACTTGTAGTTTCTAATCATGTCAAGGGTTAATTTTGTAAACATTCTTTTTCTCACCTAGAAATCATGAGTCGTATTTACCCAATAATCTTCTAAGTGTGGCACATGTTTGTACTTGTTTCCATAAGCCTTCCTAATCTGCTTGTTTTGATCAAAATTACTTCTTTGCACCATAGGATTCCAATGCATAGTACTCATTCTTTCTCCACTACCTCAATTGCTTGAAGTGATGGACAAGTTTCTAATGAATTCCCAAGATGAAGTGGGAATGTAACTCCTTGCTCGTACTTATGCTTCTAGATTTTATCATATTTGAGGAGTCATGGTGCTACTTCCATTGCCACAAGTTTGTTCATTGGATATCTTGGAAGCCTTTTGTGACATGCTGAACTCCCCAACACCCTTAGTATGCAAACTTCAGAAATTGAATATACCACAAACCATACTTCTTGATCAACTTCTCAACATAATTGGATAGTCTCTTGTGAGCGGCCTCTTGAAGTGTTTTCACAATGCACATGGCGAATGCATCTTTGAATATCTTGAAATGTTTGTTGTTGTGAAGATTTAGTTGTGAATTGCATTCATGCTCAAGGAATTGTCCCGTTTTGGTTCCAACTGGGCTTGAACATCTCAATCCAAGATACTTGTACATCATTGCCAACATGCCAACATGTTAAATGTCTTTGTCTTTTCTAGCATCCTTAATTGAAGATCAAGATTATCACTACTTATCTTTACCCATTTAAACATCATCTCACCAGTAGATACCTTGTCCATGAAGTAGAACATCCAAGGCTCGAAGATGGCACCTTGACGGCTTTTCATAACTTTGCTCAATATGATGATAAGATCACCCTAATCCTCCAAAATATTGGACTTAGTCAACTTCGGTAGCTTAGAGTGGTGCTTCCTTGGTTCAAGTAGCCAATTACTGTTGATCGCTCTAGTACGAGCATTAGGTTTTTCACGATAATACTTCAAAACTTGCTCTTTAGTCATGCAGATGCCTAGCTTTTGAAGTGGAATATTGAATGTCTTTCTTATTGCTCGTTTTGTAAGTGATACCAATAGCATCTTTTGTGGACCATAGCGGATTGTTCTTGTTTGTGGATCATAATGTTTGTCAAATTCTATCATCAATTCCGTGCATTGCATCATTGGAGGAAAGTTTTCTGCTTGAACTATCCCATTTCTCAACATTCTTTTCGCCAATTTTGAGGGATTGCCTTTGATCATTTGATCTCTAACTCTTTCCATGTTGGCCAGTCCAAGGTTTGTATCGCTTATCTTCTTCCATTTTGAGGTAAAGCTTGTCTCCGGTGTCATCTCCTTCACATTGTGCTTCATTTGGGCTTGTCTATCCTTCTTCAAATTTCCAGTCTTCGCTCCCGACATCTTGAATCTGCATACAACACCACCCATTAGATATTGAATTTCATATTTTTTCTAAATATTGAAAATTAAATACTAAGAAATGATTTTCAAAACATCCTACTTAGATCTTATTAAAACATGAAAGATTGCATCTTCAACTTCTAAATTTCGATTTATACTTCACAATTTGTAGATAAATATGAAGACTTTGATTGCATCACTTGATCACCAACTTGGTCAATTTTGACTTCTCCTAAAGAAGGCAGCATTTACACTCCCAAACCCATCCTTTAATTCTTACCTTGTCGGCTGTCAAAAATATCTGGTCTTGTCAATTCTAGATCTGTGCAAATTTGCCACACTATGATGGTGATTAGAGGTTTCTAACAGCCTTGTGCAAGCCTCTACTTCTGATTTTTGCTCCTAGATCTGAAGATGCTCCTAAAATCTGCCCTTTACTTGAGGAAATTTGCTCCCAAATTGCTAAATAAATCAGATCTGCTATAGTAATTTGCCTTCTCAAGGTCTGCTCTGCCTTTTTAATTGCTTGAATCGATTTGATTTGGTGGTGAAACACTGAAATGCATTTCACCACCCTCCACCTATGGTCAAGGGGTGTGACCTTTAGTTTGAGCCGACCCAATTAGGGAGGAAATAAAGATTTCAAATTCTGATTTTCCCTCCTTTAGGCTAGCCGACATCATTATTTTTCAATCTGGTTTGAATTTAAATTGATTTTTCTTCCCCTAGGCCAACTTAATCAACGAATTTCACCAATTCTGGAAGCAAATTTCATCTCCAAGTTCAAATTATTCTCATCTTAATGATGGGCGGATTTCAGGCATGAACTGGAAATAGAATTCCAACACCTGGTCGGATTCTGACCATGTGTTGGAATTTTTGCGTTCTTGCATTTTGATACTAAGTCCTCTAATGAAAACTTCTTGCTTCATCCTTCACGATTTTTGCCTTCTTTCTTGCTCTCAACTTTGATGTTTCTAGTCTGATTTTATCCAAATGCTGATTGAATCTCAAAGAGACCCGATCTTGACTCCCTTTAAACTTGAAATCTGATTCTCCATTTCCACAAACTTCACTTGATTTGTCTTCTTATGAACTCGATTTTGGTTTCTCATCCTATTTGAAGTTGAATTTCATCCTCCATGAGAGATTAAACTTGTTTGGATAGTCCCTAAATTTGGGCGGAAATCAGGCATATGTCGGAATTTTCTTCATGTTTGAGGGTGGAAATGGAGGGGGCTTGGAATAAGAATTCCAAGGGGAGGTCTGAATCCGACCTATCCTTGCAAATCCAGTTCCAAGGGGTGGTCGGATTCCTACCACCTCTTGGAACTTTTCCAAGGTTTCAAAAAATGCTAATTGTCGGGGTCCTTTTCCTTGAAAACTTCAACTTCCCCTCGCTTGATTAAAACTCTTCTTTTATCATCTCTTTTCCTAATTTTCAGTGATGTTAATCTCAGATCTGAATGTTAAAGTCTCATTTTTCCACTTTTCATGCTCAGATTTTGTCCATTTCGTCATCTTGATTCTCATGATACTTTCACAATCCTTGGTTTCAAGCTTTCTATTTTGTCATCAAATCTTAACTTGGACTTCAAATCAGATTCTTATCTCTTCCAAGATCATAACTTGTATCCTCGAAATTTCTAAGTGTTAGATGCCTGGCTAGCAACTCTCTTCCCTTAATTGTTCAACTCTAAATTGGACAGCTCCTGCACCTGGAGCTGCTTGAATCTAGCCTATTGACCTGAGGACTCTGAAATTGCCACCTAACTAAGGTTAACTACGACAACTGCTTCTACTGCCAAGCAAAAGAGGGGGTTCCCATTTGCAATGGGGCAATGGTGTAAAAAGATCACAACAGGGCCTAACACATGGAACTGTGTAATCATTATATTAGGGAATTGATCTCACAACCAATAAAGAAACTGTCTTGTTTCCATGAAAAGATCAAATGACATACATCTTTACAAAAAAGAATTCATCCGATAAAGTTTGAAAAATGTAGAAAAACATTGGATGTTATTGAAGTCAACATTACAGGGTGATGATAGGATATTACTGTTTATTTTATCATGTAATAAAGATTACTTTAGTTGTGTAACAAACTACCTGATCAACACCACACAATATAACATTATTTGTAATAATACATATTTTATTGCTCTTTTTTTTCTATTATCTTTAGTTTTTGATTACTTTCAAAAAATAGGGGATTCAATAGAGAATGCTAGTACTCTTGTCCAGTCAATATATGTCCATCATTGGCCAAGAATAATGTCATTGAGAGGAGTTTTTTAGATTATTTTTATTTTCATTTCTTGCATATATTAAGGTCGGGTCCAAGGATTTTCCTGACTGTTATCTGTTTCTTCCATGTTTTGTGTTTTCTATGGGTTTAAGTGGGGTAAGAGCTACTCCACTATTGTCTCTTTGTAGCCTAACAAAAGACAAGATAATAGCTCTAGACTCATAAATTCTCTTATATATTGTTGTGTTTGCTTAGAACATTCCCTTCTTCCCATTGCCAAATTTATATTTTAGAAAAGATTCCAGCTCATCAATTTTGCTAACTTTCTTGAGAATGCCCTGTTCTTATCTTGATCAAGTTCAGTGTAGCCAGCCAAGGGGATGTTTTTGTAGGTTCAAGGCAAAAAGATACTGAGAGTTCTATCAATATTCGAATTATAGGGTTTTTCTTTTTTATAAAGATGCAAATCCTTACAGCTTGGACAAGGCTCTTCTTATTTCTACTTTTGTTGTTCTTTTCCCTATTTTTATGTGCTATTCATGTTTGAATCAAACCTTTAGCATTATAAATTAAGCATACATAAATAGGGACAAACTTTAGAGTGCATCTTCTGCTGATATGTGATTCCCATTGAATTGCATTTGTTGCAGAATTCTAACGATGAAGTATTTAAACAAGTGATAGAAACACCTGTTGCTCGAAGACTTGTACTGGTAATGGATAAAGATGTAGCAGGGCATCACATTGCAAAGGTAGAGAGTTTCTTTTATTAATGTTATTACTAAGATACATGTGCAATTTAAATAATACCATCAACGAAGGTCCTTTTCTTGCTTACTAGCTTTTGTTATCTATTGTCAATGAAGGAAGAAACTTCTGAGAAGGTTTATGCTTAAGTTGATATCTACACATCCAGAAAACTCTATGGTATAAAAATTACAAATCGACCATGACCTCGCTAGATGTTATAATCACCATTGCTTAGGAATACAATTTTAAAATTAGTTATTCTCTAAATTTAAAATCTCTCACTGGAACTCCAAATGACAATGACAGGAATTGACCTTGACTGAGTGGGATGTTTTAGTGTCAGATTCTGGTTGTCAATTGTTGCTCTTTGTTCATTGCATTGCCTTTTAATTTTGTTGGCAGTAGCAGAAATTGATTAGTGCATTTGGGAAGATGAGTGGTGAAAAGTTCTGGATGAAGTATTTGCAAGTGTTCTCAACTTGTTTCGGATGATTTTTCTACTGAATCTGTCAATCGCAAGTTTAGAGTAAAAGAAGCAGAGCTTGAACCCAAGGATGATTCTTGTTGGGTTAGAATTGAACCATTGGTTGCAGCTTTTCCACTGCTAAAGATTCATTTGGAACAATGTTCAGATACTAAGTAGGATTCGTTTAATGAATATGTTGAATTCTTTTATAATCTAGAGTATTTGAGATCTCTCTCTGTGGGAGGTTACAAATCTTCGCCATGGGCTGCCTCTGTTTTAAGTGATTTAATACCTGTCAAACAATTTTAGAGGCATTTGTTGGCTATTTGGTTCACCCACAAAGGCTATAACTATGTCTTACTTGCTGGCTTCATGGCTCCCATAAATCTTAAGTGAAAATTGTCATGGACCTACAATATCACCTTCTCTTAACTCTGATACATTTCCTTATTATTTTGTCACTCCATGAGCTTGGCTCTTTTACCTGGTTGTCTTTGGCACAATGACGAAATGCCTCACATGTTGCTGGATTCATGGTTCCAGTCCTTCAACTGTTTATATTCTTATGGAATGACAACATCATATTCTCGTAACTCTGCTACATTTCCTTTGCAGTTGTCATTTGAATACCTTGGCCTTTTTAGCTGAGTGTCTTCTGCCACTGCAGTTCTTATTGAGCTGTTTAACATTGGAGATGCTTTGCAACAAGCTTCTAGAAAAATTCTCTAATCTTATGGATTTCAGTCTGCTCATTCTCTTTATAGTTTACTCTTTCTCTAAATAATAATATATTATCCTTTGTTGATTCAAGTGAAAGATAGACTAAAAAAAGGTCACAAGAGAATGTCTTTGGTGCTGACTTTAGACTTTAGTGGAATCAATTGGGATGGAGTGAAGAAGTGGAGAAATTTCATTGTGCATCTCTTTTATCTACTTCTAAGAACATTTGTTCAATTAAAAGATCAATATGTAGCACATGACAAGAAGAGACATTAAAAATTTGGCAGAGAATTGAATGTAAAAGTTAGAAGTGAAATTATGAGGGATCATTACCTTGTAAGCTATAATGACCTTGACTCCAAACTGGGGGAGGATTTGGTGGTGGTTGTTTGTATGTGAAAAGAAAAATAAAATAAAAAGGTGAAATAAATAAATTTTATTGATGCTCACTAGTGAGAGAAGCAGGTTTATGGGACACCATTAAATAACACAAATGATAGTTAAGGGAAAGTCGTGCCTAAAACTCTACAAGTCCCTAAATGAAAAGTATATAATAAATATAAGAGTTTTATGAAGATGTACCAAGCACAGAAAAACTACTATAATACAATCAAGTATACATGTTGAAAGTGATAGGGTTACAGTTTTGAGAGATATATCAAGTACTGAACTCATATCCTAGAAAAGAAAAGAGGATGAATACGGACTAGGGAGCCTAATAGTCTTAGTCAATTTTATTGAAGAGGAAGAGTCAATGGAGCTCTTTAATTACTATATGATCTCTATGGTAGATTTTAATCATGCTCTTTGGAGAGTGGCTTCAACTTGATGTCTTAAGGCAAACACCATTCTAAGGAATAAAACCAAAACCTCTAGTTGTGGTGGTGGAAAAGGATTGACATTCTACTGCTATATTGCTTGGATAGGAAATCATATGTTTCTTTGTAGAGAACCTAATTTTTTTTTTCAGTTTCCACGTTTTAATAAATAATAAATATAGGGGAAAGTAGTGCCTAAAACCCCACAAGTCTTTGAATGAAAACCATATAATAAATATAAGAGGTTTATGAAGATGCACCAAGCATAGAAAAACTACTATAATACAATCAAGAATACATGTTGAAAGTGATAGGGTTACAGTTTTGATAGATATATCAAGAAATGAATTAATATCCTAGAAAGGAAAAGAGGATGAATACGGAGTAGGAAGCCTAATAGTCTTAGTCAATTTTATTGAAGCGGAAGAGTCCACGGAGCTCTTTATTTACTATATGATTTCTATGGCAGATTTTAATTCTGTTCTTTGGAGAGTGGCTTCAACTTGATCCTTAAGGCAACCACCATTCTAAGGAATAACACCAAAACATCTAGTTGGGGTGGTGAAAAAGGATTGACATGGTACCCCTATAATGCTTGGATAGGAAATTATATGTTCTTTTGTAGAGAACCTAAAAATACTTTTTTTAGTTTCCATGTTGTAATAATTATTTGATCAATTTTGTTGCATATAGTTTGGCTGAAAATTGGTCCTATTAGAGATGTGCAAACAAATGTTTTGCATTGAAAGTCATCTTTAAGTTAGAGACTAAGGATATGAAATTTAAATGGTCAAAGTGTCAGTAAATGTAATTTCTAATCAATTACAATTTCTTAAACTTCCTTGTGTTTTGAGGCATAAGTGAATCCTTGTGGCTAGATCACTTCTTCTCAACCATGTTCCCAGCTTTGACCCATACCTGCACTCAGTTGCACCAGTCACATGTTAATAGGTCAGCCCATAAAATCATAATAATATCTCAATTTATTATCATCTTTTCATTTGCATTTACAAAAGTAACACTAATTCTAACATATTTATCCGTATTCAAATAATCAAGAAATAATTAACTAATAACAAAATCCAATTTATTTCATTAATTAATCAAGCCACAAAGATGAGATGTGACATCTCAGCTCCTTATAAATACTAACATTATACATCCACACTAGAACGTCAACAATGGAAGCACAAATTGGAAATTTAGATTAGATATTTAATTCACATTAGAATTCAACCATGGAAGATGAAGAGTTACTCCTTAGAATTCCACATTATATACCATTTTGGGGGTATGAACTTGGATCTCCACAATGAGAACCAAATGATTTAGCAAATTGACCTCAACTCCTTGGACCATTTCAGACTTTCTTAGTTTAGACAATATATTTAAAACAATTTTGTATTTGAGGCTTGCTTAATTTGCTTAAAGCTATTTTAAGCATAGAAACTGTGGCTGCCTGTTATGTATTTTTAAATGCATAATATTGTAAAACCCTTAATAAGTGCTTTATGCACTTGGATGGGAAGGGAATAGGAATTTTTTGGCTACTTGCATTGTTGAATTTTTTGGGCTTTTGGATATTGTGATTGTGTGAATTGATTAGTGCTTGATATTTATTGCCATCTTTGCATTGCAATAATTATTGATTTGAGCTTTATGGCTTTGTAAACAAATCTTTTTATTCGAATCATAACATCCGGTGTGTGTTTAATCCAATTCACTCTTTGTGTTACACTCAGGCTTTTTAGTGTTTGCCTTTAAAGTTTTGGCCAAAAAGAGTGAGCATTTGTTATGTGTTTAGGTGGTTTGCTTCAAGATCAAAGACTAAAAGATCTCTCAACTTGAGTAAAGTGTTGATAAGCTTTTGTGCCCTTACCTAAGAATAAAAAAGATAGGCCATTTCTTTATTCGCGAGGTGTTTTTAAAATCCAAAGATCTAATTTGCACATATTGTATAAAAGAGTTTATTTTCTTAATTTCTAGGGTTTGCTTAAAGTTTTGCTCACAAAAAAGCTTACCCCACCATTCATTTTTTGTTGTCCTAACAAACAAATTAAAGTGGTAATAGAAGCAAATGAAGAGGTGCATCAAGAATATTAGGTGCATCTAACCATCAACATTGTCAATGCCTAGATAGGCATATAAGAGAGTAGGAGGTGATCTCTTGAAAGAATAGAGAGCTCGCTTGGGCTATATCTCAAGTATAGAAGACAAATCACTGATGTTTGAAGCATCTTAAGGTAAGTTGAGAGCTTGAAGAAATTCTCATGATGGATTGGATGAGCCATAAACTTAGCTTGGAGAATGATATAATGGAGAGTTCACTTCATAAAGACCTCAAGTTGAAGTTGAAAAATGATTATCTAGATTATCTTGAAATGGCAAGTCAAATCCTCAAAGATTGGACCTTCCAAAATTTAAGCTATAAAGGACTGTCTTCATATTTGTAAGATGCCCCATTTGACCACATTTTTTGTGCCTTTCCCATAAACTATAATTTTGTCAAACAGTTTGCTTGCAAGCTGATTACTGAGTTTTCTGATTTGTTCTCAGTTTACAGTTGTATATGTTGTGTTGTTATTTGCTAAATGAACTTTCAGATTTCATTCAATATAGGAAACAATACATAAACTTAATGCTTTGCAACTTAGCATAAACAATCAATTTCAGATAACACAAACTCTTCTTGATTTCATATAACTTGTTCTAATCATTACAAAGCAAATTAAAATAACAGCTCAGACCTGGTAATGTCTTCAATACATGATAATGATGCCCTAAGTCTGCTTCAGATTTCCACCAGCAGTAATGGCACCCCAAGAAGGTAATGCCAAGTCTCTAGATTGCAGATTTTACACTCCAGGTGGTACGTATGATTGGTATGAGCAATGTAAAACCTCCAAGTTGCAGACGTAGACCCTTAATACCCTCAAATGCCAAGTTCAGCAGTCCCATGCCAAGTATATATACATAAACACAACAATAAGAAGTACGGCCCAGGTTGGAAGTGTACGACCAGTAGAAATATGCAGCTACAACAATATTAATGTGGTATGGCCAGGTATGATTGTAACAGAAGTAGATATCTTCTCAACTCCCTAGAGCTTCAATGCACAAGTTTGCTATAGGGTTTGAACTCTATATCTGATAAATATAATCTGAGATGTATTGTTGTTATTTGAATGCAAACTCCAAATGTATTCCCAAATTATATTGCTCAATGATCCTCCTGGCCGTGTCTTTCAACAGTGAGGGATTTCGTCCTCACAAACCCTTGATGAAGAACTCTCCAATATTTCATAAATTTCTTATTTCATCCTACATGCCTGAAAGTGAGCCCTTGGAAGTCTTTTATAATACTCTCATAAGAGCTCATTATCTCATCTTACCAATGTGGGATAAATAAACATTACTCCCCATTTACTTTTTTATGTCTCCAATGTGTTATTAAATAAGGGGACCTTTATTATTTAAATATTTCCCACAAAGTTAAATATTTATATTTAACTTTATAATATAACTTTATTAATACATAAATGAATCATATCAATGATATTAAAATCTTCTGTTGATATTAACCATTAAGCATTGACATGACATAGTCCCTGAAGATCTTGGCCCCGCCCAAATGATTTACTATAAATAGTAAGTATGCCCAAAACTGTATCCAAACATCTTAGATTGACCTGTAACGAAAACTACCTAGGCTAAATGGCTTCAAATAAACAAACAATAAATAAACAACTTATCACTGATAAATAAACAACTTATCACCGATAAATAAACAACTTATCACCGATAAATGGCAATAAATAAACAACTTATCACCGATAAATCGGCGATTAGTTTGCAAAAATCGCCAATTTTTTGAACTTATTGGTGATAAGTTTTGGCAAGTAAATGTGGTGTTTACTCGCCAGGCAAAACTTTTCGCAATAAGTTTAAAAATCGCTGATTAATTGGCGATTATTGCATCTATGGTTTTTAATGCTTTTGACAAAATTCAATTCAATTACAGCTTCTTTGTATGATTGCAGTGATATAGTTTACTAATATGATTTGGATTTGGTTTCTTGATTGCATAAACTTGTATGACATTTTACTTTCAATAATAAAATATATATTATTGTCCCATTCCTGATCAGGCCTTTGAGCCATGCTATCCTATGTTTATGCAATTGAATATCATAATCTTGCTAGTTATCTTCTCTGTTTAAGGTAATGTTTCATTAATTTTTTATGACCCATTTCAATGAAAACTGTTGTACTTTTTATTTGTGATGCTGCATGAGAAGCATTTGATTAGCTTTCTAACTGACTCTTGAAAGTAGGGTTTTGATCGGTCATTGCTGCCTCGTGTTCGCAAGGCTCAGGGTGGTCAAAGGATTGGGCCAGGGAAAGATGCTGTAAGAATCACTATGGAATAACGTAGAACTTGTGCTTGTGCATCTAGTCTGAATTCTGAGATTTAATTGTTTTTATGATTTCTACACTTCTGGTAACTCTCCCTCGTTATACCTTAAAAATATGGTGTCAGAACCATCTTTATACCTTAGAGAACTTATTGGGATATTTTTATACTGCAGTTACGAGAATTTACACGCTGTTTTAATCAAGAAAAGATGCTATGCAAGGGTACAGAGGTGTCACTGGTAAGTAGAAGGTTTAATCCTAAATTTTACATGATTGTGTCTCAAATGATTGTTCTGTAACGTGAGAAACACACGTTCAACTTGTTCTCCCCTTTTTTCCAAGATGCCTTGGATTATTGTTGTTTTTGTTTCTGAATTAAATCCAGGGGTTTACCTTTTATTTGCTGTGTTTTAAACAATGGAATCATTAGGTGGATTGAATTTCATGAATAATAATTTTGTTTAATCCATCTTTTTAATGAACATAAATAAAATTTATAAAAGTGGCATGTATCCTATCAACTCATTTTATTAATTACAATAATGCTTCATAGTTCATCATATTGATTTCTGGTATGATGACATGTTACTAAAGTTGTCTATGTTTGGGAAGATGCTAGAAAATCTGAAAAGAATCATTACAACTAGGAATCTGGTAAACATTTGGAATCACTAAAATTTCTGATCCTTATTAATAAGAATTCTACACAACAGAGACTGAAATATCTTAATAATAACTGTTCATTATGACGAGGAAGAAGTTGGAATCTATAAGGTGTAGGATACTGCTGTGGAGGTGGAGGGAGCTAAAATCAAGAGATTTTTGAAGATCAACAGTGTTATCTTGATGTGAGGCTTTCCCTGTCATATCCTATTTAGTCTGCATTCAGAACAATTTCTATGTAGACATTTTCAATGTTGATGTCACTTTTGTCTATTTGTTTCACAATTAGAACAATGTCTATATAGACAAATAGTTTTCTGGAACCTACTGAGGGGTTCAGTTTCTTTAAATGGAATGAACTTTTTTTAAGGCTGCTCAATGAAGACCTGATTGATCAATTGATCAAGAAATACCACTCATGAAGACCAGAAAGCCTCGTAGATATAAGTATTGAGGTACATAATGGCAGTTCTGTACACTTAAGTTGCAGAGAATTTTCCTCTTTGTTATCAGACACATTGGGTCTGGCTTGATTTTTTTCCACTCGAAGATTGGGAAACTGGAGTACAATAGTTTTTCTTGAAAATTAATGGCTTTATGAAGGAATAAATAGCAGAGTAGCATGTCTTAGGAAAATTGCGAACCCAGCAAACTATGATTGGAAGAGATAAGCATATAATGTACATATTGGAGTTCTACATAATTCATTTAATAAGTTAACAAATATGAATCTTGAGGCCTAGGGTTATTATATCATGTGGGATGTTTGGAAAGTAGCTTGAACCAAAGGACATATATAGTTGGCCTCATGGCAAAATCAGAAAAAATGCTGAAGATTCTTAATCGACTCTTCAAACTCAAACAGAAGAATTGGCAACAACAGCTGCAAGGATCAATGATAGAAGCAGAAAATTAATCAGACAGAAACTCCATACAAAAATGTCAAGAAAGAAATAACCAGATTGTACATTAATCTGGATGTCTTGGATGCTGTAGCAAATCAAGAGCCCTCTGATGTTTCTTCTGATTTTCTGTATCTCCTGTGTATTTGGAAACTGAAGACGAAAGATTGCACTCTGAAGCTTTGTTTTCTTAGAGATTTCCGAGATGATCAAGGTGCAGTAGCAGTCAGCAGAGACGGTAAAACACAGGGAAATAACTGAACCAGTGGACTTTCCAGCACCACCTCCAAAAATATCAAATAAATTAGAACTAAAAGGGATTCAACATTTCGGCGATTTCTAAGTTGCTTGATGCACAATTGTAACAATTTATTGGATTGGAGTCCATGGAACTGGTGCAACATATAGAAATAACTGAACCAATGAACTTTCTGGTGCAATAGCAGGCTACTACATCTCTAAAATATTGAATCAAATATAATTAAGTGGGATGCATAATTTTTTATTTGGTATATAGATGAAGGAAATGATTTGAATGGAATGTGGATGGTTACTAACTCGAACAATATGAACTTTGTTTGATACCATGGATGGCATGAGCCAAGGGTGTTTGCATAGAAATTCTTGGAGTTTAAGTTTGAAAAGTACACTGGACATGTAATAATATTTTACATGAATTTCTACATTTCATATAGAATTCATTAGACATGCTATTTGGTATTGGATTCCTAGTCATCTCTGTATACACCTGGCCAGAATTGCATGTGATTTCACTCTCTTGTAAAACTCAGACTTTATAGAAGATGGAAATTATAATGCCTGATGATGGTAAAGGTCCACTCTTTATGTGCCTCAAAAAGGAAAAAGATGACCATGGCGAGAGTTCTTGGTACTGATTAAACATATTTGTACAGAGATCATTCACGGGCTTCTTCATGCCTGAGAAATGTGAATAAATGATCAGTGAATAATACCAAATTTTGGCATCGGAAATGCTTAAGATGGAAGGAATCTATTAGCTTGTGTGTGCCTTATAGTAGAGTGCTTATTATGACTTAAGGGCTGAAAAAGTAGTTTTTTGAAATAGCAAGGTGTTGCCCCCTTCCATTTGGTATGGACACAACTTGTCTGTATTTGGGTTAGCTGCTGTTTTCCTTACTGAGGGACAAATATAAATGACAGTCTTAATACTGAAGTGATGGGAGTATAATAAGTAGTTCAAACATTCAAGGGAGTCATGCACAATAATAACACTTTTCAATGCCCACTTAGATAAAGCTAATTAAAGTGCAATCAAGAAAAAACAGTTTTAGCATGCACCCAACAATATTTTTGAGGTCATTGATTTTTTCGTATGTTACTGTTTCGTCACCTCCTTGCCCAAATTGGGGTCTGGTTTGTACTTGGTTTGGATTCGGATCCAATTCGTAAGGAGATTTTTTATGTGCATATGAACAACTGTGGATTCATCTTTCACGAATATGTGCTAACTCATGAAGAATCTGGTTGAAAACTCTCATGTCTATGCCAAAGCTCGTATATCGGCTTTGAAAATTTTGGACATCTTTGATTTTTTTGGTCTTACATTTTAAGAAGGAAAAATAGATGGGTGAAAACTCTAGACATGGCAAAAATCAGACCAGCATTAAAATTGGAGGCCAAAATACGGACTGGGGGAAAACTGTGCAAGCAGAAAAGTCTGAACCATTCATAGTTTCACCAATGGCAAAAAAAATTAATATTATGATTGAGAAATATAAATTAGTCAAAATTGTGTAGGAAGAAAAATTCAAACCATCCTTACTAAATATGGAAACTAACACTGTTGGTGCTCATCACTGGTTTACTAAAAATAGAAAAAGTACTAGAGAAAGTGCCTAAAAGAGCTCCAAAAAAATGCAATGCACTCCTTAAGTCCATCTGAAAATAAAAATGCTTTTGAGAACACCTTCAGGATTCCCTAACCCCACTCATGAGCCTACAAGAATCTTGTGAATATGCTAATGGTCTCTCTGTGCCAAATTGACTTAGGAAGGGGACATCACAATCCACCCTCACTGAAATTGCTTGTCATCAAGAAATCTCAACTCAGGATATTGAAGAATCTGCTCATTTTCCCATGTTGCATCTTATATTGGAAAGTTCCTCCATTTGACTAGAAACTCTGTGATATTTCTCCTCTGAAGGATCCACTTTCCCTCCTCATCCAAAGGTGGCAAATCAAAAAATGGTGTCATAGCATCCCCCAACGCCTTCTTGAGCTTGATACATGGAATAGATTATATACTTTGGTGCTGGCAGGTAACTAAAGCTCATAAGAAACCTCTCCAATTCTCTTGATAACTTAGAATGGCCTATAAAATCTAGGTTTCAGCTTCTCTGCTCCACTTCTCTTGAGAGAGGCCTATAAAATCTAGGTTTTAGCTTGCTGTAATCTCAAGTATACCATGTCCCCTACCTCAAAATTGTGTTCAGACTTATGCTGATCAGCATACAGCTTATGTTGATTCTGTGTCTATTGTAAATTGTTCTTCAAAGATTTCATTATGTCTTGGTTCTCTTGCAACAAACCCTTCACCTTAGGCACCTTGCTATTTCCCAAGAGCAAGTCCAAAAAACTAAAAGCCTCAACCATATAAAGCTATTAAGGGTGATATACTGATAGACATATCATAAGTGGTGTTGTAACAATACTTGCCAAGGTGCAACCACTCAATCCATGGCTTCGCTGCCCAGAAACATAGTTTCTAAGGTACCCCTCCACCCATTTATTCACAATTTCTGTCTACCCGTCAGTTTGTAGGTGGTAACTAGTGCTAGGAGTGAGCTCAATCCCACTCAACCTGAAAAGTTCCTGCCAAAAGATGCTCAAGAACTTGCTGTCCTTATCGCTGACGATGTTCCTAGGCATCCCATGCAGTCTGAAGACCTCCCCGAAGAAGAGTCCCACTACCTAAACTTCTATATAGGTGGTTGAAATGGCAAAGAAATGTGCAAACATAGTTAATTTGTCCACGACCACATAGATACAATCCTTCTCCTGAACCTTTGGTAGCCCCATAATGAAGTCCATAGAGATCGATTCCCACTTTTGGTTGGGAATGAGTAGAGGCTGAAGTAACCAAGCTAGATAGGTGTGTTCATTCTTATTTTGGCTTCTGCTGACAAAGTGGACTCTCGTTGACATACTTAAGGACTTCATTTTTAAGTGCTTTCCAAGTGAATCTCTTTTGGATTTGTCTATGTCTTAAAAAAACTTGGGTGTTCAGCCATGGGTGTATTATGGAAAGTCCTCAATATTTTCTCCTTCATTTGAGAGGAAGGCACCAAAAGGATTCTGTCCTTGTAGATGATCAAATCATTAACCACAATGTATCTATCATCCTACGTTGATCCCTCTACAATCCATGATGCCCATAGATGCTTAGCATATTCTACTACCATTGACTCCCTCCAATTAGGGAATACCTTAACCAAAGAGCATAAGTGTGGTCTCCTCGAGAGTGCATTTGCAACAATATTCTTCTTCCCTTTGACATATTCAATGTCAAAGTTATATGCTTGAAATTTATTGACACATTTCTGTTACCTGTCATTAAGGTCTTTCTGATTCATGAAATATTTGATACTATTTGATCTGTTTTAATAAAAAAAGTGCTCCCTACCAAATACAATTTGAACTTGGCCAAGGCATGCATAATGGCCAACATCTCTCCGTCATAAATAGAGTAGCTCTTTTCTATTGCTTTCAACTTTGTGGTCTCAAATGATATTGAGTGTTTATCCTGCATCAGTACTGCACCAATCCCATCTCTTTATGCATCACATTCCAATACAAATGGTTTGGCATAGAGTGACTCACTCTCTAGAATGCTCAAAACCTCCTCTAGATGTTGCATGTGCTCCTCCCAAGTCCTAAATATCAATATTTCATCCTTAAATATCAATACAAACTTCCTCAACTGTCTTCTAAAAATATGATACATGAAACTTTGGAAAGTACGAGGGGCATTGGTTAGCCCAAAAGACATTACCAAGAACTCAAAGATAACCATTCATAAATAGAAATAGAAATACTCAGATCAACACAGCATATGTACGTGGAAACCCTCGGTTAGAAGGAAAAAATCATGGTGAGACAAAGCTCACAACTTCACTATTGTAGTAATAAAGGTGCCCTGTTAAGAGCTTACAAAGCACGTGTAAGAGTGCTACCCGGTAAAGGGATTTGGTAGAAGATTGATTAAGATCTTGACTTTGTTAGGAGCTGCCTTGTTAAAGGACATTCAACATCAATTAAGATGCTACCCGGTTAAGGGATTTATACAACAAACCTATTAGGGTTCACCCTGATAGAGGGATTTGAATATGCTTTAACAGTATAAAAGCAATGATCTTAATTGACACTCTCTGTCTAATTAGATCATACCTGTTATCCTTTCTGCTTTGCTTGGCTGTTGAACCTTTCTGCCTTTCACCTCTTGTGACCGTAGCTTCTCTTAGAAGGTATCTCTCTCCAGCTTTGTATTTTCAACAACTCTTTTGTAACTTATGACCTGTATTTATAAGAAATTAATCTTAATAAAAGCTCAACTCATAGTATCGCCAAGCTGTAAACTCATCCATAAATCATGCAGCAAACAAGCTTTGTGAGATGATCTTGAGTTTACCTTGAAACATTCGCGTAGAAATAAAACTAACTCCTGTTGAAAAGCTAAATCCAATTCTAAACGGTGAATGCTCCGTATAATCCGGTTTTAACTCAGACAACTCCGCATAATCTGGTGCGGATTATTATGCAGTCGACCGGTATCAATCTTACACCCGGTTGTCCATAAATCCCTTGTATGTACTATAAGATCGGTATCTCCCGCTCTGATTGGTCTACTGGTACATATACTCTGTTTGGTCTACCGCTGCCTATTAAGAACTATGAGTGGTCTACCGGTTTACCGATGGGATTGATGTTTGCCTTAAATATGCCAACAATCTTCCCCTTTGGCATTGGTGGCAAAACATCATTCTCTCATCACTGTTCATTCCCTATCCTGTAGACTTCCCCTCTTTAATCAGACCTTCTCTTTCTGATCTCTCATCTTCTTCTTTGTCATCTTCCCCTTTTTGCCTCCATAGGACAAAGGATTTTGCTTTTGGATTACATCTGTAACTTGGTGAAGATGTCCTTGTAAATTTTCTTCGCTGTATGAAGAAAAGGATTCCACTGACCAGTGACATGTTCCAGATTTTTCTATGCTGCTTTCAGCGATACAATTATGTTCTCCATGTCCTCTACAGTCTTGTAGTCCGGTTCGTTGATCAGATTTTCAGCTTCTGTTGCATTAAATCAAATGTTGGGGCCAGAAATAATTGAAATCCAACGAGATCTTGGATTCTCTTAGTTTTCTCTTCAGAGACCTTTCTCAAAATGAGAGCTAGGCTTGTCATTTCCCTGCTGAAATCTGTTGCAGATGTGTTCCTTATGTCAAATTGGGAAGACAAAACTCTTATGTCTTCAGAAGTCTTAGATGATTTCTCTGTGATATCTTGCACAAAAGTATCAAAATTTGAAGTCCTTTTCATTAGACTTCCTGCAACTTGTAACTATTGCTGGAGTACCCTTATGTTTGTAGAGACTGTTACCTTTATTTCTTCTAACTGTTTATGAAGAATTTCTATTCTCTTCTTTTCATAATGATCAATGGCCACTGTCTCCAGATCGGTGACATCTTCTCCTATTGCTTGTGCCAAAACCTCCAATTGATCAATGACAGGCTCATCTTCATCAATGTTTTGCATCCTGTACAAAGTTGTACAGGATGTTCTTTACACTTGTGAGTACCATGTCTTGTTTTCTTTTTGTTAGCTCCTTTAGTTGCCTAGTTGACATTTTGTTTATGTCAACTACAGTCTCGCTAACCTTGCTCTTCTTGGCCTCAATTTCTGCTGCAAAGGATAACTTCCTCTTGGATGAGGACGAGCTTGGAACATCTACCTGTTCCTTTTGCCTTGGCTCCAGTACTGGTTGTTCTTGTTCAATATGTATAGGTACTTCTTGTTCCTGTTCATTTTGTTGTTCTTGATTTTCTTCTCCTCTAGGTAGCATGTCTTCCTCCGAGAGGACTTCCTCTTCCAGATGTAATTGCTCTTCTGGTAGAACTACCTGTTCCGGTGGTGGCTCTGTGCACTGCTCCTCAGCTGCATGAAGCTCACCCACAACAATTTCTTCTTCACCTGTTGTGGTGTCAGTTGTCATCTTAATCGATGACTCTCCCAGTATTTGTTCCTTTGGTAGAGCTTGTTCTCCTAGATTTACCTGTTCACTGGATGTGAATTGTTCCTTAGGAACTTCTTGTTCGCCTATTGTAGGTTCTTCATGAGTAGTGAATTGAACCCGTGGTTCCTATTTTGTCCTAGGTTCTTCTTGTGGACCTGTTTCCTTTAGAGCACTAAAGTCATATTGTTGCCAGAAATCTAGTGTTTCTTGATATACTTCCTTCTCATAACCATTTATTATCTTGGCAACCCTATTCCTAGTATCCAAATTCATTGATGCTTCCTCTATCAGAAGTTTGATAGTGTCTTCACTGAGACTAGGTCTAACCTGTGACAATGTCTCCTTAGCAATTCTAGAGTTGGAGCCTAGACCGGTTCTCCATTTAGTCATTAGTCTTGTATTGAGTTCAGGAGGAAATTTAGACCTATAGTCTCTTGGACTTCTGTTGTAATCCAAGAAGGTTTCCAACAGAGCCACTAGTATCGCTTGTTATCTTCCTCTCCTATCACACTAAACCATTTAGCCGCATTGGCTACTTCACCAAAATCCATTACTTCATCTACAATATCATTTACAGTCATAGTGCGAGCCTTACCTTTTTCTGGAGATACAAGAATGGTTGGTGGAGCTAGATCGCCACCTTTGTCCTCAGTGATATCGATGATGTCCGGTTTAGTCGATACCGTTGCTTTGACTTGAGCCTCAGCTCCCAGAATTACTTTTCCCTTACCGGTATCTTTGACCGGTGGCTCAGTGTTCTTCTGGCATGCTTATTTTGCCTGTTGTGGGGTTTGAAGAAGTTTTGTCCATGTTGCCACACCTTCCTCGTGAACCTTGTCAACTTCAACAAGCTTTTGACTTATCCTTCTTCTAATCAAGAAGTTTTGCTTGTGTAGTTCTGCTTGATGAGTTGCCTCGTCTAGAGTTAAGTGATTTTGAACTTCAAGCAGAGCCTTAATCCTTAGCTCCTTTTCTCTTTCCATTGAAGCTTTCCATCTTGCTTCAAGAATCTCTTGGAGATCGTCAGGGATGACCTTATGAAGTTGTAGGAGTAAGATTGAACTTATGAATGCTAGACTACAACTTCTTCTATTTTCCTCTTGTCTTCTTCTGTGCCAAGACTATATCGCCTTCCAACTGATGCCATACCTCCTAAATTCTTTAACCCTGCCACAAATTCATCAATTGTGGGTTTTTTTCCTCTCGGTGGATCCTCCTTCACCTGTTTAGCAGATTTCTTCTTTCGTAGAAGAGGAATGTTGTCTTCAGTCTCTGTTTCTTCAGTTTCTTCCCCTGGAGCGCTGGGTGCTTCTTTTGCTCTCTTCTTTTGAATTTTGGGTTGTTCAGCTGCCGATTTCTTCTTTGGTGTAGGGGTCCTTTTGACATATACATTCTTTATCAGTGCCTTTTTCTTCAAATTCTCCTGAATCTCTTCAAAAATCCCAAACCGGTTCGCCGACAGATCCAGATCATTATCTTGTAGGGCATCTGCATATGCCTTAGTTGTTTTTGCAGAGATCTCATACCCCAGTTCAGGAGCATACTCGGTTCGTGGTTCCACTGCCTGTATGATGCAGTGATCGGTGGAGACTAGGAAACACACATCGTCTTTGTAGGAGTCAACAATAGTTGAGGGGACTCTTTCCCTGGCATGTATCCTCAGTTGGAATGCCTCAAAATAGTCAATCATGACTTTACTGAACTGGTTTCCTAGTTGGTTGGCCATATCACTGATTTGAATCATGACTGGTCGATCGGTTCCCCATGTCACCTTGCCTATTCTTGGAATGAAGTTAGAATAGTAAAAGAACATGCATACCAGTAGGGTTCCATATTTCAGGAACTTCTTGATGATACCGAGCTTCTTTAGATTCTCAAAAATTTGTCCTCGAAGCATTGTGCAAAGATCATACTGCACATTATCGTGCATGATCCGGTGAGCAGCGTGTATGGCTCCTCTTGACTGATAGATTTTGTAACCTATCACTGCAGATGCGAACCTAACTCCCTCATCTTCAATATCATTGACGGTCATCAACCGACTATCATATTTAGATTTTGTCAATTTAGCGACCACGACATTGGAGATGGTTCTAAGGGTGAGGGGTTCCCCTTTGTCGCTGTACTCGGTCACTCTGTGCAGGTCCTCCTTGGTGATTTGAGTGCATGTTCCCTTCGTAAGCCAGAAACCAGGTTCATGCACATGACTGAGAACCGGTCAATCCAATCCGGTTGAAACACGGTTGGGTAACAGACTCCGTTTATCAGCCTTGAAGATACCAGCTTCGCATACTTATCCTGCAGCTTTCCATCTGTGCACAGCGAGAGGTACTCGCTTTGGATGAAGGTTTCACCCAATTCTTCTTGTTTCGCATGTATGAAAGCAGTGACATCTTCAGTCATTAGAACTCCATTAGGCATAGATGACATTGCGCTAGACATGTCATTTTCCCTGTTCTGAACTGCCATGATGTCGTGGACAGGTCGGTCGAACTAATTTCCTTAAATCAACTTAGCGACAGATGATGATGATGCCATTCTTATCAACCGGTTTATACAGAAAGTTGCTTGACCGGTCTTACAAAAATATCTTATCGATGATCAAAGCACAAGAATATTACTCAAGCATAAGAAATGATAAATCAAAAATCGTAAAGTAAACTGAAATGAGTAATCCTCCTTCCTTTATATAGATTTAGGGTTTAACAGTAATTACTAAACGGTAACAATTTGTTAACGGCTATAGCATTAATTACCTTACCTAACCTTTCTTTCCTTTTTCCGCCAACCGGTGTTTAGGCTTTTACCTTTTGAACAAACCCCGGTTGATCAACACTCACCTGTCCGGTTTTACTTATTGATCGAGTGAGTTTGATACTCACCAGTCCTACTGGGAATAGTAGACGGGCTACCGGTTCCCTCTAAGCCTTTTAGGCTTAGTTTGCTAAAGAGATATCACCATCAGTAGACGATGATCTTCCCTCTGTCTTCTCCTCAGTCTTTGATTCCTTCTTGAACCATATCTTCTTGACTTCTTTCTCGGTCTCTTTTCCCTTGTTGTCCTTTTGATTGGGAGACAAGGTCTTCATCACCGATTTGACCGATCCTCTTCTTTTGTTCACCGGCTGATTCCTACAATCTTTGGCCAGGTGTCCACACTTGTTGCAGGTGTAACAGACTATCCCGGTTGCCTTCCATGGATTTACCCTTCTTTTCTTGGGTGAATGACACTAGGAGTCATTATGGCTATGCATGCCACAGTTGGCACAATTGATTGTGCTCTAGTTCTCATTCCTCTTAGGGAACATCAGTCTCGATGGGGATCTGAATGCCATTGTTTTGGATTTGCATTCATCAGCCTTGTGTCCAAAATTGTTGCATGCGTAGCAATAGCCTTTGAAGCTTCCCTTGCTTCCACTGGACACACTTGTGGAGCGAGACCAACATTCAGTGGTCTTGTGGCCATACTTGTAACAGTTTTTGCAGTAACTATTAGTTGGCTTTACCGGTGCATTTCTGCAGTCACTTGTTCTATATCCTTGTTTGCCATAGTGATTGCAAGAAGTATTGAAGTACTTTTTACCCTTTTGTTCTAGCGGTTTCTTCTTTTCCTTCTTGCTTTTCTTGGCTCCAGATGACTCACCGATTTCCTTGGTGTTTTGACCGGTGAACCCAAGTCCTATGGGATCTTTGTGCTTTCTTTGAGCTTTTAGTTGCTCATCAAGCTTTACTGAGCTTTCATTGTATCTTCTGAGGGTTTCATTCCTTTCTTCAAGTGCTTTCATCTATTCCTTCAGTTGATACAATTCAATTGCCAGCCTCTTGCATGCATCATCTTTATCATGCCGATTCTTTTGCATGTTGGCATTTTCTTGAGTGACTATCTGCATGTCTTCTTGAAGTTGCAAAACTACAAGATCACTTTCTCTTACCGCTTCTTCTACCAGATTTCTTGCTCTCTCAGAGGCTCTTAGAGACTTCACTGCAGTGTTTCTTTCATTTTCAACTTTCCTCTTTTTCTCGATTAATTCAGTCATCCATAGGGCATTGTCTTTCTTGCTCCCTCTTCAAGTTGGAGATCTGATCGGTTAGGATCTGATTATTCTCCATAAGCTCAGAGACTGCCTCCTCAGCTTCATCTAATCCACTTTGCCCAGAGAGTTCTTCAATCTTTTCATTGCTCTCACTCAACTGCAGAGCCAACTCCTTTCTTTTAGCAAGGGATCTTCTTAGCCTTTTCTCAAGAGAGGCAATGATGTCATTGGCTTCCTCAAGCTGCTTCTGATACATATAACCCTCCATGTTCTTTTATTCAAGTGGTTAAGCTTTATATCTTTGAGAACCTGGTCGCTGTGATACCAATTGTTATTCCTAACCGGTTACTTAGAGGGGGGAGGGGGTGAATTAGTAAATACTATTTCTATCTCAATTAAACCTTGTATAAAGATTCTTGCAAAATAAACAGAATGTAATTAACCATTCATAAACAGAAATAGAAATACTCAGATCAACACAACATATGTACGTGGAAACCCTTGGTTAGAAGGAAAAAACTACGGTGAGACAGAGCTCACAACTTCACTACTGCAGTAATAAAGGTGCCCTGTTAAGAGCTTACAAAGCACTTGTAAGAGTGCTACCCGATAAAGGGATTTGGTAGAAGATCGGTTAAGATCTTGACTTTGTTAGGAGCCACCTTGTTAAAGGACATTCAACATCAATTAAGATGCTACCCGGTTAAGGGATTTATACAACGGACCTATTAGGGTTCACCCTGATAGAGGGATTTGAATATGCTTTAACAGTATAAAAGCAATAATCTTAATTGACACTCTCTGTCTAATTAGATCATACCTGTTATCCTTTTTGCTCTGCCTAGCTGTTGAACCTTTCTGCCTTTCACCTCTTGTGACCGTAGCTTCTCTCAGAAGGTATCTCTCTCTTGCTCTGCATTTTCAACAACAACTCTTTTGTATCCTATGACCTGTATTTATAAGAAATTAATCTTAATAAAAGCTCAACTCATAGTACTGCCAAGTTGTAAACTCATCCATAAATCATGCAGCAAACAAGCTTTGTGAGATGATCTTGAGTTTACCTTGAAACATTCGTGTAGAAATAAAAATAACTCTTGTTAAAAAGCTAACTCCAGTTCTAAACGGTGAATGCTCCGTATAATCCAGTTTTAACTCAGACAGCTCCGCATAATCTGGTGCGGATTATTATGTAGTCAACCGGTATCAATCTAACACCCGGTTGTCCATACATCCCCTATATGTACTATAAGACTAGTATCTCCTACACTGTTTGGTCTACCGGTGCTTATTAAGAACTATGAATGGTCTACCGGTGGGATTGATGTTTGCCTTAAACTTATCCAATGGCAACTTAAATATGCGAACAACGGCATCTAAAAGCAGCCTTCTCAATGTCCTCTGCCTGCATCTGTATCTGGTGGTATTCCGATCTCAAATCTATCTTGGAGAAATAATGTGTACCATGCAACTCATCTATAAGCTCATCTATCCAGGGATCACATACCTATTCTTAATGGTTTTTTTTTCAGAGCCCTATAGTCAATGCACATAGGCATAGTACCAAACTTTACCAATACAATTGTGGTTACAAAAGGATGCTTATTGAGTCTAATGTGGTCCATATCCTGCAATTCCTTAATTGCTTTCTCTATCTCATCCTTGTCTGGATGGAGTGGTAATCACTGGTTTGGCTCCTTACTCTAGTTCTATCACATGCTAAATTTCTCTCTTAGGAGGTACTCTAGGAGGTATGCTTCCAAACACCATACTATATTTGGATATCAACTTTTGGACATCTGGATGGTAAATGGCCTTTTGCTTCTCGATAGGTACTGAAGGCATAACAAGACACTCTACGGCCCACTCTACTTGATCATGTCTAAAGAATCTCTCCATCCGCTTCAGTGATACTATTCTGGGTTCTACATCAGAAATTCCCCTGAGAACTGCCTTCCTTCTGGTGTTCAAATCTCATTTTTAACCTCTCTAGGTTGAAGGAGAAATCTACAAGTTACATCATTTATGTCATACCCAGAATGTCATCATTGTTCGACATGTCCACTACAAAGAACTCACCCCTCAACTCATAATCTCCAAGCTTAATACTGAGGTTTGGAATCTTTTGGGTGAAAGAGAGTAGTTCTCCACCAGTATGCATCACCTTAAACCCCCACATGTCCTATCTGCAACCCTCTTTTGGCTACAACCTTCTCATTAATGAAGTTGTGAGTGGCACCTATATCTATTAATGCGACCACTTGCTGCCCTTGTATTACTTTTCTTACCTTAAATGTAATAGCCTTTTGGTCACTTGTGAGTTGGGCAATGGTTCCCTTCACCTTAGCCTTAACACTACACTTGTGGGAAGTGTCTAGGCTCTCTACAATGAATACATAATTTCCTTATCCCGAGGTCATTCAATTGCTCACTATCCAATCTGTTATAATCACTTCGTGTCTATTGTGATTCCTTATGAAATAGCTTCTTATCCTTGTCTTTCTTTGGGGGGAAACTCTTAGATTGAAATTTACCTTTGGACAATGAGGGCTCCATATCCCTTGCTTTCTTAATGGCCAGCAGCAAGGTAGATGGGTTGAGGGCTTTGACTTATCCTTTTAGAGGATCTGTTAAACCATCATTGAATAGTACAATAAGTCTCCCCTTTGAAATATCTATTACTAGGACATACTACCTTTGAAAATATGCAATGTATACATCCAGTGAACCCCACTACGTTAGTTGTGCTAGCTCATTAAAATGGAGTTCTGGATCCTTGTCAAATCTTTCTATCAATCTCTCTGTGAACTCCTAATACAAAGTGATCCTGACATGACCCATGGTAGCTATCTCTAGATGCCATCATTCATGAGCAATTCTATCCAAATGTATCGCCACATACTTAATGGCTTCCTCCTCCGACATGGGATTAAGTTGAAAATAACTATCCTCTATACCCATGCTTTGATAGTGGTTTTCCTAGATCCATCATAATAAGGTAGTGTGATCTTACCTACCTTCTTCTGTAGGGTGTGATTTTGTGTTCTGCCACCAATGCGAGGCTGATGTTTCATTCTGACATCTATGTAGTCCTTGAAAGTTATGGCCACTTGAAAATCAGGGCCTCCATTCTCCAGTCTGGCTCATTATATGCTTGGACCGGTTGCTTGGGTGGGAAAGAGGGTATAAGAGGTCTAGAACTAGTAGTTCTAGTTTTCTGTTTGGCGTGTCCACCATGCACTGAGTTCTCTCCATGACCATTGTTACCTCCATGATGCCATTTTGTCCATTATTACCAATTGTTTCCTTTATTGTTTCCACCACCCAAGTTAGCATTAAAATCTATTCCAATTTGGCGAGCCATCAATGGTGTCAAAAGGTCCAACAAATTCAAGAATCTCTCTTCTCCCATATTCCTGTCTCCCATGTTCTCAATATTTTGTTCTTCAAGAGCTCTTCGTTCCTCCAAATTTAAGTTTGCAACTGGTCTATTTTTGCAGGTAATGTAGTGGTGCGTAAAGGGTTGCTAATCAAACCCGAACATATCATTGCCCATTCATAATGTACCCTCTACGATGGCAGGGTACACTACTTTGATACCATTGTAGTGGCCACTCCTGATTTTTTCTTGGCTTGAAACAAACGTGACAAGATATAACTTGATGCTAAGGATTAGCTTCAGATTACATGCATGCAACTCAAACCCACCTATACAAATGCTCTTAGAGATAAACAACTTGACGAGTGGGGGATGTCCGCTTCAACTCATTTCGTACAATAACATGAAATAGAAAATGAGCATGCAACTATCTAATTGAGTAGGGGTTTGTCACAATCTCCACATTGAAAAATGTTTATAATATGCAATAAACTTGGATCTACAATGCAAATATCAAACCTGAGATACCCAGATGGTGAAATCTAATTATAAACATATATCTAACATACCCAGTTGCTGATAAAAGCAAATGATAAGCATGCAGCAGTAAATCAATAGGAAATGTCACACAAAACCCTAGACGTGCAACTCAAACTCGTCAAACTGAAATGGCATGAAGCAATCAGCCTATGCTATACTCACAGTGCCTCCTAATGGCAGATTATTGCATTCAAACTCTGATTGGCCAGCTCGGAGATGTCTCCCACCAGCAATGAAGTAGTACAACCAGCCCATCAAGCACAACCAGCTGTGGAAATGGTATGGCCAGCAAACCAGATACAAACAACAACTATACCTTCCAACTCTCTCCTTCAATCATCGAATGGGAAGAGTCTTGTGTTTTGCAACCTCAGACTAAAGAAGAATGAACAACCATCCACCGATGAAACAAAACTGCGATCTCCATATGAAATCACCAAGTTAATTTCTGAGATTGTCTCTTTCAACAACGTGAGAAATGATGTTTGCAAGGGGTTCCGTCCTCACAAACCAAGAAGAAGAAGCAACAACTCCTTCAAATGATATCCAAATCTTTGACAAACCCCTCAAATGAGCGCTTAAGCCTTATTACTTCTTCCAAGTGGGTCGATCATCTTCAAATGGCCTTTTTATTTTAAATGACACTTTAGTTTAAATATTTGGCCATACCATAGTCCCTTATAAAATAAATTAAAAATAGCTATAAAGTTAAATATTTAATTTAACTTTATAAAATAAGAACTTATTGTTATTTAATTTGATATCTCCAGACTATATTAAATCTCAGGATGTACATCCATACCAGCCCCACCGACATTACTAAAAATGGCAACTGACATTGTTGGTGCCCATCACTGGCTTACTAAAAATAGTAAGTATTGCAGAAAGTGCCCGAAAGAGCTCCAAAAAAAGGTAGTTTACTCCTTAAGCTCATCTGAACATGAAAATGCTTCTGATAACACCTCCAGGATTCCCTAACCCCACTCATTAGCCTACGTGAATCTCGTGAATAGGCTAATGGTTTCTTTGTGCCAAACTGACTTAGGAAGGGGGCATTACAATGATTCAGAAGATTAGTTCACTAGAAACAACAATTCGAGAATCTCTTGATTATGAGGATGCAACTTATTATCACCAAGGGCAGAATCTTCTCGGTCAAATGATTTTGATTATCTCCTTCAACACAACATTATCCAAACCCTTTCATGTGACCAACCTAAATGATTCAATTACTTCCGAAGTCCATCTCCATCATAATTAATTACTCTATGTTCCCATAGACCCTTGCTTACCGAAATCTTGTTTTCCCATCTTATGCTAAAACTTGAATACTAGGAAGCTATAGTTCAACAATTCAAGCATATGATGGCTATCTAGGTCGACAACTTGGATGATCCCACCAATCATGGAAAGTTTTATTAGATTCAGCTTGATCAGCGGTTTCAATACCATATTCATTGTACTGAGTACAAAAGGTATTGCAAGAATTAGGATCTTGTGGCTTTTATCTGAATGAAGAACCTAAAGACTGCATTTGGAAATTGGCAGACAATCACTACCCATGGTGGTTTTAAAAGGATTACAATCTTCTCCACAACACAAAAACAACTTGTATATACTGCCATGATATTATTACATCAAAAGAAGATATTCCCACAAAACAAGGACAATGGTGTTTCCTATCCTTTTGATCAAAGTGCTTCTGATTCTTCCTATGAAAGTCTGGATGAAAGAGACTAGTGGTAGGGTATGTCTACCACAACAGTTACTTTTCTCTGCTTTATCAAAAGAAGAGACAAGAGGCTCCTCATGACATAAGGGCAATAACCTCACTAATGATAAATTAGGGATGGATCCAATCTCTCGTGATCAAAGGTTCTTTTTTATATTCACTTCGGCTGAAAAGTGACCGCATTATGGATTTGTAGATCCCTTAGTTAGAGTTTAGAATCCACCATTCACTTTTCTTTCAATTCACTAGACTCTTGTGTGATTCTAGGTCCTCTTTAGTGCCTTTACACATGTCCAATTCCTATGGACAGACTTCACCCATCATACAAACCAATAAGTTAAATATCAGCTGTGGACTACCCTATAAAAGGGTTTCTTATGGCCGCTTATTGGCGAGAATTCATGGAGTGGGTCAACTATATTTCGTCAAAAGGTGTCAGTCTAGTGTGCAAGTCTTAGGATAATATGAGTATGCTCTTCACAATGTGACATATGCTGATCATATTGTGAATCAAAAAGGATTTCAGGTAGTGTCTGAGACCCTCCCCAAGGTGAAGTGTACAGGTTTAGGGTTTTAGAACCCTAAACCTATACCCTTTACCCTCGAGAGAATCTCAGATAGCTATATCTTAAGATTACAAGGATTCACAAATGGCCAATTTGTTCCTCAAAGAGATTTACAGACTTTATTAGCTGCTGAGGAACATTGCGAGTGACAGAGATAACAGATTTATCATCTTGTTTTGGGAAGAACTCTTTCAATTGACAAGCACAAGATTGACCCCAAAAACTAGCTACAATCCTCAAATCGAAGGGCAAACGGAAATTGTGGAAAAATGTATAGAACGATGCTTGAGGACCTATGTTAGAGCAGAAAAAGGATTGCACTAGGTGGCTCCAACTTCTTGGGGAGTATTGCTACAATTCAATTCACCACATGGTTATATGCATGACTCCATTCAAGGCATAACACAATTATGATGCCATTTCATTTATGGATTTGATTCTTTTGGATAGTAGGTATTTAGGGGCAAGGGATTTAATTTAATAAAGCTTAGACATCATGTTTGCACTAAAAGAAAACTCTATGGACGCTATAAAATTTTAAGTAGTGGTAAGGTTGCATATGAACTAGAACTTTTAGAGGATAACATGATTCATAACATTTTTCTATGTCATGCCTAAAGAAGGCCCTTGGACAATAGGTCCCTCCATTAGCACTGCTCCCACTTGATGATGAGGAGAATTTTATTTTGGAGCTTGAGGCGATTGTGGATGTAAGAGGAGTTTAGAAACATGGTTATTCTAGAATGTTTGGTGAAGTGGAAAAGGTTTCCTATGGCATATGCTACTTGGCAAAGGGGTGGAAATCTTCAATCACCAAAATCTTACATTGTTTGAGGACAAGCAATATTTGAGACAATTTTTTAACTAAGTCTTGTGCTTGGTTTTAAGACAATTTTTTGGATGATGAAATTTGCACTTGGTTTCTACTATTCATTGAGATGAACACTCAAGTGACTTACTTGAGAAGTAGGGATGTAAGGATGTTGTAGGTATTGAAAACCTGTTCGTTGTGTTAGTAGGAAATTTGTGGATTGTTTTTCAGTTGCTACATGCTCAACCTTCAGTAGTGTATAAGGAACAACCATCTGTAGGGAGCAGATAGAAGATTTTGTGAAGCAAGGCAGTGGATTCATTTCAATGTCTATGATCCACACGTATTTGAGCAATCGACATTTATAGCCTATCAAGATAGTGATTGCTCACACTTGGGAGTTGCTATCCTAGATGATTTGGTAGATTATGCTGAATCTACCAGTCCTTCACTTTTTGTGGCCTATTAGAAGCCTTTATAGGAGCACAACAATCATTGAGAAACAATAGGGGATAGATTCAAGCTTTGACCTCTACAAACAACTTTCTTAGCGATTAGTCCATTATTGAGGAAGCATCAACATTCCAATCATTGGGTAAATTGCGAAGAGTCAGGTTTGCAAGCAAGTATGAGCCTCACAATTGTAGGCTGGTGTCACACAACCATTTGGACTACCATTGGTATTTCCTCTAAGTGGCTGTATAACAGCAAGTTGTAAGAACTATAACCAAACCATAATTACTTTTACCAGCAGCAGTTGTGAATCGCATTCCTTTTCTACAAGTTATTCTATCATTGTACCTTGCTCTATGTTTGTGACCTTGTTTGTACATTTTGCTGGTTCACTGAAGTATAATGAAGTGTTGATGTTATTAGGTGATTGTGTATGTGATGTTAATTCAACAAAAACATCTAGTGGCTTGTGTTTTTTGGAGCAGTTAATAAACCCTAACATGCTTTACAGACTCAAATATAGCTTGTTTAGCAAGCTCATTAGATGGATGCGAAAAGTTCCTTTCTCAATGGAGATCTCAAATAAGTATATATCACTCAAATTGAGTGATATACTACACCTGCACAACAACAAAAAAGTGTTCAAACTTGTGAAATGTGTCTACAGTCTAAAGCAATGTTTTCGAGCATGATATATTAGGATTGATGAGCATCTTCTCCAACATGGATTCACTCAGAATCTGTATTATTCTATTCTCAACCTCAAAGAGAAAGGTGGGGGGAAGATAATGCTTTTTGATTGTATATGTCAACAATTAGGTCATCATATGGAGTTCTCAATAGATGATTCCAGCAGTAAAGACTAATCTCAAGTGATCATGCGACGTGACAACTCTTAGGCTCTCGCATTACTGTCTTGGACTTGAAGTGTGACAAACAAAAGATCAGATATTTGTATTTTAGATGAAATATGCCAAGATATTGACTGAGAAATTTAGGATGGGAGATTGCAAGTCTATGTCAACACCCATGGAGATAGGATTTCAACTTTTTTGACATGATCCATTATATTATGTGAATACCACTCTTATTGTTAGCAACTTAGCGGCTTGGGATATAAATTAGTACAATAAAGTGTTAGAATTATAAACTATTATCATGTCTACCAAGCCCAGCCCCTTTAATGATTAATTCTATCTCCAATTAATTGACTATTTTTTTAAAATCCTAAATAATTCTAAAGAAAATCCTTTCTTTTCTATTTTATTTCTAGAACACCCATGCCTGGGAGATTCCCTGAATTACATTCGATTAACATTAAATGATAAGTCTGAAAATTATACACCTAACATTTCTTTTTGCAGGTGTGGAAACCTGATGATTCACTAATTATTTCAATCAATTCAAGGTATTTTTCTTAAATGGTAGTAGTAGTTTCATTTTTACATATTAAAAGAAGGTTAAGTTTTTTTAATATATACTTGCAAATATTTCATGTTGGTTCATGGTCATCTTTGTGCGCTTCAAGAAAAATGATTGTTGATCCACATTTTCTGACTCACATATTGTTTGTAACTTTGTAGTGTTCACTTTATTTTTTTTGAAAGTTTGCCAAGCAACTCAACAATAAACAGCATCTTTGTAATAGGTCACTGCTGTAACAAATATTATGTCATTTGAATCCTGCAAGTTCTGATTACATCAACTTTGAAATTGAAATGTCGTTTGTAGGCAGATAGTCATTTAATATTATTGAAATGGACAAAAAAATCGATCAAAGACCTCATATAACCATCACGGAAAATTTGCTAAGGTCTGAAACACTGAGTAGAAAGAAACAGGTCTGAAACTCACATGAATACCTTCAGCTACAGCTTGAAATATCCACCAATAAACTCCCAAAAACTCCAAGGCAATTACCATGTAATCATCAACATAGAAATTAAGTCTCCAACTGATTTGTCACTCCTAGAAAAGTCTGAAATAAGCTTGTGCATGTATGAAGTTACAACAGCATCATTACCAATTCTGAGTTTAGCACCCCAACAAGATGACTATGCATGAAAACCTCACCAACACAACCCAAAGTATTCACAATGGAAAATGGAACCAGACTTAACTGAAACCCTCACAATTTCTCATGGGAAGTGGTCACCTAGCTTAGCAGAATCATTTGAAGCAATACATACAAACATGGGATCAACCCACCAAATAGGGCATCAAGATTGTAGGTGTACAGACCAACTTGAAAACAAGGTTTGGCCAGCAACATAACCCTGCAAACATAAATCAAACACACAGAAACAATGCCATAAACACAGCAGAAAATTTATCATAAATATGGGTCCAAACAGCCATAAACAAACCATGAAAATTTCATCTTTCTGAAGACCCAAATCACAAAACTCTGTGATACTCAATGTATTTCCTGAATGAAAATACCAAATCCAGCTAGGGAGATCTCTTACCAACAAAACCAGCAAATAGAAGAGTATTTTCATCCTGAACAATACCTAGAAGAAATTTCTCTGTTCATTCCAACAACATTCTATTATGTGTAAAAACTCTGTATGAAGAAATGAGAGCCCAAACTCCAATTTATAGAGTTTGGAGGGAATTAGTGCACTTTTAAAAATTCAAATATTTAATTTCCCTAAAAGAAAGAAGCTCTTTGTAAGCTTTTAAAACAACTTAAAGTTATATTTTCCCTAGGCGTCCAACTTTGGGGTCAATACATAGCGCTTCATTGAAAGCAAATAATTTGAAGTCACTTTAACTTTAGTGTAAATATTGAAATTATATCCATCACCTTACCAAACATGCCAAGACATCAAAAAAAGGAATCCGATGATGAAAAAAAATCATTGAAGCTGAAATATGATAAATGATGACGACAAACGCACATATTATAAACAGCTAAGTTACATGGATGAAATGTTATCCCCCCTCCCCCCCCCCTCCCCCCGGTCTGAAATTTTAATTTTCTGATTGAGGGATATTTTCTTGTACAACAAGAGGGCCTAAAAATGAGGACATACACGGAAACACGTGTGTCCATCATTTCTTATGCATGGAATGATTGCAAAAACAGGCCATTGATCAATGTTATAGCAGTGTCTTCTAGAAGGGCGATGTTATTGAAGGTGGTGGATTGTGAGGGGCAAGTGAAACATGCAATATTCATTGCAATTATTCTCATAGAATTAATTGAGATGGTGGGGGCTATAAATGTTGTCTAAGTGATAAAGGACAATGCTAAAAATTGTAGGGCAGTTGGGGCTATAGTGGAGGCCACATATATTATAATCACATTTTTTGGACACCATGTACAGTCCAATCACTTAATATAATCATGCAAAAGATTGGCACTTACATTGAATTGGTCAAAAAAATTACAGGGAGGCTGAGGAGATACAATTGTTTGTGACTAATCATCACATGTCACAAGCCATATTCAGGGCCTTCACTTTGGAGCTGTTGAAGGTAATTTAAGTTTGTTTTTATTTTTTATTTTTTAGCTTTAAAATTAAATTTTTTAATAGTTGATATATGACATGTATGTTTTGTGCCATGTTAGGTTGTTGAAACACGATTTGCATTTAACACAATTGTCTTAAGAGGACTTGCGAAGGTGCAAGAGGCCTTGAGTGCTATGGTCCACAACACCTTGTGGAGTGTATGCAGGCAATCAAACATAGAAAGAGCACATGAAGTAAAAACATTGATCTTTGATGATGAGTGGTGGGATTGTGTAGAATATGTTATGAAATTTACCAAACCCATTATGGGCATGATAAGGTATGTTGATACTGATTGTCTATGTTTGGGTGAAATTTATGATGGCATGAAGACCATGGTGGAGAACATAAAAACAATAATAGTGGCCAAGGAACATGCAAATATATTTATCAAAGTTGTGGAACAAATTATTGTTGACTGTTGGAACAAGACAACCACCCTCATATATCTCTTAGCATAAGTTGTGTTGTCAAGGTTTTATAGCCAAGAGATGGTTGCATTGCCAAGGAGGGTGGCACCAAATAGAGATGCCAAAGTTGCTGTTCGCTACAAGGATGCATTTAGAAAGATATATGATGATGATGAAACTCAAAATATTGTCTTGATCAAGTTTGGCCAATTAGCATCTTCCAAATATAATGACACTACTGGTTTTCATGCTCAATGTAGGATGGATGTTGATGACTGCTGGTATATATATGGTCAAGGCTCGATTTTCTTGCAGCCTCTTACAATTAAAGTTCTCTCCCAAGCATGTATCCTTTTTTTTTTATGGGTTTTCATTTTTTCATGATGCTATCTGTACAATAAGAAAGATTTGGTAGAATATGGGTATAAGTGGAGATAGATAGATAAGGGGGTTCAATCCAATTTCTTATTGTACATTAAGAAGGAAAGATAACCCAAAATGCTTAGAAGGATCCAAGCATCGAATAGGTATCTAGATTCCTTCACTAATATGGACAATTGATAGGAGGATGTGAGAATTAAGAGGAAACGAGGGAAATAATTGACTTTTTGTGCACACAGATTGACAAAAAATAGATAGTTTCGTATCAATACCAAAAACAGAAACAAGAAGATGCCACTAAACTAAGATTTTTGATGCAGTTTTGTAGGGAAGAGGTTGCCTGGTGTGTCCTGTTCCTAGGAAGAGGTCCCTTGGGGCATCCTATTATCGACACCTTTGATTGAACTCAGTTGCAAACTGTTTGTCAGGTCTTAAAATTTCTAGATTCGAATCTGTACGAACACCACCTGTACTTGCACATAGAAAAATGGAGAAAATGTTGTGTAGAAAGGGGTTTTCTTTAGTCAAACCCTAGTTGAGGAATCAATCTTGAAATAGAAATGAGATTGCATGAAAAGAAAGCTTGTAAATGTAAAGTAAATATAAGATCTATTTGCAAATGCATATACCTTCATAAACGGATATTGAGATTGTGATGTCTATGAAGATGCTTGTATGTTGTTTGAATGTAGTTGTATGTTGTCTTTAAATCTTGAATTGTAAAGAACAATCAAGGATGTCTTTCACAAATGCATAGATCCATGAAGAATCCTCAAAGATCTTCAATGTTGTTATGGTTGATTGACTCTTGCCTTGAAGAATGGATGGATAGATCAATGAATGTAAATGGACAAAGGATCTTCTTGCCTGATTGAGGTCTCCTCTACTTGGCCATCATGGGAGAGAAGATTGCTAAAATGGAGAAGATTGCCTTCAAAATTAGTTTAGATGAATGAGAAATGCTAGAAATTTTGAGCTTGAATGCTTGAATGTGAAATTATAAAAGAGCAATTTAAATCTTGATCATAGTTCATGTCCAAATGAGGAGAAATAGGTTGTTTTATACCTCTCGTAACATTTTGTAGCTGAAAACTCGAAGGAAGTTGATGGGAATTCAGAAATCTCGTTGAATCAATGAGATGAACTCCCGATTCAAATTTGGGTGAAAAAGGCAGGGAAGGTGGAAGGAAAGATGAAAATGTACGTGTTGCAGGACTGGATTAGGCATAACGAACATGAAATCTTGAGAACACTAAAATAAGGCCTAATTGAGCATCTAATTATAGGTGCTTACAATTTAGGACAGTACATCTTAGCGGGAGTATGAGACTATCTTGTGCTCACGATAAAGTAGATCAATACATTGGAAAAACTATTTTATCAAGGTTAAGGAGACAAGGAGACATGAAGCCCCAAATTGACTTAGGTCCTTACCAAATCCGAAACCAAGATAAAAGGAAGCAATAGAGAGAGAGAGAGAGAGAGAGAGAGAGAGATGACCAATTAGCCTTGTAAGGTTTTGATTTACTGTGGGCCATGTGAAGAGAAAATAGTGTTGCAAAAGAAGGAATTAATAGTCTAGCAAGTTGTGTTATGCTAGTCAACCCATCAAAAAGATAACTAAGCGAAGCATTGTCCACTAGGAAATCCATTGAAGGAGGATCAATCCTTAAGGAAAGCATTGTCTCCAAAAGGGATCTAGAAAAGAAGGATTAGTCCTAAGAAAAGCATAGTCTCGAAAGGGATCCTTTGAAAAATGATTAGGGCATGATAATGTAATATAAAGGATAAACCTAAGGAAAGCATTGTCTCCTTAGCCAATTGCATAAGAGATTGCATTGAATCATTGTGTAGGTGTGTGAAATGTGAAACAAGAAGTGGAGTGTATACCCCCACATTAAAGCGATTACAAATGCTTTAAAGGGAGTAATGGATTTAACAGAGCATATATGCACCCACAAGAGACATTTCCAAATGAGGAGAAATAAGTTTCTTGGATGCAAAATTGTAGAAGAGCACTTGCAATCTTCATCATAGTTGATGTCAAAATGAGGAGAAATAGTTGTTTTTATACCTCTCACAACATTTCGGAGCTCAAAACTCGAAGGAGGCCGACAAGAATTTTGAAATCCCGCTAAATCAATGAGACAGATGTCCGATTCAATTTTTTGGGAAAAAACTAGGGAAGAGGTTGGCTTGGGTGAGTCTTCCCACTAAAAGTTGATGAAATTTAAATCGGGAGTCGAGAAGGTGGAAAGAAAGTCGAAAATGTAGGCAGTGCAAGGCTGGATCAAGCATAACGAACATGAAATCTTGCGAACACTAAAATGGAGCTTAATTGAGCAGCTAATTATAGGTGAGCTTACAATTTAGGACAATACATTTAGCCCCCACTATAGCAGGAGTATGAGACTACCTCATGTACATGGTAAAGTAGATCAATGCATTGGAAAAAATATTTTATCAAGGCTAAGGAGACAAGGAGACACCGAGCCCCTAAGTGACTTAGAACATAAAATCCAAAGCCAAGATAAAAAGAAGCAACACTCGAAGAGAGAGAGAGAGAGAGAGAGAGAGAGAGATGACCAACTAGCGTAGTAAGGTTTTGGCTTACTTTGGGGCATGCAAAGAGAAAATATTGCTGCAAAAGATAGAATTTGATAGTCTAGCAAACTGTGTAATACTAGTCAACCCATCGAAAAAGATAACCAAGTGAAGCATTGCCAACTGGAAAATCCGCTAAAGGAGGACCAGTCCTTAAGGAACGCACTGTCTCCAACAGGAATCCAAAATGAAGGATTAGTTCTAAGGAAAGCATTGTCTCCTTAGCCATCCGCATAAGAGATTGCATTGAATCACTGTGTCTGTGTGTGTGAAATGTGAAACAATGAGCAAAGTGTATGCCCCCATGTTAAAGCGATTGCAAAGGTCTTAACGAGAGCAATGACTTTAACGGAGCATACATGCACCCACAAGCAACTTATCCACTACGAGATGCCCCCAAGTAGAGACAGACTAAGGGAAATGAAACACATGACAAAAAGAGCACAAAAGAGATCTACTAACTTTGGGGTTAGTATGATCATATGATAACTCATGTATATCAAGAATTATAGGAAATGAATTGACATCATCCCCCAAAGGTAGTAGAACTATGAGCACAATGGAAGATGATCACATAAGAGAGACAAAGAAGAGTCTATATGGGCCAGCATTGCAAAGACCAAAAAGAATAGTTACTACCGCTTTGCGTCATCCCTAATTATACAACACAAAGGCACATTTACGAACAATAGCACATGCAAGATGTAACATGTATACAACATATAGAAGAATGAGATATAAAGAGATGAATGTCACGACAAGTTGATTCCTTTATCATCTTGTGACAATAGAGCAACAAGGGGCATTTAAAGAAATTTAAACAAAACACATAGCAAGCCACACATCAAGGGGGAAGCACGACATGAACAAGCAAACACATAAAAGAATTCACCATACAAGAGGAGCTAGTCAAGCATATCGCTTGCCCCTCCATCTCAGTTGTTATTGTTGAAGTTTTGGTAGCAGCGAGATAATTATTCATACCTGTGTTCGAGTTCTTTCTATGATGCTTGATTCCCTGTTATTGTTTTATCGGGAATTGCTTCTTTTCCATACCCGATGGGATGTTATGTATTCTATTCTTCAGATATGGACCGACATCTTATTACCGTCCAACAGAGATTGTGTAGCTTCCTATTTATTATTGTATTATCTTCTTCTCAGCAATGTTAATATGACATGGCAAAGTGCGTGTGATGATTGGCATCATGAGGTGGCACATGGTATTGTAAAGCCGTTTATGCTTTATTGTTTGCGATTAATTTTGTAACGCTGGTCTCTTGGCTTTCCTCTGCATGACTTTTTGGTTCCCTGGGACTCTATACGGCTTGAGCTTCAACGTAGTTATTACTTCTTGTTTTTTAGTTTTTTCGACGCTGCTTTAGTTTTGATGTGTGACATCCAGTTATAATCCTTCAAAGTTTTCGGATGTTGATGAAAAATATGCTACAACAGGTTGCCTTATGGTGTAAGAGATATGTTAGTTTTTGCATAAGATTGACTTGTACATTTTATAAAGTCTTTTAAGTGTCTGTGAGATGCTCGTGCTTATTTTTTATTTTGGAGTGATCAATTGGTATTAAAAGGTTGAATAAGGCTTATTGATTGACTGGTGAAATCCTTCAATCATAAGCAAGAGATTATTGTATTCATTTGGGAACTTAATAAAGGATCATCATTTTTGTGGGCTGGGTTTTTGTAAGAACCCTTTAAAGCTCTAACTATTGAAATGACTATGCTTGTTTTGGTTTTTTATTGTGTTCCAATTTTTTTGTGTTTTTGAGATGGTTTGACATGAAAAGCAATACATATGCTGAAATAAAACTTCTGAAAATTAACACTAACAATACTTTGGCAATAGAAGACAATCTTTATTACTTTTCCTTGAATATATAGCATTACAATGGTTTATATTAAAAAACATACCCATTTTCATTGTAGAAATTACTTTGAAACCCTTGCTGGCCGAAAATGAAAGCATACAGCAGCTTGTATCTCATTCTATCAACAACCAATCTCCAAACTGATGATATCAATCATTGTGGTTCAGCTAGGCATCCCTTTTAGGAATTTTTACTGATTTTTTGGTGCCTCCTTCAACAAAATCGAACCGAGTATGGATGAGAGGGTAGGGCAAATGAATAACCAGCAAAAAAACAATGTTTCAAACAACTATGAACAGCCAATAATTCTTCAATTCGATGCTCTCAATCTGCTATGAGAATATGGCTCCAATCTATCAATAACATCTACGAATAATCCCTCCAATTAGCACAATGATGAATCTTGAATGAAGCCAACTTGATTAGCAATATCAGGCGAATATTTCACACCCTCTGTTTGTTGCTACAAAGAAGATGCAACGCTCTCCAATGCCAATAAGCTTGAAAGATTGCAAAAACCCTTGGTTTCTCACAAACTCCAATGCTCTAGAGAAGAAATTTCAATCAAACCATAAACATAATATATCCTCAACAATGAGCTCTTAAGTCCCTTTTATTCTTTTCTTGTAGAGCTCAAATACTTTCCTGACCAATGTGGGATAAAAGATATATTCCCACTTTTATTTTTTTCACTTAAAACTCCATAGATAGTGCACAAATAATTCTTTTAAAATTAATTGTTCACTTGGCCCCATTTATGATAACTTGACACTTCACTTAAGTGACTTAAGTTATAATATAAAAATATATTGTAAATTAATAATATAAGCCGAAAATTATTAATATTTATTTTAGCCAAATAAATATTAATATCTCCATTATTACTCATCATCTTTGCACGCCGTTTGAACTGGGAGCTAACATGATCAAGCCGCATATGATCATACCCCATTTCTAAAAATAACAGGGGTCCCTCTCTGAGCCTCTCAAAACTTACTATAAATAGAAAGATGTGCTATAAATAGCAATTACTGCATACGGAGTCTTGGAGACCTCGAACAAAAGCCAAATCTGCAAAACTTTGATCACTGAAGAAGCTGCATCCCTCAAAGGGCCCTCTAACCAACCTCATTAGCCTACGAGGGTCAATTAATAGGCTAATCCCTCGAACTCTGATGCTCACGAAAATGGGGACATTATAGTTTTTCACCCTCAAGTGGAGGGTTTTCCTAGGGTAAATATGTGTTTGGTTTTCTTGTGCTTTGATGTTAAAGGTTTTGATTATTGCATTTATAATATTCTGGTTCAAAACATTAACAGTTATCATTTAGGGAAGGTGGGTAACACACAAGAGGTGCAACGTCGAGCACAGTAGATCGAGCTATTGCAAGTTCCAAACAAGGACCATGCTCTAATGATGAGTTGCTTTGTTTATCAGTAGGAGCTAGGGATAATTGTTTTGCAAATCTAGCAAGTAAATCATGATTAACATTGTTGATGTTTGTAGCTTCGATCAGATAAAATAGTTATGACTTTTATTAATATTATGAGAATAAATTAAATTATGCACTTACATATACATACCAATACATATAATAATAATAGATATTATTATTAAATGTATTGATATCAGAGTAACGAGAATCGCCGTGATTTAGGCGATTCCGGCGATCTGACTCACCCCTCCCGATTTTTTCTGAGTCGGAATCAGAATCGGCTGATTCAAACCCCAAAAATCGCCTGAATTGCGAGTCATGGGCGATTTAGGCAAAAATCGCCGATTTTCGGCGTCATGAATAGGCCGCGGCAGCATAAAAGTTTAACTTAAAGAATTAAAAAAAACACAATACTTTTTTATTATTTGTTTGGTCGTTTGCCTTAGTTATACTTGTAAGTGTTTGCCTTAGTTATACTTGTAAGTTTATACAAATATAACATTTAAGTATAAGTTTGATTTATTTAATTTCTTATACTTTAAGTTATATTTGTATAAATTATAAAATATATATACTTCAGGATGTTTGAGATAGGTTCCAACTTCATAGGAGTTAAGTTGCAGATTCTAGATTTTGAAAATTCCAGACTTAACCAAATTTCAGGATTCAATAAGCCTTTAGCAGGGTTACCTCCCACAATCCATCATGGCTTTCTAAGGTCAAACTGAAGCTCGCAAAAGGATTCTCAAAGGGTTTTAACTCGTTTTATCACAAATCACTTGGTTTCGACCCCATCTCTATGACAAACTTAGCTTAGCTCTCACCCAAATCCCAAACAGACATGACTTCCCAATAGGCCAAAATCATTCAAACCTCATTTGCCGGACCTAGGGACTTGAAAATAGCCACCAACAAAGACTACCTAAGATCTAGTTATGAAGACTTTGACATTTGGCATTGATCAATGATCAAGCATCATAGATTCATACTATGAAACGGTTTAGTTTTATGGATCTTACAGATACTGATAGACATATGTTTCATGGATCTTCATCTTACATACATTTATGATTTTATGTCTTATGGATCTTCATCTTACATACATTCTATGATTTGACTCATTATGATCCTATGATTTCTATTTACTTTAGCTACAATTTACATTTTACGTGTAATGTATGTGATGGACAGTTATAGTGTGCTTATTAAGTCATATTCAATAAATGGTGCATGAAATAAGTTTTAAATCATTAAAATCTCTAAACTTCAAGGGTTTTTTCACTTTGCCGATTTGTAGCCGATTCATTGGCGATTCACTGTCGATTCACAATTCGATTCGGCCTTGCCGATTTTGATTCCGAGCCGATTCCGATTTTCGTTACTTTGATTGATATATATATATATATATATATATATTCGTACATTAATAATTTGGAAAAATTAATATAAATATATTCTTATATTATTAATATAATTATCAGATCAAATAACATCAAATATGATTATTATTGTGGAAATATGTTTAATGTTCTATATATATATATAACATTACTTCTTTATAATACTGAATTAAATAAATTGATAATATTGTTTACATCACAAATTAATATTATCGATTTGTATCGGTTAATATAAATAACTCATTCCAAATTTGTATCGATTTATTACTGACATGTTATTAGTACCGATTTGGATTGGTTATACACATCACCAATGTGTATTGACTTACTCACCGACCTTTCTCAAAGGTTGCGGGTGATGTATGTTGACTGGGTTATATGTGATCGAGCGCCGTGCTGCTTTATTATCGATTTGTATATTTTGCTAAAGAAACACCGATTAGTATTATCGGTTGGTATATATGTGTTATGAAAAGACATGGCATTATAGAGTCATGTCTCCTTAAGGAGACATGTCTCTATAATGACATGTCTCACATATATATAGTCATTTGTTGATTGGTAAGAGACAAGTATATAAAGCAATCAATACAAGTCTCATTTTATCCAATCTGTATTTGACATAAATTCAATCTATAGAAATAATTGATTAATTAATATATCTATATATATTTATTACTATATCAGTAATACATACATACATATATATATATATATATATTTTGTTCAAATATATATCATATATCTATATTGAGAGATTATATATATGATTGGATTTTAAAAGGAAATTAAAAGAGACAATTTGATCACAAAATTTAACATGGTATTAGAGCCAGGTTCCTTCTATAAAGTCTAACCGGTTGAAGGAAGATCCGATTAGATTAAAAGAAGATAAAGATCAGATTTTTGAAACCTTGTACCTACAGAATGGTGAATGGAATTAGACTTGAAGACAGATTTGAAGGTGCTTCAAATTTTGAATCTTGGAAACTACGAACGATGCTAATACTAAGAAAGAATGAATTAAATGAATCATAGAAAATCCCCCTAAATCTAATGAGAATGACGAGGAGAACAAATGGGAAAAGGACAATACCAGAGCAATGGAACTATTAGTTGATGGAGTAAAAGATCATCTACTACCTATTATCACAAGATAGACTCTGCATATGAAATGTTCAAAGCTCTTGAAAACATGTATGAGATCAACAACACTAGCAGAATTCTTACTCTTAAAAATCAATTCTCTAATATTAAAATGAATAAAGGAGGGACCATCACATCATACTTTATGAGGATAACAAAATTAAGAAACCAACTCTCAACAATTGGTCACATCTATGATAATAAAGAGTTGACTATGGTAACTCTAAATGGACTCCCGATCTCATGGGAAAACTTTAGACAAGGAATAAGTGCTCGCTCCAAACTTCCCAAGTTCGATCAACTAAAAGCTGACTACATTCAAGAAGAGTGTAATCTAATATCTAGAGGAATCAATATTGAATCCACAAATGAAGACATTCAAATTCTGTGTGCTAAATTGAAAAGGAAAAAGGGCAAGAACTCAAATGGTAAACAACCCTTCAAGAAATCTAGAGGCCTCTTTACAATACAATGTTATAGATGCGACAAATATGGTCACAATGCATTTAAATGTCTCGACAGGCTTAAAATTCAAACTTCCCTTGCTGAAGCCAGTAATTCAGATTTGCATTCAGAGAAACTTGTATTCTAAAGAACTTCAGATATCTTGTGATTAAGAGGGAGTTCACTAATGAAGGTGGAACACTTTTGAGGTAAACTTAATATGATTGTAATAATTGATTATTGTACTAATGAAAATATTTATGTTATTTTTGGGCCCTGTGTAAATCATGAGGAAGTGACGACTTCCAAATTGATCATCACTTGTATTTGTTAAAGTTATTGAAAGGTGACGATCTTACAATAACTTAATCTTCTGTCATGATGGCTGAAACCTAAGTTACCAGTTCGAGTTCGGTTCGAAGTTCGGGTTCGAAGAACCGCTTCGCAAGTTCGACAAATTTTTGAAAAGGGGTTCGGGTTCGGGTTCGAAAAAACATGTAAGATTTAAAAATAAATATATACATACATATTTATGAAGCCTAGAAGCATGAGTTAAAATTAGAATGTCACATAGTATCATAAAAACAACATTTAAACAACAAAAACACCATAAACTTATAATCATAGCATCATGAATCGTGATCATACCATCATATACTTAAAGTTCCACATCAAAGATTCAAAACATTAAAACTAAAATTATTATAACATCAAGCTCAGCTGTTCAAGTATCATTGTTTCAAACTTTCAAGTTCAACTAATGAATTAAAAATGTATTAATCTTCATCTTCATCTTCATCTTCTTCAACATTAGTTGACTCGGCAATAGAGCTAAGGTCAATGGGATCAGCAGCAACAACAATAATATTGGCGTCAAAATCTGCAAAATCATCAAGTGCAAGCCGAGAAGTGGAAGCATCCAAGTTTGCAACCTTTGCATTTACATCCCACCTCTTCATGTCCCCTTCTATGTATTCTTTAGTCTTGTGTGAGAGAAGACGCACGTTGTAATGCACAAATACCAAGTTCTCTGCTCTTTTTGATTGCAATCTTTTGCGCTTCACTAAGTGGATGAAAGAATATGTGCTCCAATTTCTTTCTGATGCAGATGAACTAGCAACCTATGAAGACAAGACAAGGTAAGCAATTTAAAATCAAATTGTAAGAAATACTTCCTAGTCATGAAGATAAAGTAAATTAAAAATAAAACTTACTTGTGATATAATTTTTATTGCAAGGGGCTGCAATGTTTGGAATCTTTGACCATGGAGGTACCACCAACTATGAGCATCCTTCCTAAGCCGATGACGAAGAGCATCATTACTTAGACCTCTTGCATTCACAAACTCTATGAACTCATCCGTAATCATATCTCTCATATCATCATTAGGAAAGATTCTTGCAAATGCTGCCTTGTATCCATCAGACACTTCTAAATCTCTATAGGGTGGTAGTCTTCCTGGTAGAGCAAGATATTGGTTGCTATAATATTTGGGCGTCAATGCATAGGCAAGCAAATGTAGAGGTGTGGTCATTTTGTTCCATCGTTTTACAATAATTGCTTGCAATTGTTTGAAAAGGGTCTCTTCGGGATCTTGCTCTTTTTTATTTACAATTTGTTTGATCTTCTCAATCGTTGAGTCTATGCCATCATAGATCTCTCCAAGGCAAGGCCTATCCATGTCAGCGTACCTAAGCATGCTCATAATGGGCTCAGTGAACTTAATGATATATTCCACACGTTCCCACCATATGTCATCCAATATCCTTCTCTTTATTGAAGCTGCCCTCTCTCACTGTTGCTTTGCTTCCATATAGCCCAATTGTTGCTGATTACCATAAATTGCAAAGTGCCTCTTTCACTTGCACAAGTCGTCTCAAGACAATTAAATTTGATGCAAAACGATTTTCAGCAACCTGTAACATAAATTAGAGCAAAAAAATACAACTATTAGATACATGCTTTATAAAAGAATACACATTACACAATAAAAAAAATAAAAATCAGAAATTGTAAGATACTGATTTTTTTTAAAACTCACTTACCTTCAGTAACTCCAAACGTGAGAACATTCTGAATATTCCTTGAGTCATGTGATGGTTTGTGATGAACATCTGGATGTCCTCAGTCTCTGCATACACCTCCTTGATCCACCCAATTGTGTTCCCAATCTTTTGTAGCATATGATTGAGTGAATGGACTGCACAAGGTGTCCAAAAGATATGCTAATATCGCTCTTCAACCAACAAACCAACAACTCTACAATTCTTTGTGTTGTTTGTTATGACTTGGACAACATTACTAGCACCCACTTGTTCAATGGCAAAGATGAGAATATTAGCAATAAATTGCCCATCTTTTACTTGTCCCTCACAATCCACTGCTTTCAAAAACATTGCCCCTTTAGGGGACACCGCTAGGACATTGATCAAGGGATGGTTTCTAGCATCTTTCCACCCATTTAAAACAATTGTTACCCTTGTCTCGATCCATGAATCCTTTATGGGCTTCAATTGATCATCAATCCACTTGACCTCTTGATCCAACAAGGTGGTTCGTATTCTCTCAAAACCGGGGCCCTTATACCCTCTTGGAGCTTCATTGACACTTTTCAACATCTGTCTCCAATATGGAGAGCGAGCAACATTAAAAGACATCCCATTTGCAAACAAGCATCTTCCCACATCAATGTCGGCAATTTCCTGACTTTGATTTTGAAATGCAGTTTCTAGTGGTCCCTTTCTTTTGTGTGCAAGGCCAAGGGGTGGTCTTGTATCAAAACATCTGTGGGGGGTTTGTGTTACCCTTTCTTTTTTTTTACTTTACTTTTATTGCCAATGCCATCAGTTGAATTTTGCCTACATTCTTCTCTCTCTTCTGCTGCCTCATGCTCTTGAATATACTTTAGTACAGTTTCATTGGGTATAGGTACTCCTCTTTTTCCAGGGCATTTCTTGACTCCTTTACCAGGGTATCCACACAAATGGCCTACCACACGAAAATATGAGCTATTTCTTTCTACAACACAACCCCTACATTTCCAACGGAATGCACCACCCCCTGGAAGGGCTCTTATAATATCAACATGTTTCCACAAAGGAGAATTGTTGATGTCAGTTTTGTACCACTACATAACATATAGCAATTGAATACTTGATACAACGTACCAAACACTCAACCCTCTCTTGAAAAGTATATAAGATACTCCAAGGTTCCTTACACCTATGGATACTAACTCAGTTATATAAATGTGATTTGCTGGTAATCACTTTGGCGGGCTTACGTTATTCACTTGAAAGATGTCAAATTCTCGCTATGATGAAATTTAGCTTTGCAATGTATACTCAATGATTTTCCAATTTATATCACTTCCAACTTTGCTCTTCAAACTTTCGAACTTCAATTTTTCAACTTCAAATTTATGTCACTTCTAACTTTGCTTCTCCAAACTCTCACTACTAAACTACTTCTTGCTTTACTACTACTCCTATGAAATGGAAAGATTGGCAAATGGACGGGGATCAACCTAATGAAGACTTGCCAGCGGCGTTACCTCCATAGATGCAATGATTCAAAGGGAAACAAGACTAGATTACCACACAAAGCTCCTCAACAAGCCGTCAAGATGCTAGTGGCCTAGTATAAAGATCCCTATCAAACATTTACCAACATTACCATGCAACTAGCCATCTATCTCTACTCTTACTTCTAACACTTGCTTGAAAATGAAAGTTTACTCTAACAACTCAATGAAATCTGACTTTAACTATTGGAAGTAGAAACCATGCAATAACACCAAGTGTTCTTAATCACCATGCAAGACACAACAATGATAAGAGAAGCAATTTTGGTATTATATTAGCATCAATTTTCTTCAACCCCTTACAAATGAGAGTACTTGGCCTTATATAGAGGCTCAAAATTACAACGAGTGGCCAAGATTAAGAGGCAAAATCAACGATCCAGATTTAATCTCAGAAACCCTAAATAGGGTTACCACCCCATCGGCCAATGAAAAGATGCCACCTCATCAATGGACCAATGAAAAAAAAGGAAAAGTGGTAACCAATGAGAAGGCACCAAAAATGGTAGCCAATCAGAAACTGACACCTACCCTACCCAAGAAGAAAGGAGAAAATGCCACATGGGCTTACATCAAATGGTCTTCTAATATAACTCTACCCTTTTCTTTCATTCTTTGAGCATAAGTGATGAACTTAGCGAACATATTATCAACTTCTTCCATAGGAGGGCAAGGTGAATGCCTCATCTTGAGCTCAGCTGAGATGACCATGTCCTTTGCTGCTTGTAGTATCCTCTCATTCTCTTTCTCATCATCTTTTGCAAATTGAACTAAGGCTTTGAGAGAGGCAAGGATCATCCAACCTCGATCCAAACTCTATCTCAATGAAATCTTCCTCTGTTATTCCTTCGAAATCTAGTGCAACTCTAGCATCATTCATTGTGTCTGAAATGAAAGCCTCGATGCCCGGACTGTGCTGTGCCATCTTGTCCTGTATTTCTTCTAGTGTTCCCAACCTGACTGTCAAGGCCATGAACCAAGACTCAACTGTTCTCTTCTCTCCTTCGTTTATCACCTTGGCCTTCACCAATGATCCTTCTGATATTTTTGTAACTGCCTCCAGCCTGGGAATGGTGTACTCACGAATTGGAAGGAAATCCCTCCACCTTGCCTAAAACATTCTGAATCTATTCCTGATAGTTATGAAAGTCCTGAAAGTAGCAATGAAAGGAAGCAAGAAATTTCGCCCTTCCTGGATGGTGTCGCTGACCCACTCTCTGACCTCTAGTTCGATGTTGCTCTTATTAGCTTGGAGGAGAGCTGCCCTTGGCACTTGTTGGATTGGCAGACTCTTCCCATCATAAATACTCTTCCAATACTCATTCTCTTTTCAATTTAGCATTCATAGTATTTGCTTTTGCTAACCTTTCAACTACTGAAGTTACGCTTTCTTGAAGCTCTTCACATTCTATCTCATTTGTTGCTGCTCCCAAGTCATGCTCTTGAAACTCATAGTCCTGAATTGAAATTTCTTCCATTGTCTTGTTGACTTTTGGTATGGCGATTTGAACCTTTCTATGACCATCATCCCTGATTACCCTTGCCACTATTTCTGCTTGCTTCTATCTAGCATCACCTTCTCTTTCTGCATCCCTTTGAATTTCTTCAATTGTCTGGATGGGAGGCTCTGGGATAATGGGTTGAAGCATCTTCAACATCCAAGCGGGCCCAGTGAAAACTCCCACTGCTGGATTTGGCTGAACTAGCCCTGCATATTCATCATTGGGTGCTTGATTTTCATCTTGTGTTGCTTCACCCTCAATATCAACTTGTATATCTTCTTCATCACTTGAGATTGCCACATCTTCATTTACTTGATTTTCTGAAAGAGGAGAATATCCATCACTGCTGTCCTCACTACTTGACTCCGAACTTGAGCTTACTTCAACTGCTGCACCTTGTCCACTGGCATCTTGCTCTTGGCTTCTAGCCTCAAATATACTTTCTCTTGATGATACTTTGTTTTGCTTCTTTGCTAGAGGCCTTTGATCTTCCCTATCCTTTTCAACCTCGAAATTTCTCTTCTTGCCCTTACTGGCTTGCTGTTGCTACTGTGGTTGCTGCCGGCTACTGCCCTCACTCTGCTGACTAACTAATTTCGCTTGAACCTCAACTAGCTTCATTTTTTCATAAGGCGTACCCTTGATCCTTGCAACTGCTCATACTTCTTGTTATACCACCACTCAGTGTGCAGTTCAACCGACTTATTGATTGCCTCTAAGGATGGATCCTGGTGATCATTCTAGTTGACTGGATCTAACTCCATTCCTTCTACTGTGTTGTAGTCTTCTCTTAGCACATTTTCATCTTCTTCTAGCTGGTCTGGGATCATAAGATTTTTCCATTTTATGGCTCTCATCAGGCTTAGTGATAATCTTGAGAAAGCTAGCTTCCTCACATGAAAGTCATCTTGTGCATTAGCCCAAAAATCTTCTATCGTAGGCACATGCGTGAATGTTCCCCCTTGAGCTGTCTTGATTAGCTTAAAAATATCTTGTAATCCTTGGTGTTGCGCAAATGAAGCTGCGGATAGCACTCATACACCAAGTATTGCCCAGGCCCATGACCAACTTCTCCCCTAGCCTTAAGTCCCAGTTGTCTAAATAATCTTGCTATTAAGTAAAAAAGATATGACGCCATATAAAACTGTTCTAAGTTGTAACTCTAGATTTTCACTAATTATTGCAGCCCAATCAAATTTTCTCTTTCCACTTTCAATGCCGTCAATGAAATAGTACATCCAAGTTTCGAATTGCGTACCTTGTGCTGAGCCCATGATTCGGTTGAGGAGGACGATGAGGTTGCCATACTCTGATTTGAAGTCGGACCTGGTGAGCTTTGAGGTCTTGGTGACTCCTTTCTTTCTTTCATGTAACCAATTCTGTTTCAGCTGAGCAAAGTATGTGTCTTGGTTGTCATGGTAGAATCTAGAGGCTTGATCCATAGATAGTTCCTCCGTGCTATTCTGCTTGGGTATGTTGAATGTATCCTCAATCACTGGACTGCTATTGTTGGCCAAAACTTTCTCTCCTCCGTCCATGATGACGGACTTGCGCTGGATGTGGAGCCTAGATGCACACTCCATGATCGATTCTGGACAAGGCAAGGTAGGAGGGAAGACAGCTGCATGCACAACCCCGGACTTGTAGATTTTCTTTGCAATAGGAGATTGGCTGTCTCTCAACCTATCTCTTAATTGAATCATATCAAGGGTACCAATGTTGGTGTCTCCAACGTATTTCAATTTTGAGCGGAAGTTGGAATTGGGTATCATGACTTCCTTGTCTCCTATTCCCTTTGGGTCACTTGCTTGCATTGGCATCCGCCATCCTAAACACTTATCACTCCCCGCCTTTTTTACAATGATGGTGAAACTACACTTATCACTCCAAACTTCCTCTTAATGAGATGGAAACTACACTTATCACTCCCCGCCGTTACCTTAAGAGATGAGCTACACTTATCACTCCAATCTTCTTCCTAATGATGAAATGATGAAGACTACACTTATCACTCCCCGCCTTTGCCTTAAGATGGACTACACTTATCACTCCAAACTTCTCCCTAGGTGTGGGACTACCACTTATCACTCCCCGCCGTTTCCTATGAAATGGGCTACACTTATCACTCCAATCTTCCTCCTATGATGATGAAATGATGGAATGTAAGCAAGAACTTGGGGAAAAAAGCTAATCAAGACAATCGAGTAATCAACCTACTAACCAAACTTCTAACTCTACTTTTGAAACTAATTTTCAACACTTAACAATAGTACCAATGAAATGAACAACTAAGAAGAAAGGAAAAAGATAAGCCACTCACCGGTTTTCCTTGGCTTGATAACTTCCTCTTGATCTTCCGGAATTGTACACAACAATGAAAAATCTGAACCTTATGCTTTGATAAAATTGCCCTCAAAATTCTGGAAATGACTAAGCCATCTTGCAATATCTTGAATTTTCGGATCTGAGAAAAATTGCCGATATAATGCCCTCAAAATTCGGATTTAGAGGCCTAGGGCATGTGGAAAGAGGCCCTCAAACATCCACAATCAGTCTCTGCCCCTTCTCTTTGTCAAAATACTGATCCTAGGGCCTAAAACCGCCCTCCAAACACCTCCAAATGCAGTCCCCTACACTCAGGCCTGCTACTCTTCTAACTCGCCACCTCCAACACTCCAAGTCGCTGCCAAGAAGACTGAGAATGCTTGCCAAAATGATGAAAATTCGCTGCCAAAAACTCTGATTTTCGCTCCCAATTAGCAGAGCAAGAAATGGCATTTGAATGGTGAGCAAATGAGGGACTTGGAACCCCTTTTATACCTGCCGTCCAGGGCCATTTAGGGGGCCGACCTGGCATGTTTGGGCAATAAAAAATAATAAATTAAATGCAACACAGGGCTGACTTTGGCTAAATAATCATTAATTTCAAAAATTAAAAAAACTCTTGCAAATATGCTTCGAAATTAACAAATGCTGGGGCTATTTTGGATTAAAACAATTAAGTTTCAATTTTTTAAATGTGCAACTCCAAAATTTTAATTAAAATAACCCCAATGCAATTTCAAAAATGCCCAAAATAATGGTTAGAAAATCGAAAATTGCATTTCCAGATTTAAGACATTTCCAACATTTCACTATCCAATCAATTCCTGAGATTGAAAAAATGTCATTAATATTTGCAAATTGAAATTGGATGTAATTGAATTGCCCAAAGACCATTTAAAATTAGATACATGAATTTGGCAAATAAGAAAAATTCTGATTATCAAAAATCCATTGCAATCAGCAATTAAGAAACTAAAAAATCGAAAATCTCATGACATTTGTATTTTGATTTCAATATAATTGCATAGCCAAACGAAATTTTAGCACTTGATGTATGAGGGCTTCAAAATTGAACAATCAGATCTTTGAAAATTAATCCAATCAGCAATCAAAACTCCACAATATTTACAAGTCGCCATGAAAATATCATTATTTCAATTGAAACCGTATTATCATTCGGAATTCAAAACCATGTTTATCATCTTATGAAAATTTCGACATCATATCCTCATTGCAAATCTAAGTTCAAAATTTAAAATGGGGGTCCCCATGGAATGGGGCGATGTTGTGAAACCTCACAACAAGAATCAGAGTGGGATTTTATTCTTTGTTCGGTATTGCCTACCGAGGAAGAGGTAGATGCCATTGTAGTTCCTTTTCCTATGGGAAGAAATTTCAAATTGTATACATATTCATTATTCAATATAAAACTTAAAACTTTAAAGTTTAAAAGCAAGAGAATGAAAAATTATCGAAAAAATGGCTAAGATCTTATCATTATGGAGAATGAAAGAGAAATGAAAAAAATAAAAAACTTAAACAAAAATGAACATTGAAAAACAAAAAACAAATGAAACAAAAACTTACCTCTACTCATTGTAAGTTCGCAAAGGTGTATGTATGAGGCACAAACACTTGGAGAAAGCTCACAAACCAATCTTCCAACTCCTCCTTGCACAACCAAGAATTTGCTCTTTTGCTCTTGCTCAAGTCAAATAACGTACTTGCACACCACAAATGAGAATGAGAAGCACAAATTAGCCATTCATAATGAACTTTTAGGGTTCCGGATGCCAAAAAAAATTAAGTTTTGCAAATTATGTCACTTAAGTGACGTCCAAGGTGCGGAGTTCGTCGAAGTTCGCTCGGGGTCCGTGGTTTTGGGACTTGGTCCGCCGGGGTTCGACCGTCCGGGCCACCAGTTCAAATTGGGTCCGAAAAATTGAACCCTACCTGGACCCACAGTCGAACCGGACCCGGACCACAGACCAGTTCGCACCCGGGCCAGTTCGGAGGGGTCCAGGGGCGAACCCGGTAACTTAGGCTGAAACAGATCATGATAAATGATATGGATGTTCCTATGGTAAGTGCACATTACCTATGAACATCTGTTGAGTACTTGGTGGACATCATGTGACTTGATGTCGATAGGCCATTACTCTGAGCACTTGGTGAATATCATGTGACTTGATATTCTGCAGGCCAATGCTCCTGATATCATGAGATGATATCTTTATAATTTTTTGAGTACTTGGTGGACATCATGTGACTTGATGTTGGTAGGCCATTACTCTGAGTACTTGGTGAATATCATGCGACTTGATATTTTGCAGGCCAATGCTCCCAATATCATGAGATGATATCTTTGTAAACTTTTGAGTACTTGGTGGACATCATGTGAATTAATGTTGGTAGGCCATTACTCTGAGTATTTGGAGAATATCTTGCGACTTGATATTTTGTGACAAATACTCCCAATATCATGAGATGATATTTATAAATCTATGAGTTATGGTGAATATCATGAGACTTGATATTCCTAGTCATTCCATATCTCTAACATCACAGTAATGTGATATCAAAATAAAATTTCACAATTAACATTGTGTTGCTCTTTTAGATTGATGGTTTTTATCTTCCCTAGCTAAGAGGGAGTGTTGATGTTTGTAGCTTCGATCAGATAAAATAGTTATAACTTATATTAATATTATGAGAATAAATTAAATTATGCACTTACATATACATACCAATACATATAATAATAATAGATATTATTATTAATTGTATTGATATATATATATATTCATACATTAATAATTTGGAAAAATTAATATAAATATATTCTTATATTATTAATATAATTAACAGATCGAATGACATCAAATATGATTATTATTGTGGAAATATGTTTAGTGTTATATAACATTACCTCTTTATAATATTGAATTAAATAAATTGATAATATTGTTTACATCACAAATTAATATTACCGATTTGTATCAGTTAATATAAATAACTCATTCCAAATTTGTATCGATTTATTACTGACATGTTATTAGTACTGATTTGGATCAGTTATACACATCACCAATGTGTATTGACTTACTCACCGACCTGTCTCAAAGGTTGCGGGTGATGTACAATGACTGGGTTATATGTGATCGAGCGTCATGTTGCTTTATTATCGATTTGTATATTTTGCTAAAAAAACACCGATTAGTATTATCAGTTGGTATATATGTGTTATGAAAAGACATGGCATTATAGAGCCATGTCTCTATAATGACATGTCTCACATATATATAGTAATTTGTTGATTGGGAAGAGACAAGTATATAAAGCAATCAATACAAGTGTCATTTTATCCAATCTGTATTTGACATAAATTCAGTCTATAGAAATAATTGATTAATTAATATATCTATATATATTTATTACTATATCAGTAATACATATATATATATATTGTTCAAATATATATCATATATCTATATTGAGAGATTATATATATGATTGGATTTCAAAAGGAAATTAAAAGATACAATCTGATCACAAAATTTAACAAACATCAATAAGCACATACATACCATTGAATCATTAGCATTAACATCATTTGCATTAGAAACATTGAAATCATTATCATTAAGGGTATCTTCTTCATCCAAATTAATCACAATAGAATCTTTGAGACAAATAGAATCATCATGTTTGTTTAATTTCACGTTCTTTAGATTAACTTACTCCCTTGGGCTATGCATATGTTGGTCAATGGGAATCAAAGCATTAGAAGGTGTCTTAGAGGAGGAAATAATTTGGGAAGCAAACTCATGGGCCCTATTCTACAACGGTGGTCAAAGGCACAATGGTACATTTGGTTTTGTTTGAAATTTTGATTGGTTTGGGATTGATCAACATCAATTCCTTTTCTTCTTTAGGTGCAAGATCGAAATGAACCACACTAGATTGAGATATAGCAAATGAAGGGCGTTTGTAGGATATAGCAAGTGGAATTGAAACATATATAGGAGGTATGGAAGGTGTAGGAAGGAGTCTAGGCCTAGGGCAAGGAGATGGGACTACCTTAGGATTGCTAAGTTCACAAATCTTTTGGGCTTTGGATTTTTGATAAGATAAGAATAAATGATCTTGGCAAGGTTGAATTGGTTGAGGCATGCTAGGCCAAAAGAAGTCAAGGTCAAAGTTCCCTCGACTGGCGAAAGGTTGATAGAGTCTATGCTTAACTGTGATGTTTTCTCTATTACGGAGAAATTTCAAACACTTTGGGATAGGAGAGACAATAGCTTTCAATGAAGTGAGCCATAAAAGGCAAAGTCTGACTTGAAATTGATCAGAAGTTGGGATGACATCAAAGGTAACATCTAAGGATTTTTTGCCAACTTCAATGGGTAAGACAAGTAAAACCATTGAAAGTCTTAATCATCACATTTGATTTGTCATAGGAGTCACAATGCAATTATGACACTGTTAGAGTAAATGGTTCTTTACCATTTTACTCATTACTTAAGTTTACTTAGGTGAACTTATTTATAGGAGGAATTATTTTTTTTTGGATATTATTAGGAGGATATTGTTGGGCCCTACTTTGACTCCAACTACTTCTAAGATGTAGTTGAGTCCAAGTACTCCAACTACTTTGTTTGGTAGTTGGTTGACTCCAACTACTTCTAAGATGTAGTTGAGTCCAATTACTCTAACTACTTTATTTGGTAGTTGGTTGACTCCAACTACTATTCTCAACCATGTCCAAACCTCCTACCATCTCTTGCCTATATAAACAGGCTAGATCTTTTGTATTTGTAACTTTGGAGATATATTGCATATGCTAGGATAGCATAATAGAGATTTTCCTTAATGTTGTTATGCCTTTGAGCATATACATTAAGATTGTCTAATAGTGTTATTCTAGTTATTTTATTTCCATTTTTGATCTAACACTTTCAATTAGATTCTGGGTTATTTCTGTTTATTAGCAGATTCTAACATGGTATCAGAGCATTTTTTGAAAGATTGCATATATTTGTTTTTTCTAGATCTGGTTGATTGTAGCACCTTGAAGGATCCAAAGAGCAATTTTGATTACACCATTGTGTCTAGAAGGCTCGAGAAAGTCAGGATTGACTTTCGTTTCATCCTTTTAGGAGATCGTTTGCAAAAGTTACAAAATGAGGTTTTGTAACTCAGATTTGGAGAGCAACACGCAAAATGGAGCATTTTCAGGCCAAACAGACCCTTCCATTGCGTCCGAAATGACCGAGGGATGAATTTTGATATAAAATTCACCCCATTTTGGTAACAGAAGCATATGAGGCAAAGAAATTATCCAAGAGGCTGCTCAGCACAGAAACCAAGGCAGCAACATGCAGATGACAGCCATAAGACTGTCAAATTTACAGCCTAGTCAACTGCGCGAAGTCACTGTTTTAAAATTGACGTTGATCTAGCCGTCAAAACAGGCCCTTCTAGAGCACTTGTTGGTGTTTGCTCATAACTTGAGCATACAGTGTCGAAATTGAGAAAATAAGATATCGCCAGAAAGCTCTTTTCGAGCTCTATCCAGATCTAGAGGTTTTATCTTCTGATTTTTCATTTTTTATAGTGTTTTTTTACTGTGAAAGTCAGAAGTTCCTTTTTGCACTCTAGAAGCCATAACTTTCACTCCAGTGTTCCATTTTTCAAGAACAAGATATCGTTGGAACGTTGGTGAAGAGTACTACATGGCTACAAAGGTTATTTTTCCATATTTTATCTTTGGTTCATTTTGTATCAGAAATTGTAATTTCAGTCATTATGAGCCTATTGAAGATTGTAACTTGGAAAAGAGCTTTGTAAACGCACTAAACTATAAAGTGCCAACTTGTAAATATCGGGAGGGGTGAATTTTTTATCTAGTGAAAAAGGGGGGATCTTCTTGTGTGGTCTCATGCACTTTCTTCTTGTGTGGTTTGTCTCTCTTCTTTTCCGCACTACATTTTTCATTTTTAACATTAAAATGGATCAATCAACAATTCCATTACTCACACCCTATAACTACTATGAGTGGAAGTCTAAAATGACAATCTATCTTAAAAAGTTGGGGTTATATAGAGTAACAATGGGTGTTGAAATTGAACCAACACTGCTTGTGGAAAAGCCCAAATGGCTCAACAAGTGTGATGAAGCATATGACACTTTGTGCATGGCCATATCTCCAGATCTTCTCTTTCATGTTGAATCTGCTACAACTCCTAATAATGTATGGACAACATTAGAAGGGTTGTTTGGTAAGTAAGATGAATTAAGAGGGCATCAATTGGAGAATGAATTGATAGGGTTAAATCCTTGTAACTATGACACAATTCAAGACTTCTTCACAAAGTTGAAGGCTTTAAGATTGCAGTTAAAAGCATGTGGAATTGAGAAGAAGAATTCCCAACTAATTCTTAGCATTCTTTCCAAACTTGGTCTGACTTATTCAATATTTGTTTCTACTTTCTATGCAACAAAAAGTGCCTTAGGGACCAACTATACAATGCCTTCTCTTGATGAGTTTGCAAATGAACTCACCAAGGAACAAGACAAGTTGATTCATATGGGCACAATTAAGCCCTCCAAGTCTCATGCTTTGGTTGCAAATCAAGGTACAAGAGAACAAAGAGGGACTTCTAAGCAAGAGAAGAAACAAAAGTACCAAGGAGAAAAGAGGCAAGAAAAGAAATTGGTTGCCCCAAAAGAAATAAATGAGGCATCTTCTTCGAAAGGTGACAAGCCAAAGAAGGAGAAAACAATATGCTCCTATTGTAAGAAACTTGGACATGATGAACACAAGTGTCTAAAGAAGCAAATTGATCACTTGTCTCATCTTCTTGAAAAGAACAATATCAAAGTACCTGATTCTGTCAAGCCAAGTTGATCTCAAGAATCTTCAAAGGATGCAAGTAAATGGAAAGGAAAGGGTAAGGCCCTAGTTGCTTTTGCCTCACAACCAAATTCTTGGATTATTGATTCGGGTGCTTTGCACCACATGGCTTCATCAAAAGAAATTTTTTTCTCCTTGGAGTCATGTTCTATGCCATCCATTCTTTTGGGTGATGACACTCCTGCTGATGTGCATGGGAGAGGGTCTATTTGTGTGAGTGAAGGAACATTTCATGATGTCCTTTGTGTTCCATCCTTGTCAACTAATCTCCTATCTGTCTATTAGATCACTCACACAGGCTCTGGCATGCGGGTTGAGTTTACTCCAGACACAATGGTTATTAGTGAAATGAACAATGGGTCTATAGTTGCAGTGGGAAAGGCAAATCATCAATCCATATTATATACCTTCTCTCACTTTGTTCCTGATTCTCCTTCACTTGCATTACTCACTCACTCAAATGAGGTGAGTCATTTGTGGCATCAGCGGTTTGGCCACTTGAACTACCGCTACTTGCAAAAGCTCAGTCAAAAGAATATGGTTATAGGATTGCCTTCTATTCAATTCTCTAATGGAGTTTGTCAAGGATGCATTCTTGGAAAGCATCCTGAGGAAAAATTTGATAAAGGAAAAGCATGGAGAGAAACACAGCTTTTGGAGCTAGTACATAGTGATTTGGTAGGACCATTTCCACATCCTTCTTTTAGCAAAGCTAGATATGTTTTAACATTCATTGATGATCTTTTCCTGTATACATTTGTATATTTTCTCAAACAAAAGTTTGAAGTCTTTGAGTATTTTCAAGAGTTCAAAGCCTTTGTTGAGAAACAAACAGGGAAATCCATCAAGGTTTTACACACCGATAATGGGGGGGAATATGTTAATCAGAGATTTGAGAAATATTGTAACTCAGAAGGAATTGATCTTCAACACACAGTTCCCTACACTCCACAACAAAATGGAGTTGCAGAAAGAAAGAATCGGTCCTTAAAGGAAATGGCCAACTGTATGATCCACTCCAAATCATTGACACCTCAGTATTGGACAAAGGCTATAAACTATGCATGTTACATTCAAAATCGGGTTCCTCATCAATCCTTGAAGGGAGTAACTCCTTTTCAAGCTTGGACCGGTCGAAAACCTATGGTCAAACACTTTCGAGTGTTTGGGTCTCCTGCATGGGCCCATATTCTAGCAGAGAAACGCAAGGCTATGGACCCACAGAGTAGGCCTTGTATATTTGTTGGGTATCCAGAGGGTGTCAAAGGCTATAGGTTTCTCCATCCCACCACACATGGGCTTTTCATTGAGAGAAGTGTTCGTTTTGAGGAAGATACCTCCAGTTCCTTTTCTATCACTTCTCCATCATCAATTCCTATGGAGACAGTACGATTGCATGATGATAGTTCTTCTGAGGATTTCAATCCTCCTGATCTAGATGAGGAATCTTCTTCTTCCACTTCAGATGATAATGATGAAAATCCATCTTCCTCCTCTATTAGTCATCATTCAGAGGATGATGATTCTCCTCCAGATTCTCCACATGCTCCAATTACTGGACCTCTTTGGGCTCGTCAAACATTGGAATCGACAGGTGATTGGGTTGGTGATCCCTCAGATGAGAGAAGAACAAGGTCACAGTTTGAGCAAGCTCCACATCTCTTCATTGCTACAGCTTCCGATCCACAATCCTTTCGAGAAGCTTTTGGCATCCCCGAGTGGGATGCTGCTATGCAAGAGGAGTTCAGTTCCTTAGAAAGGAACCATACTTGGGATTTAGTCTATCTTCCTAAGGGAAGAAACTTGTTCGATGCAAGTGGATCTATCGAACAAAATTTGCTGCAAATGGGTCAGTTGACAAGCATAAGGCTCGCCTGGTTGCAAAAGGATTCTCCCAGATTCCTGGAATTGATTACTCTGAGACCTTTGCACCAGTTGCTAAGATGAATTCCATCCGACTTGTCCTTGCCATTGCTGCATCCCATCATTGGGAAGTTCATCAAATGGATGTGAAAAGTGCTTTTCTTCATGGTGACCTTCAGGAGGAGATATATATGAAGCAACCACAAGAGTTCATCCAAGATCCTTCACTTGTTTGTCGCCTTCGAAAGTCTCTCTATGGCCTCAAACAAGCTCCTCAAGCTTGGTATGTCAAGATGGACTCCTTCCTTTTATCAATTGGGTTCACTCGGTGTCATTCTGATTCGAACGTCTATATTTTGCAGAAGGATGATCTCACCTTCCTTGTCCTCTATGTTGATGAATTGTTGATCACGGGGAGTCACTCATCCCATATCACGGCAGTCAAAATTTCCCTTCATGATCGGTTCTTGATGTCCGACTTAGGCCTTCTCCACTACTTAGGGATTGAGATTACTCAATCACCTTCTGGTATATTCATTGGACAACCTAAGTATGCTCTTGATATGCTCTCTAGATTTCACATGGCTGACTGTAAGTCTGCACTGACTCCATTTCAGTTAGGGGTCAAACTTGAGTCTTCTTGCACTTCACCCTTGGTCGATGCTACCTTGTATCGTCAATTGGTTGGTAGCCTCATATATTTGACTCATACGAGGCCAAATATTTCATATGCTGTGGGTATGGTCTCTCAGTTTATGCAAGAGCCATAATGAGCTACATTGGAAAGCGGCTAAGCGGATTCTTCATTATATCCAGGGTACTCATAGTTATGGCATTCATTATGGAGCAGATGTAGATATTGACTTGGTAGGATATACAAATTTAGATTGGGTAGGCGACTCTCAGGATCGTAAGTCTACTTCGGGGTATTGCTTCTCTCTTGGTTTAGGTCCAGTTTCTTGGTCGAGCAAGAAGCAAACTTCTATTGCTCTTTCATCCACTGAGGCCGAGTATCGTGGAGCAATTAATGCAGCTACTGAGGCCATTTGGCTTCAAAACATCCTCACTAAGTTTGGAATTCCTTTTCGAAAGCCAACAATCATCTTTTGTGATAATCAAAGTGCCATTCAGATTTCTCGCAATCCTGTCCATCACCAATGGACAAAGCACATTGAGATTCACATGCACTACATTCGGGAGTTGATTCATGATCAGGTCCTTGACCTTCAATATTGTTAGACATCCGATCAGATTGTAGACATCTTCACCAAACCCTTCACTGAGAACAAGTTCATTCACTTACGTTCTTTGCTTGGGGTGCGATAGGTGTCTCCTTCTACTATAGCTTTTTAGCTTCTTTTACTCTCTTTTGGAGAGGGGTTTTCTCCCACTGGGTTTTTCTCCCTTTCTCCGGTTATGAGAGGTTTTTTTTAGTTGTACATGGGTACCTAACATGACTTTTTTTGCCAGGACCCATAAGGCTATTTTATTCTCCCTAAGTTGCACTTAAGGGGGGGTGTTAGAGTAAATGGTTCTTTACCATTTTACTCACTACTTAAGTTTACTTTGGTGAACTTATTTATAGGAGGAATTATTCTTTTTTTTTGGATATTATTAGGAGGATATTGTTGGTCCTTACTTTGACTCCAACTATTTCTAAGATGTAGTTGAGTGCAAGTACTCCAACTACTTTGTTTGGTAGTTGGTTGACTCCAACTACTTCTAAGATGTAGTTGAGTCCAATTACTCCAACTACTTTATTTGGTAGTTGGTTGACTCCAACTACTATTCTCAACCATGTCCAAACCTCCTATCATCTCTTGCCTATATAAACAGGCTAGATCTCTTGTATTTGTAACTTTGGAGATATATTGTATATGCTAGGATAGCATAATAGAGATTTTCCTTAATGTTGTTATGCCTTTGAGCATATACATTAAGATTGTCTAATAGTGTTATTCTGGTTATTTTATTTCCATTTTTGATCTAACACTTTCAATTAGATTCTGGGTTATTTTTGTTTATTAGCAAATTCTAACAGAAACCAATGCAACAACTAGCTACCCACAAAACTCCCACGCCCGAGTCATTCCCAACAAGCAAAAATCTAACTGCTCAAAGAGAAGGTTTTGGGACAAAAAATCCAACACAAAATTTCATAAGTAAAAAAGAAGTCTATTTTGATATTATAAGTCACTTTAAATCCATAAATATTTAAATCATCATTTAATTAAATTTAACTGAATTAACTCAACCTCAACCAATAGCTGATAATAAACTATGCACATATACTTCATTGGTATTTCGCAATTAATGCAAATGAAATTTGGACTTTGCCCAAGTGGTAACTAGATGTACAATAATGCAATTACGAATACATTGCTCATACAAGGATGATATTGACTAATTATCAGGGGTGGCCAATGTAACTATCTCTAGTGCCATTATCGAGGATTAAGATGCACTTAGACCTGTGAAACTAGGTGGAGTTGATGTCTAGTACTTGTTCACTAAAACATCCGCACATCAAGTGTAGCTACTCACATATAAATAGCCAAAGCACATATAATAATCCAGAAATGAAACTAATGAAAGGACGTTTTAGTGGCATATCATTCTTATGTATTCAAATGTTATGAAACCATTTCTTTCATATTTTATCCTCGATAAACATCATAAATAAACTTTTCATTTAAATTAAAGTATTAAATAAGCTTTTATGATGTTTAGAGCATATATCAATTAAAACCCCGAAGCAAATAATAACCAAACATGGTAAGGCACATAAGCTGTATGACTACTGGGACACACAATAGTGAAGCAACCAAAACATCTCAATAACCACTAGAGCAAACATAAGTGAATCTCATAAAACCACATCAAGATAAACATAGTCAAAGTATCCTCAAATATAAAATGAACCATATATCATCATTTAATATCATGCAAAAATGATCATCATTGAAAGCATAAGTATGATCTACCATCTACATCAACAGTGATATAGGTACAAACACAAGAACATTCTGCAACCAGGTGCATCTCACAATGCCAACACAAAATCATAACATGAGAGTAGTCACAGAATCCCATCAAAGAGGTTTAGCATAACTCATAATAATAGCCTTAAAAGGTCTAGCATCCCAAATCAGGTATGCAACGAGCCACAACACAATGGTTCTCTCAACTAGGCACAAGGAAATAAGCAACCCTTCAATGCAACCACACAATCCAGATCACCAAGAAGGCACCACTGCCTCTTAGATCCAACAAGATCATAAAATATAAGCATATATCCACTCAAGCATAAGGTGAGTACCACCAATCACATAAAGCTACAACAAGGCATCACAAAAGAGTTCTCGTCCAACTGCATAGAGGCACCACCACAACATAGTGCTGAAACTACATCCATATGAATGTCGTGCAAGGAGAAAATGGGAGAGGCACTACCCTTTTCTGTAGTTGCGCCACTTGTCACCTTCTATTATGTAGCACAAATCAAAATAGAAATATTTGAAAAGGAAGTATGATGTTATGTAGCAGAGGCTTGATAAGAAATTTATACCTTCACAAACCTTCATACTGTCGAATTGCTCATGAAGATTATTGAAAGTGTTCTTGATATTGTCTTGACCATAGATACAATACTTGTAGAGAACTCGATGAGTTTTTAATTTCTTGCGAAAAGTTGGTGGTGAGTAATTGCCACACTTGTCGAAACTTCTCGTAGAGAAATCGATGAGTTCGTGCCTATTTCTCAGCCGCAATCATATAATAGGTTTTTGTTGTTCAAGCCTAAAAAAACCTTCGAAGGTATTGCAAGGTGATTTGCAAGGATTTAGGTTGATTTGGAGCAGATCTGTTGAGGATTTCTAAGGGAGTTTAAACATGTAAATTTTTAGAGAAAAATGCTAAAAAAATGAAGAATCCAAAGGCCACACAAGAGGGAAATGTCGCTGCCCTGGGACCCCACAAGGGCTGTTGCCCCTTAACCCCTACTTTCAAATTTAAAAACAAAAGAAATTGATGGGGAAATTGCGTCAAACTAAATTGATGTTTTTTATACCCACTATACTAAGTTCTTCCTTGTCCTTGATGTCCCCTCGTCCTCTTGTCCCTGACAGGCAGTGGAACATTTTTTTATCTCCTTTTTGATACATCTTGGTTTGTAGAAACTCAATAATGACATTCCCTAATTACACTAAATTGCTTTCGATTCTAATGAATAAGATTTAACATTTTTTCAAGGATGGAGGATGAGTCACAACTAGTCGTGCCGAGCAAGCAGGCATAGCCATAGTGGACTCCTAGGACAAGACCCTCTACCTTTCCCCTAGTTTTACAACGACAATTTGCGATTTTAATTTTACTTCAGACTATTAGGCTACTAATCTTGACCTTCGCAAGAAGTTGATGAGAACAAGGTTTTCAACTATAGTCTTGACCTTGGATCTATGAAAACGAGAGCATGAATGCCTTTACACATGCTTAGATCTAGACATTACTGCTTGTCTCCCATGCTTGATGCTTTAATGGATTGAATTGATACCAAAATGAGGGAGGTAGTTTTTCTTTAATATGTCACCTGGCCATTTTGGGGCTCAAAACTTGAAGGATGTTGATGGGGATTTACGAATCTTGCTAAAATCAAAAGATTGCTCTCCAATTCAAATTTGGGCCCATTTTAAGGGGTATGGGGTGATTCCCACTATCAAGGGCAAGTGGACTCGCCCCGTACCTCCCTAGGCACCCTATATCAGTCAATCTAGGCTTAAATTTGGGTCAAGGGTTAATTTTGATACAGGGATTTCGAAAATATGTGTGAAATCGAGGTTGGATCAAGCATAATGGGCACGGAAGCCTTGGACACTAAAATGGTGCGTAACTAAGGACCAAAATTGTACATTGATACAATTTAGGACTATAACTATAAGAAGAAATAATGGAGCATCTAGAAAGGATGGAAATGCAATATGTCCAAACTAAATAAATTATATTGATGTAGCAATGGTTCATGCTCTAGAAGAGTCAAAGGCAAAATGTTTTCACTAATTAACTAATTGATGGAAATTTTAAACACATGGAATTATATATGTTATTGTTTTTGTAGTTTCAAGAGGAAGGCTTCACTAAGTTTTCTTAGTATATTACTTCATAAATTTTTGGGTGGCTTTATTGTAGTGTGGGGTAATCTATTGTTTCAATTGGTGAGGGGTTAAATTAAGCTGGCATATTTTTCTTAGCACATGCTGCATAGATGATTCAGCATTGTTCTGCGCAAAATAAAAGTATTAATATTATATACATTCATTAGTGTTTGGAAGCACTTCAAAAAATGCTAGGTTGGCCTAGCTAGTGTAGGGATATGATAGTACTCCCTATCCTGTTTTGGTTGCCCTCGATAGCATTGTTCAAGTGTTAAAAAATCTCCACTCCTTCCCAGACAACATCCTCAAAGGGTATATTCTTCTATTTCACCAAATATTCTGGAATAACCTCATTTCTAAGCTTTTTCTCACGTACAAGATTGCTTTGGGTTCTAGAATCAATTTCCTCTCATCATCAAATGATGGCATCTCTAGTGAATGGGAGACTTGCTGTCCAAGAGCCTTCTTGAAGTATGACACATGAAAAATATTATGAATCTTGCTATTCATTGGAAGTTCCAGCTCATATGCAACCTTACCAACCATCCTTATGATATTATACAGTCTATAAATCATGGCTTTAACTTCTCAGCATTATTTTATTTGAGTGTAGACTATCTATAGGGCTGCAATATAAAAAATACGTCTCCCACCTCGAAAACCCTCTTAGTTTAGTGGTATATATAGACAACTTTTGCTGGTTTTAGGAATGTTGTAGGTTTTCTTCGAGTGCTTTGACAATATTTAATCTTTGTTGAAGCAACTATTTAGCCCCCTACACTTTACTATTTGAAAGAATCAAATCTTTGAATGAAATAGCATCATACCCATACGGTGCCTTGAAAAGAGTCATACTTATTAGCATATGATGGGTGAAATTTTGGCAATACTCCCCAAGGTGCAAGCACTTGATCCATGTTGTTTTCTGCCTTTCAACATAACTTCTCAAGTAACCTTTTATCCATTTATTCATAATTTCCATTTGCCTGTCATTTTTTGGATTATAGCTAGTGCTTGGGTTCAATTCCTTCCCTATCAAACCAAAGAGTTCTCGCCAAAAGAAGCTGATAAATCTGTTGTCTATGTCACTTGCAATGTTCCTTGGCAGCCCATGAAGTCTAAAAATTTCTCTAAAGAACAGATCAGCAATTTGTAGAGCCTTGCACTTTGAAGAAATAGCATAGAAATGAGCATATTGAGTGAGCCTATCCTTACCTTGCACTTCTAGGAGGCCCATAATGAAATCCATGGAGATTCTCTCCCATTTCTGATTTGGAATGGGTAGGGGCAGCAGTAACTCAGCTAGAAATACATACTTTCTTTTGTATTGTTGGTATGTCATACACTCCCTAACATGCTTTCAACCAAAGTAACGAGAATCGAAATAGGATCGGAATCGGCAAGGCCGAATCGAATCGCGAATTGGCCATGAATCGGCCACGAATCGGCCACGAATCAGCACATTTAAAAAACCCTTGAAATTTAGAGATTTTAACAATCTAAAACTTATTTCATGCACCCTTTATTGAATATAACTTAAACACACTATAACATCATCAAATAGAAGCTAACATACATAAACAAGGAACATAAATAATAAATCCATCACATACGTTACACGTAAAATGTAAATTGTAGCCGAACTCCGAAGTAAATAGAAATCATAGAATCATAATGAGTCAAATCATAGAATGTATGTAAGATGAAGATCCATAAGACATCAAATCATAAATGTATGTAAGATGAAGATCCATGAAACGTATGTTTATTAGTATTTGTAATGTGTAAACAAAATGAAAAAACAAGGCTCTAGCTCAAGCCTCATCATCATCCTCAAGCTCGGCTGCAACCTCAGGGATGGCAATTTTCTGAAGTTTTGGGGTTGTGGGCCCAAACATTTGCCACCATCTATTTGAAATAAGGGAAAACAAAAACAATTAGTCTCATTTACAAAATTACAACTTTAAAATTACAAAATCAAAAATTAAAATGCACAACTTATAAGCCATAAACTTAAGATTCAAGAATATATTATTTTTACTTGGTTGTAGTGCTGTTTGAGTATCTATGGCCATCCTGCTAGAGAAAATTGGCCCTTCTTTATTATTGAATTTGTCTAGCTCAATGGTTGCATCTTCACTCTCCTCATCACTACTCAACCTCTAGATCACTGTATATAGGTCAGTGAGAACCTCCTCATCTGCCTTGAAGTCAGGATAGAAGCGAAATGCTGGATTCAGATAATAAGCTGTAGCATGGATGAGTCGGTGGAGCTGATTCTGCCATCTCCTATCAATGATCTCCCAAATAGGGTTATACTTCTCCTTCACTCCTGCATACTGGACTCTAATGGCCTCCTTGGCCCTATCCATGCCCTCATATATGTAGAGCCCACAGAGGGCTTCTCCCCATCAGCAGTTCGTAGGAGAGATACGAGGGGCTCAGTGACCTGCATATAATGTAAAAAAAACATTTGAGTCAAAACTTAAATATAAAACTGAAAGTAAAACTAAATCATTAAAGTTTTAAACAATTAGATAATAAATTTACCTCAAGGATTTCTTTAGCAGGTTTTCAAAAACCATCCTCATCAAAGATGCAATTCGCCACATCTACCCCTGTAGTAGTCGTAGCATAGGAGGATGTAGTCCACTCCCGCCCAACAAACATTCTCCTCAAATCGTCCCTGATGTCAACAAGGACTCCAGTGTGATGAAATTCAAGGTAAACCTCGCGATGCTTGGACGAGCTGACTCCTTGCCTCGTGTGTGCTCCCTCATTGTGCTAAGGATGAATGCATGATTGTAGATAAACTTGCATATATTCTTGGCCCTTTCTATGCATGATTTGATCCACTCAAGCTTGCCAATTTCCTCCAACATGAGGTCAAGACAACGTGCCGCACAAGGAGACCAAAATATGGTGGGGTGCCTCTCCATCAAAACTTTACCTACAACAATTTTAAATTAATTAGAAATTTGAACATGTTAGGAAACTTAGAATTAGAAAAGTTGAAATAAATTTATTTTTAAAACTTGAAAAGTTAAAAGTTTACCTGCAGCAACATAACTTGCTGCATTATCCGTCACCACTTGCACCACATTTTCTTCCCCCACCTCTGCTATGACTTCCTCAATAACCTCACATAAGTATGTGGCATTTTTTATATGACCGGAAGCATCAATAGATTTGAGGAACATGGTATATCCTACAAAACAATGAATTATCATGGATCATCAACAAATTAGCAATCAACAAATCAAAATTTAAATTATTCAATCATGATTCACAATTCACAATGCATGTAGGAAAGTAGACTGTAGAATGATCAATCACGTCCATAGGAAACAAGAAAATTGAGGAGTGTTCTATTCCTCCTATCCGTGCAATCATTAGTCATGATGGTGCAACCCTTTTTGATCCACTTCTTTTGGTGGTCCTCAAGCTAAACCCTCATATCCTCAACCATTTCATATAAGAGGTATCCACTCAACTCGGCCTCAGTTGGGGCTTTAAAGCCTAGACCACAAATAGCAACCGCATCTCCCATGTTTTGCCAATAAGGAGCCCTGTCACAAATAGATTATGATTAGAAATTTAGATGACAAATCATAATGATATAATTAAAATTTAATTTTAAACTTAAAGAAAATCAATAAAAAAGAATCAATTACCTGGTTGCAATAAATGGAATGTTGCCAAAGGACCAACATTTGCAAATTTCTTTTCTGGCAGCATCATTAATCTCTTTGTTCAAACCCATGCCCTCAAGTGTGGGTTGTGAGCCAGGAGTAGTGCGGGGCACAAAGTAACTATCCAATCTGTTCTTTCGCACTCTAGGCTGTAATAGGCTAGACTCAATATGAGAATAAGAACGACTAGCACTAGCACTAGCATCAGCACTAGCACGAGCACTAGCATTAGGATGAAAAGGAGGCCTGGAAGAACCCTCTCCAACACAACCTATGGATGCGGACTCTGATGCAGATGTAGATGCGACTGTGGGAGCATGGGAGCCAATAGCCCTTATCCCTTCTAGTTGCCTTTTCCTATTTATTTTCTCTTGTTCAAATTTTTCTAATGCCACTAAACAAGTGTGTTTTGCCTCAGCTGTTTGTTTAGTGCAAACTGTAATATCATGTCTAGGTATGGCAGCAATGTGGTATTTGAATCTATATATGCCACCAAGATTTATATCTTTACAAAACATACATTTTGTTTGAAATTTTGTTCTTCTAGGAAAGTCTTCGGTATATTTCCAACTCATCTTTTTTACCCATTGTGGAAAATGAAAATTAAGACTGCCGCAATAAGAAAATTCAAGTAAAACCTCTATGTTTCAAAATTCAAACTAATAAACAAAACAACAAAGCCTACTTTGCAATTTAGTAAAACTAAAAAACATTCAAGATTTGCAAATGAAAACTAAAAAAATTTAACAAAAAATTAACAATACACTAACATACAAAAAAAATAAATCAACACTTACCTCTTGCAAATGAGTTGAGGAGTGTTGCTATTGACTCCTTAATGCTCCCAATGCAATCTTATGGCCTCCCCAAATGGATTTTTGTTCTCTTTGGTGCTCTTCCTTCTTGCTGGTTGCAAACTTGTGGTTTTGCTTTTCTCTTCTTCTCTCTCACTTTTCCTCTCTTCTACTCATACTAAGCAATTAGAAGACCCTTTACGGTTAAAACAAAGCGAAAAGGCCAAAAGAAACCTAAAAAAATATGTTATTTTTTATGTTTTTGACTTAACAAAATGCCAAATTGCGTGGCCGATTCCCGTCCGATTTTTTGAGGTGATTCATGCGATTTTTGGTATGAATCACCAGTTTGGCGATTTAGGCGATTCATGCCAAAAAAATTGCCGGGCCGATTCTACGATTCATAAAAAATCAGCCAAGGTGAATCAAATCGCCAAACTAGTGATTCACTGGTGATTCTTATTTCTTTGCTTTCAACACATCATTTTTGAGCCCTTTACATGAAAAACATTCCCTCAATTGTGTTTCTTGCAATAACCTAGATGACCACAAGTGGCGTGTCATGACATGCCATTTAAATTCTTTCCTTCACCTTTTATTTGGGTACAAGATACATCTGATATTTGTTATAGGATGAGGTCATCAACCACCGTGAACCTGTCATCTCTCAACTTCCCATCCAAATTGTCAATAACAATTGTATTCCTATAATATTCAACCATTATGGATGCCTTCCAATCTGTAGATATATCAGTCAAATAGCATTAGTAAGGTTTCCCAGAAAGTGCATCAGCCATCACATTACTCTTTCCCTTAACATACTGTCAAAATTATAGGCTTGTAGTTTGCTTACCCATTTTTGTTTTCTATTATTCAAATCTTTTAGATTGAGGAAAACTTTCAAGCTATTATGATCATTTTTTATCATAAATTTCCCACAAACTAAGTATTGCTTGAATTTGGTTAGTGCATGCATGATAGCCAACATCTCCTTGTTATAAATAAAGAAGCTCCCTTTTTCCCCCTTGAGCTTCCTACATTTGGATGCTATGGGGAGTCTATTCTACATCAAAATTTCTCCAATCCCCTTCTCCTAAAGCATCACATTCTAGAACAATGGGAATTGAGAAATCAGGAATAGCCAAAACAAGACATGAACTCATTACCTACTCAAGCTTGTCAAAAACTTTGTGTTCAAGGGCTCCAAGAGAATTCTCCATCAAATTTGTCAATGGGGCTGCAAGTTGTGAAAACCCCTTAAAAAACTTCCTATAGTAGTTGCAAAGTCCCACAAATCTTCTCAAATATGTGAAATTCCTTATTCTATGCCAATCATGTATTGTCTTTATCTTTTCCTCCACACTAAACTTTGGCACGAATCTTAAATCCCAAATATAATATTTTTGTGAAACCAAACAAACTCAAATTTGGACACCTTAGCATAGAATTAATGCTGCTTAATTATGCCAAGCACCTCATCTCCATACCTCAATTGATCCTCCGATGTCCTACGAAAAATTAAGATGCCATCAAAGAAAACCATCATAAATTTCTTGAATTTCAAAATAAATATTTGATTCATGCATGATTGAAAGATGGAGGTACATTGGTCAACCCAAATGGCATATCTCGTAGTGCCCATAGTGACATCTAGAGGTTGCTTTCTGCACATCCTCCTCTCTAACCCTTTTGTTGATACCTTGATCTAAAGTACACCACACCAAGAAGATCATCTATCAATCAACTCATTGATCTTGGATATGGGTAGTGATTCTTAATTGTCTTTTGGTTTAGGGCTCTTTTTGTTTAGTGCCATCTTTTTTCTTAACCAACACCTCGAAGGAAGCAAATGGGTTTGAACTAGGTCGTATGTGACATATTTCCAATAACTCATTAATTGTCTTCTCAATCTCTTCCTTATATCTCCTACAGTAGTGAATTAGGGTTAGTGAAGATAGGTTATGCTCCTTCCTCAAGCTTGATCACATGGTGAAATCCCTTATTCGGTGGTATGGTAGGAAGAATTTTGCTGAATATCTTGCTTTGTTTAGCTAAGATGAATTTAATATCAATAGGGTATGATCGCTTATCCTTAGATGGTCCTATACCTATGATCAAGCACTCTACTGCCCAAGGCGCTTGGTCTCTACAAAAGTGATGTAGGAGCATCTAGTGTGTAAGAGCGATAAAATAAGTTGTTTCTTTACTGATAAGGGCTGAAAATGGAAGGGTTACTATTTTTAGTAAGTTGGCATTTGTGCATGTATGGACTCAAAATCTTACAAAATAAAGCCAATGGTGAAGAAATCAGTTCAATATCATTTGCCATTTGTGGTATATTAATATTTTAATTTCTCAAAGTCTTATTTAAAAATTTTAAAGTCAAATTTGAGGCACTTAGAGGTTTTGGATGGGCTTGAAATTGGCCAAAAATCAAAATATACCTTAAAAGCTTGCATTTTGCCTTCAAATGTTTTCTTAAGAACTTTCGAAAGATACATAATAATTTAAAATCCAATTGTAGGATCAAAAGTTATGACCCCGAAAAGTTGTACTACCAAAATTCAAATTTCAAAATATCATCTTGAGTAGGAAAATGGATGGTTGGACTTCCAACACCAAAAATGGGACTTACACTTTCAATCTTTTTGCTGTCATTTTCTCATCAATTGACCTCTTTCCAAACATTGCTTCAACTGCATTGAGGAATCCTTCCTAAATATTTCTCATCTTCTTCCTCAATCAAGCTGATTCTTCATTTGATTTCTCAAATAGTTCCTTCTCTTATTACTCCACCATCTACCAATGCCTGTCTAGGAATCTCCATCAAAGCCTCCAAGTGTGGGATGGTCTTGTTTTGGTAAACAAAGGTGTCTTCCCATGCTTCATCTACACATTGTATCTTGGAAAGGATAGCTAAAGTCCTTTCATATATTAAGTTAGTCAGGTCCTCAACAAACCAACAAGCAATATCATGAAAACATTCTTTACCCATTTTTCAGTGCTTGGGCAACTCTCCTTATTCTTTTAATATCATCCATTGATTCTTTTGGAAGAGTTGTGGGGGAACAAACACTTGACCTTCCCACCTAAATGGATCTACTACGCATTGCAAGTGGTCACATGGAACCTTGTTCTCAGTTTTCAATTTCTTGTACTTTTCCTCCATCTTCTTCATTCATTCCTTGAGTGTCTGGGTGAAATCGTCAAATTCCACCATCACCTATGCCTTAGTAGCATCCTCTATGTCAATTGTCATCACATCATACTCTTCTGGGTTAACCTCATCTTTTGCCTTATCAACTTTTGGCACTGCTACATGTATTGTTCTTGACCCTGATTCGTCCCTTGTGACCTTGGAGAACTTCTTTGCCTTGCCCTTCTCGGCTGGTTTGTTGATTCTGGTAAAAAATTCTTGCAACTCTAGTGCAAGATCAATCTCTTCTTTAGGATCTTTTTGAATCCTCTCCTTCAACCATCCCGCACTAGTATTTGCTCTTGCTTTGACATTGTTTCTTCATGACATTCTTCCTCTGGGATGGGAATCTCTAGTTCTACCACTTCTTTAGGTAACACTACCTTGAGAGTTTCTATAGGAGGTTTCTATTCCTCATTCCTTGGCTAGCTAACTTCCTAGAAAGGATTGATACTTTGACTATAATGCATTGGTAGAGTGATTTGGTCTTGTGACCATCTTCTTTTGTTGGTTCCAATCTTTTCTCCTATAACAATATCCAATTCCTACACACTGGAGGAACTAGCGGGTAATGATGGTTCTACTTCTAGCCTTTGTCTTTCTCAGGAGGCCTTTCACATGGCTCATTTGACCTCTCATTTGGCGACTCCTAAGTGATGCTTTTCCCTTTTCCATGTCCTTCCTTCTCTAGTGAATTTTCTCCTTATGTTCCAACTTTTGATGATTGCCCATCTTTACTATCTTGTGCCTCTAGATCTCCCATCAGGTGGTAGGTTAAGAGAACATTCTTCATGTGCAATTTGCTAACCTAACATTCAATCCACCACCTTGTGAATTTTGTGACTAGTTTGGATAGCATGTCTCTTTTTCTTTTGGCCTCATCCAATTGTGCAGTTGGATGGTCTTATTCATCTCCACAAAGTCAAGTTGAATCATGTTCGCATCTTCCTCCACTTGATTTGGCATTGGACGAATTCTACACATTTTGATCTTTCAAAGTGGTAACCTAGAAACATCCTTTTTTTGATTTCATATTCATCCTTGGTATTGGCCTAGTAATCCTCACGGTGCATTCTATGCCTGTACTTCCTGCCAAACACCATTCTGATTTTATTGTAAGGATCAAAAGCTGGCCTATCTGTATGAATTGATAAATGATAGAACTGTAACTCTTCTACTGACTTTTCAACCTTTGGCAAACATGGACAATACTTCATCTGGAGTTCCCATGATAATTGGGAATTCAATTCTACCTTTCCTCTTCTTCTTCTTCTGGATTTTTTCATATGTTGTCAATTGCCTTATGACTTCCAACAACACCATTTTATCTATTGGATATTTTGGAAGTCTTGTAAGGGTGAGAAGAGAATCCATGAATCTGGATATATGAAAGTGTTGGGAACTAGATGAACCAGGAGCCATATTTTTCCACTAACTTTATAGCTTCTCGTGACAACCTCGTGCGAAAGCCTCATTGAAGAGATTTGACTATATGCATGATGAAGGCATCGTTGGCTCTCAAGTAGCTAGGCACATTATACAAGTGCGACTGAGGATAGCATTTGTGCACCTTCAACTAATTTAGACCACACCCTATGGATCCTCTGCATCTCAGTCCTTCATATCTAGCGATCCTTGCTAGCATGTGTACAACTTAGGAACTCGTATAGAAAGTTCTGGACTGTTCCAAATTTGTGAATTGCTTATCCAAGTTTTCACTAATAATTCTTGACCAGTCCACAACCTCGACTCCATTTGTTATTTCTTCAATAAAATACCACATTCATGGCTCAAAAATGCAAACTTGTAGGCACCCCATTATTCTGCTCACCATCATTACGAGGTTGCTATACTCCTTGTTGATGTGAGTTTTATGCCACTACAACATGCAAAATTGAATACTTAGTATTCTGGAATGAAACACCAAATCTCCAACTCTCTCTTGAATAAGGATGCTCATATGCTAAACAATGTATATGGATTGTGTGATGAAATGAGATAGCCCCAAGGTTCCTTCTTATTGTGGACTTTCACTTAGTTATAGTGATGTGATATGCTAGTTATCACAAAGGGAGTTTTGTTGTTCAATCAATGGTTATTAACTGCTTCAAATACTTCCAACCAAACAAACTACAAAGGAAAGGGTTTAGAAATCCATTCTACTCCTAGAATGCAAGAAACTGTGGATGTCTTTGTGATTCTACTAGACTTAGTTTAGCCATCGACATCAACTAAGCTAGTGCAATCTCCTAAGGTAGATGTAAGATGTAAGATGTTTAAACTATTACCATTCCATCAACACCATCCATCGATGCATATAAATGTGCAGGCAATAATTGAAGTAAAGCTCATAATTATTCCATTTGACCACACAAGGCGTGCTTACAATCAACAAGCAGCTAGTTGTTTGGTTTAAGTGATTCAACAAGGATGCATCCAAAATATCTTCCATTCAACTAAACACTACTTCTAATCAACATGAAATGAAATCCTACTCTAAGTGAGGAAATGCAATACTCCAAAGCAACACAAGCAATCCACCATGAAGATCAATGAATTAGCAATTACTTTGATAGCATTATGGCAACAATTTCAACAAGTCTCTCCTCCTCTACTCTACCTCTAATCTTATCTCTAATGAGTTACAAATGAGATCAATTCAACTACAATGAAGGGCCAAGATCGATTCAACATCAAGGGCCAAGATTAATCCAACAAAACCCTAATCTAGCTAACAGCTACAAGCATTAAATGCATTACCAATTACAATAAAGCACTATCTTATGGGCCAATAGAAAAATTACATTGCTTTAATGGGCCAATTAGAAAATAGATTACATAGAAGCTTATAGAAGAAGGAAACTTGTAGGAGAAGGCACCATTTAATGAACCAATAAGATGATGCCACTTGTATTGGCACCAAGTCTTTTTTGACAATATTCTTTCTTTTATCCTTTTCTCTCTTGGCATATTCAATGAATCTAGACACAATATAGTGAAGCTTTTCCACTAGGACACTTGGCGCATTCTAATTGGTTAAAGGTGAATGGACATCACCTCAACAGTTCATCTTGTAGCCTTGATAAATATCCTTTGCCCTCTTCATAAACTTCTTTACCCTTGGAAATTGTGATGAGTCCTAATGGCTCAACCTGTAACCAGTCCTGTAAATGTTTGAGTTTTGATTTGTTTCTGCATTGTTTTGTATTTTTTTGTGGTTTTTTCGAATATATGCTTTTTTGGATTTTATAAAAATTATTGGAAAATAGAACAATGCTTGCATAGAAGAAAACTAAACTAATTTCCAGAATCTTGCATTGGAAAATGCCTCTTATTTCCTGAAAGATTGATACAATCATAAGGAATTTATTTATTAAATTCTTGAAATGTAATTTGCAGCTGAAAGAAAACCTGGAGTCCAAACGTAGCATTTGGAATGTTGCTAAAAACCCTTCAACTCCAGCATGCAATGCACATTAAATGCTAGATGCCAAATATTGAAGAAACAAGAGGCATATATTATAGACGATTTATTCTGGAAACCAGACACCTGAGCTTTGGGTCTCACGTGGGTCCAAGAATGTTGTACAGTTGCCCTTGAGATCCAATAAATTTAGTCACAAAATACTGTAAACAGCAGTAATAAATCTGCTCTGGATTAATCTTTGATTTGGCCTTCAATTTCCCAAAACTTCAACCAATTTGCACAATCTGAACCTCTGAATGAAGCCCACATATAAGCAATAATCCAACTGATCTTTCACAGTCTTAGAATTGCACATACACTGAAGAATTAATGTCCTCCAATACTGGAAATATCAGAAATCCTAGGTTTAATGCACACAACTCCCATGATTTTTAGGCGCCCACTTTTAATGATATATTTAATGCACATTATTGATGTCGTTGGCCCCTTTCACTTTATAAACTTTATAAAGTTAATTAATAACTTTATAATATAACCATTAATAAATAATAATTAAGGCCATTATAATTTTAATATCTCATCAAATGCTCATTATCTCTATGTTTCGTTTAAATCTAGAGGTTAACCAATGTTTCCATTGCACATCCAACTGCCTTACTAAAAATAGTAAGGGTCCATCTCTAGCAACCCTTGACCTGTTATAATTAGTAAATCCCTGAATACCTGATCAACAAAGATGCCAAGGATCATCACTACTACTGAAGCCGGTCCAAGTGCCCATCCAAATACAAAAATGTTGGATAAATGACTTACTATAAATAGTAAGGGTAACAAACTGACCCAAACAATGAGCAATCCTGAACACTTCTGAAACCAACTGACTTAGCCTACAAGAGCCAATGATTGGCTAAACCAAACCACAAACCATGTCATCTCAAAAAGGGGGCATTACAAAAATCTTCTCATTGCCTTGGCTTGTTCTTGCATTCTTGACTTCCTTGTGATCTTGTACTTGTAAAAATGATGCAAGTGTGGCATGTAGGAAATCCAAGTTTGTGAAGCTCCCAATTTGCTGACTTGTTCAGTTCCCTTGTTCCTTGCTCTTTGAATCCCATCTTGAATTCCTCCAACTTGAACTTGGAAGTCTTTGCTTGTGTCTTGATTTGATCCTCAATTTGTAGCTTGCTGGTGCATGAAGTCTTCATATTGTACTTTGCATGAAATTCTTGACATTCCTTCATGTTCTTGAACAATCCCATCTTGCATTTCGCCTCAAGCCTTTCACCCTGGAAAATAATATTGTTTCATTAAACACTTCAAATTTATGTTGTCTCAAATCAAAAGTGAAGTTAGTGAAAGCAAGCCAAACTCATGATAACACCTATCTCCTATGCATGATCAAATTTTCTATACTTTAAGACTCCATTATGCTCGAATAAAATGAAGGGTTCAGATTCACGTAATTTGATCATTACCTGATTTTCATTTGAATTCCTCATCTAATATGGATTTACAGCCTTCTATCAATCATGAAACACCATAAGCAGTCCTATTTACCTGTCTGTGCGATATAAAATCTGAGCCTAAAACTCAGGTCTGGAAGTGGCTTGCTCTTAGAAAGGTCTGATTTTCACTTCCTAATTCAATTATTCTTGAAATTCTGATTGCTAATGGTAAGATCTGTACGTGTTTTCAATGTCCTGTCTAACCTTTTGATGTCTCCAAATCTGCAATATGCTTGCTGTTAAAGTTTGATGCCTTCTTAGTAACCTTGATTTGTCAAAATGGCTCAATTCTTATTTGAACTTGGCCTGCTATAATTCAATCTGCTATTCAATATCTTTCAAACCATGATTGCATATATCCAAATTGCTGCCCTTCCCGAAGGGATTCACTCTGCACTTCTTGATTTCAATTTGCAATTGATATTTGTTTTGAGTTAGAGTTGGGTGTTGAAATGGTTTCAATCCCCAACTTTATAGTGGTTGAACCCCAAAGGTGGCGTCACTTCATTTAGGCCGACTTGGGCCTTTTCATTAGACTTATGCCTCCATTAACAATTTGAATCACTTTGCATTTAATCCATGTCCTTCCATATTGAATTCGTCGCTCTGTTGTTAATCTCAATGCAATCAGATTTAGGGCCTGTCTTATAAGATTTAAGGCCAAAACCGTTGGATTCCAGGCCCATACTTTGAAAGTCAAGGCCAATAAGTTCGAATTTCTGTCTATACAAGGCTGCTTTAGAGCCTACCTTATTAAATTTGAGGCCATAGTCATCGATCTGAAGCCATACACCCAGATTTAGGGCCTCACGCTTGAGATTAATACCTATACATTTGAATTTGAGGCATATACATCCAATTTAAGGCCCTATGTTACATGTCAGGTGTATGGAGCCACATTTAGGTCTTCATGTCTGAAATTAAGGCCATGGTTATTAAATTTAGGCCCACACTTCTTGAGGTTAAGGCCCTTACAATCAATTTGAGACCATGCGTTGGAGTTTAAGGCTGCATGTTTGATATTGGAGGCCTATAAATTTGAAATAGGGCCAGATGTTTTGAGTTTAAGGACCTTACAATCAGATATGAGCCCAGGCCTAATGAGTTTGAGGTCATACGCTACAGCTATGACAACACACATTTGACTAAAAAGGCCACACGATTGAGGTTTAAGGCCTTGCTGATTGGTCAAGAGCCCATACATTTGGTTATAGGGCCTGACTTAGGACTTAAGCTCACACGTTTTATCTAGATTTGGGCCTTACCATTGGCAGCAAGGCCACACGTTTCTTCTATAGGGCCGCGTTTCAGATTTTAAGGCCTGATTTAGGCCTTAAGCCCACACATTTCACATTATAAGGCTGAATGCTTAGAGATTTGAGCCACACATTTCACATTATAGGCTTGATTTAGGCCTATCAAATTTGAGTCCACATTTCTGATTTAAGGCCTGCCCTATTGCATACATGCCCAGAATTAGGCCTGCTTATTGGTACCAAGGCTGTATGTTATCCATTATAGGCCCACACATTAGAGATGAAGGCCATGTTGATTGAATCCAAGGCTTGTTTGATTAACCTTAAGGCCCAATGATTGGTTTTGGACCCCCTTATGATTGAATCCATTTCAAATCATCTCCTTATTTCATTAACTCATAGCCTCTATATTCAAATCGATCCCCTCATTTAACTACATTTTTCTCTCTTCGTGTAATTTGCACCATTGGCATTTGACTCCAGCTCTACTTACAAAGTTGATTCTCCAATAAACTTCACAATTTCGAAGCATTTTTATTAAACTCGAGGCTAGCTTGGTTGAAATCAATGTTTAAACAAGGAGTGGAAACCACCACTTAGGCAAAACCATTAATCACCAAGTGGAAACCACTCTAGACTTAGGCAAAGGTTAAGATCTTGAAAGTGGAAACCACCCTACACTTAGGCAAAGGTTAAACTCTTGAAAGTGGAAACCACTATACACTTGGGTGAAACCATCAAACTTCAAGTGAAAACCACTAGAGAGTTAGGCGAAACCACTAATCATGTAATTACATTTTCAAATCGATCCCCTCATTTAATTACATTTTTCTCTCCTCATGTAATTTGCACCATTGGCATTTGACTCCAGCTCTACTTACAAAGTTGATTCTCCAATAAACTTCACAATTTCGAAGCATTTTTATTAAACTCGAGGCTAGCTTGGTTGAAATCAATGTTTAAACAAGGAGTGGAAACCACCACTTAGGCAAAACCATTAATCACCATGTGGAAACCACCCTACACTTAGGCAAAGGTTAAACTCTTGAAAGTGGAAACCACTATACACTTGGGCGAAACCATCAAACTTCAAGTGAAAACCACTAGAGAGTTAGGCGAAACCACTAATCAACAAGTCGAAACCACTACCCACTTAGGTGAAAAGTCTATGCATGAAGTAGAAACCACTCATGACTTAGGAAAAATTACACAATTGCTTGGTGGAAATTCACACCAACTTAGGCAAAGGTGCAACCAATGTGCAGTGGAAATCAAGGGTGACTTAGGCGAGTGCATACAACTTGAAGTGGAAATCAACATGGACTTAGGCAAGCGCATGTGGTATGAAGTGGAAATCACCATGGACTTGGGAAAACTTGAAGCGCATGGTGGAAACTTACTCCAACTTAGGCGAAATCCTTTTCAATTCAACATAGCTTTCTCACAAAAATGTTTTATATTCATTCGTCAATCACCACCAATTCTTTATATTTCCACTAAATTGCTAATCCACATGATCAAAATTTCACTAAGTTTTTCTAAATCCAACTTCCTTGCTTGTCACAACTAACTCCTTGTCTTGCTCTCACTCACCAAGGCTTAGATTCTGAAAATTTTGCCAGTCTACTCAAACACTAGCACCTACATCAAACTAAATTGGCACTTGTTGAAAGGCAAGAAAAAAGAGGGGCTCCCCATTTGCAATGGGGAGATGGTGTGAAAATCTCACAACACTTATTAAGATCCAACCAAACAATTTTCTTGGGCAATGTTGAATGATGAACCTTAGGCTTTTGCAACCACTTTCGATTGATGACTTCATTACAACTGTTAGTTCTAGCATTGTAAACCCTAAGTGCCCTCCCCTTCAATCTATGCACCATTGAATGATACGTTGGGATTCCAAAATCCTCAGCAATTACTGGTGGAGTGAAATTTGCCAGCAGCTTGCCATCTGGAGCCTGGATCACGCTATGTTCCAAATCGAAATGCCTTGCACATTCCATGATCAAGTCCGGTCACTAGATGGTAAGAAGCAAACTAGCTACCACCACTGAGGGAGGAGCATTTAGGGTGTAAGAGCCATCTTGCATAATCAGTTACAACAGATCTGTAACATGCAATCTTACATGCCAAGCATACATGCTTGTTTATGATCAGAAATCCCTTACAAACCCTAACCAAACTACGGCCAAATAATCTTATGAATTCATCCTTATCCCTTAGGAATAAGTCCCCAAAATATTGTCTAGTTTTCGAATAAGGGCTATCTTTGGGCAAGTTTACTATTTTTGGCAAGTTTAGTATTTTTTGTAAGTTGCTCATTTGAGCACAGATTGTTCCAGTTGCTTCCCTAGAGGTTCATTTTGGATATATAAGCCTGCCAATAAAGTTTTGTGGCAAGATCAAGTCTGGTTTTGAAGATATTGAATTTATTTTTGTTTCAATGAGGTAGTACAATAACTTTGAACTCAATTTTTGAAGGCCTTAGAGGCTCGAAAAGTGGATCAAACTTTGATTAGATGGCATTTTTCCATTGAAGGTCGTAGAGCACTTCGAGAGGTTTCTGAAATGTGATTATAATAGACAATCGGGTCAATGGTTCACAAGTTATGGCTTCTGGAAGTTGTGCCTCTAGGACTCAAGTTTCAATACAAAAGGAAGAGAGAAAAATCACTAAAGGTGGGAAATTGAACTGCTTGGTGCAAAATGGGAAAATTTCACTTTCTAGAATATTCTAAGGCGGTTAATTGTGCTTCTTATATAGGGATGAAGGCGGGTTTTAGGGCTCAGTTCCATAAGTGTAGGTTGTGGCTCTATCTTGCTGATTATTGTAATGGAAATGCCCATGTGGCTGTAGCATGTTACTTTTCTGAATATTTTAATGTCATTTCATTGAAGATAATCGAAAGCAAGTGTTCTTGTTCTTGTCATTGTTATGTTCTTGCAATTTTTTGCTTATTTCCCTGTTGTGTTGTGTGTTTGGTTGAATAAGGGGAGTACCCTTCATCAACCATCCACTTTTGAGTATCTTCTTTGCTAGGAATGTTGGAGAGTATTTCTTGTGACCAAACATTCTCCTATTCAACTCATCCATGTTGAGGCATCCCAAGTTTGTGTGCCAACCTCTTTATATTTTGACACAATCTTTGGTTCTAGAATAAATCCCTTCAGTGCGTTCTTCATCAAAGTTCATCTTAACAATCCTGATCCTCTAAATTTCACCATCTTATTTCCTGCAAGACAAGAATAAACAACATAAGTATGGCGTCTAGGAAAAATAAAAAGCATTTCTACACTTCATTTCAGACTTAGACTAAATTTCTAATTTGAAGAAGAAAATCTCTCAAGATTTAAAAAATCTACTACAAACAATTTATTCTTCTTCAAAACTCTTGCCCTTTCTCTCTAATTCTTCAACTTTGATATGAAAATGAAATCAGACGTCTCTCTTATGTAGAATATTGCCCATCAACTTGCTAAGTTGGCAATGAGTTAATTTTAGTAGTTTCATTTAATATCTCTCCATGTTGCTATTCTGAGATAGATTATGTCTCATCGTCTTACAAGTTGCGCAAAAATTTCTTACATTAATTGCCAAGTGTCATGCCATTTTAATTGCTTTTGGAAGATTCTTATTTAGTCATTTAACTTCATAATTACACTTCTTCAATTCATGGAAGCACTTTAGATGACCTTGGGCACCGATTAGATAGGGATGTGAATTTCCCAAACTTGGGCAAATTAATTATTCTAATGTTTTATTTAATCTTGACTTTAATCACATTTTAAACATAGCCAAGGATTCCATATTTCAACAAATTCCAATACTTCTAATGTTCTTTGCAACATCAACCTTGGTCTTTCAACACTTAGCCAACTTTTGTTGACCTCTTTCAACTCTTTCCTTGGGTGCAAATGAGATACTTCCAAGGATTTTCCTATGATTTTATCACCTCATGCATCCTTATCCTTGGACGCAAATTAGACATGAAGAAGGAATTTTGAAACTTATGAAAAATCCTTGCACTTGGTGGATTAGCACTCTAGGGTGCAGTCTAGCATAGTTGTAGATTTTTTTTAACTTTTGACAAGGTGGTGGATTTTCATATTTGGGACAAAATCCTGGACAAAAGAAGATTAGTGCTCATGGGTGCGTTTTAGTCATTGTGGCGGATTTTTCCATCTTGGAGGAATTCCTTGACACTTCAGAAAAAGTGCTCATGGACGCACTTTGCATATGAAGGAGGATGTTTAGACTTGGGCGCAATTCCTTGACACCCAAGAATTAGCGCTCTAGGGCACTCTTTGAGCATGGTGAAGGGATTTTGCACTTGGAAGGAAATCCTTGACACCCAAGGATTAGCACTCATGGGCGCTCTTTAGAGGGTGTCATGGAATTTTCCATGACTTTGCATTTTTTCATCTTCACCTCTTTCTTAATCAACACTAGCCATTTTCCGCATTCTAATCTAACTTCCACTTTGAGCGCTCTTGATGGGGTGTCATGGAATTTTCATGACTTAGCCAATTTTTTTCATGTGTTTTCCACTTTTGGATGTTTTTAGACTTAGTAGAATTTGAATCATCTGCCTAACTTGTTCATCTTTCCGGATTTAGAATTGGGTACTTCTCTACTCGTTCCTTTATCAATGCTCATCAGTTGCCAAAAATAAACTTAGTAAAAATAGTTAAGTTTGTTTAAACACAAAATTAGACCAATACACGACATAGTAAAACTTACTAAAAATAATAAGATGTTCCAAACTCAAAATTAGGCCAATCGGGGACACAATGAAACTTACTAAAAACAAAGTTAATAAAAATAGAAATTTTGAAAAATAGCAAGTTCATCAAAACACTCAAATCTCACTGGCATCCTCTCTGAAAGATCCATAGTTGAAAAACTCAGACTCGACAATAACTCAGCCGGCCCAAAAATTTTAAAAAACTCGGAATCGCCAAAAACTTGGCGAAAAAATCAGCAATAAATTGGCTCTTTTATCGAACATTTGAAAATATGTAAATTCTTGAAATATATTCATATTTATTATTTACATTTAAAATAAAAAATACAATGTATTTATATCTAACTCTATTTTTATATTTATAAAATATAAATAATAAATATACAATTAAAATACATTGTAAATATATTTATTATTACATTATATTTATTATTTATATTTAAAATGTAAAACAAATTATAATATTATATTACAGTTTACTATTTATATTTTTAAATTTTAAACTGTATTTAAAATGTAAAAACCAAAATATTTGCTAAATATAAAATACAATCTAATTAAAAAAAAATACAAACTTGGAAGCAAACGCACCCACCATCGCCCTGTGCCATTTTTCCCTGACGTCATAGCTTCTAAGAAAGGCTACAAACGAAGTTTTCCCAGTGGTCGTCACAGCCAAATGATGGAGTTTTCCCAGTGACATTGCAGCTAAAAATGATGGCATTTTCCAGTGGTCACCAAAATGGAGCCAAAGGGAGTTTTTTCGTCAGAGTGAAAAATGGAGCCGACAACCTTAGAAAACAACGGAAATAAAGTTAAAACTAGTCGTTGCTAACTGAATTTTTATCATTATTTTAACTTAAGCTTTTTGGACTCTAGCAACGATTTATAACAATATATCTTGCGATTTTTGACGATTTCAACATGAAAATATCATTGTGCGATATTCATATTCTCGGAGCCGCTTTTAACTACGATTATATCGCAGAGCTTTTAGACACGCGATATATCACGCTTTTTGCGATACATCACAGAGATTTTCAACCATGGAAAGATCAATTCCCTTTTATACTCGACCAAACTCAATGTTTTTTACAGAATTTCCATTTTTAGAAACAAAGGCAGATGATTTTCCACTTTTGTACTAAACATGAATTGTTCAACGCTCATTCGAAACATAAGGAACTTTGGGGAATTGAGCCAAAACTACCATGGACACAAAAAGAAATGACCAAGTGGGCAATAATGCAAGGGGTCCCCATTTGCAATGGGGTGACATGTAAAAAGGTCATAGCAGGACCCCATCCACATGGTGATGTTTTTGCTACGAGCCCACCTTATCACTCTATCTCTTTCCTTGGTCCCCATATTTCTCCATCTCCTTATCTCTTCACGAAGCCCACAACCCCTTATCTCTCTGATTGTCAACCCTTATTTCTCCACCACCTTATCTCTCCAGCAACCTTATCTGTCCTATCTACTCTTTCCTTAGCAAACTCCAGCAGCATCGCACCATCTCCCTCTAGGGTGCCGCAACTGCCATTTTCTCCTATTGCCAGTCCTGCCACATTAGATTCAGCGTGCGCTCCTCCCCGCATCACCTTTTTTCTGTCTAGAGTACACTCCTGACAAGACATTGTGTGTAGTGTTGCCATCTCCTTGGTGCAGGCGTACAATGATCCAGCTCGTCCCGTTCTGTTAGCAACTTAAGATTGTCATTGTATATTCACAAAACACCATATGCCGGTAAAAGATCACCGATCACTCCGAATACTTAGAAGACACTGGTAGTCGAGGAGACGAGTGTATGCACCGGTAGGTAATGACCGGTCTTGGATTGCGTATAGAAGAGTACCAGGTATGAGGATACTCCGGTCTAACCGGGTACAAGGGAACACTGATCTAAACTACCTAAAGATCCGCTCTGGATTTTGGGGAAGCCGTTTGAGTTAAAATCGGATTATACGGGATATCCACCGCTTGTAAGTAGAGTTAACTTTTTAACAGGAGTTAGCTTGATTTCTACGGATGTCTTGCAAGGTAAACTCCAAATCAGAACGGGAAGCTTAGTTTCTAGTTGCATGATTTTATTGTTGAGTTTACAGCCTGGTAGTTCTATGAGTTAAGGGTTTCATTTTGATGAACTCTTGTATAAATATAGGTCATAGGACGCAAGAAAGTTGTTGATTGTTGGCGATTGCATAGAGCAAAGGAGAGACATCTTCTGAGAGAAGAGCTACAAACACAGAGGTAGCAGAGATCAACAACCAGGCTAACTGGAAAAGAGGTATGATCTAAGCAGACGTTCAGTGTCACATCAGATCATTACTTTTGTTAAGTAGAGGAAGCAATTGAAATCCCTTCATTAGGGTGGACCTAATCGGTTTGTTGTAAAAATCCCTTAACAAGGTAACATCCTTTTCGATGTTTAAAGTCCTGTAACCAGGCAGCTCCTAATAGGGTTCAGATCTTAACAGATCTTTTGTAAAATCCCTTAACCGGGTAGCACCTTAACTAGTGCTTTGTAAGCTCCTAACATGGTGCCTTCATTTTGTAGTAGTGAAGTTGTGAGCTCTGTCTCACCGTGGTTTTTTCCTTCTAACCGAGGGTTTCCACGTATATATCTGGTGTTGATCTGTGTACTTACTTTTTTTGCTTGCATTTGATTGATTGTTTTAGAAAAATATTGTTCAAACAAGTTTTAATAAGAAAGAAATAGTTGTTACTAATTCACCCCTCCCCTCTCAGTAACCGGTCGGTAATAACACGTTCATCGCAGCGCCTTTTATTCTGTGCCTGCATAAACAGCCTTTTTAGCGTGGATATTTCTTCGTTAACTAGCCATTTGGAGACTCGAAGTGGTGACCTTTGTGTTAACATGGATTTGCAATTGTTGTTGCATTGCGGAGAAATCTCCTATTACAAGCATATTTCTTGAGCTACTACAAATCGAAATCATTATTATGGTACAGCTCCTCTTGCAGTCAAATCTGCGAAGTCTGCCAGTGTCTGCAGTTGAAACTCACCAATTTTCTTTGGTGATGCTGATCAGTATTCTTATGCCATGTATTTTTCAAATTTTGTACCCATGTTTTGATCTTATGCCAAGCTCAGTAGTAAACTTGAACTTGTTGATTGGACAATGCTTCAATTTTCTGTAACTGCCACTGTTAAGGCTCTCTTTCATCTTCATAACATAGTAATTTGTTTTGAAGACCACAACTGCATTTCATTTTCTCAGATTTTATGATCATATTCTTTTTTTTTATTATTGAGAATCCTTATTGTAATGTGCTTTGATGTTGTTATGTTTCTCTTGTTTGGCTTTTGCCTTTCTAAATAGCACAATCATGCCTTTTTTTTCCTGCAAATTGTTCAACTATATGGTGGATTGAGCAGTAAATTTGCCAATTAAAAATTACACAAGTGACATTTTGAGGGATGCCTTATTTGGAAAACTAATAAATCTTTGTTTTGTGATCAGCACATGTGCAGTTATTTCTTCACCTATTTTATGTCATGCACTTTTTGACATGTACTTGGGACCTGATTCAATTTTTAAAAAATATAAAAACATGTCTTTTACACTCGTGGAGATGTCAGATCTCTAGTAAGAAGGTAGAAAGTAAATCAGGTCAGTAGTGAATGATTGAATTTCAGTCAGTTTATACTATCTATTTCACTTTTCTTAAAGAAAAACAATTGTTTTCATTTTCTTGAATATTATATTGGGGTTTTAACTATTCTGAGAATAATTCCAGTGAGTTTTTGGTACCACAGCAGAATTCAAACATGAGAAAGTCGTTGTGAAGGCTTGGTCCATTTCTCTAAAAAGTCAAAAGAAAATGTTGCTCCTTGCTGAAAATAACAAAGCAGAAATTATAGCAGAATTGAATAGAATTGAAGGAATTTTAATGATGTCCATGAGACCAGTTTAAATCAGCAATGGATTCAGGTTAAATTTTATAGGTTCCTAGTGGCAATGGATTTCCATTTATAAGGATTGTTATATGTCTTTAATATGTGCCATTTGAATGAGAAACTAATCTTTAATGTATCTGTTTAAATGCTTTTGGTTTAAAGCCCAAGATTTAGATTTACATGGCAAAAATTTATTACAAGCCTTTGTTAAGGCTAAGAATTTATTTTCTCCTCATTGCTATATAGCTAAGATACTGGTGTTGATTATTTTGGGATTGGATTCCTGGATACAAAAACATACAAAAGACATAATCTACATATTTCTTAAAATATTATTAAATGATAATAAAATTAATATTTATTTTTGATATGTAATATGCAACTTAGATTGCGAGAGAATATATCAATTTAAAACAAAGTAACATCAGTGATTACAAAGCCTTACTACCAAAACATTCTAGTCACATAGTACTGGAAGGCAATAGAAAAAATATATGGCCAGCCATGGCCCCCATGAAGATATTGTATCTGCATACATTCCATTAACCAACATTCTACCTACCGGTTCTTGACACCACTATCAGAAACAAAAACTATTCAACTACTAAAGATAGCAGACTATAGACGAGGTGCAGGCCCAACATGTGGGGAGCACAAAATAATATGCTGCTACTACTAATCTGAAATCATGCCTACATGGAATTACAAAAGCATAAACTAATCCTTTATGGATTTGATCCCCTTCTGACAGGACCTTAATGTCTTTTGATGAAGGTGTTCTGGAGGATTTCTTCCTCTTAACTTCTGTCAATTTCCTTTCTTGGGGCTCTTCTTTCTTTCCTGTTGAACAACCAATATTGCTCCCATCTTTTTCTTCATAATCATGATCACCAAAAAGACAATACCCTGGGAGAGAAGGGAAAGCATTCTGCCCTAGAAGTATGTGACTTAATGAGCCACGTAGAAAACTTCAAGGAGGGAGTAGTCTTTGAAACCTAAGTTACCCTAGTTCGCTACTACAGCCCCCCGGACTAGTAGAAGTACGAACTGGTACCTAGTCCTGGTCTAGTTTGCCTGCTGGTCCGGGCAGGGTTCCATTTTTCTGAGCTCAGTTTGAACTTGATGCACAGCCGAACGGACCCGGGCGGACCAGCACTCCAAACGGTGAACTTCAGTGAACTGGGACCTGCGGACGTCACTTAAGTGACTTTTTTTTGCATATTTTATTAAATTTTGACATCCTTAACCCTAAAAGGTGGATATGAAAGGCTTATGTTTGCTTCTCATTCTCATTTGTGGTGTGCAAGTAGGTTATTTTGTCTTGAGCAAGAGCAAATAGGTGGTTGAGCAAGAGTTTGGTTGTGCAAGGAGTTGAAAGATTGGTTTGTGGTTCTTCTTCAAGTGTTTATGCCTCATTCGTACACCTTTGTAAGCTTACAACAAGTGGAAGAGGTAAGTTCTTGTTCCATTTGCTTTTTGTTTTTATTTAAGTTTTTTATTTTTTTTATTTCTCTTTCATTGTCCATAAGATCTAACCATTTTTTTCCATAATTTTTCATTCTCTTGCTTTTAAGTTTTATATTGAATATGTATACAGTTTCTTGCCATAGGAAAAGGAACTACAATGGCATCTACCTCTTCCTCATTAGGCAATACCAAACAAAGAATAGAACCCCAATCTGATTCTCCTTTGTGGAAGTAAGTTGATATTGTAAGACCCCTTCCAGGAGGTGGTGCTTCCATTGGAAATGTCGGGGTTGTGATGTAGGCCATTTGTGTGGATACCTTAGAAGAGGAGTCATGAAATGCCTTGGGAAAAAAGGTGCACCTATACCAAATGCAACTATACTAAAATATATTGAAGAGCGTGAGGCAGCAGAAGAGAGAGAACGTAGGCAAAATTCAATCGATGACACTAGTAATAAAAGTAAAAAAAAGAAAAGGGAATGCAACCCCCCACAAATGTTGTGATAGAAGACCACCCCTTTTTTACTACCTCAACTACCTTTGAGTCTAATAAAACACCCCTTACACACAAAAGAAAGGGACCACTAGAAATTGCATTTCAAAATCAAAGTCGGGAAATTGCTGACATTGATGTGGCAAGATGCTTTTATGCAAATGGGTTGTCTTTTAATGTTGTTCGCTCTCCATATTAGAGGCAGCCATTGAAAAATGCTAATGAAGCTCCAAGAGGGTATAAGGGCCCCGGTTTTGAGAAAGTACGAACCACCTTGTTGGATCAAGAGGTCAAGTTGATTGATGATCAATTGAAGCCCATAAAGGATTCATGGATTGAGACAGGGGTATCAATTGTTGCAGATGGGTCGAAAGATGCTAGAAATCGTCCCTTGATCAATATCCTAGCGGTGTCCCCTAAAGGGGCAATGTTTTTGAAAGCGGTGGATTGTGAGGAGCAAGTAAAAGATGGGCCATTTATTGCTAATATTCTCATCTCTTCCATTGAACAAGTGGGTGTTAGAAATGTTGTCCAAGTCATAACGGACAACGCAAAGAATTGTAGAGTTGCTGGTTTGTTGGTTGAAGAGCAATATCAACATATCTTTTGGACACCTTGTTGACATAAACTTAGTTGTCATTGGTAAAGTAATTGGCAAACATCAGTCCCACCGGTACACTGGTACATCACACCGGTACTCATAATTGTGAACCGGTAGACTAAGCAAGAAAGTAGTGTACTTTAACCGGTCATGCTTATACCGGTCTAGGTTTTTCCAACCGGTCTTGACACGTGCACAAGGAACATATGACTAACCGGATACAAGTTCTACACCGGTTAAGTGCATGATAATCCGAACCAAATTATGCAGAGCATTTTTCAGTTAAAACTGGAGTTAGCTTTTTTTAGTGGAACTGAAGTTAGCTTTGTTTTTCTACGAGCGTTTCGAGGTAAACTTAGGATCAGTTTGCAAGCTTTTGTCCATGCATGATTTATGGGAGAGTTTACAGCTTGGCAAAACTATGAGATGTATTTTTAATAAGATAATTTCTTATAAATACAGGTAAAAGGACATGAAATATGTGTTGTTGAATATCAAGAGCACAGAGCGAAGAAGAGCAGGAGAGTAGAATCTTTTGAGAGGAATCACAATCACGAAAGGTGAAAGGGAGAGAAAGATTCAACAACCAAGCAGAGGAAAGGGTAAACAGGTATGATCTGATTCGACAGATAGTGTCATTATAAGATCATTGCTTTAAGTTGAGAAGCATATTTAAATCCCTCAATCAAGGTGAACCCTTATAGGTTCTTTGCATAAATCCCTTTATCAGGTAACATCTTTATTTGTGTTCTAAGTCCTCTTACAAGGTGACTTCTAATAGGGTCAAGATCCTAACAGCTTCTATCAAATCCCTTAACCGAGTAGCACTCTTACCAGTGTTTTGTAAGCCTCTAATAGAGCAGCTTTTTTAGTTCAGTAGTGAAGTTTGTGGGTTCTGTCCCACCGTGGTTTTTTCTTTCTAACCGAGGGTTTCCACGTATAAATGTTGTGTTGACCTGTGCATTTAATTTTTATCTATGATTGTTATAGTATTCTTTCAATTTATGTATTAACAAGAATATCTCTTTGCTTAAAGAGTAATAGAAATTGAATTTATTGATTCACCCCTCGCCCCCGCGGCCCCCCCCCCCCCCCGCCCCTCTCAGTAACCGGTAGGAATAACACACCTTGTGTGGTCGATTCACTCAATCTTATGGTAAAAAAGATTGGGAACAGAATTGAGTGGATCAAGGAGGTGTATGCAAAGGTTGAGGACATCCAAATGTTCATCACAAACCATCACATGACTCGAGTGATATAAAATCAGATCGTCCTATAGAATATATATGAGGTTGTATTGAAATAGATTACTATTGTGATTAATCTTTTCACCAGCCATCAATATGCATTTATATCCTTTGAATAATCATGTCTTGAAGAGCCATGACCATACATGGCTTATGCTACGTAGGGTCATGACCCTTCATAACCGATTGGTAATATTAACTATATTGTAACATATACAACTATCAAATGCTCTCAATATATATATATATATATATATATATATATATATATATATATATATATATATATATAAAATCGACTATTAGATTAAGATAATTATATCAATCAATTTGATGCTATATTTCAACACTCCCTCTTAGCGAGAGGAGATTGATATTCACAAGAAGTGAGTGTTATTGAAATCCCCGACTTAGTTCGGAACTAGATTTCTTTTAAATAACATGACCACTTTGAATCAGGATTTCCGGCATAATCCAGAACATAACTCAACCTGATAAGAAATTTATCAAAATCCCCGACCAATTCGGAACTAGATTTAATGATAAATATAGGTGTCAAGATATCTGGCGCAATTCGGATCAAAACTTAAACCATTCATTATCATGATCCCCGACTAAATTCGGAACTGGATTAGATGATAACTTACACACTACTTCATATCAAGATATCCGAGATAGCTCGGGACATCATCATGATGTACTCATCTTGATAGAAGAGTTATCGCAATCCCCGACCAATTCGGAACTAGATTTAGCGATAACAATCAAGATATTCGGCGCAATTCGAATCAAAACTTGATTTACATGTTATAATCCTTGACCAATTCGGAACTAGATTTAACAACCCAAAAATTTAGTGTCAGGAATAGTGACTACAATACGTAGTCATACCTAACACTAGGTTAAGTTATTGTCTAAGTCGTCACCTAGCAATAGCAACCCAACACATATGAAAGATCGACACCTTTCATAATATAACACAAAATGAATGAGCCCATAAAGTCACACATATGACATCCACCTTGACTCTTCTCAGAGGGTGGATCCACCATGGATAATCCTAGAGAGTGGAAACCAAGGTTTCCACCTTAGACTTGTTTATCAAGGACAAGAATCATTTAAGATACAAAATGATGGATCACTAAAGCTGAAAAACTTCTTTTTAGCTAATGCTTTATTCCTCAACATACCAAGGTTATCTGAAAGTACACAATCTTCTTTCTAGCAAGAGGTTTGGTAAGAATATCAGCCATTTGTTCTTTAGTGAGGATGTACTTCCACTGAATTGCATTTGTTTGCACTATCTCATAGTCTTGGTGAATTTTGAGCTTACAAAGTATACACCATCTTGACATGGTACACTCCCTTTGAATTTGTATGACCAAGATCCTAGGGTGCCAACTTAATTTGATCTTCTAGCTTCTCCCTCTAACATATAGCCTTCTCACATGATAATGATCATAATTCTCTGCTACAATTTCTTGATTACTAGAGAACCAACAAAACATGGTCTACTCCCTCTGAATCAAGATCCTCGAATGTCCACTGATGCAGATCCTTTAACTTCTCCATCTATCATGAAGGGATACCCTGTTTATATACTCAACTCAGTGTCACTACAGGATGTCATTTCATACCTTCCTTCCTGAGAGAACCAATACAAATAATCTGAAGTCATAAGGTTACATCGGCTAGCATAAGATGCATTTTGATTTTTTCCAAGGCCACAATATTAACACTCCCTCTTGGACTTGAGGAAAGATAATAAAGACCTCTAGTATGCAATGCCTTAGTCGGCGATTCTATCCACTTGTTCCCACTACTATAATCTTAGAATCCTTCAATAGTGAACTCCCTCTCAATCAATACGATTCAGATTGTCACAAGTTAACTGAACCATATGCTCCCTCTGAAGCTCAAGTTCATCGACTTCTTGACCTCTTGAAAATGTCTTGAAAATGTCAGACTTTCTCTGAATCTGAATTTCATATGCTTTTGTCCTGAAAGTATGTCAGAGATAGATTACAAATAGTTTATAAAGCTAAACTATCTTGTACAAAAATACAAATGATAGAAGCATACAAGATTTATTATTTAATGAATTACAAACTGAAAATTCATATGCATTAATAAAGCATGGAATACTTATCTTAAATTTTAAATATTTCCATTTGTGAGGTGAGCCCATATAGGAAATATCATGCATTAATCAACTCCCATTTTCTATCCTTATCATTGCTGCTGAAATTGGTATATTCATTCCTCATGTAATTCACATATTCATTCCCCATGAGTTTTGATTCATAAAATGATATTACTCATACTCCACCTAATTATTTGATTTGCAGTAACCTTAAGACTGTGCTATCAAATTATATCTTAGTTGATATTGGGAATTTTAGGCCTCCTTGCTGATCATCAAATGCAAGTGAAAGCTCGAGCAAGCCGGTTCCCGTCACATTCGATACTTCAATTACCATATGAAATGAAACAGCGATCCAGATGTTTATTTTTATTGAAATCTAAGAAGAGTTAAGAACAGGTCCAGAGAGCTCCAGGTAATCTGGACGCTGGTAATTGATTTGTATGCAATTATATGATTATCTCAGGATTAGATGCTGATATAAGCCGGCTTGCTGTGTATTCTTTTCGAATAATTTGAAGAAACTTGGGGGGTGATGCGTCAACATTCAACATAAATCAACTAAAGAAAATTGAGTTTGAACGCATAGGAACTAGTATTCGTGGAAGTGTGTTAGAGTGAATGAAATGCCGTTACAATGATAACAACCCGTTTGACTAGACCTTAACAGTAAGGTAGCCATTTATCTATTTAAACAGAGGAGGATTGCAGTTTGAAACCATTGATTAGATCTGCCTAAACATGGATTTCAAGACCGTCTCTTTTGTGCTTTTAGCCTTGTTCATGGCTGGTTATGTTGTGAGTGTAGAAAATATAGAGCCTTCCTCAGTCTATATAGTTCATATGGATAAGTCTTAAATGCTTAGCGAATTCCCTACTCATTTTCACTGGTATACATCGCTTCATTCATCTGTGAAAGGAGTAGACGGACATGAGAATATCGAGAAGGAAGATTTGTATCTTTACACTCACGATATTGTGATGCACGGCTTCAACGCTAAGCTAACACAATCGCAATTGAATATGCTGGAGGAGATGCCGGGCCATCTATCATCGTTCCCCGATTCAATGGGAACCATGGATACCACTCATTCCACGAAATTTCTGCAACTCAGTCCTCAAAATGGTATGCCGGAGTCCAAATTCGGAGAAGACATAATCGTGGGCATGCTGGATACCGGAATTTGTTTGGAGAGCCGGAGTTTCCGTGATGATGGCATGGGACCAGTCTCGGCCAGATGGAAGGGAATTTGTCAAAATGGCACAGCCTTCAGCTCTTCACTCTGAGTTCTAAGTGATAGAGTTTGTAGTTGCAAGAGACATTTTTCTATACCTATGATGACATCATCAGCAAATAGGTTGTATGAATGTGTTGTCTATTCTCTGCGATGTCTAATTCTTCCTTATGGTCGGGTATCTTAGATTGTGAAGAGTATTTGATCATTTATCTATTTGATGAGTCATTACTGTCGCTCTAGCACATGAAACATCATAATGTTTGTAACTATCGTCCAGTTGTATGCCACAACAGTTAGATATCTAAGCAGCTTCATTTGTTATTATCAGCAATCAGAATTTGAAGAGGTTTCTGTTGTTGCGTAGCATGTGGAATTCAAAAGGTCACTTTATGCGTTATGGCCATTCAGCATAGAGCCATGTGAGTTTGTGGCTGTTGAGTCACCAAAAAAAACAAATTGTAGCACCGTCTAGTTTTCTAAGGAGTCACCTGATGGTATTAGTCTTCAATATATTTGCAACAAAAAAAACTTATAGGAGTGCATTATTTCAACAAAGGTTTGATAGCCATGACCGAGAAGATCAACTTGGACGCTGAGTCGGACTACGATTCTCCCAGAGACTTCAACATTGACGCCAAGTGTTGTGACAATGCCTCCGAATTCGGGAAGAGTGTAATATACTGGTTTGTTTTGTATCACCTCTGCCAACTCCTCAAAACCAACAATACATCGCTATGCCACACTCACAACATTAACAAATTAGAAGCAATTCTTGGCTCAATATAGCTTACGTATACAGTTGCGGTCCTTGTTGTTACCTTGTTACGATGCGTTGTGCAAGAATACATGGTTCACTGTTAATCGCACTTGTTGGGATTGCTGCTTTTCCTTGTTTTCTATGATCGTTCATCATATCCTGTTCCCTTTCGCCAATATCCTTTGTTGTTGAATTATCTTCGTTTTGCTCCAGTTTGTATTCCCTGACCTTCGATCTTATCAATCTACGTATGATCCTCGACCATACATGTTCAACCATACGTTTAGACTGAGAACATATATGGAATTTAGTCACCAATATCGCTGTCAATTTATCATTGATTGTTTGGGAATATATTTTATTTTCTTATAGGTTAGGCTCTGATACCATGTTATAAAATCAGATCGTCTTATAGAATATATATGAGGTTGTATTGAAATAGATTACCATTGTGATTGATCTTTTCACCAGCCATCAATATGCATTTATATCCTTTGAATAGTCATGTCTTGAAGAGCCATGACCATACGTGGCTTATGCTACGTAGGGTCATGACCCTTCATAACCGATTGGTAATAGTAACTATATTGTAACATATACAAATATCAAATGCTCTCAATATATATATAATCGACTATTAGATTAAGATAATTATATCAATCAATTCGATGCTATATTTCAATATCGAGGAATATTCAAAATGTTCTCACGTTTGGAATTACTGACGGTAAGTGAACTTGAACTAAAGTTAGTAATTTAATTTTTTTTTTAAAAATAGTATCTTACAATTTCTGATTTTCATTTTTTTATTGTGTAATGTGTATTCTTTTTTAAAGTATGTATCTAATAGCTGTATTTTTTTGCTCTAATTTATGTTACAGGTTGTTGAGACTCATTTTGCATCAAATTTAATTGTCTTGAGAGGACTTGTGCAAGTGAAAGAGGCACTTTGCAATATGGTAATCAACAACAATTGGGTTATATGGAGCCAAAGCAACAATGAGAGGGCAGCCAAAATAAAGCAAAGGATATTGGATGACTCATGGTGGGAACGTGTGGAATATCTCATTAAGTTCACCGAGCCCATTATCATGAGTGTGCTTAGGTACACTGACATGGATAGGCCTTGCCTTGGAGAGATCTATTATGGCATAGACTCAATGCTTGAGAAGATCAAGCAAATTGTAAATGAAAAAGAGCAAGATCCCCAAGAGACCTTAAAAAAATTGCAAGCAATTTTTGTAGAACGATGGAACAAAATGACCTCTCCTCTACATTTTCTTGCCTATGCGTTGATGCCCAAATACTATAGCACCCAATTTACTAATCAACCAGGAAGGTTGCCACCCTATGTAGATGTAGAAGTGTCTGATGGGTACAAGGTAGCATTTGAAAGACTGTCCTGATGATGATATGCGAGATGTGATTACATATGAGTTCATAGAGTTTTTGAATGCTAGAGGTCTAAGTAATGATGCTTTTCGTCATCGATTTAGGAAAGATGCTCATAGTTGGTGGTACCTCCATGGCCAAAGATTCCAAACATTGCAGCCCCTTGCAATCAAAATTATATCACAAGTAAGGTTTATTTAAAAAAAATTAGCTTACTTTATCTTCATGACTAGCAAGTAATTTTTATTTTATAAGATTAATAATTTTATTTTAATTCTTTACCTTGTCTTGTCTTCATAGGTTGCTAGTTCATCTGCATCAGAAAGAAATTGGAGCACATATTCTTTCATCCACTCAGTGAAGCGCAATAGGTTGCAATCAAAAAGAGCGGAGAACTTGGTATTTGTACATTACAACTTGCGTCTTGTCTCACGCAAGAGTAAAGAATTCAAAGAAAGGGAGACGAAGAGGTGGGATGTAAATGCAGAGCTTGTGGACTCGGATGCTTCCACTTCTCGGCTTGCACTTGATAAATTTGAAGATTTTGATGCCAATACTATTATTGTTGTTGCTGATGAAGATGAAGCAGAAGATGAAGGATGAAGATGAAGAAGAATATTTATAAATTTTTAATCCATTAGTTGAACTTGAAACAATGATTCTTGAACTTGATGTTATGATTTAATTTTAATGTTTTGAATCTTTGATGTTGAACTTGAAGTATATGATGGTATGATCATGATTCATGGTGCTATGATTACAAGTTTATGGTGATTTTGTTGTTTAAATCATAAATGTTTTTATGATACTGTGTGACATTCTAATTTTAACTCGTGCTTCTAGGCTTCATACATATATATATATATAATTTTTACATGTTTTTGTACTAACGAACCTAAATGAACCCAAACCCCTTTTCAAAATTTGGTCGTACTTGCGAACCTGTTCTTCATACCCAAACTTAGAACCGAACGTGAACCAGTAACTTAGTTTGAAACCATAGGTGTTTTGAGAAGCAACCCGAGAAATGCTGACCAAAGAGCTTGGAGAAGACTGTTGAAAAGACTTTAAACTAAAATCAGGATCTGTAGTAGGGTCCACAGCTTGTGAATTTTCAGCTATTCCAGTGCCTTCTTTTGAAGGAGAAGCCTGTTGGAAATGTTGTCATTGATGTCAAAGGCATATTAATGAGATAGCTATCATTAATGTCTAAGAAAGTTGTTGATAGAAATGTTGTCATTGATGTCAAGAACAATTAGAAGTTGTCATTGATTGCACACAAGATACCAAGATCCAAAAGGTCTAGTTTTGAAGTCAAGGTGTTCAGCAAAGTACACGGTTAAAGGTAGAAGGATATTGAATTATCATTATTGAAGTTGGGAACATGCTTGTGGATATTGAACACATACAAGATGACAATCAATGTAGCAGCAATTACAATAAAGCATGAACACAGATTCAGTAAGGAGAATTTATTGAAAGACAAGTCAGCAAATGCAGCAATCAAACAAGAGAAATTAGCTATGATAGAGGTGACTTGCATCAAGGAAACGACTCCTGAAGTCATGATTAATAAGTGGTTTACTATATGACAAGCAACTCATTCACATGCTGGTTGACTAGAGGGTTAGAAGCGACTTATTATAACAGACAACAAAAGGCAGTACTAAATTATTTAGGCCAACTTTATTAGTGAAGAATAAAGGATTAATAAACGTCATTGAAGGATAAAATAAACAGCAATGATGAAGAGTAATGAAGTGCAGATTGAAGGAAGCAATCGTTAGCAAGGATGTGTCCATGATAAAGAGAACGGTAATATTATTTGAAGAATGAAAAAGGCAGCTATTGTGATCAAAAAAGTTCTGCAACTGTGTTTAAGAGAAGGCTGCAAGAATATACTAATAAAGGTGGTTATTACAATAACAGTGATGAATCTATATTAAATCCATGGTCAATTCTCATAAATGTGGCACTTAGTTAATAATAGCAATCATGTCTAAGACATGTTAATGGCTAAACGAAAGGGGAGTTATGTTTAAAAGAAATAAAAGGTCAACAGCCACGATGAAAAAGTATGTCACATAATGAGGCGAGATATAAGAAGTCATTTTGTGACATAAATGTTGAGGAAGGATGTGAGAAAAATACAAAAAACTTAATATCTATAAAGGTCATCCAAGGAGAATGAAAATGGAGCAATGAAGCAAATGAAATGAAATATTTATGAGATCTTATTTGGGATGAAGAAGTTAGCAAAAGGCAGGATTAAGAAAGGATAACATGCAGAGATTTGATTTGACTCAGTTATGAATAATTATAAGCAAATTAATAGATGTGTGCCTTCAAGTCACCTTCGTCGGTAAATGTATTGCAAATTTGATCAAAGAAGTATGAGGAGATGGTTGCAGATTTTATAAGAAGGGTAACAAGTTTTAATTAATAGGTGTGTCTCTTGGTGAATAGGTTGCAGATTTTATAAGAAGAGTGGCAAGTTTTAATTAATAGATGTGTCCCTTGCTGAATCTACAATAAGAGATTTGATGAAAATAATATGAGAAGATAGATTGCAGATTTTATTAAAAGTGTATAAGAAGAATATAGCAGATTTATGTGAAGAGTTTGTGATCACTTTGTGGCAGACTTGTGGAAGAGACTCTAGCAGTTTGAAGAAGAGATTCATAGCATAAGTTGTGGACAAAAAGGTTATATCTATCATCCATTATAGACATCACATTGATAAGGAGGAAATTTGAATAAATATAAGGTCACATCCCTTTTCAGCTATGTATAGCTAGCAAAAGAAATGAATGAACAACAAACTCTTCCTCTTATTCTTCTTCAATTAGCCACTAATAAATTGATATGCAATAAGCCTCTATTAAAAGTAAAATAAACTCCACAACTATGTCCAACTATGACTTTTAAGATGAAATCACCAAGATATTATCCAAATTGTGTGACAAACCTTGAGTTGAACAAAATCCAACTTCAAAAGAACAGAGGGTTTCCTCAAAGAAAAATATCAAAAGCAATAAACCTAACATGCCCTTAATAAGAAACTCAATACTCCTTTTCCAGCTTTTGGCTGTTTAAAAAAAACACTTTTTTTGTTTTTGCTATTTTGTCAAAATGTTTTCTCTTTCATTGTTTTTTTTTCAATTTTTTGAGAATGTGTTTTTTGTTTGGCTTTTATTTAATAATAGTCACTTCCCTTTTTAATCTTCCAATGTGGCATTAAATAATAAATGCTCATCCATTATTTGGCCTCTATAGTGCTTTCATTAAATAAATAAATAAAAATAATAATAAAGTTACATCTTTAATTTAACTTTATTAACTTATAACTTATTGTTATTTAATTTAAAAGTTCTTAACCTATCAAAGTCAATATAACTATCAAATTTGAACCCAACAATACTAAAAATTGCAAGCATGTCAATTGACTCTTGGTGCCCATATTTGGCTTACTGAAAATAGTAAGTTTGGGGAAATTAACTTAATATAACATCGTGAAAAAGTGTTATGCTCATTCAACTATCCAAATATGGAATTGCACCTAATGTTGCTTTTATGATTCTCTAACCTTAATTATTAGCCCACAAGAATCAATTCAATAGGCTAATGACTCCACCACAATAAACTAGCTTAGGAAGGGTGTTGAAATGTTGGCATTGATGTCAAAACTCTTGTATTGGTTGGATGTGCTTTGGTAATGTGTAGATTGGATCTATTCTATGTAGTATATTACAGTAATGAGTTGTGGATTGGATATCCCTACTCTGGTTGTTTGTAATTTGAATTTACAAAATTAAGATAACAATATGAATTTTTTTGAATATTCACAGTTTTCCTCTCTAAGATAAGAGTTTTGAGATTAATTCTCGAAGGCAATAAGTCATACCTTTCTTCGGCCTAAGTTTTTCATCCTTTGGATGTCGATTTTCAAGTTTTTTGACAAGTTTTTCTTGATACTAAGTAAGTTTCTAGATTCGATTGTATGTGTTTTTTTAGCATCAACGTTTCAGATCATACTCTGTGATCCATCATCAGGATGAGAGAGTGCAAGAATGGAAAGCAAATATGTAGACCCAGCCTCTCACAAGAGAAATAAGAAGAGAAGGGGAAGAACCAACACGCTAACCAATGAAGATAAGAAAAGTAAAAAAGAGGCAACTAGATGAAAATCTTCATTGGTTATTTCTTTATTTTATTTTCTTCATTGGTTATTTATGATTCTTGGTTATTTTGACAATTTCGGGTTTTATTTTCCTTATTGCAAGTGCTTGATTTGCGAAAATCTTGAGCTTGTAATTACTTTTTCTTGTTTGTTTTGATCTATTTTTATCTCCCTTTTGTGTCTTAGATCCTTCATCTTTTTCATTTTAATTTTTTTTGAGCCATCGAACACAAGTTATGCATTGAAAGCATGTGTTTTTCTTAAAGTAAAATAGAAGTTATAATACCTGTAATCGGTCTTTTTTCCATACAATACAAGTAATATTGACTTGTTAAAAACTTTTCAAAACTCAACACTAAAGGTTGAAGGCATTCTTTTTATATAAGTTTACAGACTTGGATTTTTAATATGAATTGCAAATATTTTCAAAGGCTTATACATTATCAGGATTTCAAAACCCGAAATACAATGTATTGACATTTTGAAATTATTTTTTCAAACTTGTAAGAGCTAAAGTAAAACTCAATACTTGAAAAAGATTTTATAAAACCTGAAATACATTTTATTGGGCCCTTTCTTCCTCTGTACATGTTTGAAAGCTATGTTTTCAACTTGTAAAAGACCATGGAAAACCCGAAAGTGGAGTTTGGGAGTTTTTTTTTTCAAAGTTGAAGCTTGAAACTCGATTTCCATAACCCGATTGGAGTTTTCTCCTTGATTTTCATCCATGAAATCAGTGATTTGATTCTCCAAACTCATCCAGAACTCAGATTGCATTCATGGTGGAAGTATTTTAGTCGCATTTGATTTGTCATTACTTCAAGTCCCTTTATATGTTCGCGCGGGAGGTTTCTCTAAGTTATTTGCAGGGTTTGAGATTTCTTTCATATTTTTGGAGACATTGTTTGAGTCACATTTTTCCTTAAGAGTTTCTTGCAATTTTTGCAACCTAAACTAGGTATGTGATTGTGTTTTCATGGGCATTTTTTTATAAAATCATTTTCGTTTTTATTATATCTATGGTTACTTTCAACAAAATTATAATGTTTTGTTTATTTCTCTCTTCATAGATACTTGTGTTTAGGGCTTACCTACATTGTTTTAATAAAATGGATGTTGTGTGTTGTTGATATTTTGTAGTTTCAGTCGAATAAACACTATGAATCAATACTAGTGAAGATATATATATATATATATATATATATATATATATATATATATATATATATATATATATAAAATAATAATAATAATAATTGTCATTATATTAATTACATATTAATGAATAGACATGTCTCATGAAGGGACATGTATCTTCTTGGCTCATTCTCAATATAAATGAAAGAGATTGTTGTATTTGAAAAAAAAACATACAATTAGATAGCGCTATTACATTTGCAATGATCCTAAAACCTTAACATGGTATCAAAGCCAGATTGCAAATGTAAGAGAGTAGTTTATTGATGGTGAATGTGTGACTATCTCAAAAAATATAGTTGCGGTATGAGGACCATATCTCACAAATGCACTGTTGGATTTTGCTAAATTTTGGATATGTTGGTGATAAATAAATTTACAAGAATTGCACCAGAGCGATTGAAAAGAAAATGTCAAGTTCAAAAGTTATGACCGACTATGTATGGGTCTATGAAAAAGAGTGAGGTTCCTTCTTTAAAAGCTTAACCACTTGAAGGGAGATCTAATAAGATTGAAGGTTGTGATAGTGTATAGAACCTTTGGATATTAAATATAGTTCATGTGAAGAATTATAGTAATATTTGAGAATGATGACATCATTCTATGAATTTGCATGATATTTTCTATATAGGCTCACGTCACAGAATGAAATACTTCAAATTTATAAAAGATAAGTATTTCATGTTTTATTAATGCACATAATTTTTGAGTTTGTAATTCATGCTATATTATTGGTTAGTAAAATCTTGTATGCTTCTATCATTGGTATTTTTGGTTGAGATAGTTTAGTGAGCTATTTGTAACCTCTCTCTAACATACCTTCAGGACAGGAGTACAAGATAATTGCATTCAAGGGAGAAAGAACTTGATGCTTGCAAACGAATTGATGATTGAGACTAGATGCAAAGGGAGTCTAACATTTCAAAAGAGGTCAAGAAGTTGATAAACTTGAGCTTAAGAGGGAGCAGATGGTTCAGTCAATTTGTGACAATCTTGATCATATTGATTGAGAGGGAGTTCACTATTGAAGGTGAAACACTTCTGAGGTAAACTTGATATAATTGATTATTATACTAATGAATCATGAATGTTTTTAATGGGCCTGCCCCTTGTGTAAATCATGAGGAAGTGATGACTTCCAAATGATTATCACTTGTATTTGTAGAAGTTATTGGAAGGTGACGATCTTACAATAACTTAAATCATGATATACATTACTTATAATGTTGAAACAAATCATGATGAATTAATGCAACAACTAAGTGTTAGATGTCATTAAGTTGACGGTCTATGAGTTGTTTGCATAAATATATCTTGTAAAGCAACAACTAAGTGTTATATGTCATTAAATTGACAGTCTATAAGTTGCTTGTATAGATACATCTTGTAAAGAAACAACTAAGTGTTAGATGTCATTAAATTGACGGTCTATAAGTTGTTTGCATAGGTATATCTTGTAAATCAACAACTAAGTGTTAGATGTCATTGAGGGTCTATGAGTTGTTTGTATAGATATATGATATGTATTTGGTGAATATCATGTGTTGATATTTTGCAGGCCAGTACCTTATTGAGTACTTGGTGAATATCATATGTTGATGTTCTGATAAGCCAATACTCGAAGTATTTGGTGAATGTCATGTGTTGACATTCTGATAGGCCAATACTCAAGAGCTTGTGGATAGAATCGTCGATGGAGGCAATCCACATATTAAGACTATGTTTCTATTGATTACATCTTGAGGATGATGCCTTTATGTGTTACATCATATGATTGATGTTGTCAAGTGTCTTAAGTGTTGACATTGGATTGATTTATCCTCCCTAGCTAAGAGGGAGTGTTGATGTTTTGTAGCTTCAGTCGAATAAACACTATGAGTCAATACTGGTGAACACACACACACACACACACACACATATATATATATTAGAGAAATTAATATAATACTCAAGAGATATTATATATATATATATATATATATATATTGTCATTATATTAATTACATATTAATGAATAGACACGTCTCATGAAGGGACATGTCTCTTCTTGGCTCATTCTCAATATAAATGCAAGAGATTGTTGCATTTGGAAAACACATACAATCAGATAGTGCTATTACATTTGCAATGATCCTAAAACCTTAACATGTGCTTTTCTTTAGTTGTGGGGTTTAGGGTCATTTTTGTGCTTTTCTTATGTGTTTAGGGTTTGTATGTGTAAAAATAGGTTTTTCTAGTGCTGTACATATGGATGGCTTCATTTGCATCCATTTTTATGAGACATTGAAAGCAAGCATGAAATTTGAAAATGAGAAAATTCATAAAATATTCTAAATTATGCAACTAAGTGATCTTCTCATATAAGTTTCTTCTCATGATTACGGTCTTCCCAACTTGTAATCTAGATTCAGAATCTTGATTAAAAGTTCATTTCTCAAGCAAAAATTGAAGTTTTTCCCCTACTTGCAGTAGGGATTTTAAAACCTGAATGCAAGTGAAAGCACCTCTCCAATATACATGTAATTGGGTTTCTAAATCCTGATTACAAGTAAAAGTTATCTTCCACAATATTTATATACATTTACAAATTGAACATCCCATTGTTGAATCCAAATGCGTATGATTTATCTACCTGTAGTACCCATAAAAAATAGTGAAATTCTTCATCAGCCTCATTCTAAAAGTTGATTCCATCATTTTCCCTCTAGTTTTGATTGTCCAAAACCCCTATGTTCTTGTTCTTTACATATATGGCTCTAGATTTGTAAAGTTCTAGATTAAAAGATTTTTTATGGCTTCTCTGGTGACTAAAGATGTCCTTACCCTATGGAATTTTCATGGTGTAGATTCATTTATGTAGTTACATTTTCCATGTCATAAGAGCCAGTCTCTCTTGACAACAAGAATAAAATAAAGTATAAACATGATAAATATCATAATTCTATCCCGCCTACATAGGTTACTTCCTTAGTGGATGAGATCCAGGACACATAGATAGGGCATGTTGACATGTTTGAATTCATTCAAAGAGTAAATACTTCTACTAAGATGAGCATTCTTATTGATAGTAATATCCATCTTGTTTCTACCTTTCTAGTGCTTGTCCTAGAGCCAGAATTTGTGTTGGCTTGTGCATCCCATTTTGATCATGAGTCTAGACAAGATTTTCAAAGTTTCTCCCTATGTAAACATCACAACGAGAAATCCTTGAGAATATGGAATGATAAGAAGCAAGATTGCATTAAATTCATGTATGAGAATTAGCTTCTCAACAAAAGGACTTGCTTGTCTAAATGGCCTAAAATGTACAAGACTGATTTCAAAGAAGAAATCAATGACTTTATTACTCTTCTTAGCAAGGTCATGGGCTTAAGAGAATCCAATGTCTTTGAGACTTGGATGTATAAATTTATCTCCCTCATTGTGAGATCCAAACAACATATCTTTTGGGGAGAAATCCTCAATGATGCTTTGTGTGAGCAGTTGGCTCAAGTTCCTACCATTCACTTTTTATATGAATTCTTACTTGGTGTATATTATGGCCTCCCTCTAACCTTTCCTTGGTCTTTACACTCGGGGTGATAGGTCATTGGTTCCTCTTTGGGAGTATTATGAGTAGTTGATCTTGAAACCTAACAGCATACACTACAGAAGAGTATAAGATGCATTTTATGGACACTATATGTGCCTTTTTGATAAAACACTTTGAAACAAAAGAGTGTCAGATGCGGCTTGGAACAAAGTGAATGAGTACGAATGCTTTTTTCTACAATTCCCAAACTTTACCTACACGAGGCTTGGTTATTTTGATGATGAGTCGTATATGCTTCCACAATATCCTATAGACAAAATCATCCTGATTGAGCTAGCAATGCAAGTCATGGATGTTCAAGCTTATCAGTCAACTCAATACAAGGCATGAATCGATATCTCCACACAAAACCCACTCCAAATAGGGAGATATGCGTTGATTACCTCTCCAAAAGCAAAGTGTATGGAGACAAAATTACAAGAGTCGGAAAAAACTTTGACTATCAGGGCATGAATGATAAAATCAAGAGAACTTTCATTCACATCAATTGCCTTGAGGATATTTGGATTGATCTACATAGAGAGGATGATATATGGAGGATGAATTATAGAAGGTTAACTTTGAAGCAGATCATAGATTTGAATTTGACTAAGGTTCTTGAGGGTGTTGAAGATGATGAAGACATTCTTGATCCTGAGTATTATGAACAACGCATTTAAAATTTTTCTATTTAGTTGTCACGGAAGGAATGCATGTCCATCTTTGATAGGTTTTAGTCTATTTTAGCCAATACTAATGCATGGCTGAAACAAAGGGGCATCAAAATAATTAAGATAAAATCTAGTAAGGATTTTGAGATTGCAGGCCAGTTGGGCTTAAATCTGAGATTAGATCCAAGACAAAGAAAGGTGCTTCTTCATCAGTAGTTGTAGGGACAACAAGGCTCAAAATCAAGTGAGAAAAGCCTTGATTCAGTCATCAAATGAAGTGGTATTGACAGAAAGAGATATAGAAAAGGAAAGAATACAAATCGTGGGTAGTGAAGTTGAATTGTAGAAAGCTCATTCCCCAAAAGCATTACTTGCTTCAAGCACAAAGATGATACCTATGATTCCTGACATGGTGTTTGTACTTGATGAAGCTCCTATGTCACCCCTTGACACCGATGTGGATTCATTTTCTACAGTTTGTGTTCCTCCCGTAGATTCATCTATATCGTCTATTTCTTCATCTATCCCTACATCCATTTTTTAAGATCAATATGACTGCCTTTAGAATGCATTTGAAGCTTATTCTGCATATGCTAGTCTATTGGATGTTTTTATGTTGTTCTTGGACACTTGAGTTGCAAACTTTGATAGGTTTATGGCTGAAGCCTCTCAGTGTACTCAGCCTCTTGTAGCCATTCAGACTGAGGTGCCATACATCATGATGACTATTGTGCAATTGGAATCAGTGTCTATGATACTCACCACTATTCTAGCACTAAGTGTTTCTTTTAGCCTACCTCCTTGGCTTAGTGCTATTCCTCCAAAGAGGAAAAAGTAAGAAATCTTGCTAGATGACTTCGATTTTCAACAACTAAAGTGGACCAATCCTCAAGTAAGAAAGAAAGTGAAAACAATCTCCAGAGTGGTCGTTGATAAAAAAAAAGGACAAAGTGTGTTGAGGTTGTGGAGCCTCTTGTTGTCAATCCGTAAGATGAGTTGCAAGCGTCTGACTACAGGATCACAAGAGTGGAACTAGGGAAGCAAACACATATTGGATTTAAAATGATGCTCAAAACTTTGTGGTAATACTAGCTCAAAGTTATGAAAAGCTATTGGCTAAGAAGAATTAGCTTAAGGATGAGAAGGCTCGATTATTAGCAATGATCCAAAAGATCACTAAAACATTAGAGTAGGTTAATCCTATCACTTCTTCCATCTTAGAGGAATCAATCAGACAAGCGGAGAAGATGGGAGAAAGTGAAAGCAGTGGATGATTGGGTCGGTCAGATGATGACTCATGGGACACAGTTGGTAAGGGATGCCATTCAGGTACTAACTTGTGCTAGGTTCACCACATCCAAATTGAATGAAGTCCATATAGCTTTCGATTAAGATTTAAAGTCTTTGGAGAGGATTTAAACGTTTGGACCAAGTTTTCAGAAATTGATTTGGATGTGTTGAGTGAATATGGAGTTATTTCCTCTCAAGAGATGTACATTGAATATCAAGACTTGATGGTAAATAAGGGTCAGGTTATTGACGGGCTAGTGACATATGTGAAAGTGGCCATTGAGACTTGTGTAGAAAAGGAGTGTGTAATTAGGAAAGGTTCGAGGAATTGTCATGCAAGTTGATAAGTGAGAACCATGATCTGATTTCAGAGGACATTGTCATATTAGAGCTTGTGTTAATGATTCATCTAGAACTTAAGGTAGTTGGATCATCTTACTCTAAGTTCCATGAACAAGTTCGTCAGTAAATCAAATTTTTAGTGGATCATCTTCAAGTTGTACTTTAAGAAAATAATAAAGTTATTTCCAAATGTGCAGACACTGTTGGCATAAAGCTTAGTTATCGTCATTGGCAAACATGAAACACATTGTTACTAAAGAAACACACCGGTACTCATGATAGAAGAATAGTGGTGAACCAGTAGACTCACTAAGTAAAGAGTGTACCTTAATTGGTCACATTTATACTGGTTTGGTCTTGTCCAACCGGTCTAGCCATACACTATAAGATGTAGATCACTTAATAGGTTGCACATCGGTTTGCATTCCCAATTACAAATTTACTGGTCAGTTCTTTATAATCCGATTTGGATTATATGGAGTGTTTTTTAGATGAACTGGAGTTATCTTTTTTAGATGAATTGGAGTTAGTTTCATTTTTTGAGAGTGTTTCGAGGTAAATGTTATCATATTTTTACTCATCTTTGGAGACCTAGTTACTAAGTGAGACTACTATACCCTAGTTTGGATTATTAGGTGATCTTTATTAAATTTGTGTTCATTTCATAGTAAGATACATGAAAAGGAAAAGAAATGATCTACATCTAAGCATTATATGTATATGCATCAATGTCTTAAATGTGTTGTACAAAAGGAAAGAATTGAGAAGAC